>OX453279.1:19711692-19969192 GCA_949710005.1 Ricordea florida
AGATGCACTGAAGTGGTTTTTAACGTACCATCTCATGGAAATAGCAAGGCCCAAAGATGGAAACCCTTCTACCCCACCAAGAAGAGCACACTACAAGCCAGGAAAAGTGAAATGACCTCCAATTCAGCTGCTGTAGCCTTTCTTAACGTGTCAGTACCTGCAGGCCGGGCCCTGGGCGCCAGAGAGCCAGGAGAGTTGCCACGCTCCAGACAACAACTCTACGATCTAAAGACGAAACTGAAGAAAACGGATGACATCGACGAGCTGCTGCAATACGCAAAACATGCCGAGGAAACAATCGTGCTCGAACATCACGACGTTCCAGAAGATTTATGGGTGTTAGCCAAGCCCCACATGACAATGGACTTATCAAGGTTCTGTACGTTTGATAAATTGAGTCACCCGCTGAGTGTGGACTGAACATTCAATGTCGGCAGATTTGAGGTCACTCCATTCACATATAAACACCTTTTTCTGAAATCCAAACGAACTGGTAGTCCTGCATCCTTTCTAGGACCAACAACAATCCATTATAGCAAGCAAAAGAATGTGTATAAGAAGATCACCCATGCTGTTGTTAATTCTACTCCGAATCTTGCTGAGAAAGGAAGGGGGTACATTACAGATGGCGAAGAGTCCCTGTACAAAGCTCTAGGTGAGGTAATGCGGCATGCCACCGGTTTAAGATGTTTCCGGCACTTCCAACAAAATTGTTGTGACAAGCTCCACAACCTTGGGATTCGAAAGCCTGAGGAACAGAAATTATTCATAGGAACAGTTTTTGGAACGAGAACTTCCTGAGGTATCCTAGATGCAGATGACGAATCCGACTTTAAAACACGCATGTTGGCAGCGAAAGAACTGTTAGACACCGAGGAGATGAAGCTGACCGGGAAAGATACGCCTGAATTCTGGAGCTACCTGCATGGCCATAAGAAAATGATAAAGAAATGCATGATTGCAACTGCAAGGAAGAAAGCGGGAATGCCTGATGACAAATCCGGGAAACCTCTAAAAAGCTACACTAACCAGTCAGAGAGTATCAACAACAAGTTGACCCGACAGAAAGAAACTATTGCAAAGAATGATAAAGGCAAAGTGGACATGACGAAATTACAGTTTGCGAAAGATGTCTGGGAGGATGTTGACAGGCATCAGCAAGAGGAACTCAAGTTAGCCATTTTTGGGCTCAGTGACGAGTATGAGCTGGCAGACGTTGCTGCTCACCTGGAAGTTACCCCAGACGAATGGTTTGAAATGACTGAAGCTGAGCGAAAAGCATACGCCCACAAGTTTAACAAGCTGTCTGTCGACGAGGTCATCAAGGGAAAGACCATAAGGGGCGCCTTAAACCTAATGTGGAAGATGATGAATACAAAGAGTTCTCTTGCGATCTAAAAGTGATTTTACAGTCACTGAAGAGCTCGACAGACGGTCTGGTAGCCACTATCGTGAAGGAAGCAGAAGCGCTGCTGAATGCCAAAGACGCCATCCAGAAAATGCCATCACTAGAACCTACGTCTAAAGAATCGTATCTGGTCGCGGCAAAGAACCGCCAGAAAGGCATGTACCAATGCGCAGTTTACGGTGACCACGTGAGCTGTTCCTGTCCGTGCTATAAGTGTAACAACCTCTGCAAACACAGCATCTGCGTCGCAGAGATAGTAGGAATCCTCAAAGAACACCTGGACTTTCTGAAAACATCACCAAGGCGCAAAGCTCCGGCAAGAAATGATCTCCTGGAACCTGCTAAGGCAGCGCAAGGAACGAAGAAGGAAAGAAGGGTGGTAGAAACAAGAACCCATGGCGACCAAACAGGCAGCCTTCGCTGGAAACAGCTCAGCGGACATGAAGAGTGGGCGTCCCTTTACTGAAGTTCACCACAACAACAAGCCCTTCTTTTTGTGCTTTCTCGACGATATTCCTAACGTGAAGGAATGCTGGCAATGCCGCATAGAATTTTCTCGAAGGCAGATGATAACACCTTTTGATATTGTCCTGTCCCGCGAAGAGAAGTGGCTGTATCCATCCCCTCATGATCCTCGTCTCAAACTGGCATCGGCGAAGCACACTACAAAATTCTACTGCATCAAGCGTTTCTGCATAAACAGCCGTTTCCCTTACTTTGATTCGTCTATATTGCAGATCCCAGTGGAGGCTTAGTCACATTTACAAAAGTCACACTTCGACCTCCTCAAAGAGGAACTTGACTATGAGCCCCAAGTTACTGCCTAAGAGAGATTTAGCAACACGTTTCACACGTTTAAGGAACCAAGGTTTCCGTTTCAGTTTGAAAACAGCCAAAGTCAAAGTTTACCTCTGACCTCATCGCCTCGTACTTTGCTTTGTCACTGTATTTCCAGCAAAGCTTTCTTACAAACTTTGTTCTGTAAATGCTTTAAGCTGATACAGATTTTCAAGGCACTGACAACCGGATGTGACGTAGGTTTTTGCATTTGACCGCGGTGAAGCTGGAGGTATGAAAAGGTACGAGTTTCATGCTTTGAAGTAAGGAAAAAAGGGCTCACAAAACTGTCCTAACGCTTGATTCAAGTGTTTTTATGGGTTTTTAAGTGAAAAGGATGGTAAAAGTGTCGCTTCATAAGTCACTGCATGAAAGGGAAACAACTTTGCTATGGAAGGGATATAAAAGGGTTTGGACGTCGGGGTGGAGACTCTCTGCATGAAACTTTGTTGACTGCTACTCCCTCGGACCTCCGAATACAAATCAGAACTTTATGATGAACGCCATAGAAACATTGTAAGCCTGGAAGAAAAAAAAGACCAATCACTTGAAACTTAAGCCGCGTTCACATTAGAGTTGCAATCATAATCAAATGAAGTATCACTGAACTTGTCTTACTGAATTTTTAAATGCGGCTCTGGTCAACATTTCATAACAAGAAACTGCGAAACTGTAATTAGGTCAAGAAACCTTGCATTTTATTCATTATCTGGACATAAAATTCGGTCACATGAAATTTTCAATTATAAGTCAATTACGATTGATCTATACTGTGAACATGGCTTTCATAGCAACGCAAAACAAACGGTATTGTTCAAGTTAAGTTTTTTTTTTAAATAACGAATGATTCAGTTGATTTTTATGGCAAAAGAAAGGCATATGATAGGACGTCATTGTTTGATCGGGAGGCTGTATTGGTAATATTGACTTAAACAGCTGTCATATACCTTTGATATACCTTTGATACACAACTGATATAGTTTGTTTCGGTTTTTTTCAAATATTTCATTTACGTGTCAGGTACTTCATTATTTGCAACAAGAGATTAGTAGACAAGAATCCTGCACTACTGGATTCAATTAGGGTTTCACAAGTGGTTAATAACATGTGGCTATTAATTGCTTAATAACTGGTTGCGCTGAGTTTATGCTAACGTTCGAAATGACAGTTGTGAATGGTGGCATTGAAACAATAAAGTAGCTTTGATTGAATTTGTAATTCCATTTTTACGCCTCCCACTCCAAGAATCCAATCCAATGATCACGATTTCTTGTGCTTTTCGTCGATTTATCGTACCGAATTTGGCTGACCTGCGAAGTTTTAGGAAAATCCCTTGCAATCTCTTGGAAATATGAGAGAACAAGAAGCACAAGAAATCGCAAATTTGCGTGGGCATCAGAAGGTCCATTCCAACATTTCTTAAGTGGGGTGATTGTGTGACAACAAAAAGCCGCAGATTGCATGCACTGTCGCCGCGCTGTGTCGCTCACTGATATACAGGTAACGCAAATTGAAGGATTTACAAATGGCATCATTCAATCACTGACTCAGTCTGATTTCGGAGGGTCTGAGTTTTCTAGTTGGAGGGGGTGTCAGTTTTCTAAGTCTGCTTGAGGTCAAAAAAACGATTTGTACCGTTAGACATTGTACAAATAAAGGGTATAACATTTCACCGCACTGATGAAAACGTATATCGTTATTTTTAAAGGGGTCTGAGTTTTCCAGTTTTGGGGGGTCTGAGTTTTCCAGTTTTGGGGGGTCTGAGTTTTCTAATTGTTCAGAGAAGCGATTTGTACCGCGAGATGACAGCGGATGGTGTGTTATAATCTCGCAGTAATAAAAGGTAGACATTACAAATAAAGGGTATAACATTTCACCGCAATGATAAAAATGTATTTTACGATTCGTTTTATTCGTTTCTCTTTAGGGGTCTGGGTTTTCTAGGTCTGAGTTTTCCAGATTTGAGGGGTCTGAGTTTTCTAGGTCTGAGTTTTCCAGATTTGGGGGGTCTGAGTTTTCTAGGTCTGAGGTCTGAGGTCTGTGTTTTCTAGGTCTGAGTTTTCCAGACACCCGGTGTTGAATTCAAGTAAAAGGGACTTTGTTTACTGAGGAGTCTTTTTTAAACAGCCATTTTGGGCAGCTATTTCCAAACATGGAGGGTATACCATGCGATGTTCTTGCTGTGATATAAGTTTTTTCCCCATGGGGTGTGGGGAAATGAGGAGCAGAGTATTGTGGCATGGTCTGTTGGTTTCAGGGGCACTTATGTGGGTTTTTTTGTGTGGCTTCTTGCGTCTGGTTACGTAAACTGATTTTTTAGTAGTCCTGAATTGGAAAAGGGGTGGCTTGAAAATTTGTGACCCACCCCTTTGTTCTGTTTGAAAACTGTCTGACCCATCCTTTTTTGAGGGCTCAAGAACTTATGAGCCACCCCCACTTCTGGTTCGGCACTCCCCCTTCACTTAGGGACCAGTCGTAATGAAGCTGTGGAGTGGAAGTTTTCCGGTTCCTAAAACTCTGTGAACGATGCATTGTTTAATTATGGTATCAATCATAAATGTTGGAATGTAAATGTAGAAAGAGCATAGAAATTTTCTTAAAAAGGAATTCGAACAGAATGTATAAAAATACATTTAAAATGTCATTACACAACTTAAAGTATATGAAACAAAGTTGTTGTTTGTTACTGCTATGATCACTCTCGGGACATTACTAAAATGTTAATGAAACAGTTATTGTCCGACTCGCAATATAAAAAGTCATTAAAATGATAACAAAACAGTTATTGTCCAACTTGCAAGGAAAGATAAAAACGCATTAAAATATTTACAAGCAGTTAATGTACAACTTGCAAAGACAGATAAAAATTTGTTAAAATGATAACGAAACAGTTATTGTCCAACTTGCAAGGAAAGACAAAAACTTATTAAAATATCAATGAAACAGTTATTGTCCAACTTGCAAGAGAAGATAAAAACGCATTAAAATAGCGACAGAACAGTCATTCTCTAACTTGCAAGGACAGATAAAAGCACATTAAAATTATTTACCTAACAGTCATTGTTCAAGTTGCGTGTAGTTGTATTGTTCTTTGAAATGTGTCTGTCCGATGAGGGCATACTTTAGTGATGTTTTTTGTGAGCAAATTACTGGCTGATGATTTCCTGAACAACGTTTTTCTTGCAGTTGTAATTGATTTTGATGTTTGTTAGTCCCATGAGGGCATCCACTATGTCATCTTCGGTGCTCTCAAGACTCTTTGTTGTTTTCTTTAACAGTTCTTCTAGTTCATTTGTAAATGTGGTGAGCCACAATTCTGTATCTCCGTCTTGAATGCAAATCTTCACAGATCCTTCACGCTTGCAGTTTTTTATTTGTTGTCGCAATTTACAGTTTTGGCATCTTACTGATTCTCCTGACTCGTCCCCAACACGCTTTTTGCAGATTTGGCAAGCAAGAAAAATGTTCAAGTTGGAAATGAACTTTACTTCACTTGCTACAATTTCTTTGTCAGGATTTGTTAACATTTCCGGTCCCACAAGCTTTTCGAGGGTTGTGGAATCCTCATTGTAAGTGGTGTTTTTGTTTGTGCTAAGGAATCTTGATCCTGAAAAGGAGCGCAGTGTCAAGTTTTTGAAGTAGTAGGCCTTATTGTTGGTAAGCTCCGCAAATAGTGCCTCCCATATGTGGATCTCTATTTTGTCGTTACCATCTTCTAAGATGCAGTATTCCTTGACTGTCAAAGCTTTACCTGACTTTGTTTCAATTTTCTTTGGTTCTTTTGTACCCATAGAAGTGTGGCGAGGATATTGACGTTCTGGTTTGGAGCCATTTTTTGTAGTTCTTGCAAAGTGACATCTGATGCTTGTTGTGATGCCAATTCTGAATTGTCTGACTTTACGTCTTCTTCGTAAGCGAATGGAACATCGGCGTTTGAGCATTGCGAGACATACGACTGGTGGTTCAAAAGCCAATCGTTGCTTTCATTTTCTGGAACGAGGAGGTTTTTCACCAATACAGGTGATTTAGTTTCCTGAAAGTGTTTCATTCTTGCTTGCTTGGATTTATCAAACGCCACCACTCTTCGTACCTTTGTTGGCGAAACTTGTAGTTGAAAATCAAACCATTCATTTTTGGTTATCGCGGCTGTTCTCACTGGTGATACGTTATGAACATAGCCATGCTTGTTTTCTAAAGAGAAGGAACAGTAAAATTTTAGACTGTTACGTCATCATTGTCCTTATAATAAGAACAATAACAGTTGTATTGTAATATAATGTTAACAAAAAAGGTAAAATACGAAAAAAAAATTAGGGTTTAATGTAAAAAAAAAATGAAGGTGGTATTAAGAAGCCAACATCTTTGACTAAAAGTCACCTTCTTTATGTTTGCTGCATTAGTTTGCATATAAATGATATCAAGTCATTCCCATGAGGAACAATTTGGTAGGCCAGCAGCGTTTTGTAAATGTGGTTTCTTGTAGCAATAATCAAAGCCTCTGGAATGTTTGTGAACGTTTTCTTTCTAAATTTACACAAATATCTTGCTGGTTTTGAAATCTTGGTGATGTCTGAATGTTAGTCATTAGGCAAACAGAATTTTTTTTTAAATATTTTCATTGCCATAATTAGCTAAAAATAACAAAAAAGTACTGTTTAAATAAATCTGTTTGCCAATCCCTTCAGTTAGCATACGGTTTTAACTTACCATTTTGTCGAAGTTGGTCATCTATCCTAAATAGGATACCATTTCTGGTACCCTTTAAAAGAAATGTTTGAAATAAGCCTCAAGGGAGGCAAAATAGTAACTGGGGAGAAATCCGTGACAGTCAGCGGTCGCAAATGGGGGCGCAGAAATTCAAACAAATTCTTACTGCACATGCGCCGTAATATCTGATTTCACCTGAGTAAATTCATGCACTATGGCGGAAGGATTGAGGAGTTCAAGCCGAAATAGCCGTGGGTTGTTTCGACAAATGCAGAAAATGTCCTCGGCAGATCTTGTATGGGGACATCAAAGTTTAAAGAAAAAGAAAAAAAATGTATCCAAGGAGTATTTTCCCGTTGAGAGGCTGATCTCGAGGAGGACTTCACGTTTGTCGGTGAGTTAATAATTTTTCGCGCATTATTTTGTCCTTTACACAAAGTGGTTCATTAAAGCTTTTAACTTTCCTTTTCCAGACGGAATATTTGGTAAAGTGGAGAGGCTATAGCGCCTTCTTTTCTAGTTGGGAGGATGAAGAAAACCTCACTACCGATCTAATCAGGTATGTATGCTTTTTTATTTATTAGTACATCAAGACCATCATGGCTTTTATTGATGTAATCAGATATAATATTTCACGCTGCAGTGTAAGTATGAAAAAAAAAGATGCACCCAGAAACTGAAATATATTATTATTACCTAGGATTGATTCCAGAAATAATGATTTCTCTTTCCTCTCTGTCTTCTGTAATGAGTTTTGATACCATTCTTATTATACAATAAACATGTAGTATTTGCAACATTTTGTTTATTTATATACCAGTTTTGAAACCCTTTCAACTCATGCTGGTTTTCTTTTTCTTTCTCTTGTAACAGATCTTATGACAAGCCAAACATAAGCCAGGAAAGGCTCATTCAGAACATTGATACCCTTAGGGTATCAGTTCTTACAAAATTAAAAAGTAGAAATAGGGGTAATTTTATTTTAGATTTTAATCATGATTGTTTTAGGTTTTTGTTTCATGGAAAGGGGAGGGAAGCTAGAGAGAAGGGGTATATTTTATTAGACAAAAATGATTTTGATAGGTGCAAATTTCTTGAAAACTGGGATGTGGTGTGTGACGGTAATGGGGATGGGGTTAGGGTGAAATATCCTTTCAAAGTTAGGCTGTTTCTTTCAAAGTCACCTAAGACGTTTTCATTAATCAATGGGGAGCTTCAAGAGGATCAGCGAATGTTAATTGAGAAGCTCTCCATTGATTTTTGTAGACAACCAGTGGCAATAACGTCAAGGTGACTAATAATCATTATTTTAGTTAGAGTTTTTTTTTATTGGGGGGGTTTAAGAAGTAGGTTTTATATATGTCTTAAAAGGGGCTATATCACAAGACCATTTTAGGTCAATTCTTTGCTGAAGTAGTTACCAAACACAAAATGCCCCTGTAGAGTTTAAGAAGAATATAATTATCAAATCAAAAGTGCATCAGCGAGCACTAACCATAATATTTTTGGTTGGCCCAACTTTTTCTAGTTTCAATTCCTGTCCATCCTTGCAACAGACAACAGGAAACAGGTTTAATCCCTAAATATAGTGTAATCCTTTTTTTAATTCAGTTGATGAGAAGACAAATTTTCACAAAACACATCACAAAAGCAATGGTAACTGCAAAACCCAGCAGTTTCACCAAAAGACAGTTTGAGATCTGGAAACAAGTCACTACCCAGGTCAACAGCTCTCTTTCATCAAATATTTTGATTTGGTCCCTTTTAAAACACAATTTCTTGTTTTTTTCATTGCTTATTGCCATGTCTAACTTAAAGGGTGTTGACCTTATATACTCTATGCTAAGTAACGAGTTGCCTGATTGATCCAGGATGAAAACCTGGAGAAGTTGGACTGTATTGACTGCTTGTTAGCTGTTTGCTGATTGCTGATTTTCTTGTTGACAAATCTCCTTCAGCTGTTTCATAAGCTCAGCTTTGTTTTTTTTACTGAAACCTTTGGCATTTCTCTGTTTCAGTTCATTTTTTAATTCTTTAACTGTCATTTTTGAAAAATCAGTATCAAAGCTTGTGGATTGTGTAGGAAGTTGTTCATTTTGAACTTCACTTGATTGCTGCAGATGTTCAGTTAGATGATTTTTGGCTCGCTTTCGGGCTTCTTTAATTTCAACGTCCCAGTAGCTCTCTTTTCTCTTTGTGTACTTTCGCACTTCCCTTTCATGTTCTTTGAGCTCCCATTGACGTCTTTCTTGCCGCAAGACATCCCCTGCAGAATCCCATTTATTGGACTTGCGTAAAATAATCCCACGAGCCATGTCGTTGTTTTTTTCGACTCCTTGCCCTGTGAAGATCTTGACTGATTTGTGGAGCTCAAAGAACCTGGGAATGTGTGTCACCATGATGTGCATATAGGGTGTTACTCGATTTGTTTCGTACCCCTCCCTTTTGCCATTTAAGCTGAGGAACAAACAAATCCACTGCTTTGCTTTCATAAAAAATTGTTTTGGGTCTTTTTCTGGATTCCAGTTGTTGACAACTTTGTAGATGTCAGCAAATGCTGTCCATACCTCAACGACTGTTGATACCGTTTCTGGGCGTAGGGTATTATGCAATTTGCTAGGAAGGTCAGCCAACAGGATCTTCTTGTCAGATCCCAGGAGGCTTGTCCAGTCATATTTGCCACTGGCTTTGCCATCCACATTTTTTTGTTCCCAGACATCGAAAGAAACACCACAAGATCTGATCACTTGAATTAGGCTTTTGAGGTGTGCCCCCTTTGCTTCTCCCCGTTTTTTGTCTAAGTCATCTTCATGGTCCCAGTCCAAACATTCATTGACCAAATTTTCAACCAAGATGTCTGTAACACGTAACATCAAGTGAAGTTCATCCACTACTATATGATCCAGTGGAATGTTCAACAATGGTTGCTTGTCACAGCAGTAATTATCTTTAGATGTTGTTGACATTTCACGGATCTCTTCAAGAGTTCTAACCAGGGGAGGAGTGTTGTAAATAAGGTAGTTGTCACTTATTTTCCAACGATCAGCCTTGTGTACTTTGCACCAAGCACAGGCATAATTTGATGTGGCTCCTTTAAGTCCAAGCATCAGTAAAAGAAATTTATAATCACCTCCAAGGTAAAATTCAGTGTTAAGGTCTTGACCATCTACAGTTAATTTTGCTGAGTCAATCAAGCTGTTTATTTCCTTGAATAAACTTCCAAATGAGACCTTGATTGTGTGATACCCCTCAGTTCCATTAACAATACCAATAGTTCTGTTTCCTTTTGCAGACATGACACATTCACCAGTTTGTAAAATAGAAAAAGAAAGTAAAATAAAATTTGAATTTCTTGTCATTCTGGCACCATCACCATTGATTTTAATTTTGATTTTGTCATTGATAGTGTCAAAGTCAGGGTTTTGTTTGAGATAATCAGAAATGTGTTCTTTGAACACTGTTTCAACTGAACTTACTTTGCCTCCTTCAAAATTTCCATCCAATGCCTCAATGTGGCACATTTTGTTCAACTGTTCGCGGCACTGCTTCACCAAGTAGGACCTTGGTAGTTCATCTGTAATCATGGAGATTTCATGATAAAATGAATCTCCTACACAAAACTTGTCTAACAAGAACAGAATTTGCTCGACTTTTTTTTTTTCATCTTCTGACAAGGAGTTATATCTGTCTTCCCCCTCTGCACATTGAGAAGTAGAATTGCTGGAATTAGGCAGGCAACTAACCTTATGAATCACACCAGTGCCTGATTCTTTGACACTTAAACTCTCCAATTCAATGCCAAAAGATTTGGAGAACCACAGAGCAGTCTGTGCCCTAGAGAGAAAGGTTTTCAATGTCCTGTACTTGTTTTTAACTTCTGACAGAGGCTTTCCTTTGAACGATGAAGTGTCCAAAGATAGTTCTAAAAATTTAATGTAATCTTCCAGTTCTTTGTTTTCTTCCCGTAAACTTTGGGTTTTCGTTTCACTTTGTTTCGCCTCTAACACCATTTCTGCATAGATCCTTTCCTTCTCTTCCTCTAAATTCTTACACTTTGATTTCCATTCGTGTAGCTCGTCATGTAGGATTCCTATTTCTCCATGAAGGCTATCTATTTTGTTTTTAAACTTTTGAATCGTTTTCGCCTGCCCTTCCATTACGTGAAATTTCCGGATTCGCTCATCTAACTCTTTTCTTGCCCTACCTTTGGTTTTCTTGTATTGGAGAGAAATTTTGTATGCAATTTTCATCAAAGCTGAATCAATTTCCTCTCTAATATTTGGGTCATCGCTGAAGGCAAAACATTCACCGAATGTGCACTTTTCGACCAAATCCAAGTAGGTGAATTGTTTGGCCGTCGATGAAGGTGATGTCTCCTCTTCGTTTGGGCTTGTGGCCGAAGAACTTGTCTTTTCATAGTGCCTTCCGGTTAAAGAATTTTCACCGGAAGTTGCCGTAGAGCACTCGATTCCTTCTTGGAGGATTTTGTGCACATTCTTGAAAAAGGGGTAAGGAATTTCCAGAGTGAAAATGATTCTTCTATCTTTTTCCCTCCCGTCAAACCTAATATCTGGTCCAGTGATCGTGATTGCGTCCTTGAAACGAGCGCAACATTGACTAAATTCGTCCGACATACTTGCAAATTGTTTTATTGTGTAATGCATTAGCATAATTTATTTTTCAATAAGGAAAGGCCACTAAGCTTTTTTTCAAAGTACTATGGGATTCAAAATGGTGGACGTTTCATCAGGAAAATGCCTCTTCGGCGCTTAAAAAGCATGGCGATTTTCCGTGTTTTCCTGGCGCTTTAAAAATGGCGGCCCTCTCAGTCTTACTCAGCAATGTTTTAGTGATTCTTTCGCCAAGTTTGGAACCGGTTTAATGCCATGAATAGGTCGTAAAAGTGGATGAAAAATGAAGTTTCCCTTGTAAACAAAACAGTGAGATACGGGAAAAACTTCCAGGAACCGCACAAAGAAGTTTAGCCTTAGATGTTTTGTGCACTCTCCGGTTGTAATCAAGAAGTATGGCAGAACAATTGGAGGATTATTATGTGCAAAAGAAACAGCCTCGTGGAACCGCCTAAACAACGTCGAAAACACTTAAAGAAGGGATCGAAGGATTGAACACATCTATGACTCTCTTTGAAGATAGGGGAAAACTGTTCATGTCCGGCGGTTAAAACAAAGTGGCAAAAATAAAACGAAGGTTTGTGCAATTGTCACTATTTTCTTTGTTACGATGTTAGCGACGCGTTAGCAATTTAAGACCAAATTTGATACCAGTACGGCTGCGCGGCGGCCATGTTGTATCGGATTTCTCCCCATGATTGTTTAGAAAACGTTTGAACTCACCTTTAAACTGCCTCTTTGATGACATCTTTAATTCTAAAAAAGTGAAAAATAGGATGTCATTCAATTGTACCTTTTTTTAAAAAAGTAGGTATACATGTATGGTTCTTTTTTTACTGAGTGTTAAGTTCAGCTATGAAAGTTTTTTTGTAGTTAAGTTACATTATAAAGATTGTTTTATGTTACTGCTGAATTGGAGCAATGTTGTCTGCGACAGCCGGTCAAGTCTACGTTCCTCTGATATTCTATATTGCAAATTTGGTGATTTCTTAGCAGATTGCAATCTTTTAAAAGTTAAAGGTTCTAAAACAAGGTCAGACAGGTTTCTCACCCTACGTAATGCAACATATGTCATACCAGTAACATTTTCTGATTTTCCAAGGTCTATCCAAGCTTTTTCTAATGTAAGACCTTGGCATTTATGGATTGTCATTACCCAAGCTAGCCGCAACGGTAGTTGTTGCCTTTCAGCATTGTAGCCTAAACTTTGAGAAACCTAGGTAATGGGACAAACTGGAACACACCTTCGCAGGTCAGGTGATACAAATTGAACAATAACACAAATTGGTAGAGATGGGGGTTGCTGTCCTCCAGCATAAACAAAATCAATTACTGTTCCTAGTGCTATATTGCAAAGTCCTGCGTCTGTCCATATATTCATCGTGCGCATTACTCTAGAATGCTTTGATAAATAGAGTAAAGGTTCAAGCCCGCTAAATTCATCAGGATGAATTTTATGTGCCCCATTAGAATGTCTGGCTTTTATTACCTCCGCCAAGGAGGTTATGTTTTGACGCCTGTCTGTTTGTTTGTTTGTTTGTCTGTCTGTTAATCGTTTTACGCAAAAACTAATCAACAGAGTTGCACCAAATTTGGTGGAAAGGTCGCAAATATACCCAGGATGAATCGATTAATATTTGGGATTTATCCGGATTAAACTTCGGATCTCAGATCCAGATGAGTGTAATATCAGGTGTACATATGTGGCGGGGCGGAGGTATGCGCTCTACCGAGTGCCCTTCTAGTTTTTGCTATGGGTTCATTCAGTTTCTTTAATTTCTCTGTGGTTAATTTCACTACACTTTCTTTATAGTAACAAATTTTTACTGCTGATTGCTCAAATTCAATAATATTTTTTATCTTATTTAGTGATCTGGTGGCAAAGTGTGCCAGTCATTTTCTGTGGAGTTTGCCATTTCGAGCTCTTGACAAAACTTTTCGAAAATTTGTTTGCTCTTGGCTAGAACCTTTGACTCGTTCATTTGCTGTTCATGTTATTACTGTTTAAAACTCATGATAAATAAGAAGCCCTTTGATTTGTTTCTCTGATTTTGGAACAGAGTGATAAAGAGGCTTGTCTCCAAGTGGAGGAAGTTGTGCTATGTCACCAAAAAGAATTATAGAATATCCGCCAAAAGGTACATCAGCTTTACCAGAGGCTTGCCTGCAACGACTATCAATCCATCCAAAAAGATTTTGACCAACAAAATAGTAGTCATCAATAATTAAATAATTAACATTATCTAAATTGTCCTGAAGTTGCTGAAGGGCTATTCCTCTTAGGCCATGTTGTCGCCTTGAGCCAATAGGCAATTTCAGTAAAGAGTGCAAGGTGATTCCATTAACATTGAAGGCGGCCTTTCCAGTGTATGCCAAAACCCGACATTTTGACTGGAGTAAGTTTCTTAATGCATCAATTACATAACTTTCACCAGATCCTGCTATACCCTTGACGAGCAAAAATAAAGGTTTTCCATTAATATTTTCATTGCTTATAGTGAAATGATCTTTTACAATTTTATATGTAAGATACTGCAACTCATTTAAAGATTTTACGTCTATTACTCTAGGTGAGACACACCAATCAGGGTTATCTCTCTTTTTCATTTCAGAAATCCAAGAGGGCATTTCATCTATTTTATTTGCACTATAGTTTTTTCTTTGGTCATTCCAATACTCGTCTGGGGGAATAACAGATTGAGCATGCTCATTTTCAACTTCGAAGTTGAGCTCTGCCATTAGCATCCATTCTTCTTTTTCTTCTTCTTCGCTATCAAAAGTTTCACTGTTGTCCAATGGTATTAAGTAGCTGTTGACATCTTCCATTTTAGATTCCCAGTTTGGAACCAATTGCTTAGATTGCTCACATGACAAGAATTGTTTCCAGGATCCTATAAATGCCTCATCATTTTGATCAAGGTGATTCCAAGCCATGTTTGGTGTTCCATTCCATGGTTTATATTTCAGCAATTGGTATTTACAAAATAGACCAAAATGCTCATTGGCTGGATTTGAGGAATAGTTCGGGTAGGTTTTGACAATCACATCTTTTGATTTTCTGGTAACTTTTTTTCCTTTCAAGATGAACATGGAAACAAACTGTACAAAATTGTAATTTAATATTTTGGGATCGACAGCAAGGTATTTTTCTCTCTGACTATAAATATCCATCATTGATTGTTCAGTACAATACTGTTGTCTACCACTCACATTGATTCTTTTGGGAATTTTCAGCCTGCACGAATTTTTTTTTCGCTTACTACTTGTGCAAGAATTTTTTTTCAGGTGAACCCCTCTGCACGAATTTTTTTTTACTACGTGTGACAAAGTCACAATTGGACTTTCCTTCTGCACGAATTTTTTTTTTTACCTTCTTCCTTGCATAAATTTTTTTCTTGGCATTTTCCCTTGCATGAATTTTCTTTGGTTTTTTCCCCACCCCCCCCCCCATCACTTTTCTAATGGTCCGTCCCTAATCAGGGATCCTAGAGAAATGTATGGTAAAACACGTCTTGACTGGGTTAGGTCGGGCCGGAGAGAGGGAGACTGAATTCAACACCCTGGGTAATAGGTAACAGTTAGGGAATATTTATGGCAGGTCTAGGAACCCAAATGTTTGTGAATCTGTAACCGATTAATTAAGACTTCGACCACTAAGGAGAGTATGAGACAAAGGCATTTTTTGGCAAGCAATCTTTGCAAGTTGTGTGTTTCAATTTTTCAACCACGCAGCTCCAGTTTTTTTTTAAACTAACCACTTCATGTTGGACTCAGTTTGGTAAAGAAATATTCTACAGTTTTTTAAATCTCAGCGTAATCATTTCTGAATAAATGACGTCTATACTGCCCTTAAAAGACAGGAGGAGTATGCCTGAGAAGCCTTTTTGGCCAATTGGAATCGAAAGGGATTTATCCAAGTTGTATAGTTGAGCTTTATTTTTCTCCACTCTTCTTACATAATACTCATTCTTGTCAATCTCGCTTTTGCTCTAGTATCTTCTTTGATTTGCTTTTTTCCCTTTTCCTGTTCTCACTTAAAATGATTTTTTTTATTAACAACACTTGCAGCTATATTGCAACTGTCGTAGCCGTTATCTGTAATTCTTGTAGGTCAGAATGGCTGGAGAAAAAAAAGAGTGTAGGCCACGAAAAAACATGATCCATATGTCAAATATAAAGAAGGCTATGTTCCTCAGAAGGGGGGTAAACCAGCAGCAGAGCAACTACAAACAGAAAACATGCGATGAAGTTCTGTCATTTTTCTTTGTTGTTTTATATTTCACTGGTGCAAAAAACCTTTAAAAAACATAACACATTCTTGTATCTATTTCTCCAGTAAATTCACGATGGAATGCGCTGAAAAAGTAGCAAAACTGCATACTACTTATAACAAAGCTCTAGATCAAAACGGTGCAAAATATTACAACGATTTAATGGAGCTAAATAGGAGTTAACGAAAGAATGCCGCAAGGGCACATGGCAGTATCACGAAGGCACTGACTGTTGGTAGTGTGGCACCATTACAAAAATCACCAGAGCAACAGCTAGCATCGCACTTCACTTTCACTCCTGGCGTATCACTCTTACAAAGAGGGGAATCGTCAGCAGCGTCGCATTCAGCCTTAGTAACACATCCTTTGGCAAAAATCTTGCCCTTTGCGCCTTCTCCTTCTGCTTCCGCGTAGGCTTTGCCACACCTTTCTTGGCCAGATGAGCAGGTCTGTTCTTTCCTTACGTCCTTACAGTCATCCCAACTACTGGTGGACACGCACTGATAGCACTTTAGGCCATGCACTGTGAACACCCAAAATCAGAAACAAAGTCAATCTGTTATTCCGCATTGTCAAGTTTACAGCCGTCAGTCATTAGTCAGCGAAGGCAATAGGAATGGCTGCACGACTAAAAAGAAACAGACTCAAGTTCTACTCGAACAATGACGTTCATGGACTACTCGTCGAAGATTTTCTTGCCCGTTTGGAAGTTCATGCCCTGTAAGAAATTCAAGCATGGTTTTTGAAACCGACATTAAAGCCGCTTAGAAAAGTGCCTCTCAGGAGCTCTAAAAGGAGCTCTGAAACAACTGAAATGAGGTCCTAACCAAGCAACGTTTTTGCAACACGAACCTTGCGCTTGTTCAATAATATTTATATATCTATGGCAAGATGATTCCAATCAAGTCACAGTCCGAGTCTTGGGAAGATTATGAGGCATTTGCATTATATCATCAGTATCAAGCCTTTACTTTTTACAAAAGATGAGAAACTACTTAAAGACCTAGAAAACGAAACTAAGGCTGCCTTATGTAAACACGACTAAAATATATTGAATGAAAGTGAAAGTGCGCCGAAAAAGGTTCGTTAGAGGAAATGAAATGCATTGAGTGGCTTTCAGCACTTTGTGGAAAGCGTCTGAAGCTCAGTGGGATAACAAACGGTGTGGGTCGTGATGCAATGAGAAGAAAATCTCGACCGCTCCCATTTGCGCCCTCCACGTCGTCTAAAAAGGCTATAAAGAAACTTCGTTTGATTTTTTGGCTCCAATGCAAGCGTCGAGGACGAAAATCATAGAACTTTTTCGGGCTTTAAACACTATCGAATTTTCTTATGCCAAAATATTTTCATTGGTCCACATTTAAAAATATTTAGCATCATCCGGAAACCCGCGGTTGTCCCGACTACTGAAGAGTATGAAAAGGACTTCTGGAAAGATCGAGCCTTCAGAAAGCGGAAAGAATAAACGCACTCAAACATTTCACCGACACAATCAGATAGCCAATCAGAGAAAATAAATTGTATTTCAGCAACAAAACTGTCTTTCATTTCAGGGTTTACTGGTAACATGCGCAATGCTACAGTTGCAAGTGTGAGAAACGTGCTCTACAATTGTTACTGATATAAAACTCTAGTGGATCAAACAACTACGGCACTCACTTAAGAATCGTAGCATTACAAATTTTTTTTTTCTTACCTGCGGAGATGCAGAGCAGAAATGCGAGAAAGAAAAGCAGCTTCATCATTATCACCTACTCGATCTTTCTAAAATCAGCTAAGACACGTTATTGCTCACCTTCAAGCCAACAGTAAGTGATGCTAACGTGAAAGGACCTTTCTGTTAATCACATCTTGCAGCCAATGAGTTTCAAGCAAGTTAAAAACTGTCATAATTTTCACCAATCGCTGTGTTCGCAGGGCGTTTCCATCTTTGGAACTATGCCAAGAATGATGTTCTTTGGAAAGGCTGTTCAATTCCAAGAATTCACTGAACTTCTGTAAGAAAAACGACTATTTTATTTTCAAGGGGGAGAGGCTTGATCATCTGATTTGGGCAAGAATTTCTTCAAAACATACAGCTGTGCTCGAATCTTTTTCTGTATCTTCTTTCGTGTTGATATAATGCTTCCCATTTTATCCACGTTCTTTTCTCGTCAGTCTCAGGCTTTCGCCAATAATTGTTTCATTTTCTCAAGTCTCCCAGCCCCTCCCCCGCCTTACCCCAAACTCACTAAATCAACAAAATTCCGGGTACTAATAATCTGATTCTAAGAAAAAAGCAAACAATTGCACTCTAATTATTCTGACGCTAACTAAAGTAAGGTAACGGCTTTTAAAACTTTCCAAATGAAGAATAACAAGAAATATGAATAAGTTGAAGGTTTGTCAGCTTGGTTTCAGCTTTAAGTCGAGTTACTAACTCGTTCCTGACATTGGTGCTAGACCCAGGCAAACAAACATCCTTACGAGGGAAATCTGTTCTGTTGTTTATACCATAATGACCGTCAACCATAAACATAGGGAAGAGGAGTTCAGGGGCACCTTGATTTAGTCCTCAAATGATCAATTTGAGCCTTATTTGAGGTACTAGGATTCTGGGGCAAAATAGCGCAGCAGAGAAAAAGTCCGCTGTCAATCCACGACCGCAGAGCTCATTGAAAATAATTTCAATAATTGTGGAACCGTAACAATAAAATGGGTGCGAACGAAATGGACTTACTGGGCGCGATCCATTCAACCAAAATTTCCGACCGGTCCGACCGGGAATAGAGGACCCCCTCAAAAGGTGAACCAGTTTTTTCGAAACTTTTCCGGTTGGACCGAACCGATCCATTGAGTTTTGGACCTAAATTTCCGGAATTACAATTCATAATTGGTTGGGTGTCTCGAAAACTCAGACCTCGAAAACTCAGACCTCAGACCCTAAAAACTCAGACCCCTGGGTGTCTCGAAAACTCAGACCCTAAAAACTCAGACCCCTGGGTGTCTCGAAAACTCAGACCCTAAAAACTCAGACCCCTGGGTGTCTAGAAACCTCAGACCCTAAAAACTCAGACCCCTGGGTGTCTCGAAAACTCAGACCCTAAGGGTAAAACAAATTTTCACGGCGTATTCCACGGATTCCTGCAAGTCGTCTTGTTTACTGTTCGTCGATCGACGATGCATAATATATGTCGTGTCCTGAATATGCAGAATGCAGAGAAAATGAAACGGCTCGCGGTGGAAGATGCACTGATCACAACAATAATATGCAGCACTCATGTCTATTTTTGGCTGCTTTTTTTATTAAGTTTAAATCAAATTCAGCCATCGCCATCCGAGCCACAGAGGTGCGTTGCGTTGCGTGACGGTTTCGCAACCGGTTGGAGGCTGTTTTCTGTTCTATGAATATGAAATACAAACCAAAATCAGCGGTCACTTTAATATAGTAAACACGAATCTCACTGTTATCTGTTCGTAGATATAATTTCTTTGCTATCAATTAACACTTGACTGTATTTCATTATATTTTTCGCTGTTTTCAGCAACGATATTGCAATAACTTCTTCACGACCACCGTATCCGAGACGAAACCTTGTACAATATGTCTAGCTTTGACAACAACTCCGAACGAACCGCGTCCGATAATACCAATTTCCTCTAGGTCTCCATACCGAAATTGTGGTAGATCGATTACCTTATTTACCACTGCCTTCTTGGTAATAAAAGGAAATTTAAAAGCCATCATTATAACTGGAGGGATTTCTGAATGATTTACAATTGACTTCCACGCCTGACCTAATGCCAAATTAGCATTTGGCGCGAAAACGTCACCAAAAAGTTAATGATAAACAAATATAAAGAAACTATTTTTGGCGGAAAACATAGGAAATTTTCCATGTAACAATCTTTACTTCTGTTTGGTTAAATTGGCCTATCCTCAAAATTCAATTTAGGATAATTCATCTAAGCATAATGATCCATAAGGTTATATCCTGTTGTGAATATCCGGTTTCTGAAACGGGACAAAAGAGATTATGAAACCGTCACGCAACTAGACTTGGCTCGAACGGCTTCGAACACATGTTGAATATTATTTTCGTGATCGGTGCAGGTATCCTCCAGCGCGAGCCGTTTCATTTTCTCTACATATTCAGGACACGACATTGTATCGACGATCGACGAACAGTAAACAAGACGACTTGCAGGAATCCGTGGAATACGCCGTGAAAATTTGTTTTATCCTTAGGGTCTGCGTTTTCGAGACACCCAGGGGTCTGAGTTTTTAGGGTCTGAGTTTTCGAGACACCCAGGGGTCTGAGTTTTTAGGGTCTGAGTTTTCGAGACACCCAGGGGTCTAAGTTTTTATATTAGGGTCTGAGTTTTCGAGACACCCAGGGGTCTGAGTTTTTAGGGTCTGAGGTCTGCGTTTTCGAGGTCTGAACTGCTAGGAGCGTTAAAGAAATTCCACTACCGTAGCGTAGAGATAAACAAACTGGAACTTAGAGAACTTGAGCGAAAGTATTCTAAAGAAAACCTTATTGAGCAAATGGCATTTAATACAGAATCAACCTCTACTGAGTGAGATATACAAAGAGCCTCCCATCATATTGTACAAAAGAGGAAAATCGCTCAAAGACATACTCGTGAGATTCAAACTCTAAAGGCAAAGAAACCACACTTGTGAACAGCGGGAGTCGTGTAGGCCTGTCACAACTATTTTTAAATCCGTTATTCCTCGCGAAGCGAGGCCGAAGGCCGAGCGTAGCGAGGTTACTAATCGTGTCGGTTCCGGTCAGACCACGTGGCTCGCAAGCCCGAGTAAATCGAGCCGAGAGTTTTTATATATGTATATATATATATTTATATATATGTTTATATATATCTATATTTTAAAGGTGTCCGTTCGCAGGCCAGGTTACCTGGCAATAGTAACGCACTTGAGAACGCTGAATTTCCGCCATTATTCGGTGATGCCTTTTTGAAAGTAATGTAAATTTTGTGGAAACCGATTTCACTCGTCCTGGAAGTACATCCCAGCAAGGTGATCTCCAAGATATTCAAGAAATATTAGCACGAGATCGTCGCCGAGTAAGTTCGAATACCGCGAAAATCAACACGAGGAAAGCACGACTCAAAGCAGGGATAGAGAAACGACAGCAGGGAGAATAACAACAGAAATCGCAGCCAAGACAACAACTGCTCGCTCCAGAAAAAGGCAAACGAAACAGCAGGGAAAAGGACCAGGAATTCAATCAAGTTAGTTTTGAATTTGAATGTGTTATTGATAGAAATACAGGACATGAGTGAACGATTACATAACGATTACATTGGTGTACTACATTTAGCAAAACGACTTAGAAGGGACACCGAGTAAGAACGACTTCAACGATTGGAGATGTCTCTGGAAAATAATTCTATTAGTCTAAAACCGGAATCGGAAGACGACCAACAGATTACAAGAGAATGTAAATAGGTATTTTTCATAATAAAACGATAGCGTTTCCAGTTTGAAGTAATTTCCAACACAGAGAGTTGCAGTTGTTATAGCAATCATTTATAACGATGTGATCTGATATCATTGCAACAGTGAAAATATTGTAAATTTTCTTGATCTAGCAGTTATGTTAAACATTTTCAACAGAATGTATACCCTGTGTCACTATAAAGTACTGGTTCTGCAATATTATCAGTGATCAATGTGATCATTTTAAAATAAAGCAAATGTGATTACTGAATTCTGAGTAGTATTTCTCTTTGCTATATATATATATATATATATATATATATATATATATATATATATGTATGTATTCTCTGATTGAAAGGTTTCAATAATATTGTGTAGAGACAAGTTTCATAGCCTTTTCACAATGGGTCAGTTTTACCTTAGAGTGCAATGACCCCCCCCCCCCCCCCCCTGATAATATTGCTATCTAGAACCCCTGCCCTTTTTTCACAAATGAAATGTTAATTCAAGCCTTAATTTGCAAAGTTAGACATAACATATTAACTTTGTTACTTTCTGCCGTTTACTTTATTTTTATGTCAAATATCAATATTTCATAACAACCACAACATGCAATTAACCTTTTACATTGGAAAAACTTTATAAAGAAGAAAATAAATTTTGTAATGCCAAAATGTTTATGATCTTTCTCATATATTCATTGCAAGTGTGCTGTATGTAGTAACAAGTGTTTCAAGTTTCCTAAATGCCCTATGCTTTCAATAATGATTTTCCACACAAACTTTCTAGACAAATGACTGCACTAGATTCTAAGCCTTTAAGAAGAAATGGTATTGTTTGGAGCTGTTTTGATTACTACCACCTCTGATGGAAAGCCTATTAAGAAGATTTTTGTATTGCTTTTAGTAGTAGAGTAACAATAACTTTACCAAGATTAAGACATGAATCCCACCCCATAAAAATATATTATGTTTAACATAAAAAATATAACAATAATAATATCAATACCAGTAATAATAATAGTAATGATAATAATAATGATAATAATATAATGATAGTTCTTCTCGTTACTATATGTCATTGGTTACAGTTCAATACCTCTGGCTGCCATGACTTTTTCGATGAAATACCGTCCTTATATTAAATCTTTCTTCTGCAGTTTTTATAATAGAAATTTTCATATATTCAAAATAATGTACTATTCTATGGTTGGGTATGGATATTTTGCCTGTTTCTGTAACAGCACAATTAAACTTTCATGTGGTATATACTTTTGACTGATTGATGTTGATTTCACATTATTTTTTTACAGGAGTACGTAGTGCAGCAATCTTTTTGAACATATTAAGATTTCAATAACTCTTTCTTACATGTATTGTTTTTATGATATGACCTAAAAATAGCACAACCACATACTATACAGTGGGCACTCACTATTACCAAACCTTTATTCAAAGCTTTTGTAGAATCCAATTGTTTTACCCCCAATTTGTTGATATGGCATCTCTTTTGAGGGAAGAGGAATTTTTCTATCTACCACTGGGGGTACCATTGCAACTGGAAAGAGTACACACATTAAAACATGCACTATTCATAATGCTCTCAATTGTGGTTACCCGGGAATGAAATAATGACTGCAGTAGACAATAAAATATCTAATCAGAAGATTCTTCTTACAATGAATCTCATGCAATTATAACCAAAACAACATAAACAAAAAATAATTGGAGCGTTCAGCTCATCCTCTGTGTAAGAACATATTGTGTTCAAAAGTGATGTACAACAAAGAAGACAAAGCAGTAGAGACTAAGAAAATAAAACTAAAGAAAAAAAAACACAGGTTTTTACACCGTGGTAAACACAAGCATTCATATCAACTCTTCAAGATTTCACCTGCAAAAGATTTACAATCATTTTCAATTTGTGTTAAGTGAATATTATTGTGATACTTCATCGACTCTGTATTCCCTGTCAAGATAATAAATAATTTTACTTCTATTCCCTCTGGTGCAATCTCAGTGGCAGTGAAAGAGCTAAATGAAGGTCAATTTTTAAGCACTGTGTTGAGCGGTATACTGATCTTGTAATTTGCACCAGGTGTCACTAATTGTGTACCAAACACAGCATAAGAAATAAAATAATGGGGATTACGCTAATATAAAAAATAAAATATATAATATAAAAAAAAATAAAGAATAAAATATGAAAGCATTGTGACTTCTTCAAAAACTAGCTTCGCGAGGTTTTTGCGGGAGTCGTATTTCTAGTATGTTATGTATAATTTTGCAAATTAGGGCTTAAATTAACTTTTCATTTGTGGGAAAAGGGCAGGGGTCCTAGATAGCAATTTTATCAAGGGCTCATAGAACTGTAAGGTAAAACTGACCCACTGTAAAAAGGCTATGAAACTTGTCTGTCCCCACGCACTATTACTGAAACCTTTCAATCAGAGAATACAGTACTTAGTGACACTGGGTATCTATTCTGTTGAATATGCTTAACATAACTGCTAGATCAAGATGATTTACAATATTTTCACTGTTGCAATGATATCAGATTACATAGTTATAAATGATTGCTATCACAACTGCAACTCTCTGTGTTGGGAATTTCTTCAAAATGGAAAGGCTATCGTTTTATTACGAAAAATACCTTCATACATTCTCCTGCAATATGTTGCTCGTCTTCCGATTCCGTTTTTAGAATGATAGAATTATTTTCCAGAGACATCTCTGATCGTTGAAGTCGTTCCTCCTCGGTTTCCCTTCGAAGTCGTTTTGCTAAATTTAGTTCGCCAGTATATTTCGTTATGTAATCGTTCACTCATGTCCTGTATTTCTATCAATAACACATTCAAATTCAAAATTAACTTGGTTGAATTCCTGGTCCTTTTCCCTGCTGTTTCGTTTGCCTTTTTTAGGGCGAGCAGTTGTTGTCTTTGCTGGGATGTCTGTTGTTATTCTCCCTACCGTCGTATCTCTGGCTGTGCTTTGAGTCGTGCTTTCCTTGTGTTGATTTTCACGGTATTCGAACTTACTCGACTACGATGTCTTGCTGCTTTTTCTTGTATATCTCGGAGATCTTCTTGCTGGGATGTACTTCCAGGAGGAGTGAAATCGGTTCCACAAAATTTACATTATTTTCAAAAAGGCATCACCGAATACGCAATGGCGGAAATTCAGCAATTTGTCAAATGCGCTACTGTGGCCTGGTAACCACGCCTGCGAACGGACACCTTTAAAATATATATATATATATATACATATATAAAAACTCTCGGCTCGATTTACTCGGGCTTGCGAGCCACGTGGTCTGACCGAAGGCGACACGATTAGTAACCTCGCTTTGCGAGGAATAAATGAACTGAATGGATCATTATCGGTAGCTGGGAAATGGTTGTTATATAAAAACAGCAATGACAAATAATAAAAAGACCCTTATGTAATTCAGTTCATTTATACTAGAAATACGACTCCCGCAAAAACCTCGCGAAGCTAGTTTTTGAAGAAGTCAAAATGCTTTCATATTTTATTCTTTATTTTTTTTTATATTATATATTTTATTTTTTATATTAGCGTAATCCCCATTATTTTATTTCTTATGCTGTGTTTGGTACACAATTAGTGACACCTGGTGCAAATTACAAGATCAGTATACCGCTCAACACAGTGCTTAAAAATTGACCTTCATTTAGCTCTTTCACTGCCACTGAGATTGCACCAGAGGGAATAGAAGTAAAATTATTTATTATCTTGACAGGGAATACAGAGTCGATGAAGTATCACAATAATATTCACTTAACACAAATTGAAAATGATTGTAAATCTTTTGCAGGTGAAATCTTGAAGAGTTGATATGAATGCTTGTGTTTACCACGGTGTAAAAACCTGTGTTTTTTTTCTTTAGTTTTATTTTCTTAGTCTCTACTGCTTTGTCTTCTTTGTTGTACATCACTTTTGAACACAATATGTTCTTACACAGAGGATGAGCTGAACGCTCCAATTATTTTTTGTTTATGTTTTTTTGGTTATAATTGCATGAGATTCATTGCAAGAAGAATCTTCTGATTAGATATTTTATTGTCTACTGCAGTCATTATTTCATTCCCGGGTAACCACAATTGAGAGCATTATGAATAGTGCATGTTTTAATGTGTGTACTCTTTCCAGTTGCAATGGTACCCCCAGTGGTAGATAGAAAAATTCCTCTTCCCTCAAAAGAGATGCCATATCAACAAATTGGGGGTAAAACAATTGGATTCTACAAAAGCTTTGAATAAAGGTTTGGTAATAGTGAGTGCCCACTGTATAGTATGTGGTTGTGCTATTTTTAGGTCATATCATAAAAACAATACATGTAAGAAAGAGTTATTGAAATCTTAATATGTTCAAAAAGATTGCTGCACTACGTACTCCTGTAAAAAAATAATGTGAAATCAACATCAATCAGTCAAAAGTATATACCACATGAAAGTTTAATTGTGCTGTTACAGAAACAGGCAAAATATCCATACCCAACCATAGAATAGTACATTATTTTGAATATATGAAAATTTCTATTATAAAAACTGCAGAAGAAAGATTTAATATAAGGACGGTATTTCATCGAAAAAGTCATGGCAGCCAGAGGTATTGAACTGTAACCAATGACATATAGTAACGAGAAGAACTATCATTATATTATTATCATTATTATTATCATTACTATTATTATTACTGGTATTGATATTATTATTGTTATATTTTTTATGTTAAACATAATATATTTTTATGGGGTGGGATTCATGTCTTAATCTTGGTAAAGTTATTGTTACTCTACTACTAAAAGCAATACAAAAATCTTCTTAATAGGCTTTCCATCAGAGGTGGTAGTAATCAAAACAGCTCCAAACAATACCATTTCTTCTTAAAGGCTTAGAATCTAGTGCAGTCATTTGTCTAGAAAGTTTGTGTGGAAAATCATTATTGAAAGCATAGGGCATTTAGGAAACTTGAAACACTTGTTACTACATACAGCACACTTGCAATGAATATATGAGAAAGATCATAAACATTTTGGCATTACAAAATTTATTTTCTTCTTTATAAAGTTTTTCCAATGTAAAAGGTTAATTGCATGTTGTGGTTGTTATGAAATATTGATATTTGACATAAAAATAAAGTAAACGGCAGAAAGTAACAAAGTTAATATGTTATGTCTAACTTTGCAAATTAAGGCTTGAATTAACATTTCATTTGTGAAAAAAGGGCAGGGGTTCTAGATAGCAATATTATCAGGGGGGGGGGGGGTCATTGCACTCTAAGGTAAAACTGACCCATTGTGAAAAGGCTATGAAACTTGTCTCTACACAATATTATTGAAACCTTTCAATCAGAGAATACATACATATATATATATATATATATATATATATATATATATATATATATAGCAAAGAGAAATACTACTCAGAATTCAGTAATCACATTTGCTTTATTTTAAAATGATCACATTGATCACTGATAATATTGCAGAACCAGTACTTTATAGTGACACAGGGTATACATTCTGTTGAAAATGTTTAACATAACTGCTAGATCAAGAAAATTTACAATATTTTCACTGTTGCAATGATATCAGATCACATCGTTATAAATGATTGCTATAACAACTGCAACTCTCTGTGTTGGAAATTACTTCAAACTGGAAACGCTATCGTTTTATTATGAAAAATACCTATTTACATTCTCTTGTAATCTGTTGGTCGTCTTCCGATTCCGGTTTTAGACTAATAGAATTATTTTCCAGAGACATCTCCAATCGTTGAAGTCGTTCTTACTCGGTGTCCCTTCTAAGTCGTTTTGCTAAATGTAGTACACCAATGTAATCGTTATGTAATCGTTCACTCATGTCCTGTATTTCTATCAATAACACATTCAAATTCAAAACTAACTTGATTGAATTCCTGGTCCTTTTCCCTGCTGTTTCGTTTGCCTTTTTCTGGAGCGAGCAGTTGTTGTCTTGGCTGCGATTTCTGTTGTTATTCTCCCTGCTGTCGTTTCTCTATCCCTGCTTTGAGTCGTGCTTTCCTCGTGTTGATTTTCGCGGTATTCGAACTTACTCGGCGACGATCTCGTGCTAATATTTCTTGAATATCTTGGAGATCACCTTGCTGGGATGTACTTCCAGGACGAGTGAAATCGGTTTCCACAAAATTTACATTACTTTCAAAAAGGCATCACCGAATAATGGCGGAAATTCAGCGTTCTCAAGTGCGTTACTATTGCCAGGTAACCTGGCCTGCGAACGGACACCTTTAAAATATAGATATATATAAACATATATATAAATATATATATATACATATATAAAAACTCTCGGCTCGATTTACTCGGGCTTGCGAGCCACGTGGTCTGACCGGAACCGACACGATTAGTAACCTCGCTACGCTCGGCCTTCGGCCTCGCTTCGCGAGGAATTATATCTGCAACCCTTGTATATGAGCAAACGCGCGCTCTGATTGGTTCCCTACTCATGGTATATCAGCTCATATACCATTGGCACGGAAAACGGCCATCATGGAGGGATGATTTCTTGAATTAGACTGGGAGAAATTCAAGTCAAGCTTCAAAATCATACACCAAAGAAATACCACCGAAGCAAATAAGTATGGGATGAAATTATTCGACGGTAAGTGGGCAAATTATATTGCGAAATTGTTTATTACGAACGAAAGTGAAACTCTTACAAACAGCCGCCATTTTAAAAGATCTGTGAAGCCCGTAAACTGAGTTTTTATTTTATTTCTGCCTACTTTTTCCACTTCAAAATTCTTAAACTAATTTGCTAACTCGAAAAAAAATTGACAAGTACATTAAAGAGATGTTTAAAAACGAGCCGGACTCGTGTTTGAAACATTTTTACACATCGGCTCTACAATATGTCGGCTCGGCAACAACATGGTTCTGTTCAAAAACAATAACAAAGTCAATTCTTGTCGTACAAACTAATTCCAGTGTCTCATAAGTGAGGGTTTAGAGATATAATAAAACAATTATTCCACTCAATCTCGTCGTATACGAGCTATAGCCAACTCGGCGCTACGCGCCTCGTTGGCTATTAGCTCATATACGACTCGATTTCGTGGAATAATTGCTAAATATATACATATATAAAAACTCTCGGCTCGATTTACTCGGGCTTGCGAGCCACGTGGTCTGACCGGAACCGACACGATTAGTAACCTCGCTACGCTCGGCCTTCGGCCTCGCTTCGCGAGGAATTAACTTTGTTACTTACTGCTGTTCATTTTTATGATATCAAATACCAATATTTAATAACAACCACAACATACAGTTCACCTTTTACACTGGAAAAACTATAAAGAAGAAACTAAAGTATGTAATGCCAAAACTTTTATGATCTTTCTCATATATTCATTGCAAGTGTGCTGTATATAGTAACAATTGTTTCAAGTTTCATAAATGCCCAATGCTTTCAATCATGATTTTCCACACTAACTTTATGGACAAATGACTGCACTAGATTTTAAGCCTTAAAGAAGAAATGACATTCTTTAGAGCTGTTTTGATTACCACCACCTCTGATGGAAAGCCTATCAAGAAGATTTTTGTATTGCTTGTAGTAGTAGAGGAACAATACTTTTACCCAGATAAGGACATACATTCCATCCCATAACAATATACATTAAGAAAAACATAAAAACATATAACAATAATAATAAAAGTATCAATACCAGTAATTAATAACTAGAAATACGACTCCCGCAAAACCCCGCGAAGCTAGTTTGTAAAGGACTCCTAATGGTTTTTCCTATGAGGTATAAGACCCCAATTTACGTATTTACTTATTATTATATTATTTTTACTTTTTGTACTTTCTCATTTTTTGCAATTATCATGATTATTATTATCGTATTATTATCATTATCATTTTTAATATTATTACTGGTATTGATATTATTATTAGCATTGTTATTTTTTATGTTTAACATAATATACTGTTATTGGGTTGGGTTGTATGTCCTAATCTGGGAAAAGGTATTGTTCCTCTACAACTACATGCAATTCTGTTTTTCTTGTGAATAGGGTTTGTATCATAGAAAGTAAAAATTACTCAACTCTGAACAATACCATTTCTTCTTTTAAGCTTAGAATCTAGTCATGGTTGCCACAGCCATAAGATCTTTAAATTTCCTGACTTTTCCCTGACAAATGTAAAATTTCCCTTACCAACTAAATTAGAAAAGTCACAAATTAGTCCTGGTAGTGACCTCCAACCTCCTCTCACAACCAACCTCTCCACCCATTTATTTAATATGCTTTCAGAAAGTCACATACAGTGTACGTGGATTGATAGTTTCTTACGATAACCAATTCATGGAAAAAGGATTGATTTTCTTGGAAACCCAAAATCAGCTTGTCATTTAATTCCACCAATCCAACACATTTCATGTCACATTCTTGACCACACCAAACCAAAGCTGAATTGGCAAGAAATAAATTAGTAGTATTAAATTTCACTTTTCCCTGACTTGATTTGAAATTCCCTTACTTTTCACTGACCTTGAAGAATTTTTTCCCTTACCATTTTCTGACCTGTGGCAATCATGCCAGTGCAGTCATTTGTCCATACAGTTAGTGTGGAAAATCATGATTGAAAGCATAGGGCATTTAGGAAACTTCAAAGACTTGTTATTACATACAGCACCCTTGCAATGAATACATAAAACAGCAAACAGAAAAACAGCTAAAACTTTTAGCATTTCAAACTTTAGTTTCTCCCTTGTAGAGTTTTTCCAATGTAAAAGGTCAACTGCATATTGTGGTTGTTATTAAATATTTGTATTTGACATCATTAAAATGAATTAAACAGCATTAAGGAAAAAGGTTAAGATGTTGTCTAATTTTGCAAATTAGGGCTTAAATTAACTTTTCATTTGTGGGAAAAGGGTGGGTGCTAAGAGAGTAATTCCCAGGAATGCATGGAACTCAAAGGTAAAAACCCATTTTGAAATGGCTATGGAACTTGTCTGTCCCAACGAAACTTTTTAATTACGTAATACATATATGTAGCAAAGAAATAGAGCAAAGAGAAATACTACTCAGAAGTCGGTAACGACATCTGCTTTATTTACAAATAATTGCATTGAACAGTGATAATATTGCGGAACCGGTAACTTATTGTTTGGTATCTATTCTGTTGAAAATGCTGAACATAACTGCTACATCAAACAAATCTACAATATACTTTCACTGTTGCAATGATATCAGATCACATAATTATAAATAATTGCTATCACAAATGCAATCTCTGTATTGGGAATTTCTTACAAATGGAAGGCAATCGTTTTACTACGAAAAATACCTACTTGCATTCTCATTGCAGTATTAATACTACGTTACTGTCATCTTTCATTTCTTTGCGGTTGGTTTCTGTTTCCCCTTTCCTGGCACTTTTTTCACGACGATATGGTAATCTGTTTTGTCGTTCGCCTTCTGATTCTGGCTCCTACTCCGTGTACCGGCACAGACGACGTAAAACAAAGCCAGACAATAACAAACATGTTACTGAATAATTTTACACACAATGATGAAACAATGCGCTACGTCATCTGTGCCGGTACACGGAGTAGGAGCCCTGATTCTGTCTGCATGCTGGAAGTCGTTCCTACTCGGTTTCCGTTCTAAGTCATTTTGCTAAATTTTGTTCGCCAATTTCGTTATGTAATCGCTTGCTCATGTCCTGTATACCTAAAACGAGTCTTTGTTTCTATCCATAACAAATTCAATATCCAATCTAACTTGATGGTAACTTGATGGTATTCCTGGTCCTTTTCCTTGCTGATTCCTTTGTTTTTTTTGAGCGAGCAGTTCTTGTCTTAGCTGCGATGTCTCTTGTTATCGTCCCTACCGTCGTTTCTCAATCTCTGCTTTGAGTCGCCGCTTCCCGTGCGGCATTCAAACTTACTCGACGACGATCTCTCACCATTCTTTCTTGTATATGTCGGAGATCTTCTTGCTGGGATGTACTTCCAAGACGAGTGAAATCGGTTTCCACAAAATTCGCATTATTTTCAAAACATCATTCAAGGATTTCGTAATGTCGGAATTTCACATGGAGTAATGTTGCCAGGTAACCTGGCCTGCGAACGGACACCTTTAAAATATAGATATATATAAACATATATATAAATATATATATATACATATATAAAAACTCTCGGCTCGATTTACTCGGGCTTGCGAGCCACGTGGTCTGACCGGAACCGACACGATTAGTAACCTCGCTACGCTCGGCCTTCGGCCTCGCTTCGCGAGAAATAATAATAATAATACTGATAATAATATAATAATAGTGCTTCTCGTTACTATATGTCATTGGTTACAGTTCAATACCTCGAGCTGCTTTGACTTTTTTTATGAAATACCATACTATTAAATTTTTCTTCTGCAGTTGTTATAATTGAAATTTTCATATACTATTCTTTAGTTGGGTATGGATATTTTGGCTGTTTTTGTAACAGCACAATTAAACTTTCATGTGGTATATACTATTGACTGCTTGATGTTGATTTTGCATTAATTTTTTTATTGTTTTTATGATTACCTAAAAAAAGCACAGCCACATACTATACAGTAGGCACTCTCTATTACCAAACCTTTATTCAAAGTTTTTGTAGAATCCAATTATTTTACCCTCAATTTTTTTTATGTAATGACATTGTATCTCTAACTTCTGTTGATATGGCATATCTTTTGAGGGAAGAGGAATTTTTCTATCTACCACTGGGAGTACCATTCCAACTGAAGAGAGTAAACAAATTGAAACGTGCACTATTCATAACGCTCTCAATTGTGGTTACCTAGGAATGAAATAATGACTGCAGTAGACAATAAAATATCTAATCAGAAGACTCTTCTTACAATGAATCTCATGCAATGATGACAATAGAGCATAAACAAAAAATAATTGGAGCATTGAACTCATCCTCGGTGTAAGAATATATTGCTTTTAAAAGTGATGTACAACAAAGCGGACAAAGCAGTAAAGACTAAGAAAATAAAACTAAAATAAAAAACAGTTTTTTACGCTGTGGTAAACACAAGCACTAATATCAGTTCTTCAAGATTTCACTTGCAAAAGATTTACAATAATTTTCAATTTGTTTTAAGTGAATATTATTGTCATACTTCATAAACTCTGTATTCCGTGTAAGGATAACAGATAATGTTACTTCTATTCCTTCTGGTGCAATCTCAGTGGCAGTGAAAGAGCTAAATGAAGTTAACTTTTTAAGCACTGTGTTGAGCGGTATACTGATCATGTCATTTGCACAGGGTGTCAATAATTGTGTACCAAACAAAGCATAACGAATATAGTAATGGGGATTAGGATAATAGCTAAAGGCATTGTGACTTCTTCAAAAACTAGCTTCGCGAGGTTTTGCGGGAGTCGTATTTCTAGTATAACGCAGTATCGCTGATGACAGCTGGTTATAGGAGTTAAGATGAAAAGGCCAGGATATCAGGACTCGTTCAAAAACCAGCTTTTTAAGACGACTTAAAAAGCCAGCTTTTTAAGACGACTTAAAAAGCCAGCTTTTTAAGACTGGTTAAAAAGCCAGCTTTTAAAGACTGGTTAAAAAGCCAGCTATTTAAGGCTGGTTAAAAAGCTGGCCTTTTGAGACTGGTTAAAAAGCCAGCTTTTTAAGACTGGTTAAAAAGCCAGCTTTTTAAGACTGGTTAAAAGCCAGCTATTTAAGACCGGTTAAAAAGCCAGCTATTTAAGACTGGTTAAAAAGCCAGCTTTTTAAGACTGGTTAAAAAGCCAGCTTTTAAAGACTGGTTAAAAAGCCAGCTATTTAAGGCTGGTTAAAAAGCTGGCTTTTTAAGACTGGTTAAAAAGCCAGCTTTTTAAGACTGGTTAAAAAGCCAGCTTTTAAAGACTGGTTAAAAAGCCAGCTTTTTAAGACTGGTTAAAAAGCCAGCTATTTAAGGCTGGTTAAAAAGCTGGCTTTTTAAGACTGGTTAAAAAGCCAGCTTTTTAAGACTGGTTAAAAAGCCAGCTATTTAAGGCTGGTTAAAAAGCCAGCTTTTTAAGACTGGTTAAAAAGCCAGCTATTTAAGGCTGGTTAAAAAGCTGGCTTTTTAAGACTGGTTAAAAAGCCAGCTTTTTAAGACTGGTTAAAAAGCCAGCTTTTTAAGACTGGTTAAAAAGCCAGCTTTTTAAGACTGGTGAAAAGCCAGCTATTTAAGACCGGTTAAAAAGCCAGCTTTTTAAGACTGGTTAAAGGCCAGCTATTTAAGACTGGTTAAAAAGCCAGCTATTTAAGACCGGTTAAAAAGCCAGCTTTTTAAGACTGGTTAAAAGCCAGCTTTTTAAGACTGGTTAAAAAGCTGGCTTTTTAAGACTGGTTAAAAAGCTGGCTTTTTAAGACTGGTTAAAAAGCTGGCTTTTTAAGACTGGTTAAAAAGCTAGCTTTTTAAGACTGGTTAAAAGCCAGCTATTTAAGACTGGTTAAAAAGCCAGCTTTTTAAGACTGGTTAAAAAGCCAGCTAGTTCTATGCCTCCCACCGATAAAATGGTCAATGATACTGTCCTCGTTGCTTTCACAAACCAGATCATTGATTTCGTATCCGAGAAAAGTGTTAATCTCTGTGTCCACATGAGTAATTGCTGATGCGAGTCCAGTAGGTTTTCGTGCTGTACTTGTCCAGAATAATGTGCAGAATGATGTGCAGAATAATGTGCAGGTTTGGATATGCTATGCGAAGAGAACCTTAACTGACTGTGAATAGAGGTACTCTCAGGGAGGCTTAGAGGTAGATACGTGATGTATGGGGACAAATAGTGTACCGAGAGCCATCCGCAGCAGCACTTAAACATCGTTAAACATCATTATACATCCTTAACCGTTGTCTAAGGATGTTTAAGTACTGCTAAGGATGGCCTTCGGTACACTATTTTGTCCCCATGCACCACGTATCTAGGGACTAAGAAGGAGACTCTTGCCGTTTTCTAGGCATGTGAGAAACTGCATCCCTACATTATGGAATGGAGTTCGACCTAGTAGCCAAACACAAGCCATTGGAGGTGATGTATTCTCCAAGCTCGAAACTATGTGCTCGAATTGAGAGGTTTAAGCATTGTGATTGCAGCCATACAAATTCCGTGGTGTATAAACGCCGGGTCCGCGAAACACTGCTGATTCTCTGTCTAGACTTGTCAAAAGTGAAGAGACACACGACCTTGGCGGAGAAGAGTAAGCACAATTTTCAGCAGTAAATGCAACCCCAAAGGTGATGACAGCAAAGGAGATTGAAATTGAGTCAGCCCGAGACAAAGAATTAGCTCAAGTGAGACACGCTATCCAGTCTGGCAGGTTTGAAAGATGTCAGTCATATATACCCAGCAGAATCTGAGAAGCAAAGTGTGGTGGCCTGGGATGGACCGTGCTGCAGAGAGGTATTTCAGATCATGTCACAGGTGCCAGTTGGTTGCAAAACCACACCCTCCAGAACCATGACCTACCCGCCGAACTATTGAGTCCATTTCCCTCTGGACATTCTTTGCTAGTGGTGGTTGACCACTACAACAGGTACCATACGAGTAAGCAGTTATACAGTCAAAAGTGACCGGAAAGATCATTGATGCACTTCAGGAGGTCTTCAGTCGTCATAGATCGCCTCGCACTCTAAAGTACGACAATGGACCACAGTCTATCCCAGAATACTTCAAAGATTCCTGCCGACAGAACGGCATCGAAAACTTTAAAGTAATTCCAAAGTGGGCGCAAGCCAATGGTGAAGTTGAAATCCAGAACCAGTCGATCATTAAGAGAATACAGATAGCACAAGCTGATAAGTTCCACTTTATGAGAGAGCTAAGAAAGAATGTTTCCTAGTACATGTCCACTGAGCAGACCACAACTGGCAAGATTCCTGTCGAATTACTTTTTAGATGGAAAATCCCAGCTAAGCTTTCAGACCTCACCACGAATGGATGCTGTGATTTAGATGTGCGAGATAAAGATGCAGAACAAGAAAGGCAATGCAAAGACATACGCAGACGAGAGGAGAGATAGGAAAGCCATCAGAGGTTGAAATTGGTGACAACGTTTTGTTGAAGGCTGAGAAATCAACAAGTTCCTCCACCCAATCCCTTTTCAGATTGTTAAGACTTGCAAGATCGTTCTGATTGAATCGGCCGACGCTGGTACACGGTACTCGTGCAACATCATCCATGTGAAGAAGTACTTTACTGAAATGCAACACAGCAACGGGGCAGAAGATAACCCTACAAACACCGAGAAACCAACACCCCTAGAAGCACCAGTGCTGTCAACCACTGCCAACATCCAAGCAGAGCTGCTCACTAGGCCTCAACGAGCGAGGAGGTCGCTAGAGAAGTTCAAAGATAATGTGCCACACTAAAGACATCCATGACCTTTGTATGTTCATATTAACTTTGTTCTGTTTGATTTTGCATAAACATAGAAATTGTGATTGAAACACTGATTTTAGGACATTAATCTTAAGATGTCTATCGCAAGATATAATGTTTGTAAAGTAGCTCCTCTCAAAGAGGAGAGATGTCATGTATTGGAGTTTTTGTGGCTGAGATTCCGGTGTCAGGGTCACTTGCTAAGATGATGGACTAATGAACCACGCAATGTGATCTAGTTCAATCTCGTGTTTAATTTGGCCATCCGCTATTTTTAGGCGCTACATATAGGATGTATCGACAGAACAAGTGAACAAAGTTCTTTTCAAACGTTCTGGTGTATACCGCTACAGGCTTAAAGCCTCTGGTGTCATCCGAGGTAGCCTCAGGACCATCTAGGATTTGTTCAGAAGGGACGCGACGAGACTCGCCAAAAAAGCTTCAAAAGAGGCGACTGAGAAAGCAGGCCAAAACTCGGCTAGGTAGCGGTAGAAAAAAAGTCTAACGAACTTCGACAAGTTTTACAAAAACGCGGCCAGTCAAAAACGACACCCCGCGAAACTCCTAGTAAAGCGAGCAAAGACAAGACGCCGATGGACGCGATGGCAAGACTGGCCCAAATTTGGGGAGCCAACTCTAAACTTTTCCTCAATAGTATACAACGATGTTCAGGACGTCACGCTTCGAACTCCTTTTATTGTTTTCCGTACGCACCTGTTCGCCTGCTTAAAACCTATCCCATAATACTTTCCGCAGGGAGCCACAGGCAACCCAGCGGACACTACAGCTATCATTCCTCTTAACCGTTATTCATTTTTCTTGGATGAAAATCTGTTGCCCCAAACAAAACTTGAGTTTAATATCAGTGTACAAGACGATGCAGAGATGAGCAAAACGATGGCACAGCGCGTAAAATCGTTGTCGAGAAGCTCAAATTATGGTCTCCATGCCTGGTGCTGACGGCGATAGGTCACAAAAAGTTTCAGCTTAGAAAAGCTATACCCTGTCATCTACTTTGATCTCACGATAGCCAAGCCAAGTGTGATATGGGATCCAAAAAACTTGACTCTACAATAAACCCTATATTTGGTCGCTGATGAAGGCTACACCATCTATGCTGCAGTCTTGAACGAAAAAAAGGTCGTGGCAAGTAGGATGAATGGTGAGACTTTCGTTGCCTAAGCAAAAAAATATTTCATACTTATATATAATGAAAACATCTTATGGCCCGTATAAGATCACCCTAACAGACGGGGAAAAAATAGTTTCCAAAAGGCTTTCGCTTTAAGGCTCACCGTAACGCTACGCGTCAACCCCTAAACAGATCGGTCGTGGAGATAAACTCCTCTTGACTAGAACACAAATGAACCGATTGTCAAGAGCGGTTAGAGAGCGAAAAGGTGCCGACCTCAAAATGAGCAGGACGCAGATTGCGAGAACCGTACAAGGTACACTATTTGTCCCCATACATTTCCTTCTTGCTAGGTTTGGCAAAACCCTTGATAAAGCTGGCAGCTAAAGCCGCAGCCAAGGCCTTAGCTTTGGGAACGGTTACGGTCCAAACGAAGTTAAACTCTATAACCTTATTGGGCAATGACACCGGAACAAAAAAGAGCTGTAGAAAAACATCTTGTTAGGGACAGTTTGGTCCGCGGTGGTGGGGCTGCGCAATATAGTGGGTTCCTCTGGATGCTGGTTTCCATTGGTGTGCCTATCGCCGTTGACTTGATCAGCAAACTGTTCTGTAAAGAAAATACATGTAAACCCTCCACCACGAATGCCATGTGAAACAGGCATGCGCATTAACCTTCCTCCTCCTTTCTTCGGTCGTTGGGATGATATTAGAAATACAAAGACGTCCCGCTTTCCAACGCTGATCCAATACGTTGGTGCAAATACCTCGGTGTCCGCACCAAAGGAACATTTTCACGCATCCAAGCCAAACCTCTACACCACTCGCCTTGCATCAATTAACCTGGACGATTTTGGAAGTTTTGGCACCCACTGGGTCTGCTGTTGGTGCGCAAAAAAGTGGTGAGTACGAATACTTTGACTCCTTTGGTGTATCACCTTCTGTTGAGTGCATGCGAGCTGGAACTGAGAAGACTAGAAAAGAATAGCTGCCTTGGCGATAGCAACCAATTACAGAGGAACAAGAGTCTAAGATGCGGTTACTATTTCCTACTCTTTTTGAACGAGAGAAAATAGGGCACAAGTTACAAAAAAATCGTCAACACGTTTTGTACTGATATGCATAAGAACGAGCGGGTAGTGAGGAAATATTTTTCTTAAGTATATACAATGGAAGTCCACTGCGCATAAGACAGACGAGTAAACCCGAATGTCCAAGGAACCGAAAAGGTTGTCCAGACTAAAAACGGCCATAAGATGCTAAAGGCCAAATGCACAGTCTTCAGTATAACATGAACCAGGTTTCTGCTGGGAAACTAAATGTGCCCTCTCAGAGGGCGCTGGATTCCTTAGTGACGCTGCCGATACAGCGACCACAATATTCCTTAGCAAAAGTGTTCCATTCCTTGCCAAGAAAAGCCTCGAAGCAGGCAGATACTACGCTTCTGACGCGATGAGAAACCCTGTGTTACAAAAGAAAGCAATAAACTATGGTATGAGAAAGGCTCGACCTGCGATTGATAACATCGGTCGCCTGTTAATGAACCATTTCTCTACATAGGTTACACCAAACAGACGACACAAGACCGATAGAGCCGATCTGGATGGCGCGGGTTCGACTTTCATTCAGCCATTGGAAAGCTTCCTGTCCCCAAAAGAGGTTGGACCTTGCCTGGGCACAATTTCACCAGACCAGATAATCCTTTTGACCAACAATTGAAATACGACTCTTAAACTGGATAAATCATTGAAATATACCAACAACCGACCGGCCCCACTGACGCAGTAGCTATGCGACATGACGTCGATTATGGCAGTTGTGGTTTCCGTGATACGAAACTCGGTGAGAATGAGAAACAATGCAGACACAAAGCAGACAGCAAGATGGTTAAGTCGCTCCATTCAATCGTGTGGAGAAAGAGACAGTTGGGCCACGCCTTAGCACGCAATGCAATCAATTTCAAACAAAAACACGGCTTGGGCTACTATAAAAATGTTCGCCCCGTCGAAAAAATGTAGCCCCAATGTATCTTAACAATGCGTTACTACAGGGAGGGACAGGAGATTAAAACTTGGCGCGATAGACCCCTGGGGTGTTTACAGAATCGTCTACGCGGGTTTAAGCTTGCACAATAAGTATAGACTCTCAGTCGTATAAACTTTGGAAACGGAGGGTGGTGATGTTCTTCATGTATGGGTCCCGGAATCGATGGTAAGGAAACGACAGGACAAAGGCTCTTTCGAAATAATTCTTAACTCCGATCCCGAAACCTGGGTCAGGTTGACCAAAGATTAGGAAATGAATATAAAACGTAGGCCCTATTGAATAAGTGGACCCTCCATAGATCTCGACAATGAGACACTCTGCAAATCAAAACGTGGAGAAAAACTCCCAAGGCACTTGTCCGTTTGAGAAACGTTTCCCTCAAAGGCAGGAAAATTAATTAAAAAATGGCGCGATATCCAGCCTGCTGTTTATAAGGTCATCGACGCGGAGACGAGGGAACCGAGCTAGTACGGCCCTTCAGTTGTATTAATTTTGTGGTCGGAGAGTGGTAAAGACTTTCATGTATGGGCCCCGAGAAGATTGTTAAAGGAACTGCGGGTAAAACGTTTCTTTGGATTTATTCTGAACAAACGTGTCAAAAATTACCCCATGGTAGATTTCCACCTGATTTAATCAACAATTAGTACACAAAAGTGGAAAAAACCACCTGACTAACCCCCACAAAAGTCACAACCATAATATAAAAATGCTTGTTACTCTCATTATCATCAGCTATACTCTTACCGAAATCTCCACCGAAATCTCCACACCAAGGTGGCAGAGAGATGTCAGGGACATCACCCATGCAGTCGTTGAAGCGATGAAAGAAGCAGAGGAAGGCATGCACAATGACCTTTCGATTGGGGGGTGATCAAAACACTGACACCCGCTTCACATAACCTGAAGTCTAATGTTTGGGTCCGAACCCTCCAAGAAGCGACCGACCAAATGATGGTTGTTATGAGGGTCCCAACACAGCGCCAATGAAGAGTCCGCGAAGGTCGTCTACGGTCAAGCCTGAAAAGACATAGTGAACGACTCCTTCCTGTATGCATGGCTTACAGAGCCCGTTAATCCCGCAATCCACGCAATCATAACAAAACATTACTTTTACTAGCTGTTGTTGTCCGTCGCAAAAAGGCATATTCTTCAGCTCCAGATGCACTTCACCCCAACCCAGGGCTGCGCGCTCCCCAAACATTCTTGCGACATAGTATCCGTGTATCATTTCTCGAAACTCTGGGGGTACACGCTCGATATATTTCGTAGTTTCTGTTCTCAAAGCCTTAACCACACAATTGGAATGACTTCCCATAACCTGACACCTTATGTGTAAACACTAGAGGAAAACATATGTCTAATGGCGAAAGTTTTCGTGACTAATGATAATAATAATAATAATATTATTAATAATAATAATAATGAACTTTATTTGAATGTCAATTGTATCTAGCACTAACGAACTAATTGGGGACACTTTACAGCACGAATCAAATAAAATCATATTTAATTAAATCAAATCTTGGTTTTTTTGTTGAGAGGGGAAAACCAGAGTACCCAGAGAAAAACCTCCCCGAGCAGAGCAGACAACAAACAAACGCAGCCCATATATGACGCTGGGGCCGGGAATCGAACCCGGGCCACATTGGTGGAAGGCGAGCGCTCCCACCACTGCGCCAACCCTACTCCCTTACACTGGTTCGACCTGGTTCGGGGCGGTTCTTATCAAAGAGGACCCCAGCCAATACTCGGGGGTCAATCCCCTCCATGAAATTAACAACTCTTGCATCAATCTCGAATACGTTAGTTTTGTTCCATTCCAGGCTGGACCGCTGTCTGTATAACAAAAGAATACCTTCGACTATATGGTTGGAGCGTCCCTTTCCTATTCGTCGTATAGAACCCTGGTCTTCTACGACCCATTGTTTATAAGGTATTGCCTATGAATGTCTAATTGACAATATTTTCGCGACCGGTTCGAGGCGGTCCGCGCTTGCGCTACTTACCGTTTGAGACGAGAAGAGTCGGGCTTCCATTAATCATTCTCAGGACTCGCTGCGACAAATACAATAGATGGGCACGCCCCCTGGTGGTGGTGTCGGAGTCAGACAAATACTGTTTGGAATGTGGTATACATGAGCGGAGGGAGCGAATGCGCGAATGTATACCTCATTCCAAACGGTATTTGATTGACTCCGACACTACTACTAACCACGTTGTGAAAGCTGCAATATTATGACTATAACATTATGTCAATATCTAGTAAACATGCAATTTTTTTGTTTTCTTGTTTCAAGGAAATAGGCATTTCCAGATGAGCAGTGCAAAAGGTCGACATCCCATAAGAGGACATCGAAAGATTGCACGGAAAAGTTTATCCGGTTAACTTCGCCCAGGAACGAATCATACTGATTAATGCATGCGTGTTGCTTGATTTGAGCACCGTTCCAAATTGAGGTGGGTCGATCTTTGAGAGGACAGCAGGCTTGACATAAGCGTCGACAACGTACTCTTCCGTTATCTTTGACAGGATTGGTGTCAGGGAGATGGGTCGTAGGTGTTTGTTTATATCCTGCATAGGCCTTTGCTTGGGCACCTGCACAACATCTGCTTCTTTCCATGAGGGTGGGAGACGACCTTCGCGATAAGATGAAAATCCGCTATCGGCTCTGCCAGTAAATCTGCATTTTCTTTCAATACCCACCCAGGGATGCCATCAGGACCATGCGCTTTGCTTCTGTTCATCTTCATCAATTTCTTATAAACCGACTCGTTTGATACAACAAACGCAGGTTGTTGGGTTGCGCTGTTAGTGGTAAGTATGACGTAATCAGCAGTCTTATTTTAAATGTTGATGATGTTGGTAAGAGTGGTGTCATCTGAAGGCCCATACAGATGTTATAAGGACTTCGTGACGTACGATCTCTCCGTTGAAGCCGGGCAGTAGCTGCTAAGCTTTTTGACTTCATTCCAGCATGCGGACGGCTTACACTCCTTCAAGTACTCTACCTTCACTTGACACGCTTTTCGGTTTGGACATGGACTGAAGTGTCTGGTAGCAATAGCGATCAATAAGGCCTCAACCTCACAAGGCAGCCATGTGGACTGGGTGCCACGTAGCTTTGCACTAAAAAAGCCGGCTAGGTGTAGCTTGTGGCCTCGGGTAACGCACAGGGTCGCTCCAATACTGCAGTTGCGAACCGTCCTATTCGTGACTATCCAGAGCTGGTCGTCGGGCCTGGGTAGACTTATCGTGTGACTCTTGGAAATTGCAGTCTGGGCTTAATGGAAGGAGGAGCGAAGCTCGTCGGTCCAGGGAACAGAGTCTTGTGACTGGCGGCCAGTGTCGACGAGTAGGGCTTAGAGTGTGGAGCAACGTGGTACAACACGGAACAAGATCTTACAAGCACCGATAAATGATCTCAACTGTGAGAGAGCTTGCTTTAAGGATATCTGCACTCCAGATCCATCCCAATATTGTTGTAGGCTTGGGGTTTGTTATGGTTTTAGACGCAGATAGGCGACGGTTATATTGGTATAGCATAATTAGGACTCTTTTCCAGTTGTTGAGTAGGTCGGTAGGGGTAATACCACCGTAGCACAGGTCACAGCTAACTTTACCACGACGCCTTCCTCCAGTACATTACCTAGTACTCGGCACATAAGCTCCTTAAGGGCAGTCTCGGAGCCGGGCATGCCCATGGCGGAGCGTACGCACACTCGGACCCCCTTTAAAGGAGCGGCGACGCCGCAATATTTCATGGAGCTCTGTTAAAGAGGTATCTGATGAAATGCGCTTGTAAGGTCGGTCATGATTAGGTGCTTCCACTGGGCGATATGGCGTAATACAGAATCTATGTTAGGCATGAGTGAGGGTTGAGGCAGGCCGCCACTTGGCTTTTTCACTGGAAAGGATGGGTTAATATACTCTACTGAAAAGCCGACATCTTCAGCATTCTTAAAAACGTCCAGCTGTTCAAGTTCATGGAACTTTTGCTGGAGCTCTACCAGTTTTCCCCTCACGTATTGAGGGAGGCGGCCTTTGCGCTGAGGTGGTTCCATAGGGCCCATGTTGCCTTTCGCTTCGAATGTGCCGGCAGCACCGTTATAATTCTGAATGTGTGGATAAAAGTCTTGGTCGTACTCGTCCAGTAGTGCATGGAACTTGGTTCTGATCTCAGCTGATAGTAGATTGTCTGGGTCTCTTCGGACCATATCGGTGTGCTTGGCTTGAGGCTGTGGAGGTGACATGACAGGAAGCTGATGGGCGGGAAGAGCTGCTCATTGGTGGGCGTAAATACCTGGTTTACTCCAAAGAAATGCTCATTCCGCTTTAAAGACCAGGGCTCAGAAGAGAGATCCGGGATGCGAATCTTGCCTGCCACACTTGACTCTAGTATATGCGGAGGCCATATGTTGGACACCTTTTTGTCTCGGCAGCTAAGTGAGTCGGTTCGTGGTTCTAAGGCGTACTCGGAGTCGGGTGAGTCGTCTGGGGGTAGGTCGACTTCAATGAACTCTCCTGGCCACAAAGTTGTAGAGCTTACGGGGCGCGAAGGACCATGGCATGTCGTGTGATGATTGTCTTATGTGGAGTAGCGGGTGAGCCGTAGACGAGTGTGGCACCGTCTTCAAGTAGGGCGTGTCTTTTGGCGGGCCGCACAGCGACGTCGTTAGCTTCCATAAATGGGGTGCAAGCCAGGATATCAACGTCTAGATTCTCCACGACGAGACCTTTAAAAGCGAAATGGTGTCTACCTCGTGTGAATGAGAGCTGAGGAGTCGTCTGCTTGGTGGGCGGATTGGGAGGCAGACTGTGGGCATGGAGCTCTCTGACTGGGGAGAGACGGATCATATTCCCTTTTACTCCACTGTCTATAATTACGCGGACTGGGGTGTGGCCATGAAAAGTATCCATGTATGCGGTCTTCGAAGGTAAGTACTTCTTCTGTCGAGGTGTGGGGACACCCGAAGGGTGTGTCTTCCCAATCGTCTTCAAAATGCTGAAAATCTTGGCCATGTAGCGACGATCTTGGTCAGGGAGTAGGATGTTGGTGTTGATATGCCCGGGATTTCCCATTAGGCTCGCTTAAAGTTAGAGACAATATACACGGTATTCCGGCGGTGGATAGTAGGTTCATAACAATAGTTTCGGGCGGTAGATCAAAGGTTGTGATAAGTTAATAAAGATGGTGAATGTTTAGCTCGGTGATGAAATGTGAAGGTGAATCAATCGACATGACACGAGCGTGGGACAAACAAAAATTCTGAGTCCCCGACAGGAGTCGAACCCATGACCTCCCGAACACTGGGCGGGCGCTCTATCCACTGAGCTACGAGAACTCATCGAGAATAAGGTCATTTAACTGAGTACATATATGACAGGTATCCTGCATACTGTTAGGATCAACGCTATCGAAGTCATCGTGAGTAGTGATAAGTTAATGAATTTTAAGATCGGTAATGAAGTTTGTTCAAAGGTTGATAGTATGTCCATAGCAATAGGTTCTAGTGGCAGATCAAAGGTGGATCTGAAGGTGGATAGAAGGTTCATAACAATAGATGGATGAGGGCGGACATAACAATACGGGTAACAATAGATTTTAGCAAGTAATAATCTTCATCTTTTTTCCACGCTCGTATGACTTTTTTTTCCGAAGATCAACCTGTGCACCGTACCATCGTTTTGAAAGCGACCAAACAGTTCCTGTATTGTTATACAGCTTGCTTTACTATACATTTTGGTCAACTTTTCAATCTGTATAGCAAACCATGTAGTACTACCATTTTTTGGAAAGCTACTGAACAGTACTGTGCAGCGATACTGATTTTTTTTTAATATACAGTGTGGCTCTCTCTTTTCTACCTGTGGTCAAACCATGCAGTGTGACCATTCTTTATAAAGCTACTGTACAGTACTGTGCTGTGGTACTGTTGGTTTTATTATACAGTGTGGTTCTAACTTTCTCATCTGTGGATCAAACCATGCAATGTGACCATTCTTTGGAAAGCTACTGAACAGTATTGAACTGCGGTACTGTTGGTTTTATTATACAGTGTGGTTCTATCTTTTCTACCTGTGGATCAAACCATGCAGTTTGATCATTTCTTAAACTAGAAATACGACTCCCGCAAAAACCTCGCGAAGCTAGTTTTTGAAGAAGTCACAATGCTTTCATATTTTATTCTTTATTTTTTTTTATATTATATATTTTATTTTTTATATTAGCGTAATCCCCATTATTTTATTTCTTATGCTGTGTTTGGTACACAATTAGTGACACCTGGTGCAAATTACATGATCAGTATACCGCTCAACACAGTGCTTAAAAATTGACCTTCATTTAGCTCTTTCACTGCCACTGAGATTGCACCAGAGGGAATAGACGTAAAATTATTTATTATCTTGACAGGGAATACAGAGTCGATGAAGTATCACAATAATATTCACTTAACACAAATTGAAAATGATTGTAAATCTTTTGCAGGTGAAATCTTGAAGAGTTGATATGAATGCTTGTGTTTACCACGGTGTAAAAACCTGTGTTTTTTTTCTTTAGTTTTATTTTCTTAGTCTCTACTGCTTTGTCTTCTTTGTTGTACATCACTTTTGAACACAATATGTTCTTACACAGAGGATGAGCTGAACGCTCCAATTATTTTTTGTTTATGTTTTTTTGGTTATAATTGCATGAGATTCATTGTAAGAAGAATCTTCTGATTAGATATTTTATTGTCTACTGCAGTCATTATTTCATTCCCGGGTAACCACAATTGAGAGCATTATGAATAGTGCATGTTTTAATGTGTGTACTCTTTCCAGTTGCAATGGTACCCCCAGTGGTAGATAGAAAAATTCCTCTTCCCTCAAAAGAGATGCCATATCAACAAGTTGGGGGTAAAACAATTGGATTCTACAAAAGCTTTGAATAAAGGTTTGGTAATAGTGAGTGCCCACTGTATAGTATGTGGTTGTGCTATTTTTAGGTCATATCATAAAAACAATACATGTAAGAAAGAGTTATTGAAATCTTAATATGTTCAAAAAGATTGCTGCACTACGTACTCCTGTAAAAAAATAATGTGAAATCAACATCAATCAGTCAAAAGTATATACCACATGAAAGTTTAATTGTGCTGTTACAGAAACAGGCAAAATATCCATACCCAACCATAGAATAGTACATTATTTTGAATATATGAAAATTTCTATTATAAAAACTGCAGAAGAAAGATTTAATATAAGGACGGTATTTCATCGAAAAAGTCATGGCAGCCAGAGGTATTGAACTGTAACCAATGACATATAGTAACGAGAAGAACTATCATTATATTATTATCATTATTATTATCATTACTATTATTATTACTGGTATTGATATTATTATTGTTATATTTTTTATGTTAAACATAATATATTTTTATGGGGTGGGATTCATGTCTTAATCTTGGTAAAGTTATTGTTACTCTACTACTAAAAGCAATACAAAAATCTTCTTAATAGGCTTTCCATCAGAGGTGGTAGTAATCAAAACAGCTCCAAACAATACCATTTCTTCTAAAAGGCTTAGAATCTAGTGCAGTCATTTGTCTAGAAAGTTTGTGTGGAAAATCATTATTGAAAGCATAGGGCATTTAGGAAACTTGAAACACTTGTTGCTACATACAGCACACTTGCAATGAATATATGAGAAAGATCATAAACATTTTGGCATTACAAAATTTATTTTCTTCTTTATAAAGTTTTTCCAATGTAAAAGGTTAATTGCATGTTGTGGTTGTTATGAAATATTGATATTTGACATAAAAATAAAGTAAACGGCAGAAAGTAACAAAGTTAATATGTTATGTCTAACTTTTCAAATTAAGGCTTGAATTAACATTTCATTTGTGAAAAAAGGGCAGGGGTTCTAGATAGCAATATTATCAGGGGGGGGGGGGGGGTCATTGCACTCTAAGGTAAAACTGACCCATTGTGAAAAGGCTATGAAACTTGTCTCTACACAATATTATTGAAACCTTTCAATCAGAGAATACATACATATATATATATATATATATATAGCAAAGAGAAATACTACTCAGAATTCAGTAATCACATTTGCTTTATTTTAAAATGATCACATTGATCACTGATAATATTGCAGAACCAGTACTTTATAGTGACACAGGGTATACATTCTGTTGAAAATGTTTAACATAACTGCTAGATCAAGAAAATTTACAATATTTTCACTGTTGCAATGATATCAGATCACATCGTTATAAATGATTGCTATAACAACTGCAACTCTCTGTGTTGGAAATTACTTCAAACTGGAAACGCTATCGTTTTATTATGAAAAATACCTATTTACATTCTCTTGTAATCTGTTGGTCGTCTTCCGATTCCGGTTTTAGACTAATAGAATTATTTTCCAGAGATATCTCCAATCGTTGAAGTCGTTCTTACTCGGTGTCCCTTCTAAGTCGTTTTGCTAAATGTAGTACACCAATATATTTCGTTATGTAATCGTTTACTCAAGTAGTAGGGAAAAGCCGGTTCTAGCGCAGTTCACTTTTTAAAATGAAAAAAAAAAATCCTACGCAAAATTTATCAGAAATTTACCAAAACCGTTGCAAAGCCGTCGCTAATTCTTGCGAAAAATTTTACTAGAAATTTATCAGAAATTTACCAAAGCCGCTGCAAAGCCCTCACTGATTCCGGCGCAAAAAAAATCCAGCGTAAAATTTATCAGAAATTTACCAAGCCTGTGCCAAGCCGATACTAAGCCGATACTAAGCCGATGCCAAGCCTGTGCCAAGCCGATACTAAGCCGATACTAAGCCGATGCCAAGCCTGTGCCAAGCCTGTGCCAAGCTTGTGCTAGAATTAAATTAATACAATAAAATAAAAAAAAAATGATAAATAAATGTGGTTTAAAAAGATGATTAATGAAATATTAAATGGAGAATTTAGAAAGATTATATGTACCGCAATTGAGAAATATTGCCAAAGATCTTAATGTTACCAATTATTTCAGGCTGCGTAAACCTGAACTTATTGATGCTATTAATAATATTAATCCACCAAGAAATAATACACAAAACCGATTTCAAAGATTAAATGTACAACAACTTAAAAATCTTGCCAGAGATCGTGGCATTCCCCGCTATTATAGGTTGCGTAAACAAGAACTTATTAATGCAATTAATAATATTGAAAATCCGCCGAACCAACAACAAAGACCCAATCCAGCCCCCAGAAATGATATACAAAACCCACCACAAACATTTAATGCAGAAACACCACCGCCAGGTTCGCCGGGTAGATCTTGGGTAAAAGAACCCCCAGGCTCGCCCCCGCCTAGAAAAAATATTACAAAAAGAAAACTTGTGCCTACTTTTATAAAACCACAAAAATCGTCAAACAAAACTTTTAATTGGGGAAATTATTCATTTAAGGTTATGGATAAAGATGAGTTTTCTAAAAAGCTTGCAGATTTAACCAATGAAAATATAATAAAATTTACTAATGATAACCCAACAAAACCACAAAGGCGGGTAAATATATCTGATAGTGCGAGAGATGAATTGAATCAAGACAAGGGAAAATTCAATATAAAAGAACAAAAAACAGCATTAAAAGGGTATTTGAAAACATATAGAATAGATGGAAATAAAGGATATGATGAAAAAACATTTATCAATAAAATAAAACCAAAATTTTTAGATCTAATTAATAAACAAAAGAAGCCACTAAAGTTAAAATTTACACTTTGTAGTAGATTTTTTAATACAACAAAAGGTGAAATAGTAGAACCAATATTTCATAGCAAAAAACCGGAGGTTGTAACAGAGGCTACAGATTTATCCAACTTATTTGACGTGATGCGCAACTATTTGCTTGAACTTTCTGAAAATTTTTCACAAAACGGCAGCGGTTGGTTTTTTGATAGAGTGATATACTTTGATATTAACATAGACCCTTTCGAACCTCTTTCTGGAAGCTCCTATATTGAATTACCACAAAAATTAGCAGAAAAAAAGGCAATTATAAATGTTAAGAATGAAAATGATCAAGAGTGTTTTAAGTGGGCAGTAACTTCCGCCGTGTTTCCTAAAGAGAAAGACCCACAAAGACTAAATAAACAAATGAGAGAGAACTCTGAGAAGTTTAACTGGAAAGGAATAGAGTTCCCTGCTAAATTGAAAGATATTGATAAGTTTGAAAAACAAAATCCTTATTATACGATTAACGTCCACGGATTTGATAAAGATAAGGGCGAAGTATATCCTATGAGAATAAGTAAGAAACAAAGTGGTTATATGATTGAATTACTTCTATTAACTAATGAGGAGGAAAATAGTCATTACTGTTGGATAAAGAATTTTAGTAGACTTGTTTCGTCGCAAATAAATAATAAACAACACAAACGCGAATTTTGTCGTAGATGCTACAATTCATTTCCTACAGAAACTTCATTGGAAAAACATCTTGAATATTGCGCTACAAATGAAGAAGTAAAGATTGTTATGCCTATGGATAAAGATGGAAATCCTAAGTTTATTGATTTTAAGAACTTCAATAGAAAAATGCGTGTACCATTTGTTGTATATGCGGACTTTGAGTGTTACCCAGAGAAAATACACACCTGCTCACCATATGAAAGTGAAAGTTTTACTAATCAATACCAAAAACACAAACCATCAGGATTCTGCTATCTCATAAAATCTTTTGATGATAAAATATTTCCACCCGAGCTTGTGCAATACACCGCCGAATTCCCAGATGATGATATCCCGCAGATATTTGTGGATAATTTGGAGCAGGATATTAAAAAAATTTACAATAAGACAAAATACCATAAGAGGGTGGGGTTTATGACAGAAATGGATAAAAAAGAATATGAAAATGCTACTCACTGCCACATCTGCGAGAAAGAATTGGGGGAATATAAGGTATTAGATCACTGTCATCTTACAGGAAAGTATAGAGGAGCAGCTCATAATGAATGCAACTTAAATTACAAGATTCCAAAGTTCTTTCCCGTAATATTTCACAACCTATCTGGATATGACGCGCATCTTTTTATCAAGAATCTTGGTACAACAAAAGGTAATATAAACTGCATACCTAATAATGAGGAAAAGTATATTTCTTTCGCAAAAAAGATTGTGGTTGATACATTTACAAATAAAGAAGGCAATCGGGTTGAGGTAAAACGAGATATTAGATTCATAGATTCATTTAAATTTATGGCATCAAGTCTAGATAATTTATCTAGTAATCTTACTAAATGTGGAAAGTGTGATGTTTGTAAAGGTGTAATAAAAGGTAGGTGTCTTAATCCAACAGATAAAAACTTACATGAAATTACAAAGTATTTTGAAGGCGAAGAATTAAATTCATTGTTGAGAAAAGGAGTTTTTCCATATGATTGGTTTGATAGCTTCGATAAACTTAACGCAACTCAACTTCCACCTAAAGAAGCGTTCTATTCAAAACTAAGCGATGAAAATATATCAGATAATGATTATAAACACGCTAAAAAGGTGTGGGAAACCTTCAATATGAAAACAATGAGAGAATATCATGATCTATATCTAAAATCTGATGTGTTACTTTTAGCGGATGTATTCGAGAACTTTAGAGATGTTTGTAGTAAAAACTATGGATTGGATCCCGCCTGGTATTATACAGCGCCGGGACTAGCTTGGGATGCAACATTAAAGATAACAAAGGTTAATTTAGAGTTGCTGACCGACATTGACATGCTACTTATGATTGAAAAAGGTGTGCGGGGTGGTGTATCCATGATATCTACTAGATATGGGAAAGCTAACAACCCCTACATGAACGAATATGATCCAAAACTACCTACAAAGTATATTTCATATCTCGACGCAAACAATCTATATGGTGGGGGAATGAGTGAAAAACTACCTACACACGGTTTTAGATGGATGAGTGAAGAAGATCTTAAAAACTGGAAAAATATCTCCTGTATAATAGAGGTTGATTTGGAATACCCAACTAACCTTCATGATTTGCATAATGATTACCCCCTCGCTCCAGAGAGACTTATCATTAATAAGGTTGAGAAATTGATTCCAAACCTAAACAATAAGGTAAAGTATGTTGTTCATCATGAAACACTAAAACTTTACGAAAGTCTTGGATTAAAAGTTACAAAAATTCATAGAGGCATTACATTTAAAGAGTCGGCTTGGTTAAAACCATACATTGACTTGAATACAAACCTAAGAGCTAAAGGAAATAACGATTTTGAGAAAGATTTCTTCAAACTTATGAATAACTCCGTATTTGGTAAAACAATGGAAAACATTAGAAAAAGGGTGGATGTGCAATTGGTTACTAATGAAAAAGATGCAAAAAAATTAATATCAAAACCTAACTATAATCATCGTACTATCTTTTGTGAAAATCTTGTGGCTATCCACATGAAGAAAACAAAGCTAGTATTCAATAAACCTGTTTACTTGGGTATGTGCATTCTGGATCTAAGTAAAACAATAATGTACAAATTTCACTATAATTATATTAAACCTAAATATGGAGAAAAAGCAAAATTGTTGTTTACAGATACGGACAGCCTTGCATATGAAATAGAAACAGAAGATTTCTATAAAGATATTAGCCCCGATGTGAGAAAAATGTTCGATACCAGCAATTTTCCTAAAGACCATCCGTCTGGTATTGAGACTGGTGTGAATAAGAAAGTTGTTAATATGTTTAAAGATGAAGCTGGCGGTAAGCAGATAACTGAATTTGTAGGACTACGAGCAAAGCTTTACTCCTACAAGATGGATGAGGGCGAAGAAGAAAAGAAATGTAAGGGAGTAAAGAAGGCAATCGTGAAAAAGACCATAAGATTTAATGATTATAAGGATTGCCTTTTCAATAAAAAGCCACAGATGAGGCGGATGAATGTATTAAGAAGTCATAAGCACGACGTTTTTTCAGAAACAATTAATAAAGTTGCACTATCTGCTGATGATGATAAGAGAATCATTTGTAAAGATGGAATACATACTTTTGCATATGGGCATTATCTTTGCAAAACAGAATTAGGTGGTAACTGCGTATCATAAGGAATAACTTGCAATTCTTCCCTTACAAATCCACGCCTCGGCCCATCTGCCAAATAATATAAAACTGGTTGATTAGGCGAAACGACGCTGCGCGTAATATCATAAACTTTGGTACTCCAAATAGGATCTGTAGCTCTCCTTTTTTCACCGCCTTCAAGTTCGCCGGGAAATAATAGATATCTAACGTTAACATAAGGTGACAATCTAACCTCGTCAAGACCAACAACTCGATTATACTTTTTAGGTTCAATATCGACCTCCTTCTGTTTTATAGATTTATCAGGCTCTTTGCCGGTTATTCTCGTTGGTGTATTATTCAAAGTTTTTAAAATATCTGGTAATCTTTTCACCCATACTCTAGATCGGGCATCACTAATCATTTCTTGTGCATATTGATGACTAAATAATCTTTCACCTAACATTCTGTTTGCGTTTTCTACAAACGCCTGAGCTCTATGATTTCCGGCTTCACTTCTCTGTATTTTCACATTATGATAATTCATAAGTTTGGAAACTTCGCCCATAAATTCTTTTCCAGGATCAACCATTAATGTTTTTGGATATTTTAACTTTCTAGAATATATTTTTTCAAAAGCATTTGAAATTTCTCTACTTTCTTTTGTGGCTAATGGCTCAGCATCTTTATATCTTGATGCCACATCAACCACAACTAATGCATATTTAAATGTTTTTCTTCCAACTCTATCATGCGGTAAAAATAATAAATCTGCTTGATGAATCTGATTAGGTTTTTCTACAGTCCAGTGTGGTCTTGGTATATACTTGGGAGCTGGAAGATAAATTTGCCATATTGCTTGTTTCTCTAACCATTGTTTTGCTTCATCTTCACTTACTTTCGCCTTCTCAGCTAATTTAGGAATTGCAGAATATCCTTTCCAATATCCTTCAGTTGAATAATATATTTTTGATATCTTTTCGTTACTCATTTAAAGATTAACCAAAGTATCTTATAAATTATAATGGAGGAAGAAAAAAAAAATTTTAGCGAATACCAAATTAATATGATGAAAAAAATTATAATTTCACAAATTCACAATATGGAAGATGGTGGTGAACTTTTTAATGTAATGCTTGTAATTGAAGTAGTAAGAGAAAGTTTAGTAAAATCTATATTGAAAGAATTAGATAATAAAAAAAATACCAATTCAGGTGCCTATGAGGTTTAAAGATTAACCAAAGTATCTTATAAATTACAATGACGTCTGAAAAAATTAATCCAAACAGAATTCCTAGAGAGCCATTTGGTTTGAAAGCAGAATCAACAATGAACCGAATTACTCTCAATCCATCCTCAGCTAGCCCCGGAGAAACATTATATATAAATATTCCAAAACTTTCTGAGAATTTAGTGATTGTACCAGGAAGTGTATCTTTATTATTTGACTTGGATGTAGATGGGCATGCTAATAACACACTCGTGAATAATGTAGGTAGTAATCTTGTATCTAGACTTAGAGTTCTTTTTGGTGGTGAAACATTACAGGATACTCAAAGATATGATCTTTTTCAAACCTATCACGATTTATTCTTAACAGATGAAGAACGTGAAGATAGATTAAAACAAGGTATTTCTTCTGAAAACATGAGAAAGCTAAGGACAAATGCGGGTGATAAGAAAACACAAGATGTTAAGGCAGCGACTCTTGCATTAGTACATAACACCAAGTATCGCATACCACTAAACCATCCTATTCTAAACGATCATGGAGTTTTTTACCCGAAAGCTCTAGATCATCATCTAATATTCGAGATTACACTTGCTCCAATTAATGATATTGTTGTTTATTCCGACACTACTAAGACTCCATCTTATTCAATCAAAAACCTTGAGTTAGAATATTCTTCCATTTCAAGCGAATATTTGGCTCGCGAGGCACAAGCAGCTTATCAAGTCGGCAAAGGGTTTTTTTATGAAAATGTAACTCTCCATAAAACTTTTACCTTTTCCATAGGCGGTGATGGTGTTATCAATCAGCATATTAATCTACCTAGAAGATCAATGACTGGGATATTATGTTTGTTTACATTACCATTCGCAGCAGGAGCACGTAACTCTGAATTTTTTTACAATCCAGGTATAACCTCGATCAATATAGATGTTGATGGCGTGCCAAATCGTTTATATTCTAAAGGAATGATACCATCGGATCTGTGGGAGTCGGTAAAGAAACGTTTCGGAAGAGATGGCGTAAAGGAAAAAGATTTTTATGCTGATAAGTTTGCTCTTTGGGTTGATACGAGAACTCACCCAGATAATGGTATTCATGGAGGTGGTCTAGCATTAAACAATACACAAGATGGCGTAAAACTAGAAATTAAAAGAAAACAAGTCGGATCTGGAATAATAACATGCCATATGTTTGTTGTAGCTGACGCAATGATGGAAATAATGAATTCAGGTTTGAGATCAATAAAGTACTAACTGAATAGATTTAAAAACCTTTAGTTATGATACAAAATCATGGAAGAACTACGAGAAAAAATACCATTCCATTGTATCATAACCGGACCAACAAATTGTGGAAAAACAAAGTACCTCATTAATCAGCTAAGAGGACCATTCCGAAAAATTTTTGATTACATTGTTTTAATATGCCCAACTTATTCTAAGAATAAAACCTATCATAATTTTGCCCGAGGAGATAAACGTTTCTTTGTATTATCACCAGATGCAAGTAATGTAGATGAGATTAATGAATTGTTAAATGATTGTCAAACTTTATTCTCTGGAACAAATACATTAATAATTTTAGATGATTGTGCCGTTTCTAATGATTTGAAGAAAAGATCAAACAAGTTTATAGATTTAGCATTCTCCGGAAGACATCACGGATTATCAGTTTGGGTTCTCACTCAGCAATTAACATCAATTGCAAAACCTTTCCGAGAAAATGTGGCTTGTGTGGTCTCATTTCATAATCCGTCGCAGAAAGGTATGAAGATGTTTTTCGAAGATTATGGGGGTGATTTAGACTCTGAAACTAGTAAAAAGTTTGTTCAACTCCTGAAAACTGAAAAATATTCTAGACTTTGTTTATCTTTACGACATCCATTTAACTACTATTTGGAAATCCCTGAGGTGATTTAAAAGAATCTTTGTATTATTAGAAAATTATAAGATGACAGAAGTTGATCGAGCGAAGCTCTCCCCGGCAGGGCCGGAAGATTATATAGAAGAACAACCTGAGGTAAAAGACAATGTAAAATCTGATGATATTGAAATAAAACAAGAATCACTAGCTATTCTAGCAGCTCTTGGAACCACAAAGGAATATTTGGGTGTTGAAATGAGTTTGGGGGATATAAAAAAATTATCAGAAAAAGATGTAGAAAAATATTTTAATCGATATCAAGCGGTAATGGGTAAAAAAATTAACGGTGGATTGGTAGATTCATCCCTTCAACTAGTTTCTAAAATTATTTCTTACATGGTTCCTGTGGATGATATTGATGCACTTTGTAAGGATTTGAAGAATGATGATTTAGTTAATCGCGAACTGACAAACATTGTAGGGCTCTTAGCATTGAAAGCAGGAAGATTGGCAGCACTTGCTAGCGGGCTGTTCCAGGTTGTTAAACATGTTAAAATAGGTAAAATACAGCAAGTTACAAGTACTAATACAGATGATTCTAACAAAACTGAGCAAGATGCTAGCGGTACTGATACTGTCTACTAAGCATACTATTATTTTATTTACATATCATTCCTAAGTGGTCTAAAGATTTCTTAATGATATGTAAAATAATGCCTGAAGAAGTTGTTGAACAAATTACAAGAGATCCTCCAAAAGAAGAGGAAAAAACTACAGGAAAAAAGGCAAAAGAAGCATTAGCCAGGGAAATGAAACAGGAAGAAGAGCAAAATGAAAATACATATAGTGAATCAAAATCATGGATGCCTGAGTTATCTTTTACTACTGTTTTATCTATTGTTGGAATAGGTTTTACAGCATTTGATTTTTTTATGAGATACAAGGAAAAAGCTGGAGATGAATATTACAAAAATAGAATACCTGATTTATCTCAAAAATTCACAATATGGGAGATAGCGGCGCTAGCGGGCTATTCCAGGTTGTTAAACATGTTAAAATAGGTAAAATACAACAAGTTACAAGTACTAATACAGATTATTCTAACAAAACTGAGCAAGATGCTAGCGGTACTGATACTGTCTACTAAGCATACTATTATTTTATTTACATATCATTCCTAAGTGGTCTAAAGATTTCTTAATGATATGTAAAATAATGTCCGAAGAAGTTGTTGAACAAATTACAAGAGATCCTCCAAAAGAAGAGGAAAAAACTACAGGAAAAAAGGCAAAAGATCCTAAAAAGGTTGCGTCTGGTAAAAAATTGGCAGAATATAATAAAAAAGCAAAAGAAGCATTAGCCAGGGAAATGAAACGTGAAGAAAAAATGAAACAGGAAGAAGAGCAAAATGAAAATACATATAGTGAATCAAAATCATGGATGCCTGAGTTATCTTTTACTACTGTTTTATCTATTGTTGGAATAGGTTTTACAGCATTTGATTTTTTTATGAGATACAAGGAAAAAGCTGGAGATGAATATTACAAAAATAGAATACCTGATTTATCTCAAATACCGCAACCTTTTCAAGCCCCACCAATAAAGGTTCATAATCCGCAAACAAATACTCAAGCGCCGCCTCTTGATCGCCCAAAAATTGGGATGATGTAATTATAAATTATTTTTTACTACATAAAACCATTTAAAAGTTTATTACTGTTGTAGTAAAAAATTATGTCAAACGAAAATAAACTTGTGAAAACTGTTACTGATTCAGCAGTCCTTATCGGATTAGCAGCTGGAGTAGGATATGTAGCTAAAAAGATGATGAAAGAATCATTTATGAACGACCCATCCTCAAGTATTACAAATTATGCAAAATGGGTAGCTGTTCTATCTGGTAGTATGTATCTAAAAACATATTTAGAGGAACAAAAGATACTTCCAAATTAACGAATATAAAAATGGCATCAATAGCATTTATGATTGGAGGAGCTGTATTAAATGCAACTGCATTTATTGGTGGAAACTATCTTGCAAAATATTTATCAGGAAAAAATGTTGATACAGAACGAATACGACACGATAAAGCATTAGAAAAATATCAAAGAGATTATGCAGAATATCAGGAAAAAAGACAAAAACTAATGGATTGGAAAATAAAGAAAAAAGATGAAAAATATCAAGCATCAAAAAATATTTCAACTACAAATGAACAATTTGCATTATATAACCAAATGCAAGAACCTAAATTCTCTGATTATTATAGGCCCAGCGACAATCAAAAGATGGGTGAAATGGCATATGTGGGTGGTGGTATGTTGGCATTGGGTTATATGGCTAGTAAATTTTTATAGATACTTCACTGTGTACGATTTAAAGATTTCTTACTGTTGAGTAAAAAATCATGGCGGAAGGAGGATATTTACCATTAGAGGATTTAGATCCAACTGAACTAAATGAACCAAAAGATGATGATGATGATGCTGATGATGATGATAGGGTGGAAATGAATACAATAACATCCACAACTTATGAAAATCCTGGTTATGATGAGGAGGGGGATGAGGAAACTTCATTTGGTGGTATTAATGAAAATGAACCTCTTTTTGAAAAGATTAAAGGAAAAAAAGAAGCTGAAGATGATATAAAAATTGTATATCCAAAATCAAAATTTGAAAATTTTGTAACATTTTTACAAGATATTGGGGAAGGAATAAAATTACCAGCAATTAAATTAGCAAATAGAATTAATGCAGCTACATATGTTCTTAGAGGTAGCGAATTTAGAAATCTTAAAGGCGGGGCTAAACTTCGTGATGGTGAACTAAAAAATTATTTAGGCCCTAGAGCAGAAGATGTCATTGAAGAAATGAATATTGAAATCGATAAGAAAAAAGAAACATTGGATAAAAAGATTGAGAAGAAAAAATTCCTTGAGAATAATCCAATTAGAACGCCTGAGGAAAATACCGAGCTTGAAAATCTAAATACAGAAATTACTAATGAACAGAATGATATATCAAACATGGAGAGTGAGAGAGATAGAATTCAGGAAAGAATGTCGTTACGAGAGCGAATTAAAGCAATATTCAAAAAGTATGGTTTTACAGTCTTTTCTGTTATTAGTGCTGTAGGTTTGGTTATTGGGGTTATAGTTTCTAATCTTTCTAAAGGGCTATCAACATTAGGTAAAGGCGTTGGTAATGGCTTGAAAACTCTTGGTAAAAAACTTGGAGAAATATTGCCTGGAATGGTTGGTGCGATTGTAAGCTTTCTATTCAAAACAGCTGGGCAGGTTATTGGATTTTTAGGTAAGAATGCCTGGCTTTTGATAATGGCCGTGGTTTTGTATTTTGTTGAAAACATAAAAAAGAGAAAGTAACAAATTTAAAGATATCATGCTGTTCAGTAAAATACAATATGGATGAATACAATAGAATTTACCCTGGATTGCCTAATAATCCTGATCCTATTAATTTCAGACTGCAAAAATCAAGCGAAGTATTACAAAATCTTGAGAAAGAAATTAGACATTACGAAGAAGTAAGAAAAAAATATAATAGAGCTAGAGGAATATTTACAAAAATAAGTGTTTGTGGCGGTATGATTTCAGTTATTCTATCTGCAAGCGGTTTAGGAACTTCTCTTACTGGTTTTGGTGCTGTTGTTGGTGTGCCTTTGGGTGTTGTAGGTGGAGTTTTTGGTGGATTATCGGTTGGATTTGGTATTGCTGCTAAAAAACTTTCTCATAAAGTTAGCAAACATGAACAAACCACCGCAATAGCAAAGTCAAAATTAAACACTATTAACGACTTGGTTTCAAAGGCATTGAAAGATAATGTTATATCTGATCAAGAATTTTCTATAATTTTAGCAGAGTTGGAAAAGTTTCAAAAACTAAAACAAGAAGTTCGCCAAAAATTTAGGAGAGATACAGAAAAAAACTTAAACATGTCACAGATAAGAAGAGAAGTTCGATCAGAGCTATTAAAAGAACTAACCGTTCCCACACATTAAAAATATCATATGAAAGAACTGATGTGGGTTGTAATTGTTTTGCAGGCATTAGAAAAGAAATTAATTGATAACAATTTACATCTTATTCTTAATCTAAAGACCATATTATCTGAAACACAAAGAATAAGATGTTATTAAACGATTTCAAAACCCGATATCCAAACGCTAATCTTGATAAATTTACATTTGTGAATGATTCATTTGGAGGATATATTAAGTGGAAAGTTAATGGAACAACAATCATGTCTAATGATGATCCTACTGGAAAAACCTGGACTGAAAATATTTCTAATAATTTGAAAACATTATTATGGCAAGATTTGGGGCTAGAAAATAAAGTTAAGGTTGGTTCATTTCCAAAGAGTTTATCATTTACAAATCAATCTTATCCAATACCTGGAGTTAAATTTGATGACATGGCTCCCGATGTAACAAAAATGCTAAACTTTTTAGATATATATGTTTCAGATACAAAGAAATTCACCGCACCCATGAGAAATATATTTAAATCGCAAGTTATATCACTTTATAGCGGTAAAGAGAGTAGAGCTTGGTTGAATAAACCCAATATTAATCATTGGCCACAACAACTAAATATGGCTGTATGGTGCGCAACATCTGGATGCGGAGTTAGCTTAATTGAAAGTTTAAATTACCCTAAAGTTATTAGTAGTTTTATAAAGTTTCATGCATATTTCACAATAAGGAGGATATTATATGAAATGGGATTACCATTGCCTGGCGAACAAACTTTTTCTGTGAAAAATAACCCATACAACAAATTGGCATATAATCGATTGTGTGCAGAATTTGGACTTAGTAATAATCAAGACTTTAAGGGATTAAATAAACCTTTAGCTGATTTTAGATTTAAGGGAGGAACAAACGGTGGATTAGGAGATGTTTACATTAATTATGGAAAAGGATACGTGCCGCCTGGAAGCGTTCATGGGCAGGGAGGGGGAGATCAAAATGTTAGAATTATAAGAAATTATGATCCTGAAGCTAATATATGGCCGAGCGATTCAGCAAAATTTTCAGATGATGGAGGGAAGAAAATAGATGGTAATTTAATCTCATTGCTTCGAAATATTGAATTTGAGGATTTCAAATATGCTTGGTTTATACCAGAAAGTGGTCACGGAATAACAAAAGCTGGTTTGGGGAGATTGAATCGATCTGCAGAAGCTTTTGTTTACTGTATATTAGGTGCACAAGTCAACACTAGAAACTCGATTTACGGCAAAGGTGGAGGAGCGATTGAGACACAACAAGAATTCTTAGCTTTATTTGAAAGTAGTGTGATAGAGAATGACATTTCGAATTCTGTTAAAAATTATCAATTAGCTGTACAAGAAGCGAAATTACGGCTTGATTTAGCTGTTGCTCCTGGTGTGTGGTTGATGCCAAGTAATATGATCATAAATACTGAGAGCGTGGTTGGATATAATAACAAACTTATGAAAGCGACTAATGATATGAAATTTGGGGTGAATAATTCCCTAAACATGGAATCAAAACCGGTTGGAATAAGTCATAACTTAGGATCTTCAAAGTTAAAGTTACCTCATTCAATAGTTGATACAAATACGAAACCAAAAATCTCCCCAACGCAAAATGAAAAGTCATCCAAAGGTCAGGACGTGACTACGCAACATGAAACCAATCCACAAAGCGAGCATGAAGTGCGTATATTAACATTTATAATTATCGGCGGAGGGTTGGCGTGGTATCTATTTCGGTAGTTCATGACCATTTCACGTGGTTATCATTGTTTTTGGATTAGCGTTCACGTGTAGAACAATAGATTGCATACTTTTACGACATAGCAACAAGAAAAATGTAAAGTGGATTTGAAATCGAAAAGTAGATTTTATGTTTACTTCAAAAAGGTCGGTTTCTAACGTCGCTCAGGAATGTGATTACGTCAATGATGTAATCAGATCTAAAGACCAGCTTCGCTGAAAACAAAAATGTTAAGCATTACCATGTACGAGTCTGAAACAAGGATTTATTTAGATCCTCCGCTGAAAAATCTTCGGGAGATACAACTCCTTGATTGTAATATACAAACCAAAAGATTGATTAATTTCAAGGAACAACAGATGTTTTTTAATGTTGATGAGAATCAGCCACTAATAATAATAAAACCAGGCACATATTCGTTGCATGATATTCAAAAGATCTTTCTTAATAATGCTGATAGGTTAGAGACAGAAATCTTTTCGACGGACTCTGATGACTATCTTTTTTCTAGTAAATTTAAAATAAAACTTGCGAGGGGGTTACAAGTTGGTTTAGGCTTACCTGAAGTTATAAATCCTGGTAAATCATACCTCATAAATATGCGGATTAGGTGGCCGTTGAGACTTATGTGTAGTATAGTAGACAATAAGTCGTCATATATGAATAACACTAAATATGGCGAACTTGTGAAACTCGCACCATCAAACCTACTTGCAAACATTCCCTCAAAGGATTATCCAACAATTCCTGTTCGAAAATATGATAGCGTTATAAACTACTTTGATTTAACTATCTTAGACGTTGAATGGAAAAAACTTGATCCGATGGGTTCTCCCATAACTTTTAGTTTGAGATTTAGATAAATTTTTGTTATGTAACCATTATTAGGTTATATAACATAATTAGTAGTAAAGGAAATATAGGATTATTCATCCGGTAAAGAATTATAAATTTCTTGCTCCTCAATATCATAACACCAATCCACAACTCTTTTTGGGTACCATGCTGCTACCATTATTTCATCATGTAATGGTTTGTAAAATTTCTTTTTATGTTTCATTTTAAAAGGATCTACATAGAACCTAACCTCCAAAAAATTAATAAAAAAATTTTTATCAAATTTATCAATATCACATTCCTTATCATGATAGGTTTTATCAACATATTCTCTACAGCCTTCATATGCTTCATATTCAATGGAATTAATACTTTCTTCATAATCTTCATTAAAAATTTTTAATATCTCTTTTACAAACTTTCTTACGTTTATTCCATTTACACCAAAATTTTTATTGTTGGTAAATTTACCCCCGCCTGCTAGATCTTCATCCTCAAAAGAATCATAAACAATATGAAAATAAATATGATCGCTTTTTTCATCATATATATCAAACATACCAGCATCTGCATCGTAATGATAATCAATAAAACCGCGAATTTTTGTTAGTTTTTTTAACAAATCTTTATTAATTATAAACTCTATAAAATCACAAAAACAAAGTCTTTTGTTATTGTAATACCTTAAAGTAATATCTACTTCATCAATAAAACAACATAATTCCATTTTTTCGTTCTCTATAATTATTGGTGTAATGCCAACATCATCGTCATCAAAATTATCATTGTATTTATTAAAAAAATCTATTTCTTCCATCTTTTAATAATTTAATTTTTATCTTTAAATGATAATTCATTTTTTTAATTTTTTTCGGCAATCTTTACAAGAAGCTTTTTGTTTGCCGTGTTCACATATTTGCGATCCCCCACACTCTTTACATTGTTGTTTTTGTTTACCATGTTCGCATATTTGTGATCCTCCGCATTCTTTGCAATTATACTTAACTCTATCATGTTTGCATATTTGTGACCCTTTACACTTTTTGCAAAAATACTTAATTCTATCATGTTCACATATTTGTGATCCCCCGCATTCTTTACAAAAATATTTACGCTTTCCATGAACACAAATATATTTATCATTAATAATAACTTTTGAAATTATTTTAATACTCTCTTCATCTGTAAATTTTTCAATCTCTTTGATTAAATTTTTTTTATTCATTATATAACAACCTTTAATTTTCAGATTTCTTGCAATATTTCTCAATTGCGGTACATATAATCTTTCTAAATTCTCCATTTAATATTTCATTAATCATCTTTTTAAACCACATTTATTTATCATTTTTTTTTTATTTTATTGTATTAATTTAATTCTAGCACAAGCTTGGCATCGGCTTGGCACAGGCTTGGCATCGGCTTAGTATCGGCTTAGTATCGGCTTGGCACAGGCTTGGCATCGGCTTAGTATCGGCTTAGTATCGGCTTGGCACAGGCTTGGTAAATTTCTGATAAATTTTACGCTGGATTTTTTTTGCGCCGGAATCAGTGAGGGCTTTGCAGCGGCTTTGGTAAATTTCTGATAAATTTCTAGTAAAATTTTTCGCAAGAATTAGCGACGGCTTTGCAACGGTTTTGGTAAATTTCTGATAAATTTTGCGTAGGATTTTTTTTTTTCATTTTAAAAAGTGAACTGCGCTAGAACCGGCTTTTCCCTACTACTACTCATGTCCTGTATTTCTATCAATAACACATTCAAATTCAAAACTAACTTGATTGAATTCCTGGTCATTTTCCCTGCTGTTTCGTTTGCCTTTTTCTGGAGCGGGCAGTTGTTGTCTTGGCTGCGATTTCTGTTGTTATTCTCCCTGCTGTCGTTTCTCTATCCCTGCTTTGAGTCGTGCTTTCCTCGTGTTGATTTTCACGGTATTCGAACTTACTCGGCGACGATCTCGTGCTAATATTTCTTGAATATCTTGGAGATCACCTTGCTGGGATGTACTTCCAGGACGAGTGAAATCGGTTTCCACAAAATTTACATTACTTTCAAAAAGGCATCACCGAATAATGGCGGAAATTCAGCGTTCTCAAGTGCGTTACTATTGCCAGGTAACCTGGCCTGCGAACGGACACCTTTAAAATATAGATATATATAAACATATATATAACTAGAAATACGACTCCCGCAAAAACCTCGCGAAGCTAGTTTTTGAAGAAGTCACAATGCTTTTATATTTTATTTTTTATTTGATATTTTTCATGTTAGGGTAATCCCCATTATTTTATTTGTTACGCTGTGTTTGGTACACAATTAGTGACACCTGGTGCAAATTACATGATCAGTATACTGCACAACAGAGTGCTTAAAAATTGACCTTTATTTAGCTCTTTCACTGCCACTGAGAGTGCACCAGAGGGAATAGAAGTAAAATTATTATTGATTCTCTTGACAGGGAATACAGAGTCGATGAGGTATCACAATAATATTCACTTAACACAAATTGAAAATGATTGTAAATCTTTTGCAGGTGAAATTTTGAAGAGTTGATATGAATGCTTGTGTTTACCACGGTGTAAGAACCTGTGTTTTTTTTTTTTTAGTTTTATTTTCTTAGTCTGAGTCTACTGCTTTGTCTTCTTTGTTGTACATCACTTTTAAACACAATATGTTCTTACACCGAGGATGAGTTGAATGCTCCAATTATTTTTTATTTATGTTTTTTGTTATTATATTAACAGAAGTGTGAGATACAATGTCATTACATAAAATAAAAATTGTGGGTAAAACAATTGGATTCTACAAAAACTTTAAATAAAGGTTTGGTAATAGTGAGTGCCGACTGTATAGTATGTGGTCGTGCTATTTTTAGGTCATCTCATAAAAACAATACATGTAAGAAAGAGTTATTGAAATCTTAATATGTTGATAAAGATTGCTGCACTACATAGTCCTGTAAAAAATAATGTTAAATCAACATCAATCAGTCAAAAGTGTATACCACATGAAAGTTTAATTGTGCTGTTACAGAAACAGGCAAAATATCCATAACCAACCAGAGAATAGTATATTATTTTGAATACATGAAAATTTCTATAATAAAAACTGCAGAAGAAAGATTTAATATACGCATGGTATTTCATCAAAAAAGTCATGGCAGGCAAAGGTATTGAACTTGTAACCAATGACATATAGTAACGAGAAGCACTATCATTATATTATTATCATTATTATTATCATTACTATTATTATTACTGGTATTGATATTATTATTATTGTTATAGTTTTTACGTTAACATAATATATTTTTATGGGGTGGGATGCATGTCCTAATCTTAGTAAAGGTATTGTTACTCTACTACTACAAGCAATACAAAAATCTTCTTAATAGGCTTTCCATAAGAGGTGGTAGTAATCAAAACAGCACCAAACAATACCATTTCTTCTTTAAGGCTTAGAATCTAGTGCAGTCATTTGTCTATAAATTTTGTGTGGAAAATCATTGAAAGCATAGGGCATTTAGGAAACTTGAAACACTTAATTGTTACTACATACAGCACACTTGCAATGAATATATGAGAAAGATCATAAACATTTTGGCATTACAAAATTTATTTTCTTCTTTATAAAGTTTTTCCAATGTAAAAGGTTAACTGTATGTTGTGGTTGTTATGAAATATTGATATTTGACATGATGATCATAAAAATAAAGTAAACAGCAGAAAGTAACAAAGTTAATATGTTATGTCTAACTTTTCAAATTAAGGCTTGAATGAACATTTCATTTGTGAAAAAAGGGCAGAGGTTCTAGATAGCAATATTATCAGGGGAGGGGGGGGTCATTGCACTCTAAGGTAAAACTGACCCATTGTGAAAAGGCTATGAAACTTGTTGTCTCTACGCAATATTATTGAAACCTTTCAATCAGAGAATACATACATATATATATAGCAAAGAGAAATACTACTCAGAATTCAGTAATCACATTTGCTTTATTTTGAAATGATCGCATTGATCACTGATAATATTGCAGAACCAGTACTTTATAGTGACACAGGGTATATATTCTGTTGAAAATGTTTAACAGAACTGCTAGATCAAGAAAATTTACAATATTTTCACTGTTGCAATGATATCAGATCACATCGTTATAAATGATTGCTATAACAACTGCAACTCTCTGTGTTGGGAATTACTTCAAACTGGAAACGCTATCGTTTTATTATGAAAAATACCTATTTACATTCTCTTGTAATCTGTTGGTCGTCTTCCGATTCCGTTTTTAGACTAATAGAATTATTTTCCAGAGATATCTCCAATCGTTGAAGTCGTTCTTACTCGGTGTCCCTTCTAAGTCGTTTTGCTAAATGTACTACGCCAATATATTTCGTTATGTAATCGTTCACTCATGTCCTGTATTTCCATCAATAACACATTCAAATTCAAAACTAACTTGATTGAATTCCTAGTCCTTTTCCCTGCTGTTTCGTTTGCCTTTTTCTGGAGCGAGCAGTTGTTGTCTTGGCTGTTGTTATTCTCCCTGCTGTCGTTTCTCTATCCCGGCTTTGAGTCGTGCTTTCCCCGTGTTGATTTTCACGGTATTCGAACTTACTCGGCGACGATCTCGTGCTAATATTTCTTGAATATCTCGGAGATCATCTTGCTGGGATGTACTTCCAGGACGAGTGAAATCGATTTCCACAAAATTTACATTACTTTCAAAAAGGCATCACCGAATAATGGCGGAAATTCAGCAGTTCTCAAGTGCGTTACTATTGCCAGGTAACCTGGCCTGCGAACGGACACCTTTAAAATATAGATATATATATATATATATATATACATATATAAAAACTCTCGGCTCGATTTACTCGGGCTTGCGAGCCACGTGGTCTGAACCGGAACCGACACGATTAGTAACCTCGCTACGCTCGGCCTTCGGCCTCGCTTCGCGAGGAAATATATATATATATATACATATATAAAAACTCTCGGCTCGATTTACTCGGGCTTGCGAGCCACGTGGTCTGACCGGAACCGACACGATTAGTAACCTCAGAGAGTAGAAAATGGGGGGTTTTAGAACACTTGATTAATAATAAAAATTGTTCAAGGATTTATCAGAAAATTAAACAGAGATTTTTTCCAGTTTACAAAAGTATCAGAAAAATTAATAATAAAAATTGTTCAAGGATTTATCAGAAAATTAAACAAAGAGTTTTTCCAGTTTACAAAAGTATCAGAAAAATTAATAATAAAAATTGTTCAAGGATTTATCAGAAAATTAAACAGAGATTTTTACCAAGAAAGAAAATAAAATTTTGAATTTTTTAATGTTAATTTAAAGAAATAAATTAATCAAGTACAAATGGAGAATCTACTAAAATTGAAACTTGATGAATTAAAAAAAATTGCTAAAGAGTTAAAAATTAAAGGACGATCTAGAATGCGAAAAGAAGATTTTATTAAAGAGTTAAAAAATTTTCCATATGAGGAGATTATTAAATTAATACCAAAAGATACTATTAATAATAAAAATAATAATTATAATTATATTTGTATTCATGGAAAGTGTAAATATTTTTGTAGAGAGTGTGGAGGTACACAAATATGTGAACATAATAAAATTAAGTCATACTGTAAAGAATGTAAAGGTTCTCAAATATGTGAACACAAATTACAAAGGTATATCTGTATAGAGTGTAAAGGCAAAGGAATATGTAAACATAATAAACAAAAGAGACAATGTAAAGAATGTTGTTAAACAAAAAAATAAAATTTGAATTTTTAATATTAATTTAAAGATATAAATTAAAAAAAAAAGATGAATATAAAATTATTAACTATTAAATATGATAATAAAGAAAAAAATTGTTCAAAAGATTTCTTTAATGAAGTAAATAAAGATTTTTCAATTTGTGTTTCAGAAAATGATAATTTAAATATTGTTGCAACAAATAATTTGGAATTTTTTGGTTTTAAAATTTGTTACCGATTGGGAGATATTAGTACACTGGTAATGAGGGATGGTTCACTCTATTATAGAGAATTTATTACAAAAGGAGTAAAACCGCATAAAATTGAAGAAGATATTAAATTGGATAAAGATTATTTTGAAAATACAATTAAGTTCAGTAATGAAAAGAAATATTTATTATTTCATTTGAAATTAGTTTAAATATAGTAATTATAGATAAAAATAAAAAAACATGTAAAGGATGGAATATCTTCATACTTTACAATCTCACAACAAGTTAAAAATATGTTTGAAGATATGGAAATACTAGTTTTTAAATAATTATGTTATATAACTCAAATAATAGTTACATAACATAAAAAAAATTTACCTAAATCTTAAACTAAAAGTTATGGGAGAACCTTTTAGATCAAGTTTTTTCCATTCATTGTCTAAGATGGTTAAATCGAAGTGGTTTATGACGCTCTCATATTTTCGAACTGGAATTGTTGGATAATCCTTTGAGGGGATGTTTGCAAGTAGGTTTGATGGTGAGAGTTTAACAAGTTCTCCATTTTTGTTTCTATTCATATATGAATACTTATTATCCAGTATACTACACATAAGTCTCAGAGGTTCCTTAATCTGAATATTTATGGGGTATAATTTACCCGGATTTATGACTTCAGGAACTCCTAAACCAAATCCCAACCCTCTCGTAAGTTTAATTTTGAAGTTCTTATTTGAATATAGATAGTCAACAGTATCAGTTTCAATTATTGTTATATTTTTCCCATCAGGATCATTAAGAAAGATTGATTGAATATTACGAAGCGAATATGTACCAGGTTGAATTATTATGAAGCCTTGATTCTTATCATTGAATATTATCTGTTTATCCTTGAAATTAATCAATCTTTTGGTTTGTATATTACAATCCAGGAGTTGTATCTCCCGAAGATTTTTAAGCGGAGGATCTAAATAAATCCTAGTTTCTGACTCATACATGGTAATACTCAACATTTTGTTTTTGATTACACAATATTCATCTTTAAATTTCTATAATAACCGCCTGTGATAAAAAAAAACGACTTACGCGTAAGCTGAAAAAAATTGTTATGTTAATTAACTTGTGATAAAAAACGACTTACGCGTAAGCTGAAAAAATTGTTATGTTAATTAACTTGTGATAAAAAACGACTTACGCGTAAGCCGAAAAAAATCCAGTCATCTACCGAAATAGATACCACGCTAATCCACCAGCGACAACTATAAATGCTAATATATTCTTTTCATGCTGCGTTGAGTCAATATTATTTTCCTGTTTCGTTGAGTATGTTTGCGCCGTGTCTGTTTTCATTGGTGGTTTTGATTTCCCTACGAGGTTTTCCTCTGTCTCAGCTATATGAGGTAACTTTAACTTTGAAGATCCTAAGTTATGACTTATTCCAACTTGTTTTGCTTCAGTGTTTATGGAATTATTCACACCAAAATTCATATCATTACTCGCTTTCATAAGTTTGTTGTTAAAACCTGTCACGCTTTCAGTATTGATTATCATATTACTCGGCATCAACCATACACCAGGAGCAATAGCTAAATCAAGCCGTAATTTCGCTTCTTGTACAGCTAATTGATACCTTTGGATAGAACTAGAAATGTCATTCTCGATCACACTACTTTCAAATAAAGCCAAGAATTCTTGTTGTGTCTCAATCGCTCCACCGCCATTACCATAAATTGAATTTCTTGTGTTAACTTGTGCACCCAATATACAGTAAACAAAAGCTTCAGCAGATCGATTCAATCTACCAAGCCCAGCTTTAGTGAGCCCATGTCCACTTGTTGGGATAAACCAGGCATATTTGAAATCAGCAAAGTCATCATTACGGATAAATGAAATGAGATTACCCTTTTCTTTCTTTCCACCTTCATCAGCGAATTTACCACCTTCACCGGGCCATCGATCTGCTTCAACATCATAAGTCCTTACAATATGTACATTTTGATATCCACCACCTTTTCCATGATATCCTGCACCGTAATCAAGGAATATATCTCCCAATCCGCTGTTTCTACCCCCTTTCCATCTAAAATCGGAATTATTACTAACCCCAAATTCAGCACACAATCGTTGATATGCAACTTTACTATAAGGATTATTATTTATTACAAAAGGTTGCTCATCAGGTAGGGGAAGGCTTAATTCATATAATATTCGCCTTATTGTGAAATATATATGAAACTTAATGAAGCTATTTACTACTTTAGGATAATTTAGACTTTCAAAAGGACTTATACCACAACCAGATGTTGCACACCAAACTGCAAAGTTAAGTTGTTGTGGCCAATAATTAATATCAGGGGCGTTCAACCATTTTCTACTTTGCTTGCCAAACTTGAAAGTAACAACTTGGGATGTAAATATGTTTCTCATCTTTGCGGTGAATTTCTTCGTATTTGAAACGTATATATCCAGATAGGTTAGAATTTTTGTTATATCAGTTGAAAAGTCATCAAAATTAATAGCTGGTATTGGATAAGATCTATTGGTTAATGTTAAACTTTCAGGAAATGAACTCAATTCATCACCATTCAAACCTAAATCTTTCCACAAAATTCTTTTCAAACGAGGTGAAATATTATCAATCCATGTTTTTCCAGTAGGATCATCATTTGACATTATTGTTGTACCATCAACTTGCCATTTAATATATCCACCATATGAATCAGGCACAAATGTGAAATGACTTATATCAGCCCTTGGGTACATATTTCTGAAATCATTGAATAATGACATTTTTTTTGTTCATAACATGTTGCTTTTAAATCACCTCTTTTCTAACACCAGCAAAACAATTACATCCTACATCAGTTCTCTCATATGAAATTTTCATCGTTCGGTAAGTTCTTTTAATATTTCCGCTCGAACCTCTGTTCTTATCTGATTCATATTTAAGTTTTTTTCTGTATCTTTCCTGTTTTTCTGGCGGATTTCGAGTTTTAGTTTTTCAAACTTATCCACCTCTGATAAAATTAGAGAAAATTCTTGGTCGGATATTGCATTATCTTTCATTGCTTTTGAAACCAAGTCGTGAATGGTGTTTACTTTTGCTTTTGCTAGAGAAACTGTCTGTTCATGTTTACTAACTTTATATGAAAGTCGTTTAGAAGCTGAACCGAATCCAACCGATATTCCCCCACAAATACCTCCCACTGCTCCTAATGGGATACCAACAACAGCACCAAAACCAGTAAGGGAGGTTCCAACCCCACTTGCAGATAGAATAACTGAAATCACTCCACTACAAACACTTATTTTTGTAAATATACCTCTTGCACGATTATACTTTTTCCTAACATCCTCATAATGTTTAATTTCCTTTTGAATATTTTGTAGTACTTCGCATGACTTTTGTAGTCTGAAATTAACCGACTGAAATGAGGAACTCGGGTCTGAATTAACAGGCACATTAGGATAAATTCTATTGTAGTCATCCATATTGTATTTTACTGATCAACATGATATCTTTAAATGAATTCGGGAGGGTTTTGTTATCGACTCTTCTTTACCCTTTCCACAAAATATAGAACCACAGCCATTATCAAAAGCCAAGCATTCTTACCTAAAAACCCAATGACCTCGCCCGCTGTTTTGAACAGAAAGCTTACAATCGCTCCAACCATTCCAGGCAATATTTCACCGAGTTTCTTACCAATAGCTTTAAAACCATTTCCCCACACCTTTACCTAATGTGGATAGACCTTTAGAAAGATTAGAAACTATAACACCAATTACTACACCAACAGCACTCACAACTGCAAATACAGTAAAACCATACTTTTTGAAGATAGCCTTCACACGTTCTCGTAATGGTAGATTTTTAAGTATTTCTTCATTTTTACTCTCCAGATCAGCTATTTGTTCTTGGTTGTAAATAATACTCTTTCTTGTTAGTTCACTGAATTTAACAATTTCAGCTTGGAATCTTTCATTACTACGTTCTAACATTGTTAAATTGGATTTATCCTTCTTATATTTGTCTATTTCATCTTTGTATACATTCATTTCATTCAAAAGTTTCTCTTTCTGTATTTTTAATTCTATATTCTGTTTAACAATTGAATCAAAAAGACTTTTCATTTCCGTTTTTTCCACTTGTTGTTTCTCAGCGAATTGACGTATTTCTTTTTCTTTTTGTTCATATCGACTAATCTCCATAGGATATACTTTTGTGGTTGCTTCCAATCCTTGTACTACTTTAAGTAATTCCATATTTTGTTCATTAGCTTCCTCCAGTTGTGATAAAAGATTATTTTTTATAAGCATGGATTCATAATCAGCACCTAACGCTTTTATGATTGTTTTACCCAGATTATCAAGTTTTATTACTCCATATTTATCAATTAATATATGTCCTACAGCATTTTTCTGATTACTCAATTTAACCCGCAAATTACCCTCCTCATCCCATTCTGCTGTAAATGGAGAATCCAAAGGGTTGAAATCTGGAAAAAAACTTTTTATGTATTGCAACGCTTCCCTCCTATTATCATATGTATCACTAGGTAAATTAGGTATAGCAACCTCCTCATAATTACTACCTCCAAACGATGTTTCTGCAACCGCATCATCAGGGTTAATTACCCTAGTGGTGGATGATATTGTGTCCATTTGAATATTTACATTATAATCATCATTATTATCATCATCATTATAATCTCGACTTAATAGTGGATTTTTTTCTTCTTCTGCTTCTGTCATGATTTCTTCATCATCAGTAAGAAATCTTTAGACCTAAAAGTTATGTTTGTAATTATAAAAAAATGATTTAAATAAAAATATAAAATATAACAATGGAATTTAAAATGTTTAATAACTTTAAAAATTTTAATGAATATTATTATTGAGAAATATAGCTGTTGAATTAAAAGATAAAGAAAAACTAAAAGAATTATTTGAAATAGTTAAAATGATTGATATTAGTCTTGATCCTCCCCTAAAATCCTTTAAAAAATCAAAAAAAAAGAAAAAATGTTAAAATTATTGGACGATGATATTAAAAGCGAAACTTGGGGTGAACATGTATTAAATATATAAATAATGTTTTTATAATTTAAAATAATTTACTTACCATATAACCCAATGCCAACATACCACCACCTACATATGCCATTTCACCCATCTTTTGATTTTCACTAGGTCTATAATAATCCGCAAATTTTGGTTCATGCATTTGACTATATAATTTCAAAGCTTCATCTGTATTAGAAATATTTTTTGATGCCTGATATTTTGCATCCTTTTGTTGTACTTTCCAATCAATTAGTTTCTGTCTATTTTCCTGATATGTAGAATAATCTTTTTGATATTTTTCTAATGCCTTATCGTGTCTTATTTTCTCTGTATCTGTTTTATCACCTGAAAGATATTTTGCAAGATATGATCCACCAACAAAGGCGGTTGCATTCAAAATAGCTCCTCCAAACATCATTGCTATTGTTGCCATTTGTTAGACAATATGTAAAATCTTTAAGTTGGCAAAATCTTTTGATCTTCTAAATAATTTTTGAGGTACATACTACCTGACAATACAACCACCCATTTAGCATAATTTGTAATACTTGAGGATGGGTCGTTCATAAATGATTCTCTCATAGCCTTTTTTGCTACATAACCAACAGCAGCTGCTAACCCAATAAGTACTGCTGAATCAGTAACAGTTTTCACAAGTTTGTTTTCAGTTGACATAATTTTTTACTGTATCAGAAAGAAACCTTTAGACCCCTTTAGGCCGAGAAGCAAAATCGCTTACTCATATCATTCCCATTTTTATAGGTTGTGGTGTGGGTGGAACTTTAGATAAATCTACTATTCTATTTTTATTATCCTCCTTTTCAGCTTTGCCGGTCTTTATACTTTGACGGTACCTCATAAAAATATCAAATGCTGTAAACCCTATTCCTACAATAGATAAAACGGTTGTAAAAGATAGTTCTGGAAGCCATGCTTTCGCTTCCCGATTAGATTCACTCTCTCCATTTTCATTTTGCTCTTCTTCACGTTTCATTCGCAGGGTCTCTCTAGCTAATGCTTCTTTGGCTTTTTTATTATATTCAGCTAATTTCTTACCGGCAGCAACCTTTTTAGGATCTTTTTCTTTCTTTCTTGAATCTTTCTTTTCAGGTGTGGGATCCATTGTAATTTGTTCAACTTGTTCAGACATTATTATTTTATTTCACAAAGTAAAGAATCTTTAAATCAGTTGTGCTCAGTTTTGTTCAGCGGAGCTGGTTTAGCTTTAGAATCATCTATATTTTTACTTGTAACTTGTTGTATTTTACCTATTTTAACATGTTTAGCAACCTGGAATAGCCCGCTAGCAAGTGCTGCCAATCTTCCTGCTTTCAATGCTAAGAGCCCTACAATGTTTGTCAGTTCGCGATTAACCAAGTCATCATTCTTTAAATCCACACAAAGAGCTTCTATATCATCTACTGGAACTATGTAAGAAATGACTTGAGAAACTAATTGAAGAGATGAATCAACTAATCCACCACTAATTTTCTTACCTAATACTGCCTGATATCTATTATAATATTTTTCAATGTCTTTTACCGATAATTTTTTTATATCACCAAGACTCATATCAACACCTAAATATTCCTTTGTGGTTCCAAGAGCTGCTAGGATAGCTAGTGATTCTTGTTTTATTTCAACTTCATTATCATCATTATCTTTTACCTCAGTCTTTTCTTCTTCAATATCTGCTGAGCCGGGCCCGCCTTCCAGGCGAATATAATCTTCAACTTCTGTCATATTACAATTTTCTTTCCTACAGTCAGGTCTTTAAATTTATAACTTCAGGTATCTCTAAATAACATTGGAATGGATAACGTAAACACAAACAGAGTCTAGAATATTTTTCAGTTTTTAATAATTGCATAATTTTTTTACATAATTCATAATCCAAATCACCACCATAATCTTCGAAAAACATCTTCATACCTTTTTGTGATGGGTTATGGAAAGTAACAACACAAGCTACATTTTCACGGAATGGTTTTGCTATTGAAGTTAATTGCTGAGTTAGAACCCAAACTGATAATCCATGATGTCTTCCAGAAAATGCTAAATCTATAAACTTGTTTGATCGTTTCTTCAGATCATTTGAAACAGCACAATCATCTAAAATTATTAATGTATTTGTTCCAGAGAATAAAGTTTGACAATCAGTTAATAATTCATTAATCTCATCAATGTTACTAGAATCTGGTGATAATACATAGAAATGTTTATCTCCTAGGGCAAAATTATGATAGGTTTTATTTTTAGCATAAGTTGGGCATATTAAAACAATGAATTCAAACAATTTTCGGAATGGACCTCTTAGCTGATCAATTATATACTTTGTCTTTCCACAATTTGTTGGGCCAGTTATAATGCAATGGAATGGTAATTTTTCTCGTAATTCTTCCATCTTTTAACTAATACATGATTGATCTTAAGTTTGAATTAATAACCTCCATTAATGCATCAGCTACCACAAACATGTAACAAGTCATAATGCCAGACCCACTAAGTTTTCTTTTAATTTCTATTTTTACACCATCTTGTGCATTATTTAAGGCCAGGCCCCCTCCATGAATACCATTATCTGTGTGAGTTCTTAAATCTATCCACAGAGCAAACTTTTTACTATAAAAATCCTTTTCCTTTACTGACCAACGGGAGGAACCACTGAAACGTTTCTTTATCGACTCCCATAGGTCTGAAGGTACCATCCCCTTAGAGTAGAAACGATTTGGTACACCATTAACATCGATATTGATTGAGGTGATACCTGGATTGAAAAAATTCTCAGAATCTCGTGCTCCTCCAACATATGGTAATGTAAACAAACATAATATCCCTGTAATTGACCTTCTAGGTAGATTAATATGCTGGTTTATAACGCTGTCTGTAGGTCTGGATATGGTGAAAGTTTTGTGTAGAGTGACATTCTCATAAAAAAACCCCTTACCAACCTGATAAGCTGCCTGTGCCTCACGAGCTAAGTATTCGCTTGATATACAAGAATATTCCAACTCAAGGTTTGTGATTTTGTAAGTTGGAGTCTTGGTCGCGTCAGAATAAACAACAATATCGTTAACTGGAGCTAGTGTAATCTCAAAGATTAGTTGATGATCTAATGCCTTTGGGTAGAAAACTCCATGATCGTTTAGAATAGGATGGTTTAGTAGGATATGATACTTGGTGTTGTGTACTACTGCAAGAGCTACTTCCTTAGCATCTGTGTCTACCTTATCACCCGCATTTGTCCTGAGTTTCCTCATGTTTTCAGAAGAAATACCTTGTTTTAATCTATCCTCACGTTCTTCATCTGTTAAGAATAAGTCATGGTATGTTTGAAATAGATCGTATCTTTGAGTATCCTGTAGTGTTTCACCTCCAAAAAGAACTTTGAGTCTGGATACAAGGTTACTACCTACATTATTCACTAGGGTGTTATCTTCATGCCCCTCAACAGTCAAGTTAAATAATATAGATAAACTTTCAGGTACAATAACTAAATTATCAGTAAGTTTTGGAATATTTATATATAGTGTTTCTCCAGGATTAGCTGATGAAGGATTTAGTGTAATTCTGTTCAATATTGATTCCGCTTTCAACCCTAGTGGCTCTCTTGGAATCCTGTTTGGATTAATTTTTTCAGATACGGTTGTCATATTTATTTTAAGGAAGGGTGGAGTAATCTTTAAATGAGTTCTACCTTATCAAAAAATTTCAGTAGGATATATTATTCAACTGCGGGGTATTGGAAAGGATATTCTGCAATACCTAAATTAGCTGAAAAAGCAAAAGTAAGTGAAGATTTAGCTAAACAATGGCTTGAGAAACAGGCAATATGGCAAATATATCTACCAGCTCCAAAGTATATTCCTAGACCACACTGGACTGTAGATAAACCTAATATGATTCACCAAGCAGATTTATTATTTTTACCACATGATAGAGTTGGAAGAAAAACATATAAATACGCATTGGTTGTGGTTGATGTGGCCTCTAGATATAAAGATGCAGAACCATTAACCTCAAAAGAAAGTCATGAGATATCCAAAGCTTTTGAAAAAATATATTCTAGAAAAATGAAATATCCTAAAACATTAATTGTTGATCCTGGAAGAGAATTTATGGGTGATGTTACAAAACTTATGAATTACCATAATGTAAAAATCCAGAGGAGTGAAGCTGGAAACCATAGAGCTCAAGCATTTGTGGAAAGAGCAAATAGAACATTAAGTGAACGATTATTTAGTCATCAATATGCACAAGAAATGGTTATTGATGAAAGGTCAAGAGTATGGGTTAAAAGATTACCTGATATTTTGAAAACTTTGAATAATACACCAACTAAAATAACCGGTAAAGAACCTGATAAAGCTATAAAAATGAAAGAAATTGATATTGAACCTAAAAAATACCGACGGGAGGTGGGTCTTGATGAGGTTAGACTACCATCTTATGTTAAAGTTAGATACTTACTTTCTCCTGGGGAACTTGAGGGTGGTGAAAAAAGGCGGGCTACAGATCCTATTTGGAGTATTAAAGTTTTTTATATTTCTAGAAGTGTGATTTCACCTAATCAACCGGTTTTATATTATTTAATAGATGGACCAAGACGAGGTTTTGTAAGAGAAGAAATTCAAGTTGTACCATTTGATACTAAACTTCCACCTGATTCTGTTTTGAGACTATAATGTCCATAGGCTAAAGTACTTATTTTATCTTTACAAATTATTCTCTTATCATCATTAGCAGATAGAGCAATTTTATTAATTGTTTCAGTATAAACATCATGTAACTGACTTCTAATTACATTCATCTTTCTATATTGTTTTTCCCCTGTTAATAGACATTCCTTATAATTATTAAATTTTATTTTCTTTTTTATAACTTCTTTCTTCATTCCCTTGCATTTCTTTACTTCATCATCATTTTCAGTAAGATAAGCGTATAACTTCGCTCTCAATCCCACAAACTCCTTAATTATCATTCCACCAGCTTCATCTTTAAACATTCCGATTAATTTCTTATTCATACCCGTCTCTATACCTGATGGATGGTTTTTAGGATAATTACTTGTGTCAAACATTTTTCTAACATCTGGACTTATATCCTTGTAAAAATCTTCTGTTTCTATAACATATACAAGACTATCTGTATCTGTAAACAACAGCTTAGCCTTTTCTCCATATTTATTTTTGATATAATTATAATGAAATTCATACATTATTGCTTTACTTAAATCTAGAATACACATACCTAAGTAAACAGGTTTATTAAATGTTAATCTTTTTTTATTCATATGGATAGCTGCCAGATCTTCACTAAATATAGTAAAATGATTAAAGTTTGGTTTTATTGTTAATTTTTCTGCATCTTCTTTATTTGTAACTAGATTAATGTCTACCCTTTTTCTAATATTTTCCATGGTTTTACCAAATACAGAATTGTTCATTAACTTAAAGAAATCTTTTTCAAAATCATTCTTTGCTTGAGATCTTAGTTTAGTATTCAAATCAATGTAGGGTTTTAGCCATTCATACTCATTGAATTTAATACCTCTGTGAATTTTTGTAACTTTTAATCTCAGACTTTCATAAAGTTTTAGGGTTTCTCGATGAACTATATACTTTGTTTTATTCATTAGGTTTGGTATTAATTTTTCTACATTATTAACAACAAGTCTCTCTGGAGCTAGAGGATAATCATTATGTAAATCGTGAAGATTTTCAGGATATTCTAAATCAACCTCAATTATGCATGGTATATCTCTCCAATTTTCAAAATCTTCTTCTTCAAACCACTTAAAACCATGAGTAGGTAGTGGTTTACTCATTCCTTCACCATATAGATTGTTTCTATCAAAATATATGATATACTTATTAGGTTTTTTTGGATCATATTTCTTCATATATGGATTATTTGCTTTAGCATATCTAGTTGAAATCTGAGATACACCTCCTCGTACACCTTGTTCAAACATAAGTAACATGTTAATGTCAGTTAGTAACTCCAATTTTACTTTCGTTAACTTTAACATAGCATCCCAAGATAAACTAGGTGAGGTGTAGTACCAAGCAGGATCTAATCCATAGTTTTTAATACAAACATTTCTAAAGTTTTCGAATACATCCGCTAACAATAATACATCTAACTTGAGATATAAATCATGATACTCCCTAAATGTTTTCATATTAAAAGTTTTCCACACATTTTTAGCATGTTGGTAATCTTCTTCATTTATATCTTCATCATTTAGTTTTGAGAAAAATTCATCCTTTGGTGGAAGTTGGGTTTCATTTAGTTTATCAAAGCTGTCAATATAATCATATGGATATACACCCTTTCTTAACGTTAGATTTAATTCTTCACCTTCAAAATACTTTTTAACTTCAGTTAGGTATTTATCTGATGGGGAAAGACATTTACTTTCAGCTAATTTACAATTCTTACATCGACCACATTTACCAATACCTTCATACTGAATGATCTTACCATCTTCAATGTATTTCTTTATACAATCTCCTGGTTTACACGCGTCGCACTTTCCACATTTAGTAAGATTATCAACTAGGCCATCAAGACTGGTTGACATAAATTTGAATGAATCGATAAATCTCATTTCTCTCTTAACTATCTTTTGCTCACCACTTTTTTTATCTATAAATTCATCAACTACAATCTCTTTTGAGAAAGAAATATACTTTTCCTCATTTTTTGCTATGGGGGTTATTTCACCCTCTGTTTTTCCAAGATTCTTAATAAATAAATGTGAATCATATCCGGATAGATTATGAAATACTATAGGTATGAACTTTGGAATCTTGAAATTCAAGTTACAATCTTCATGAGCTGCTCCTCTATACTTTCCTGTAAGGTGACAGTGATCTAATACCTTATCTTCTCCTAATTTACACTCACATATATGACAGTTCTTAGCATTTTCATAGTCTTTTTTATCTATTTCTGGCATATTACTCCTTTTATAGTAATATAACTTTTTGTTTCTTGGTTTTATTATTTCATTATAAATTCTTCTAATATCTCTCTCTAAATATTCTACAAATATCTGTGCTACATCATCATCTGGAGATTTTGCAGTATATCTTACAAGTTTTTCAAAGTTTGGTGGTAATATATTCTCATCAAAACACTTGATATAATAACTGAATCCAGATGGTTTATGTTTCTGATACTTTTTAGTAAAGCTTTTACTATTATCTAGACAACTTATATCTATATCAATTTTCTCTGGATAGCACTCAAAGTCGGCATACACTAAAAATGTCACTCGCATTTTTCTTTTATAATTAACGAATTTAATAAATAAAGGATTTCCATTTTTATCTTTTGGCATATCAATCCTAACTGCTTTGTTTTTGTTGCAGTATTCGGTATGTTTTTCTAATGAATCTATTTCTCGAAATGAGTTAAAACATCTGATACAAAAGTGTCTTTTACATTTATGTTTACTAACTTGTGCTGATAAAAGTCTACTTAAACTCTTTACCCAACAGTAGTGATTATTTTCATCATTTGATATCATAATTAAATTGATCACATTATCTCCTAATTGATTATCACTTATTCTTAAAGGAAATACATTATTATTTTCATATCCTAAGACATTAATATAGTAGGGGTTTTGCCTTTCAAACTTATCAATATATTTTAATGAAACTGGGAACTCTATTCCTGTCCAGTTGAAGTTCTTTGAGTTTTCTCTTAATTCATTATTTACTCTTTGCGGGTTTTTTTCTCTTGGAAATACAGCTTCATTTACTGCCCACTTAAAACATTCATTATCATTAAAATTCTGGTGATTAATAATTGCCTTTTTAGCTGCTAATTTTGTTGGTGTTATAATATATGAACTTCCCTTAAGCGGTTTGTATGGTGTTATTCCAATATCAAAACATATTATATTGCTAAATTTCCATTTATAACCATTATTTAAATATTTTTCATACTCCTTTAGTATGTGATTAGCCATAGTATCATACAAGTTGGATATATCGTCTGAATCAGTAATTATTTCTGTAAGTGAATGAAAGAATTTTCGTGTCTCTTCTTCAATACGATTTGTATCTGGTGACTCTTTTATTAACTTAGTTGTTAATATAAATTTTACCTTTATTGGTTTCTTTTTCTTATTAATTAAATCCACAACTTTTTCTTTTATTTTATTTAGGTAAGTTTTAGGATCATACCCTTTCCTTCCATTTATCCTATATACTTTCAAATATCTATTCAATGCTGTCTCTCGTTCTTTTATAATGAATTCTTCTTCTTTTTCTTCATTCAATTCATCTCTCACACTATCAGATATATTTACCTCTTTTATAGGTTTGGGTTGTGGTTTTTTGTTATTAGTAAGTTTTAATACATTTTCATTGGTTAATTCTGCAAGCTTTTTGGAAAATTCATCTTTATCCATCACCTTAAATGAATAATTTCCCCAATTAAAAGTTTTGTTTGATGGCTTTTGTGGTTTTATAAAATTAGGTGCGAGTTTTCTTTTTGGAATATTTTTTCTATGGGTGGGTTTTGTTTTTGGTTTTGCACCCTCCTTTTCATAATTTCTTTCACCATTCATAAAATTTTTTGTTAGTTGTGTTTTTGGAATATTTTTTTTACGAGCTGGAAGTTCATTTTCAAGTTTTGGTTGTTTCATATTTCTTTCTTGACTTTTTTCGCGATGATACTTTTTTTGCCTCTTACGTGATTTTGCATTATTCTTAATTTTTTCCAATTCATCATCAACATCAATAAAATTTAATTCTGCGTATTTGTTTGGTATCTCTTCATCATTTAATATTAACCCCAGTCTTTGCTCCTGTGTAAGATTATCAGTAATTTTATTAAACTTTTCCATGAATTTAGGAATATTATATAACTTTTCAGCTAGTGTTGCTTTTCTAATTTTTCGCCATTTTGGAATAGCGTACCGTTCCCCATATAATTTCAATTCATCAAGTTTCAATTTTAGTAGATTCTCCATTTGTACTTGATTAATTTATTTCTTTAAATTAACATTAAAAAATTCAAAATTTTATTTTCTTTCTTGGTAAAAATCTCTGTTTAATTTTCTGATAAATCCTTGAACAATTTTTATTATTAATTTTTCTGATACTTTTGTAAACTGGAAAAAATCTCTGTTTAATTTTCTGATAAATCCTTGAACAATTTTTATTATTAATTTTTCTGATACTTTTGTAAACTGGAAAAAATCTCTGTTTAATTTTCTGATAAATCCTTGAACAATTTTTATTATTAATCAAGTGTTCTAAAACCCCCCATTTTCTACTCTCTACCTCGCTACGCTCGGCCTTCGGCCTCGCTTCGCGAGGAACTACTTAACAGTACTGTACTTTTTGATTTACAAAACAGTATGGTTCCGACCTCTTCATGTGTGGTTCAAACCATGCAGGGGAAACACACTTTGGAAAACGTCTGGATGGTTTAATACTTGATTGTTTGTTTTACCATGCAATTTGTTGAAAGTAATAATTGTTGGATCAACTGTTGTATGAGTGGATGAAACAGCACAATGCGGAGCCATACAATTCAGGATGAAACAAAACAGCTACGACAACAAAAAAATGAATTCCATTACTCAGAATCGATGTTCTTTATTTTAATAAAATAATATATGTACGGTTTAACACCGGGAGTTTTCTGTTACAGAACGTAAACCAAACAATTATCTTTCTGGATGCCCTAAGTGTAAATTGTTCCAACAATGTCCTCGTTATTAATACATACGTCACCAATGGCTGGCACTCGCCAAGACCGACCACTGAAGAAGACTTAAGTTGTCCGCATAATTAGAAAATGTACATGACCATGTAGCTTTTGAACATATTAGCAAAATAACCGAACGTACCTAGCAAACGCCCAGGGTTTAAGGTAAGGTATAAAAAAAACATTTATGTCGCAGTTCCTTTCAGCGAAAGTAACTTACAGCAGCTCTCGAGGCGCTGAAAGGAATCTGTGAACTCCGCCACGGTGTAAGCAAGGCTAGAATTTAAACGCATTTCCGAAACGGAACTGTTGCTAAAGTTTCTACTTCATAGCTATCTTTCTTTAGGAATATGGTTTAACTCTATGAAATACAAAGCGATTTGTCGTTATTGGGCATATTTACACTAAATAAGAAGGGAGATATCATGTCTTGCTCAAGATGGTTTCTGAAATAACCTACTTCACCTCCAGTTACTCCTATTTACAAATAAATAGTTGATTAAATATGAAAAAAAAGGAATAAAGAATGCTTGCTTTTTAGTGTTGGGTAGGAAACTGATTAAAATGAGGAAATATCAACCACAAACACGCAGACTATAGCGAACAAGGAAACGATACACTTAGGAAATGCCATGGAAAAATTGGAAAGAATACCAGTTAAAACGGTTTGCACCAGTTTGATTCCCAACACTGTAGATACAAAGAGGTTATACTGCGTCACCGGATACGTTATATTCCTGTTTCTTCAACAGGTTTTTCAAAGGAGAATGACTCTTCGCTTTCGGGTTCCTATTTCTGTCTTTGCTGTCTGTGCTCTGGTTGCTCGGTGACGGTGGGGTAATATGCGTGGTTCCATTGTCTCTTGTCACAGTTGAATACTTGGCACCACTCCCACTGGTGTCAACATCACGACTTGTTTCTTCCGTCTTGGATATGTTGAGTTGCTTTTTCTTTCGACCGATGTAAAAAATGGCCGCAATGCACAGCACGGCCGCAACAACACAACCGATAATCGCAGCGCCAATCACGTGACCAATCTCGTAGGCTGCTGTAGTTGGGTGATTCCGCTCTTTTTTAATTGCGGAAACTGAAAAACACGAAAAACAGCAAAGAGGTGAAACATGAATATAACGCTTTACATGATTGACTTTCTTGCAAGCATTAAGGTGTTCTTGCGTGTAGCAGCTAGCTCATAGAGAAAAATCACTCACAATATATAACGGCAGATTCTGTTAACCCGTTCAATGAGTTCACTCCCAAGACTAATGATGTAATTCTCCTAAGTGAGTGCTTTACTTTTTTCATACGTTTGTGGAGGAAGCGTGGTCGGGCCGTTGAATCACAGAACTTGCAGTCCGCAGGACCTGACATTAAGTCCTGCCATCCACCACAGTTGTAAATAGCCAACAGGTTCGCCTCCAGCCAGTTGGGATTCTTAATATTGTTATATTACTGTTGTATGTTGTCTCATTCATTTGCAGTGTCCCCAATAAGTTAAGTACACACTTGCACATTTATTGTTTTTATTTTCCCGTACGCCCGTCATTAAGTACTACATATCAACAATGGAATAACAAGGTAAATATTAGTTCACTTAACACAAACATTAAGCATGAGCAAACCCGCACAAGAACGTCGCTTACTATTAGAAAGTGAAGGTTTTTTTAGGTGTTCGAAACAACAACAACAACAACAACAACAAAACACACACAAACATAAAACAAATAAACAACTGAATTATTCTTTCCACGAAAAAAAAGGAAAAAATCAATCTAAATGGTCAGCTGGTGCAACGAAATTAGTCATGGCAGTTAAAGGGGATTCTAATTGCACAGGAAATGTATGTTTCATCCGTACTGCCCTGAAATTGCTGTTGTGTTTGCTTAAGCTCTCCAAATAGTCGCATGAAAACCCTCGCCTGCAAATGTGAGCGCGCCCATGGCAAAATGTAACGTACCCGTTGAGTCACGATTGCACTTGCAGGTGTCAAACTGGATTCTGTCCGGACAAGCCTGTTCACCGGAGCAAAGACTTCGACACTTTGGAACACGATACCGCACACCACTGTCTTCAACCAGATTCAAATCATGATTACAGAAACACGACGACCAAGGTCCCCACGTACGATCAACACCACCTGCCAATCAAAGGAGAGGCCAAGAGTTGAAAACTGACGAAATCAGGCCTTAAGGCTTTCTAATGCTTTTCATCGGATAAATCGGACACGTCGCTATCTAATCGATTTTAGTTTTGCTTATCCAGATTGTTGTAATTTATTCGTTGAATAGCGCTATCCACCCAGCCACGTCAATGAAGAAAATGAAGAAAAGAATGCATCGTTATTAATTCAACTAACAACGAAAAAAGTGAAAGATGTCTCTTTCAGTATGTCATCCGTCACGTCAGAAAAATGGACTTCGATTTCTCAAGACAGGAGTGAAACCAATAACTCTACTTTTACACTCAGCGAGCTATGGAAGACCCATGGGAGAAAGGATAGGATTTGAATGTCAATGTAAATGAGTTGTGGAATGATCGAGATCGTATTTTCACCGGGAACATTAAATATGTTCCTTTACGGTCCTCTGATTTCACGTAGAATCTCTGGATCAATATCAGTTTCTGGGCAACTGTGCACCTACCCCTCCCCTAATCCAACAGGTTATAATAAGTTAAAAAGTTAGCGTTAATGTTGGTTTAGGGGAGGGGTAGGTGCACGGTTGCCCAGAAACTGATATTGATCCTAATCTCTCAACTTCCAGATTCAAATCTTAACACTTACTTTTAAGCCAAGGTTTTTACTTTACGGATAACAAATCGAGGATGAACCCTTACTGAATCACGGCACTAACATGCACCTTCACACTTTAACTTCTACTCTAAGCCCGCTTTTTGCTAGCGACTTGCAAAATGCGGTTTTCACTCAGAATTGTTTCATTCTCAAAGAAACCTTGAGTCTTTCGACAGATTCTAACCTTTCTCGAGACCTGTGTAGATTCTGGTACCCTTTCTCTGTACAGCTGAGTCATGTTTCTAACTGCCTGTAAACACTTCTCCCTGAGACAAACCTTAACACGTGCAATGTGGTTGTAAGTTTAATAAACTCGCATTTCAAGTCACTCTTCGAGTGATACAATGTGGTTCTTACTATTAACACGGTTATTCCAGTGCGACCTTGATAAAGAGTAATGGAAATCTTTAAACGTCTCATGATACAATGCTGTTCTAATTCCCAAGTCTTTCACTCTCGACATTACTCCAGAGGCATACAATCTGTTCCTAGCTTTTCTAACTTCCACAGTGATGAAATGTGTTCTGACTTCTTCTAACTCCCTCTGTGATAGGCAAACTTTGATGCACACCATGTTGCTCTCTTCTACCACTGTCGTACCTTTCTCGGCTTTGCTTTGCAAGCTTTAAAAACTCTATATTATGACACATTTTTTTTTCAGAATTTAAAAGGAGTTTCAAAGAGGGTCTTTCTGTTTATCCCAGGCCTCTCTAGCTTATTCGGGATAAAAATAAGGTGGGACATGATCGAACTGGGGACAAGGTGTTTTATCTGACCTGCGCAGTTTGCTGTGTTAATTGTTGGTTTACAGGGTTGCTCTTGTAAGTGATCTCCTTCACACGGCGCGATTGCGCATGACCTCCGTCTAAGCCTGACGTTTAGCGAAGAACAGTTACTCCACGGACTCCACGTTTTCCATTCTCCTTCTACAAAAAAAAAACAAGTGAGGCCTTCCGTGTTAGTTGCCGCGCAGTTTATCAAAGAACGTTTTAACTGTTAACTGTTTTCCGCCCGAGAGCTAAGTAGGAAAATTTCAACAAATGGAATTGAAAATTTTGAAGAAAAAAACACGAATAATTTAAGCATTAAAAACACGAAGGAGAAAAAGAAGGAGGAGGAGGAGGAGAAAAAGGAGGATTAGGAGAAGAGGAAGGAGGAGGAGAGGAAGGAGAAAAAGGAGGAGAGGAAGGAGAAAAAGGAGGAGGAGGAGGAGGAGGAGGAGAAGGAGGAGAAGGAGGAGGAGAAGGAGGAGAAGGAGGAGAAGGAGGAGAATGAGATGGAGGAGGAGAAGGAGCAGGAGGAGGAGGAGAAGGAGGAGGAGAAGGAGGAGAAGGAGGAGAAAAAGGAGGAGAAAAGGAGGAGAAGGAGGAGAAAAAGGAGGAGAAGGAGGAGAAAAAGGAGGAGGAGGAGATGGAGGAGGAGGAGATGGAGGAGGAGAAGAAGGAGGAGGAGGAGGAGCAGGAGAAGGAGAAAAAAAAACCTCGTACGTGTAATCCAGGGTGTCACTATTGCAGTTTAACCTTCGACCAAGGGGTAGAAGCGTGGGAAAACAATAAGGTAATCACGATTAGTTTATATTAGTCGGTACGTGCACACGTACTGAAACAATGAAAAATCAAAGCGATAGGCAGATGACTTTCAACAATAAAACTAAAAGCTTCCTTAATGTTGATAATTGACCCGTCGATATGTTGATAATCTAAAGAGGATTTTTTAAGTTACCTTGACATATCTCTGCCTCTGTGTTGCAGTTTACAGTTTTGTTTGCTGATACACGGACAGTAACATTTGTCAGTTCGTACCCTTCTGCTCTGCACGTCACCTCGAGCTGGACTGCCGTGTTCTGTGTCCGGTTTAGTACGCGCAATGGTCTTGTCAGCAGATTTCTACTCTCCGCTAATAGGAAACATACATAGCTAATGGAACCTTGTGTGAATGTACTCATTTCTTTGCGTCTGAAAGAAACCTTCCTATTCCGTGGTAATAAATCAAATACGGGAAACAGTGTCATATCACATATTAAACACCAAGAAGAGAGCTGAAAATACCACGCGAAGTGGAGTATTTCTGGGCGAAATTCGTGGTGTTTGATATGACGAAAAACGTGTATCAAGTACTTGATACAGTTTCTTATTTCGAAGGAGGAATAAAAAGCGCAAAAACAGCCGTGTCTTTGGGGACGTTCAAACATGTCACGGTGCTTGCAATATTGACGATATGTTTAACAGCAAAATTTGAAGCCGTTTCTGTTTAATAGGAGCCTCCAGTGGAAATACGCACGTACTGAAATTCCTCTGTAATCTCCCTTGAACAAAATGTTATATCAAAATAATTTATTACGTCTAGTTTCATGATTGGTTCCCAATAGCGTGCATAATGTAGCTCGCGACTAGAAAGTATAATTCTAAATAAAGTACTTCTCGTAACGTATTTATTATATAAACGTAGAATTTTTCACAACTGAAATCATATTGAATGACCGTGAGCAACTCTTACCTTCTAACCTCACAGGACATGATTGATACTCGACCAAGTCCCCCATACACGGTCTGCCTCCTCTCCTGGGAGCTGGGTTGTTGCAACTCCTTGTCCTTTTTCTTACCCGGGCCTTGACCGAGCAACGGCTCCATTCCTCCCACGCACTCCAGTTGCCGTGTACCACTCCAAACACGCGCCAGGCTTCCAAGCCTTCCCAGCCAACTCTTGTGTCAACTGAAACAAATGAAGTAGATTTTAAGTTTAATCATTCGGGTAGAATAAAGTGGTTTTATAACAAATGGAGACAACTTTGATTAACGTTTCCATACCCAGTGGGACATCTTTCGCCTTTCACTAGAGACGTAATCAATATGTAAGTTCTCTCTACATTACTATCGATACTATTAAGTAAACAGAAGACCAGAAAAGAAGAAACTGTCATCTTAAGAATACTGAAGAGATCTGAGAAGCACTAAATTATACAGATCAACTGAACAGGAAATCCAAGAAAGAGAACAACGACAAAAGTACCACATGCATCTGTGCAATAACAGTTTCTAAGCAAATAACTAACAAACTTCTGTTTGACTATAACCTGGGTCCTGCGCATCTTGTGATTAAAGGGGTCCCCTAAAAGCTGTAACAGATGTTTGAACCCGTGCAGGTATGAGGTGGAGAGGAATTAGTGACACCAATGAAAACCCAGACAATAAGAAAGTCCACAGCCCTGACCCGCCTTTCCATTGGACTTCAGACAAAGTGACAAGGATTTTTTGAGAGCTTTTAGCAGAAATGTCGCTAGAACCAGCGACAGTGTTCTTTTCGTTTGTTGGACTGTTTTATAAAAAGACAAGACCTTGCGACCTGCGGAAACTAAAATCGCTCGCGCAATCCTTGCTTCCGTTCAAACTGTCTCCATGTTTAAAAACCATCGAAATCACAAGTTCTCACCTTTCGTTTACGGAGGGGAGTTTGAAGAACTCACTTACCAGTGCAGTTTTCCAGTTGATACTCAAACCCACCCTCACAGGAGGCGTTTTGGCATGGTCGCACTCTGCATCTGCAAATGTTGTCATTATTTTGACGACAGGTGGTCCACTGAGACCAGCTAACTTCCACTTCTTATGACGAAAAACAACGAGAAGAAATAATCAGAGAAACGTAAAACTTCAGAGTTGAGAACAGCTTTTCAGAGCGGGAAGTAGTTAACTGATTTTTCCCACATATCACTTAACAACGTGAGGAAAAGTTTTTTTTTTTTAATTTTTTTTTTATAAGAGAACTAGTGGGCAGCACAAAGCAACTTGTCTTGTAGAACTGAGTTTATTAATCGACCGGTTTCGTCTGCTAGTGAGACTTCATCAGGATAAAACTACAAGATACATTACAGGAACTTATTTTATACTAGACCTTGACAGTATAAGTCACGTTCCTAGTAGGGTCTGAACAACAAAACGCTCACAGGAAATAACGCACAGAACATGACTAAAATCCTGTGTTAGAAAATGTGCGATGCTTTTGGGGCTTACGGTTTTAACGTTAAAACTTTAAAAAAATACAATATCAACTGCCAAATTTTTGCGAAAAGAGGAAGTACCAGTGGTTGTTACCACATTACTTCAAGAATTTGCTAGATAAGGGCTTGCGTTCTGCTGAGAACTCGTCACTTGGCGTTCTTTCGATGGTGGGGAAAAGCAGTGAGATGAAAGACCGTGTCTATCAAAATAAGGGATTGCAACTTCTTGCACATCATAATACTTTGGAAACTTCTTCACCAAGGCAGAAAAAATATCGCGCAACGTTTTTTGAATCCTTAGAATGAATGATATCTGGTAAGAGCTGAAGGGCTCCTGGTTGACTAAAATGTTAATTTTTTCAGGTAACTGAAATGGTTTAAGTTCTCTGACTACATAGGTACACTGAAACTCTTCTCTTACCACTGATATCGGGACAACTCGTCAAATCTTGTTCCAGTTGACTGGGCTCACTGCAACATGAACATCGACTGTTAGTTGTCGCCACTAGGTTTGCATAAATACTGCGTGGATACATCTCCAACAGCAGTGGAAATGTATATGATTCACTTTATATACTCAAGCTTAACGATTCGTATGAATGCCATTCAGGGCACAACCACTTATGGAGATACACATGTACAAGATATGAGGCCTACAGAAATGTAGGTCACGTTTAACTGACGCAAGGCAATTTCACTTTACTAGAACAGCTGTTAAGGTTGGTCCGACTCCTCCTTTCCATAGCGAACCATTACTCCAGTCATTCACAGTTGACCTCGTGAACTCTTACTTCAGATTAATTCTAATTATACACTTTTACATTGCAGAGTTTGTTTCTAGTATGGCTTACTATAAAATTATTTGCACTTTAGCATTTAAGTATTATTGGAGATAAGCTGAATGACGACTGTAAACACTGAATTTCATAAAAGGCACTTTTACCGTATCACTCCCACAGCTGAGGGAAAAAAAAAATTCTCCTTACTTTAACAATACAGTGTAAGGCAAACAGGCGACCAGAGTTGAGAATATGATCAACCAAAGGATAATGAATGGATCTAACGCAAGATTCTCCAAACTGATTTGCAAGAAAATATACGGCACTCACTTCGGAGAATTGCTACTCGGACCTTGATAGTATAAATGTTAAAAGAACTTCAGTTGATAAGAAATGATCAGTAACTCACTGGTGAGAAAAAACCGACACACAGAGTTGTGATTGTTTATCCCATCCACAGTACGGATCACGAGCTGATAAACAAGATCTGGAATGAAACAACAGTTAAAGAATTAAGCTTGGTTTATTGAACATGTACTGTATGTCTAATTAAGCAATAAACCACAGTTTCTATGGCAAAACCACGCCAGATGTTGGGAGAGCACGAGAAGAGCTTGTAAATCACGAGACTTAGGATTAGAGTGTTCTCCCAACATTTAAAGTGGTTTATTACGCCGGTAAACCCATACAAACGGCGGTTTCTAGGGCGAAAATGTTTCTCTTTTCTCTGGGTTTACCGGCACAATAAGCCATACGTTTTCGACCAATCAGCACGCGCGTGGTGTCTGATTTATTTTATAAAACTAAGTAACTGTCTTCATTCATTCCTGTATTTGTAGCTGACTAATTGTAAATGACAACAGAATCTACTGTTTGATTTGCCTTCTGTGGAAGTTACTACCTGAGCGGTAGATACATGTACATGTAAGCGTTATTTTTTTGCAAGACGTTTTGCAGCATTTAATATAAGACATGACTTGATTCTTGCAACAGAAAAAGACAATGAAAGACTAGACCCATTTTCTTAAGGGCTGAAAGGACTGACCCAATATGTGACGTTATTTCGTTGCAAGCTTCCCGATCGGGCAAGATGGGCTCATCTTGTCGGATCGGGACTTCCTGCTTTGTCCCGCCAAACAAAACAAAACATAATGGCCATAAAATAAAACCTTTATTGACCAAGCTTGTTCGACCCCTGGAAAAATTATTGGCCTACGTCTCGGTCAATGAAAACACAAAGAAAGAACTCAGCCAATATGCAGCCATGTTTACCTCACGTTTGGTCAATAACGCATATAAACTTACCACGGCTAATTGACGTATAGGGGAGGTCTCTCCAAAAGACCGTCTACTTGAATAACACACTGCCCACATCAGTCTCACTATCTGGATTATATTTTTACTAACTGACGAATTTACGGGGGTGTGTGTCTTACTGCCTGAACGACTGAGTGGCTGATTAGCAGATTACTCGTGTTACTTCCCTACTGTCTGCATGCGTTACGTGCTAACTGATGGACAGAGTACGACTGTCTTAAGTACTGTCTGTGCCACTGACTGATTTTCCATGCAACTAGCTTGCTCTCTGAATACCTAGTGCCTGTGTGACTGCATTAGTACAGTGTCTGAATAGCTAGGATGGGGAGGGGGGGGGGGGATGAGAAGAAGCTGACTGATTTGCTTACCTGCGTTGCTCTCCATATCTTCGACACTGTTCCAAGATTAACTTTTTCAGCGCACTGTCTGATCCCAAGTAGAGGACATGCTAAGAATCATAATACAAATAAGAAAATGAATAAGGGTAAAAAAATTCAAAAAGACAAAATTGATAGCCAAAGTTTCTAACTCTTACCTTCTTGGAGTCTATTGCCAAGTCCTTTATAGCTTCCTTCTTTCCAGTCTAAAGAACGATATACGTTAAGTAAGAATCATTAAAACCTGACAATAGCACAGAATTAACTCTTTCGCTAGCTAGTCACTGTAGATACAAGAGGACTGTTCACGCGATGCGATCACGCGATCACGCGATGCGATGGGTAATTTCAGACCTGTTATTTCTTTCAAACTGGCTCAGAACGCCTGGTATTTAATGTACTGCTCATCGTCAATAGTCAATCTTTCTGAAAAGATGACTACACAGGCAAGTGATAATGTACTTACTGGGAAAATACTCATTTCAGCCATAATGCACGGCTCATCAATGCCCTTGGGTTGGAATATCTTAAACACGGAGCCCTTATCTGCAAAAAGATGAGGAAAAAGAAAAGTTACAGCTTTCAAATGTCTGCTAAGTGTTGAAGATAGAAACAAGCTTGACTGAGGATTAAATATACAGACTCCACGCGAGATACTGACCAGAAAGTTCTTCTTACCTGTTGATGCATATACCACAGTACTTCTGTTTGCTTTGTCCAAAACAACACCATTCATTCTGTAATAATGGATGGCAACAATATAGTTTTACGAACCAAATGGCACTGTGGGAGACAATGCTTATTGGTAGGGCTCGTATCAAATAGAAAACTACCAGCGCTTGAACATTGCCGTAGGTCAGGTTTGGTCAGAAAAACGGTGGAGGGAAAGTCGGCAGGTAAAAACTACATGTGTAAATTCAACTTGCTAAAACTAATTGTTGACATGCTCGGAAGCACCTTTTAATGTGACCATGCATGGGAAAACGAGAATTAAAGCTTTCCCGTTAAGCAGCTTTACACGCACGGATAGTAAATGGATTGTAAACGTGCTCGTTTTCTTGTACAAAGTCACAAATTGCTGCTGGCAATAAACCTATATTGTTATATACCTAGATTTTAACTCAGCAAAACGAGCACCGTGATTGGTTGATTCTTGGTCACGTGCACCTGATCAAATCCAAGTGTATCCCGACCGGGATACAATTGCGCAGTTGTTGCTCCCGCGCCAGTTGCAGCGTCTTTGTTTATTTTTGCTATTTGATTGTTTAAGGGAAAGTCTAAATATATAACAAAGCACTCAATGTTTGGTCGCTCGGGAAAACAGTCAGTTTTGTTTCCCCTCAAATCCTGATGTTTCCCGAGACGAAGTCGAGGGAAACATCAGGACTCGAGGGGAAACAAAACTAACTGTTTCCCTCAGGGCCATATTTAACAAATAAATAAGCCTCCTCTGGGCTTTGTTCTGTTATAAAGCACGCAGGAGGTGACGAGAGCACGAAAGAAGTGTAGGGGGAAACAAGAGCCGCAGGCGAGTGTTTCTCTCTACTTCTTTCGTGCTCTCGTCAACTCCTAAGTGCTTTATAACAGAACAAAGCCCAGAGGAGGCTTCTTTATTTGTTTTATAATAAAGAACTAGCGATTTTCCACAAAAACGAGCTTTTATTTTCGATCAACTCCCAATGTTTTTTTCAGCGCGCGCGCTGAATGTCGTCAGCACTGTCCTAGTAGTATAGTTGGGATCATTTAAATACCACCACCTCTAGAAGCCGTTTTTCAGCGTGGAAAGGCTCCCAAGAAAAAACAAAAATAGGATAAGAGGTGACAGTTAAATACCACACGCTAGAAGTCGTTTTTCAGTGTGGAAAGGGTCAAATCGTATAAACCACTCTAGAAGCTGTATTGAAAGGCGGCAAGGTTCCCAAGGCAAACATGCGCGAAGATGACCCGAAGATGACCCGAAGATGATCCGAAGATTTTCCGAGCGTTTTCCGAAAATTAATGAGCAATTTCAATTTAGACAAATATGCATACTATAAATCTTCGGAAAAAACGTTGGCGACACACATTTAGAGAGTGGCGATACCAAAAGTATTTCCATTTAGAGAGTGGTGTATCAAAGGTATTTCCACACTATGTCCACCGTCAAAGAGTTACGCTCTTTAGCAAGAAGCTATGGTTTGACCGCGAGCTCGAGGTTACGAAAAGCTGACCTTTTGCGAGCTATCGCAGAGGCACGCGCCGTGGAATGGAGGAAAAGACTCCGGCGAGCGCTACAGACGGGGAGATACCCTGCTATAACCGGAGGGGGGATAGAGAACCCACACAAGAAGTGGCAACGCGCCCGTGAACTCCGTCAACTTGCGAGAGAGGTTGACGCCGCTCTTCTCGCGGAGGGTGTCCGAAAGAGGACTACTCCAACTATGAGAGCAGAAGCTCGTAGAAAAATTGAAAACCGGCGAGCCCCCTTAGCGCGATCTATTATCGCAGAAGGGTCACGAATACTCGAAGAGTTGGATGGAGAAAGAGAGGGTGAGCAACACGGGCGGCGCTTCTGGAAGTGGTCTTTCTTCCGAGGCGTGGACGGGCCTCTGGTGGATCGGATTATGGATAAGCTCCACGAGAAGGTCGTCACCAGCTGCTATCTGCGATACAGTTACACCTATCGACTAAGACACATCGAAACGGGAAAAATCATGTTGTGGAGAAAAACAGCAAAAGGCAGTCCCTGGATCCAGCGGCTCGAGCCAGAAGCTAGAGACTGGGTGCAGGCGGAAGACGAGAAGCGCTTGTCAAGGGTCCAAATCGAGCGACCTAGCACCAAATGGGTATTCATTCGCTTTATCTATGTGGAAGTCAAGGTCGTAGTAGATCAGCAGGCGCCTCTGTTGGGTACAGGACCACTACCCGACTGGCTCCGAAGAAAGCGGGGGTTGTACTCCTTGGACACATACGGAGATAACCTCTGTCTCTTTCGGTGTATCGCCGTCCATAGAGGGGCACGTGTGGATCGTTGCACCCTACAAGCCCAAGCTCTCGCTAGAGCGATATACCAATCGCACGAGAATTGCCCAGGGGTTTCTCCGGACGGGCTGCGAAAAGTAGAGCAGCACTTCCGACTCGGGATCCGGGTATACAAACCGACAGAGTCTGGAGATTGGCTGCATCGGAGGCAACCAGCACACTATGAAAAAGTAGGTATTCCACCAATGACGATCGGCGTATACGAGGGGCACGCGTTTCTCATTCGCGACATACAGCAACTAGCGCATGTATACGTGTGTGGGGAGTGCAATGCGCGGTTTACACAGTCCTGCCATCTCCATCGCCATGCAGACCGTTGCATCGAAGGTGAGACAAAAGTTGTCTGCAAAGGAGAGAAAGTGGAAGCTCCACAATCGACCTTTGAGAAGGCTTTCTACCCACAAAAACTGGATAGCATACAAGCGGTACAGTGGCTCGAGTATGAAGCCCGCACTAGGGGCATCCATATCCATCACCAGCTATGTGGACATGGAGGCGAGCGAATGATAGAAGGTTGCGCCGTAGATGGTTATGATCCCATCTCAAAGACCGTCTTCCAATTCAATGGTTGCCTATGGCACGGATGTAAAATCTGTTTCCCATCACCGAAGCAACGCCAGGAGCTACTTCAGAATCTTTCCAAGAAAAAGGAAAGCCCTGTCACACGCGAAATGGTATACCAACAGACACTCGGGCGTGAAGCCAAAATCCGCGCCGCCGGGTATCGTCTTGTGGTTAGGTGGCAGCACGAGGAGCCAAAACCTTGGAGAAAAGATCGCATCCCCGATCCAAAGACAACAACCTACCCCCACGCGATCGTGTACGACTTCGAGAGTTACCTCGACAAGTCCAGTGCGAAAAAACCGACCGCCGATTTGACTATAGAGGGAGACCACGTTCCTATCTCCGTCTCCATATCAGACACCCTGGATCCGACTCCCGAACACCTATGCGTACGAGAGTCAGAGTTGTTGGTCGAAGAATTTGTTCGAGCGCTAGAACGGCGGGCCGTTCGGATACGCGAACATGTTAACGCGAGGTTCCTGCCCGACACCATCGAGCTCTTACCAAAAAAGTATCGGGAAGCGATTGAAGAGTGGTGCGACCAAGTCCCTGTGCTTGGATTCAATTGGATTCAATACACGGACCGCTACCGAATGGTGATTCCGAATGGACCGCTACCACGAGGTGGGGGTCTCGCGGATCCGGTCGCACCAAAACGACCAGGCCCACCAATGTCAACGCATCCTCGGCTACGACGCGAACGCGCTCTACCTCTCTACCATGGCAGCCCCTATGCCCTGTGGGGAGGGAACGGTGATCCACTACCGTAGTCCGGACGATGTCGATGGGTTTGTGGAGGCTCTACGAGAAGGAAGGTGGTTCGGGTTCGCCGATACAAAGCAGCCCTGTATGGAGCACTCGACCGGGCAGAAAACCTGGGATTCCGAATGGACCACGGAAGGATGACAACTTACCACCAGGAGAAACTCGGGCTTTCCGCCTACTATGACAAGAGACGAGTTCTACCCGACGGGATTCACACCGAACCCCTTGAGTACACCTTCAGGGGGTAATTCAGTATTCCAAGGCACTATCTGCAGCTCCTCGCGGACAAAGCCTCGTTTGGGCCCGTCTCTGAGATAGTAGACCACAGGCTCGCCAGGCCGAACAATCGCGCGTTCTTGCTTGAGAACCTCGAGACTCCAAATTGGGTCCGTTGCGCGTCTTCGCCCGCCCTCCTGTTCACCAGGCTGGTATAAATATCGTACGCTGGCGTCAGACGAAAGTCTCTCCTCCTCCAAACCAACCGCCCTCCCCGGGACAACAGCGGAAGGTTTTTGTACCACCGATTTGGATTCGATGGCATCCTGCGGTTTTTTTCCGATCAACCGCGTCGGTTCGTTGTTCAAAGCCGCGACAACCGCAGGCAACCGAGCCACCCATTCAGCCGATCTTTCTCCTTCGGGAAGAAGCATCTCCTGGGCGTACTGGTAACCGAACAACCGCTCGGCTAGAGTCCTGCGCGAGGCAACATCGACCACGGTGAAAGCATACTTGTAAAGCTTCCGTCCACGTCCCGGACGGTCGTGGGGAAGAAATAGAAGATCGGCCTGATGAACCTCGTTTGGTGTTGAGACATTGAATCTCGGTCTTGGTATGCGCTGTGGAGGCGGGAGGTAGATCTGCCAAATTGCCTGTTTTTCTAGCCAAGCCAGGGCTGTATCTTCAGAGACGCCAGCCGCGTCCGCCAACTTCTTCGACGCGGCGTGCCCCTTCCAATAGCCCTGGGGGCTGTAGTAGATGCCAGACAGCTTCTCTTCCATTGGTCTATAGCTCCATCGGAAAAAAGCTATTGTGGTCTCACAACCATCGGCTAGCAGCATACCCAATGGCGAGCATCCCACCCCCTACATAGGCCAATTCACCTGTTCGTTGGGAACTCGAAGGACGGTAATAATCGCTCCATTGAGGGGCATCAACCGCTGTGGGACGAGGATGGGTTTTAGCGTACAGGTCGAGAGCGCGGTTCGTTGCGGCTGTGTCTTGGTCAGCTCTATTGCGCAGGCGTTCCTGCTCTACTTCCCAATCTGCCAGCTTCTCGCGGCGTTTTTGAAAGGAAGCCCAGTCAGCCTGGTACTTCTCCAAGGCTTTGTCGTGGCGCTTCCGCTCAGCTGCCATTGCATCGGGACCTTTCCCAGAAAGCGCCCGAGCGAGATACGAACCACCAACGAAGGCCGTAGCGTTTAAGATAGCCCCACCCACCATAACTGCTATGCTTACCATCTCTACTCAGTTGGGATTATCTTTTTATCAACTAAGTATTGTCTAGCTGCTACCGCTCCTGAGAGAACTGCAACCCACTTCGCGTAGTTTTCAATCGACGAGGAAGGATCCGAGATCATAGGCGTTTTGAGAACCTTTTTCCCCACCCAACCGATACCTGCAGCAATGCCTGTCAGAGTTGCCGCTTCGACAACAGTGGAGACGACTTTGTTGTCCATCGAGACTATACAATACAAAAATCTATTCCATAATTTCGCGAGGCTCGGGTGGCGGGTGAGTAAGCTTTGGCTGCTGCTGCGGTTCCATAATTTCCATAATTGCTGTAATACGATCTTCTTCTTCCATCCCTTTCAGACAAGATACTACACAAACATCAAAAGATTGCTAGCATCTGCCAGCAAACCTACTAGCATCTGCTAGCATCTGCCAGCACCGTGCTAGCAGTCTTCGAGTCTACGACGCACTTCATGCCCGCTCCTACGGAGTCATCTGGGGTTGCGACCGTCGAGCCTCCGGTGCTGCGCGTCGGTAGACCGTCGCAGTCAGACTCTGTGTGGCAGCCTAAGGAGTCATCTGGGCCTGCGGCCGTCGAGCCTCCGGTGCTGCGCGTTGGTAGACCGACGCAGACAGACTCTGTGTGGCAACCTACATGAGCCAGTGCAGCCACTAGCGCCACCAAACGACCTCCGTTGACAGCGATCCAGCCAGCTCCGTAGCTCAACTCACGTCGGATCAGAGCATCCTGCTGGAGGTCTGTTAACAGTGCCTGCTCGGAATCCAGTTTTTTCCCTACTGCTCACAACAAATGGCCGACCACCTTGCACGCGACCTTCAAAACCCCGCTAGAGAGACTGTGCTCGACCTGCTTTCCGAGGGTCACCTGGTAACGAAGATGGAGCGAAGCAACCTCCTTCCTCGAGAGCTTGTGGACGTCGCCCAGCGACAGCTCCTTCCCCAAGTACTCCTTGGTATTGCCCGCGGCCGTGAGAATAGCCAGCGCCTCCCGTTCGTCCCGAGCATCGTCTACGGGAGGCTCGCTGGGACATATCCCTTCTTCGCGGAGAATTTCATCCAGCACGGTGTCATCCATGACTATATATCTCCCGAAACAATTTTGCTGGGAGCTGGGATTTCCAACACGATATCAAATGGATGACGGAGACGGAAGCAAAGTCTGGCGTACGGATGCTCCTTGAGCGCGGATAGCATTTGGTGGCGCTCCTCCTTGGGATGTCCTACCCCGTAGTTTTCCCAAAGTATTTTCCCATCGAGCTCGCTCGGACTGTAAAAAGTCAACGTCGCGGCTACGTTCTCCCGGAAGGCTTTTGCCATGCTCGTGTACTGTTGGGTCAGGAGCCAAACTGAAAAATTCTTGTCCCTGCCAGAGAAAGCCAGCTCTACGAGAGCGCTGCGTTGTTTTTTGACGTCTTCGCTGGCAGCGCAGTCGTCCAGAATAAGCAACACCTGGCCACGCCCTTCGAAGACCGCGGTGCAAAGTCGAAGACACTTTTCAATCTCACCGCCCGAGTTCCCTGGTGCCAGGGCTACGAAGCCGGGGTCTTTGTGGGCAAATCCCCGATATGTTTTGTTGTGGACGTATGTCGGGCAAATCAAGCACACGACGTGAAACTTCCCTCGAAAAGGTCCGCGGAGAGCTTCGACAACCAGTCTCGACTTCCCGGAAGCTGTTGGACCGACTATAAGCAGGTGGCCGGGTATCAAGTCGGTGAGAAAATCCATGTAGGCTATATAAGGAGGCGATTAATAGTAGACGACTTGGCTATTGAGGTCGAATGCTGCGTCACCTAGGAGGAAGACGTGGCAGTTGAAATTACCACTGCCGCCGGTCTTTCGATAGATCCGGAACTGAAGATTTTTTTCGGGACCGAAGGCTGCTTGTCCGTCGCCGTGCACAAGGTGGTCGCGTGCCGTGCGGAGATCGATGAAGATCCTGTATTTGTCATGGAAGAACAAAGTAGAGGTGATCCCAGAGAGTGGAGGAGCTTGGGGGTGCACCAACCATTCTGCGCCGGCTCGCGCCGTCTCCCAAATATCTGCGGGTCGCATACCTCTGGGGTAAAGCGTGTTGGGGACGCCGTTGAGGTCGAACTCAACCTTTGTTACGTCGGGGTTCAGGAAGACTTCGCTTTCTCGAGCTCCCGAGGTGTGCGGGTTGACGAACAGGAACAGGACACCCACAAAGCTTTTGAGTTGCGCGGGGATGCTGTTCGTGAGAATTCCCGTGGTGGCCTTCGCGAAGGATAGCACTTTGTAGTGCGAGATGCGGTTGTAGAGAACCACGCTAGGGACGTGCTGCGCCACAATGAGCGACTGGATGACTTGGTACACCAATTCGATGTTTTGGAGCTCGTAGGTGCCAACCTTGGTCGGATCCGAGCTTTTGATGACATCTTCGGGGGCGGCGAGTGTGAGCTCCAACTGAATCGGTGGAAGACTTGCCGTATGGAGAGCGCCGTGGGTGCGCAGGAGCTCGAGATCGAGTGGTAGCCGATACTTGGGGAAGGCCGCGGAAATTGACAAGTCCCCCGCCACATCGCCTTTGTCGCCGGTCTCTGAGCGGATTTTGTTGACCGCGGTTGTCTGGATCCCTTGTTCGACGCGATTGGCACGCTCTTCGGTGGGAAGCCACAGGTCGGAGAACACTCCAACAAGGTCGGCTCGATCCAGGTCCTCTAGGGTTTTATCACCCATCTTGACTTCCCTTCTCCGAATCAAGCAGCGCCCCAGGTTATCGACGACGTGGTTGTTGGCGTGTTTCGATGCTCCGCCTAGCTCCACATCGGCCAAAAGGGCTAGGGTGTCTGGGACTAGGACGGTGTCGGCGGGAAGTCTGGGGATGTCAACGTACAAGATCTCTTTGGGTTTCGCCGAGTTACGATGGAAGGTCAGGCGGTGGGTGACGCGATTTCCTTTTGCAGCCATCAAATTGCGCGGCTCCTCCCTTGGGTCAATCTTCTTGGAGATGTACGCCATTTTTACTTGTCTTGTATATGTATAGGCAGAAACAAAAATGGATATCAACCCTGATGAGATGACCCCTTTGATAGCCCCCGACGATACCGAGCCCGCCGGCGCTGAAGGTGGGAGGGTTAACCCCAGCTTCGACCCCGCCGATCTGCCGGAGGGAGGAGAACAATTCGGGATGTATGACTTAAGACCGGGAGGTCGTCCCCGTGAGCCTGCCACAGCAGAAACTTCGTTTTCGTCCGACCCTGTTGATACAATGTTGTTGCAGGGGGCACGACCAAAAACGAAGATGGTGACCAACCCTTTTGACGGGAGGCCAATCAGCGAAAAACTGCTGAAAGATGCGAAGTTGGAATTGGAGAACGAATATCCCCAAGCTAACGGTTACGAAATCGGTATTGTCGGTGGTCGTATTATGATTCGTGTGTGGCAGGGGGAAAATAAGACGTGGCGACCGCTGCGCAACTTGGATGGTGGTTTTACGCAGAACTTCTCTAAAGAATTGAAAGAAGTTCTAGGACCCTCCGTGGGTGAGATAATCGAAGAACATAACAACACAATAGAAAACCTCGAGCAGCAAAATCGACAGGACGAGGAGATAAGATTCGCCCCCGATATTTCACCCGAAGATAGGCGTGCCGCTGAGACGCGGATTGCGGCGCGCGAGGAAAAGATTCAAGAACTCGAGCGGCAAAGCGAAGCCCTTGAGGAGAGAATGTCTCTGCGCGAACGCGTAAAAGCCATTTTCAAGAAATACGGAGTAGGGGTCCTGGGGGTTCTCGTAGCGGCTGGAACGGTCATTGGGGTTATCTTGGGGGCTTTACAGCGGGGGCTCGCCGGTGTAGCGCAAGGGGTAGGGCGGGGACTGAAGGCCATCGGAAAAAAGATCGGGGAGCTACTACCTGGGGCCATAGGCGCCATTGTCTCGTTCCTTTTCCGCACGGCCGGAGAAGCTGTTGGTTTCTTAGCGAAAAACGCCTGGCTCTTGATCGTAGCCGTGGTCGTGTTTCTCATCGAGCGCTACAAGAAGAAGTCTACCTAAACAACCACCAAGTCGCACCTGCGGCCACAACAGCGACTGCAGCTAGATTTCGCTCGTGCGCCGTTGGGGCCGGTTCTTTTCTTTTTGGTGTTATTTTCGGTACAAGGGGGTCTGGGGCTTTTGTTTTCGACCGCAGGGGGGTGGGGGCTTTTGTTTTCGGTGCAACGGGCGTGCGGCGTTGTGTCCGCTCGTTCACACGCGGATTGACCCCGAAGGTCATATCACTGGTCGCTTTCTGGAGCTCGTTGTTGTACCCGAGAACGCTTTCTGAATTAATAACAAGGCGGCTGGGGAGCAACCAGAGCCCTGGGGCGACAGCCAGATTCAGCTGCGCTCGAGCGTCGGACAAAGCCCTTTGATAGTTCTGGATGCCGGTGGAGATATCGTTTACTACAATTGTCTCCTCTAGAAGTTGTCTAAACATTTGGCGGGTCTCAACAGCACTGCCGCTCGCCCCCACGATAGTAGATCGGGTTTTGACTTGCGAGCCAAGAACACAATAAACTAAAGCCTCGATACTACGATTGAGACGCCCCATGCCAGCCTCCGTCAGACCTTCACCCTTTTTCGGTGAAAACCAGCTGTATTGCGCTCCGCCGTGGGCATCGTTTCGGATAAAGGCCAACAGATTACCTTGATTCTTTTTCCCACCCTCATCTGAGAAGAGATTCAGGCTATCGGGCCATGTGTTTGCTTCGGTGTCGTAACGTCGGATGACGTACTCGTTCCTAGGCCCTTCGACTGGATAATCCACAAACACGTCTCCAAGACCGTGGTTTCGTCCGCCCTTCCAACGAAAGTCGGGGGCTCTAGGTAGTCCGAATTCGATGCAGAGGCTTTCAAAGGCGGACTTGCGAAGTGGGTTGTTTGTTTTTTGGAACGCCTTGTCTCCGGGGAGGGGACAGCCGAGCTCGAATAGGATACGGCGGACGGTGAAGTATACGTGGAAGCGAAGCAGCCCCTGAACTATGGGCGGGAAGGTTTTATTGGTCGGGTCGGTAATCGACACCCCACACCCTGCAGTTGTGCACCATGTGGCGAAGTTCAGCTGCTGAGGCCAATATTCGTATGTGGGAGAAGAAAGCCAACGATGAGCCTCCTTTGCCGAGCGATGTGTGATAGTAGTTTCCTTCCAGAAGTCTCGGACTCCTGCTTGGAAAGAGATTTTAGGATCAACAAAGATCTCTAGCTCTCGAAGCAGCGGTGTGATTTCAGAGCCTGTTTCAGTGAACGGAACGGCAGGCACGGGGTATTTGTCCGGGCTGCGGAGAAGAAGAGCTTGTGGAAAATTGCTCTGTTTAGGAAATTTAATTTTTTCCAAGGTTTTACCGAACTCTACGGCCTTTTTTGGAAACGCTGTTTTTAGAACAGACCAAAGATCTATTTCGTGGGATTGATCCATGATGTATATATACGCGGTTAAATAAAATGTCCCTCAGCATATTGGCAAGTGAGGGTGTAAACGAACTTCACCCTCCGGTCGGTGGCGAGCTCTCGAGTGTCGCAGCTCGAACCGTGAAGATCCCTGAAATAACGCTCACAGTACTTGAAACGATGGATATATATTTCTTCGCTCTCAACTCATGGGACAAATTGAACCTCATTCGCGAAGGAAACGCCGATTTTGTCACGATCAGGAAAGCGAAAGGGAACATTCTGGTCTCAATTCCGAAGGGGGTTTACAACCTCCACTGTCTACAACAGGCAATTGTCTATGGACATGGAAAGGATGTCGCCGCGGGCACTTGTGAACTTCGGATAACCGCTACTGGAGTGTATTTCTTCTTGAAAGTACAGGTGATCCTAGACCGCAAGCTAGCCGACTTGTTGGGGATATCCGAAGTCCCGCGCGTTCTGATTCACGTTCCTGTACAATGGGGGCCGCCCTCTGTTTCAATCTACTGCGATTTGGTGGACCCAAACAAGTCTTATGAAGGGGGCAAACCCTCCTATCTACTGGCGAAGGTCGAGCCTTTGAAGCTTCAAGGGACTTCAGTGTGGCATTTGCGACCGTTTTATCTCCCCGTCGACCCCACAAAAAGAAATCTCTTTCGAGTTTGGACGGTACCGACGACCAGGGCAGAAGTTTTGTTGGAGCTCTGTATATAGGACATGGAATCTGATTGTTTGTACCCAAAGGTTCCCACCGCCCCCAACGATGAGGGGCAGTCGTTTCGGCTTCAAAAGATTTGTGACATTCAGACCACCCTAAAAAACAGTATCGCCCATTACGAGGGGGTTCGGAAAAAATATACCCGCTCTCGGACAATTCTAAACGGGGTAGCTTTGATGACTGGAAGCCTGAGCGTTATACTTTCGGCTTCAGGCTTAGCCGTCTCTTTGACCGGCCTTGGGATTGTCGTCGGGGTTCCGTTGGGTGCTATTGGGGGCATCTTCGGAATTGTATCAGCCACAATGGTCCGGGTCAGTAAACGTATCGCCGTAAAGATCTCCAAGCATGAGCGAACCGTCACGATTGGTGAGACGAAGTTGAGTACCATCAACGACCTGGTCTCGAAAGCCTTACAGGATAACCAAATCAGCGCTACGGAATTTCAACTCATTCTCTCCGAGGTTGACAAATATGAAACACTCAAGCGCGAGATTAAACAAAAAGCTGTGACAAAAAACGAAGACCTCGATCTGACAAAGCTGCGGACCGAGATTCGCAGCGAACTGGTCGCAGAGATGCGAGAAAAACTCCCTTAAGTGGAGATTGTTATTTCCATGTTGAGCGATGACTTCAGCTTGATCCATAGAGCGTCGTATTTTCGAAGCGTCGTCAGTCGAATGTGTGAAATGTCGCACCTGGCGGCTCTTTCGGGGTCCTTTCGGAGTTCGAAGATCCCTTTCAACAGCCATATCAGCTTTGGAAGCCGGCGGTAGTCTGAGACAAAACTCAAGTTGTCCTCAATACGATTCACGAGGTTTACTATCGATTTTCTTTCGAGTAAATCAAGTCCGAACTCTTTCATCAACAATTTGTGCAACGAGGTCCTTTTACTTTTTGATATTGGTCTTGGTCTATACCCCTCTTTTCGCCTCTCAATTGGAGGTCCCCATGTAAGATGATCAAACTCACCCGAAACCACACGCTGGCAAAGTCGAGGGCTGGCTGAAAGATACCCCTCGATGCTTTCTGGGTTGGGATGGGGAGAAATTGGAGGGTCTTCTAAGAAAGAGGTTGCTAAGAGTTTTAACTGCGAGAGGTAAGTAGAGGAATAGTTTTCTTTTTTCAAGCTGTCAGCGACCATTACATCCATTTTTGCGGTCTATTAATTGCTACTCTCTAATTGCCTGACCGAAAAAAGGATGACCCCGGAGACGCACTAGGCGACTTAACCACAATACCGCCACTTTTCCTGCAGATTTATCATTATTTTTACGAATTTTTTCTGCATATGGAAGCGAGTTTTTTCCCCATTCAACAATGAGACAATAATATCATCCATATCATTTTCATCAATGGTCATATAGGTTCTCATCGTATCTCTAACAAGATCCATGAAGATCTCGTGGTACTCGGGGACGGCCGTAATAACCCACTCGTCAGCTTTCTCTTTTACCCACCTTTGGTAGGCAAGGTGGCACTCGCGGTAGATTAGTTTGAAATCGACGGTCTGGAAGCGCCGCCCAACATAGCCCAACGCTGTCATACGCTGCCTAAAGTCAAAGGTCTCGGCTTCACGCTCTAGGTGTCGCAAGCGGGCCGTTACGCCGGACGCATTAAACTTAGCTTTCACTCTCTCGCTAAGGGGTGGAAGCTCCCGGCGCCCCATTTCCCGAATAAGGTTCTTATCACCGCTCGCCCATATAAGCCCCCACGCCCATGGGGAAGACATTTTTTCTTATCTTAGCAAGGATTCACGTTACGCCAACGTTTTTTCCGAAGATTTATAGTATGCATATTTGTCTAAATTGAAATTGCTCATTAATTTTCGAAAAACGCTCGGAAAATCTTCGGATCATCTTCGGGTCATCTTCGGGTCATCTTCGCGCATGTTTGCCTTGGGAACCTTGCCGCCTTTCAATACAGCTTCTAGAGTGGTTTATACGATTTGACCCTTTCCACACTGAAAAACGACTTCTAGCGTGTGGTATTTAACTGTCACCTCTAATCCTATTTTTGTTTTACCTTGCGAGCCTTTCCACACTGAAAAACGGCTTCTAGAGGTGGTGGTATTTAAATGATCCCAACTATACTACTGTCCTTTATACTCTGATAAAGTACAGCAATTTGGGCCAATCAGCGAGCTTGTAAGAACACGTCCAACACTCTCAAAAGACAAAAGGCTGTCAAACCATCAAAGTTCGAACGCAAAGCACTGAAAAGTTTTTGAACGCGAGATTTTTTCAGCTCACTCAAGATATTTTTAAACATTCTCAAGTCTTAAATTAATCGAAATCCAGTCAAATTATGGCTCATGAAGACAATAAGAGGAAAAAACCATTTGTGGAATTTAGCAGAAGAAAACAAACAAGACGAACTGCTTAGCTTGTTGCTGAAACTAAAGACAGTGTGCCATGTTTTCTGAATGGACAACGCTCAGTTTATGTCAATGCGAGAACTGCTGTTTTCTTTTGTGCTTTTAGTCTCTGCTTTAATGATAATGTTGTGGAGAGATGAATTCGACACACAAGCAAATTTCTGTGTGTTTGATCCGTACTGTTTGTCGTTTTTACTAACTGCGACATAAGGGAGCTCAAATTAAGCAACCAAGACCACAACGCCGAGTACTGTACCAGTGACAAAAGTGGATTTGTCTTCCTCTTGTACTGTTGACGGTAGGCAAGTTTCATATCGTTTTCGTTTTTCTTTGAAACTGTAGAATTTTCCACTTAGTCCGTTTGCAGTCCATTTCGAATTTTTGCCGTCAACCTTCACGTCTTTAGCGGAGAAGACTTGTAAATTGTCACTTCACGTTGTTGTTTTGCATAGCTTGGCACTGAAACCAACAGAACTGTATTTTGCTCGGCAATTTTGTTTCATTCAAAAACGCCATTGTTTGATGGCTTCCTGGTTGATATCGTAGTCCTGTTTTTCTTAATTTAACCCCCCATTTTTACATGTGCTGACTTAGTTGTTTAACTCGGTCTCTATATCTACATTTTCCTAGAGCTCCTCATCTTCGCATTCTTGTAAGTGTAAGGGATGCTTCGTTCGAGCTCGTTCAGAATATTTTACGAAAAGCTAGTAAACTCTTTGAAAAATTCCGCCTCTTTTTTCACTACGCAAAGCCGGGGGATGACGCGAGCACCGTCCTTTATACTCTGATAAAGGACGCTGTCTGGGCCAATCATATCGCGCGTAGTATCGGGACTGTATTATAAATTGTGTATAATATTATACTACGTCCAATTCATCGTTGAAAGTCAATTTGCAATAAATGTTTTGGTTTTACCCTGTCATTGTACAAAATGCTCCCCTCATTTTTTTAACCAATAAGAATACAAACCAAGAACAATCATGAGCAGCCTGCACATGCTTCACTTCGATTGGCGATGACATGTGCCAACTTTCATTTCTGATTGGTTCACTGCATCTGTTATGACTACACCGACCAGAGCAGTTACTTAGATTATGGTTTTATGACAGCTGAAAACTGCTCAATGGTCCTAGACATAGATCTATAATGACTATTTACTCGATAGGACAGCTGCTTAACTCTAAAAATATATATATTTTTTTGTATGTAACAGGATGTACTGTTGTGCAGTTCTGTTTATTCTTGCACAGCTATAACAAATTTCATAATTCTTTTCCTTTTACATACCTTATTCTTACTAATTTTCGCGAGTATTAAATTTCGCGATTTTCACGATTTATAGAAATTCGCGAAATTTAATACGCGCGAACAAAAGATTGCGCTGAAACCTAAAGCCAATCGTGAATGGAAAACTGCTCTACAGATATACATTTTCATTTGAAAGACAAAACAGAAAACAACAACAACAAAATGGCAACGAAAAAGTGCCTTACCCAATTCCCGGTGTCATAAGCCACACTTTAGAGCTAGCAGGTTGTATTGATCCATCCATTAGTGCACTGTCTTTTAGTTCCATTAAAGAAGCAAACTTCAACTCTGTTGTGGGCATCATTCCCTCTGACACACTCCCCACACTTTCTGACTTTAAGATGTTCTTGTTCACTTTACACTGATATAATAACAAAAAGAACAATAACTGATAGGTAAGTTTACTGTCACTTTAATTATAACATATTGTACACATCTGATCACGAGACATGTTAAAAAAAACCCCTGCCCATCCTTTTTGGAGAAATTAAGCATGTGGTCTATCTTCCCAACTCAGAGAGAAGCTCTCCAACAAAAGTGGTTTACAATTTATTTTAGCATAATCATTATAACAACCTGCACAAAGAACAAAAATATTTTGCAACCGTTGCATAATACACATGCAGTGAAACACTTACATCCTTGAAATATTCAATGTGTATGTTTTTTACTTTGGTCCACGTGTTCTGAGCAGCATTGTATTTCAAAACCTTATTATTATCAAACGACTGTTCAATATCAGTTAACTTGAAGATACAAAAAGCAGATGATACAGGTCCGTGCCTAAGGGAAATGAAAACGAAAGTGAATTAGCAAGTGAATAAATACATTTATTATATGGCTAGAATAGTAGGCGCTCTGATTGGCTGCTGTGCGGGCAAGATTTTCTTGTAATGACCGGGCATTCTGAACATTTTTGAAAAAAACAATAGGCATATAAACAAAAGTTGTTTCATCTTCAAAAGAAACTGTTTCTTCTGTCACTTCTGGTTTCGATCGCTTGGTCAGGGTGTTTTCGGATATTGAAAAACCTTTCCGGTTTTTTTTCCAGTGCTAAAAAGGCCATTAAATAAATAACTTATTAACCTCATCCGTTTGGTCGTTACAACGAAATCTCAGACCTCGGCCTTGACGTATTGACCACGCTATCGCTCGGTCAGTACATCAAGGCCGCGGTCCGAGATTTCCTTGTAATGAACTCACTCTCAGTTAATAAGTAGTATGTCTAAACCCTGCCATCAAATGGCTACCAAACAGCTACATGCTATTAGAACACTGATCCAGTTGAAAGCATGGAAAATTCTAACCAATACAACTAGAATTCATAGAGGAAGAATAGTCTCAAATGTTTGCACTAACAGATTTTGTGTGCTGTACCTGTACATTTAAATAATTTTATAACATAGATACGACTTTGCGCGCGCTCTGATTGGTCAAAAAGCCATGTTTTATCAGAGTAGAAAACATAGAAAAGCGTGTTTTATTGTTTTTCGCCACATTACCTCTAACCGACATGTTTGTTAGAGATGGCGAAAAACATTTTCTTTGAAGAAATTCACGATGGAGTTCTCTGCGGCGTGTAAAATCCATAGAGAGCAAATGAAGAAGCCTAAGCTGAGTATTACACTGTGATAAAACACTCCGGACATTTGAGAGCACTCGAGAAATACTCGACTGCAGCTCGTGTTTTCTACATTTCACTCGTGTTCTCAAATGCCCGTCGTGTTTTGTCACAGTGTAATACACGGCTTAGGCTTCTTTATTTGTCACATAATCCCTAACCATAAAAATGCCTGAGTGTGTTCAAGTCTGTGCAGGTTTACAGAATACAACTATATACTTACAGATTTGTTGTAAAGACAGCAAAAAACGAGTTGCTTTCAGGATCCCAGGAAACATCCTCTGTAAAAATGAGTATGGCATTTAACAAATCGAATGTGCTTTAAATATTGTTGTTCACAACATTTTGACCACTGTGATGACGCGTACTCGTTGTCGATAAGAGTACAGACAACGCTAAACAACATCCGATTTGTTTTTACCACAATGGCTAAGTTTAAAAACGTCAAAGAAAATGTTTTTTTTTTCAGAGCGTGACCAAGATCGTGACACAAAGAAAGAGCAAGCGTTGTCTAAAACTTTCTCGCAATCTGATTGGTGTATTCTCCAAAATGAGCGTTTCTAATTTGGCAATTGCTTTGCGTGACACATTGACGCAAGCATAGCCTGCAGAGCAGGCGTTTTTTAACGAAAACTCGGAGGCACATTGATCGTGGCCGCCATCTTGAAAAGCAACGGAAAAGACTAACGGGGAGGGGCGGTGGAAGGGGGGAGGGGCGGGGAGGCGAGAGGAGAAAACGCCTACCAGCAAAGCCTATGAAATTACCGAACGCCCCCTAATTAGTCGCGCCTGACTACTTTTCCGGAAATGCAAACACAGCCAATGAAAATCGATTTCACTTCTTTTCCGGTAGCATCAAATTACGACTCACGGAAAGCAACAGTGCCCTTTTGTCTGGGTTTTTTAGTTGTTGCCCTAAGAGAACGTTGAATTCATCTTCATGTTTAAAGCACAAGTTAATCGAACACCTTCTAGGATCTACTGAAAACACAACAAGGGAGGAAAACAAACCTTTGACCCGTCCATGTTTCTACAGTGTGCGATTCATGGACTATCAGTGCAGCAAGATTCTGGTGTGGAAGAGTGTTGCTCTTTTTGAGCCGACCGAGGAAAGGCTTCTCCAAAATTTCTTCTTCAGATCCAAAGATTAGCTGGTATTTGCCGTTCTCTACATCTTCTAAACTGGCGTCCGAAAGTGATGTGGCCGTTAAACCCATCGCAGTTGCTTCGGACAATTGATCATGCAATACTTTTAAGAGGGCAAACAACGATCACACATGCCGGTTTGCCTGTCAATATTTCTTTCACCCGCACAAACAACTGAAAAATGAGGCTTTTTCCAAAGCCTGTTGGAAGAAATGCTAATAAATCTTGCCTCGACAACAGCGTCGTAACCGCTTCCTTTTGTTCCGATCGTAATTTAAGCGATATTCCCAATCCAGCGAGCGCAGAAAGAGCTTTTCCCAGATAAGGAAACAACATTCCTGGACACCTGCATCTACAAAGGGGAAAGATTCGACACAGACGCAATCCTGGATGTGCGTACTCATTGCAAACCAACTGAGACATTTCAGTATACCCATTTTGCTTCCTGTCACCCGCAAGGAGTAAAAAAAGGCTCCATTAAAGGGGAAGCCCTCCGACTCCTCAGAACAAACTCTTCCAAAATAATATTCGAAGAGAAAATTACAAATTTCAAAGCGCATCTGCTACAGAGGGGCTTCCCAGAGGATCTTATTAACACAACCCTCTCAGAGGTGAACTTCAAAGACAGGAAACTAGCCCTTCAACAGAAACCAAAGACAAACCAACGAATCTTGCCTTTTGTCACGCAATACCAACCATCAGTACCAAACCTAAAGCAAATTCTCATGAAAAACTGGCATTTAATAGAACAACCACCATTACTGAGCGGAATTTACAAAAACCCGCCCCTCGTATCTTATAAAAGAGGGCGGTCGCTCAAAGACATACTCGTGAGAGCCAAACTATAAAAAGGCTATTTTGAACACGCGCTGGGGAGTCGTGTAGGCCTGTCAACCCTATTTTAAACTGGCCCGTAAAAAAAATAAAATAAATGTCCCCTTGATTGGCAGCTAGCAATCAAACATCCGAAACCGCACCAATCAGAGTCCCCGTCGATCTGGTGTACGGGTTTGCCAAACGAACAATGGCTGCGGGCAGACGTATTTTTTTCCTCCCCCCCCCCCTCCCCCTGTCCTATTTTAAACCCATCAGCCTCTCCCTTAAAATCAGTTTTTGACTATTCTCAACTCTCTGGTAGTTTCAACGTCCAAGATGGCAGGACAACGTTATTCCTGAAAACAATTCATGGATCGCGCTCCAAAATACGCCTGCTATGCAGGCTAACGCAAGCAGCGTTGTCTAGACCCTTATCGACAATGGCAAATTAGCCAATCAGATTGCGAGATTAGTAGCAATTAAGGTAAAAAATATATTACCGGTAAGTAAAATAATATTCGAACATGTAGTGTGCCCACTCATAACTGTAGTGCCACAGGTGTTGAACCTTTTTACTCCAAAGATCTAACGAGCCATTCTCCTTCTTGACTGCCATACATTTTCTTCAATTTCACTTGGGAGAATTTTGTGTTTAATGTATGAAACATTTTTGAGCTGATCATTTTATCTATTCTCAGGATCTGCTTGCTTGGCAATGTGGTGATTTTGTAAGAAGAATTTGTAAACACATTGATTACTCCTGTTTAATTAGGACAAAACATATCTTGGGTACTGACCAACTGATGAAAATGATGATTAACAGAAAGAATTAAGTCGCTTTACAAAGACAAACTCAAAACAATTTTAAAAGCATAAATGAGACAGAACAATATAGGGTTGTGAAAATGGCTGAGTATGCATGCACATATAGGAAACCGAAATACGAAGTAAAAACACTACTAAAACAACATTTATCAGGAGTTCTCAACGAGAAAATTCCCAAAATTCATTCATTTTCGACCAAAACGATATTTTAACAGTTCCTGAATGATATTCGCTTGATAATTAACTTCCGTGGGGAAATAATATCCGCTCCACAGAGCCTGCCAGACAAAGATAACAAAATGTACTTCCCAGCCAGGTTTTGTGTCGGAGATCTTTTCTCCCAACCAGGAATGCTTATTTTCTACTTTACCTGCCAGCAAACAGGCACAGTCCTTATTTTCCCAGTAAGGAAAAGGAAATTGCAGCCTTTTTCTCAGCACAATTTATCACTGAGGTTAAATATACATGGCGCAGTGCAGCAAAAATCAAATGCCAACAAATTCTCAAATTGTATGGCTAACAAAAGATTTATTAATTTACACGCGCCTCCTGGCTAAATTGCTGTCGCCAGCAAACATGGTCAGGCCAATGAATCCCAGAATGCAGTGTAAATTTCACCAGCCAGAAACTTCGTTTTTTTTTCCCAGCTAGGAACTACATTTCAGAACTTTTCCCTGCAATTTTTGTTTGAAGGAAAATTCCCAGAAAAGGTAACACTTTTTTGTTTAGGTTCCCAGCCAGCTGAATTTAAGACTGAGGAGCGGATAATTTGAGGAGCGGTTCCGCTGAATACTCCTGCATTATAACTACATCAAAACCACAAAATGACGACAACAAGAACAACAACAACAACAACAAAGAAGCTGCAAGTTACCTATATAACTTCTACCCAATGAGTAAAAACTACATAAAAAAACTTATTAAAAAAGATGGACTTTAAGAAAAGGCTTAAAAGAACTAACAGTTTGAGCATCCTGTTCTGTTTTAAACTACTGAAGACTTGTTGACACCTGAGCTTTGGAGTGTAGATGGAAAAGGCACAAACACTACATATGACTTTAGTCTGGACCCACTAACTATAAACTTGAGATAATGTGCCTTGCCTTGACATTTTTCGAGGAAATTAAGCTAAATTGTATGACTAGCTATTGACGTTTTCTGAAATGATACCGTATAATTTGCATGTATCACTTACGGATTTCATTGAAGTTCAATGAAGATTCTTCTCCATCAGAACAACTGAGGGTGGCTTTTTGGAAGGTTACAAATTTTTTCTTGAAATAAAAGGAACCACCACTGTCTCCCTGCAGAAAGAAAGGCAATCTTAAAGTCAAACCAAATGACAACCTAAAAATTCATTATAATGAATAACATGTCTAAGTAGTGGTGGTAGTAAAGAACAGGGGCCGGTTGTTCGAAGGCTGATTAGCGCTAACCCAGGGTTAAATTTTAAAATGGGTTTATTTTCCTCTTGTAATGACATTAATTGATCATCGCAGTTATGTACACAACTTTAGCAGCTGTGAAGTTAAAGCCTGAAAAAAAAACTCAGGCCTGAACGGGATTATTTTCCTCTTGTTAAAAAGCGTTTTCTCCGAGAACTTTCTCTATTTTATTCGGAGCATACAATCATCAAATTGTACTGAATGTGCTTTTTAAGCTCTCATATCTGCATTTAAATTTCGGACTAACCCTGGGTTACCTTAACCCTGCTTCGAACAACCCGGCCCAGGGACCTGTTTCTCATAGGTCCCGTCAACTGAACGGGCCCGAAGCTGTACTTTTAAGTGGGAGTCTATCGAATGCTTTTGTAGTTCATGACGTACTAGCCAGCCCAACATGCGAGTTAACTTAGAATTGGTCGACTTAAACTTAAAAACCAACCAAATTGTTATTTCCGTTGTAAATATTCTTATCATAAAATAGCTTGCCGGGCACGCTAAGTTATCGGGCCTTTCGAGAAACGGGCCCCAGGGCTGCAAATAACTAACGGGCAGACGCCGGCCATGTTGTCCGGTCAAACATGTTTTTGCTCGGACACTACCGGTACCCGTTTTTGGCCGGTCAAATTTCAACAGTCGTAATTACTCTTGTGATAACACAGTAATCGTTTTATGACTATAAAACAACTGAATCCAAGTCGGTTTGGCAGTAAGAATTAAAAATTGTTCGCTTTTCGCACTTTGCAACAAATGCTGTGTGGAGTATTCTCTGTGCAGAGAGATTATTTCTTCGTAAGGATGCTTTCTGATCATTCAATGAATCAAACAATTTTAAATCACTTTATTTAAGAGTCAATCACGGTATCTAACCAAAGGTAAAACTCTCTTCTCATTGGGAACACTTAAAGTATATAAAATAACGAAAGACACCATGATTTGCGGTCGCGACAGGAGTTGATGACATCGTGGAAATTTGCGACTAATGGGAATTTCTCGACCACTAATTTGTCTAATTTTATATTCGTTTTTTTTTCCTTTCCGAAATATGAACGTTGAATGTGATTATCAGATAGTTAAAAATTCAAATTTCTCTGAACAAGACAGTAAAGGACTGGACACGATGTCCGGCAATCCAAGGATTTGTCCGGTCAATACCCAATTTTGACTAACCATTGTCCGTTGACCGGCCGTTCTTTGCAGCCCTGAAAGAATGTACTAGTTACGATCATACTATTAAACAGGAAGCCCACTTGTCCTGGAATAATAAATTACAAAGTCAATACGAATAAATGCGGTTAGCCTATCTTACAAAGAAAAATTATTAATAATTTATGCCTCCCTGAAATATACTGTAAGAAATGCAAAGCTCTAGTTTGCTCAAACAAGTTGCAAAAACTCACGCTTATTAGCCTATCTTAAAAACAAGAATCGAAAAAAATAAAAATTATTAACAATTGATATCTCCCTGAAATATAAGAAATTCAAAGCTCTAGTTTTGTCAAAAAAGTTGCAAAAACTGACTGTTTATACTGTGCTCAGTAAGGATGCAAAGTAAATGAAGTTCTAACAAGTGCAAAATAAATTCACGTACGAATAAACTATTTGACCAATATTATCATGAGACAATAATACGTCTTGTTATAGAGTCATTTTAATTTTTTAAATATTTTAAGAGTAAGATATTGCCCAATAGGACATGGAGAAAAGTTCTTAATCTGCCTTGCCTCAAAACAACTCCTTCCAATCATAGTTACTAGAGGGGACTGGTTATGAAACCCGGCAAACTTCAAAGAGTCATCTCTTTGTTATGGTTTTCGCTTGGTCACGTGACTCTGAGAGTGCACATTTGCAGATCGAAACGAGCGAGTTGTACATCGAGTGAGCAATATTTTGGCAGATTACTCAATTTAGCGTTGGTGTATTTAAGTTTTCGGTTGTTTGATTAGTAGAAAACAATATCTGGACGCAACTGTGCTGTGTTTGGTTGCGGCTCTGACTAAAAAGAAGCCCAGATTTGGCGTCTAACCGAAGGTGAATATGCCAAAGAGGAGCCATGAAACATGCAAGCCAGTACCAAGACCAGAGCGTCCCGTCGTTTAAGACGTTGTAAAATCTTCGAACAAAAGCAACTACTACCAGAGTTCTGTCAGAGTGAAAAAATTGAAATCAGTGGAAAGATGGAGTTCCAATGGACTACCACTTCTTGTCTTATCGATTACAATACTGCCGACTACAATATACAATTAATGTATGGTCCCGAGGGAAACAGTTAGTTTTGTTTTTCCGAGAGTCCTGATGTTTCCCGAGACGAAGTGTTCGAAGGGTTAGACTCGAGGGGAAACAAAACTGACTAGTTTCCCGAGAGACTATACATTAATTGCTTTGTTATATATTTAGACTTTCCCTTAAACAATTATATAGCAAAAACAAGCAAACAAAGACGTCACAACTAGCGCGCGGGCAACAACTGTGCGATTGTGTCCTGGTCGGGATACATTTGAATTTGATCAGGGTCACGTGAGCAACCAATCACAGTGCTCGTTCTGTTAAGTGAAAGTCTAGGTATATAACGAGCATAATTATGGTATGCCTATTAAATTTAAAAAATAAAATATGTACGGCACCTTGCAAATGCGAGCAACCCTAGAAACCTGCATCTTCCCACAACGAGAACATTCCAAGATCCGTTCATGAAAAAAGAAATACACATATGGGCCAATGTTGAAACTTCCAGCAAAATGAACACCTGGGGAAAAAATACAAAAGCCTTTATTCATTACAAAAATATACTAGCAATAATCAGTGATCAGTGAAATGCGTTCGACTTTGATAGAGACGTTGAATTTTGATACCAATTATTAATTCTCACGAATTATTCTACAGTCATGCTATGTCACATAGAAGGATGAATACTACCACAGACTGTTTAACAAGCGATAATACAATAACGGTATAATACAAATGCCTAATCATTGGTAAACAGGTTATGGTCATCCCTTTATATAACAGGTTACCATAGCAACAATATGACCTGTCGAAAACACCTTTAAATTTAGCTTTAAGCTGTAATAACTCAAAAACGAGCTTGGTGACCCCAATTTTTTATTACTACAATTTGCAGCAGTGGAATCTCTACTGCCGATTGAGCTAATTCGCTGATTTCCCTGAGAGACGTAAGGACTCTGATCTGGCTGAATCGGCCCTTAGATAGACAATGAGCAGATGCTGCAAACCATAATGAGCTTGAGCTCCGTGAGTTTATTTCTCGAACACAAATCGTACAATTTGCAGCAGTGGAATCTCTACTGCCGATTGAGCTAACTAATTCGCTGATTTCCTTGAGAGACGTAAGGACATTGATCTGGCTGAATCGGCCCTTAGATAGACAATAATGAGCAGATGCTACAAAGCATAATGAGCTTGAGCTCCGTAAGTTTATTTCTCGAACACAAATCGACCGAGCTACACAGCTCGTAAAGTTTGTTTTTCTGCCACAAATCATGGCCGCCTGAGCTACACAACTCAGTAACTTTGTTTTACGGCCACAAATCATGGCCGGCCGAGCTACACAGCTCGTAAAGTTTGTTTTACGGCCACAAATCATGGCCGGCCGAGCTACACAGCTCGTAAAGTTTGTTTTACGGCCACAAATCATGGCCGCCTGAGCTACACAACTCAGTAATTTTGTTTTACGGCCACAAATCCTGACCGGCCGAGCTACACAACTCGGTAGGTAACATTCCTTGCGAAGTAAAACCGAAGTGCGATGACGGAATTCATCCTCGGTATTCAACATGACGAAGTACTAGCTCTTTCTTCTCGAACGTAGCCGACTTGACAAAACAGATCCCAAATTTGCCTTCATAGTCACAAAAGAATTCGTACACGCTTCTTTAAGACATCCATAAATACTGCTTAAAACACTTTTTAACACCAAAATAGTATAAACACTTTCCGTTCACCGTCCCTGACGCTCGCTAATATAAACTAATTTTGGTCTTGAGGCGTCAATACCGCATGATATTGACGGCTAGTTGGAAGAAAATATATTCCGTATTTGGCAGAGTCAAGTAGCGACGGAGCCCAATACGAAGAATATATTTTCTCCCAACGCCGTCAATATAATGCGGTATTGACGTCTCAAAATCAAAATTAGTTTTTTATCGCGATTCCTCCGCTATTCGAGCGAAAATAAAGCAAATTTGAAGTTGTTAGACCCTGATCAAAAAGACGGATTCTCTCTCCCGTTCATCTGACGTATACTAAGATTTTACGCGTGATCAAAATTTGTTTTGATAGAAAAGTTTTCAAAATACCGCTTGTTTTTGTCATAAATTGCTGAATGAGACCAAACAAACCCAACAAATGATTTGTATGACAGAATTGAGAAAAAGCACGAAATAACCAAAACTTTTCTTTAATTTTGAACCTGTTTTGGTGGTGTAAGTAGCGCGCACACGGCAAATTCTGTTTGTAAACAAACTTTCAAATAAGCGAAAAAGTCTTAAAACCTAGATTATTATCAACTTTTGATCAGGTGAAACGTTGCTCTAATTTTTTCCTGTCGAATCTTAAAGTTTTGAGGAGTTTCGTCGTTGTTTTGCGGAAAAATAAAGCGTTTTCTTCTGCCAGTGAGGAAGCCTACACAATTCAAGTTCGCGGGGGGTGAAAAGCGTGTCCATACATACATATATTTCAAATTCGCCTGCATTAGGAATGCGTTCTCCTTCGTCGAACGCAATAAAGATATTGCAGTTCGTGATCATCTGTTTTAGGGTCAACCAACAGTTGAATGTGTGACCAGTTTCATATTACTAGCTGATACATATATGTTATTTACCGGGTGGAAGGTCCGTATGGGAAAAAACTGTGCCCGCGGTCTTGAGTACAGCCTGAGAACAAAGGCCAAGGGCCATACTCAAGACCAAGGGCACAGTTATTTCCTATACGGTCCGACCTTGCCCGATAAATAACTTATTTATTTTATTTGGATGTCTACTTTTTTAAAGTAAGAAAAGAGATAGGAAATTTCTACAGCGGGGAAAAATCCGGCCCGTGGGCCGTATCGCAAAAAGCTGGACGGGTCACGTGCGCGTGATTAGTCAATCAAATTCGAGGATTTAGGATTCCGGCCTGCTCAGATGATTGAGAAAAAAAATAAAGTATGATCTTCATCAGAAACCATGCAGGCACACAATAGTCTCCCAGAAAACAATGGGTCCAAGTTTGTGGGGGCCTCGCTTATCGAGGATAACATTGATTCTCCTTTTCATGGGTAGTGTGACAATATTCTATGAGCCTCGTTTCTGGTTCTTTGTTTGTTATGTTATAAGCCTCGTTTTGGCGTCAATAAAGGGTTGTTGTTGATGTTAAACCGCCATCTTGGAATTGAGTGTCGTTTTCTCCGGCTTAATACACCGGCAATATTGTTACATGGTGGCAGCGGTGGGATTCTTAACCTTAACTTTACACTTGCCCAGGGCAGACAGAGATGTTTTGTTCCACATCTGGAGACGAACTCGCTCAGGACGAATAGGCAGTTCACCCAAGTAGCGCTTTGGAAGGAGACAAACCGTAGCCCCACAGTCCACTTGCATTTTGACAGGCATTTTGTTGATTTCCATCTCGCAGAAGATGAGCTGATTGTTAGGGTTCACTGAATGGACAACTTGATCTTCAGAAACTGTTACGGTGCTTATTGTCCCAGTGCTACTTTCAGACGAGTCAGAGGAGTAATCTTCAGCAAGAGAGTTGACACTTTGGCGTTTGCATCTTCTTGATGCTTTGAAGTGATTTCTTTCACCACAGGCTGCATAGGTTTTTCCCCAGGCGGGACACCTTTCTTTCTTCATCACAAGGATTTGAAGGCAGAACAGACGCTTCTTCTCTAGGGTTTTCTTATCATCACACTGGAGAGGTTTCTTGGTTTTAGGAGGATATTTGTCATGGCCAGACTTCTTTTTCTTCTTCGATAAAACTTTAATTTCCTCACTTTTCAGGGCCTTCATGTGTAGAGATGCAGCTTCCATTCCAATCCAGATATGCAACCATTGAGGAGATGCTCGCAATCATCTTCGCCCTAGAAAAGTGGCACCAGTACACCTTTGGTCGCCCGGTGATTGTGTACTCAGACCACAAACCACTTGCGAGCATCACAACGAAGCCCCTGGACACAGCTCCCAAACGCTTGCAGGGGATGTTAATGCGTGCCTTGGCTTACGAAGTGGAAGTTAGATACCGAAAGGGCAAAGAGATGTATCTAGCTGACACGCTTGGCAGAGCTCACCCACCAAGAACCCCTGACTGTGGACAAGATGAATTTGAGACCATCAATGCCCATTCCTACCTGATCATGCCTGAAGAGAAGGTTGACGAGATACGCACACACACCAATGAAGATAGCTCCCTCCAACAGCTGAAATATGTAATACAAGAAGGTTGGCCTGTAGACGAGTCATCTCTACCACCTCTTGTTACCCCTTACTTCAGTGTCAGGGATGAACTTGCAGTAACCGATGGCCTGATATTCCGTGGCGAACGACTTGTGATTCCTAAAGGAATGCGAGCAGCAGTCAAGAAAGATATCCACAGCGGACATCAGGGAATTGAAGCCTGCCTACGTCATGCGAGCGAACACGTTTACTGGCCAGGCATGAACAAGGAATTAAAAGCATGGCTGCGCACCTGCGAGACATGCCGAGAGAATGAACTAACTCCATGCAAAGAAACACTCATGTCTCATGAAATCCCGGAAGGAGCATGGGAGAAGATTGGCGCAGACCTTTTTACTTCCAACTTCTGGGAGTTAGACCGACTCACTGACACCAAGCCGTCAACTGTGATAAAAAAGCTGAAGTCTCACATGGCTCGTTATGGTATCCCCAAGCAGCTGGTCACAGATAATGGTCCTCAATTCACATCTGCTGAATTCAAGTCCTTCACAAAGAAATGGGGCATTGAGCACACCCACTACATCACCACACCACAGTTAAGCGAACGGAAAGGCTGAATCGGCTGTGAAAACTGCCAAAGCAATGTTGTGCAAGACATTGAAGTCAGGAGAAGACCAGTACCTTGCTCTACTCAACATCCGTAACACGCCAACTCAAGGTGTCGCCAGTAGCCCAGCACAGCGTCTTCTAGGAAGAAGGACAAGAAGCTTACTACCATCCACAAGATCGCTCCTGAAACCCAGAAACCCACCCGATCACTACGAGATGAAACAACTCCAGTTAAATCAAAAGAGGCAGCAGAAATATTACAATCGATCGGCGCATGATCATCCAGCACTGAATGTCGGTGACACTATCAGGATGAAGCCATTCGTGCTTGGCAAACATGATTGGAACAAGGGTAACGTGGTAAGGCGATTGGACCAGAGGTCCTATGAAATCCAGTCACATGGGTCCACCTATAGACGCAACAAGCAGCACCTGGTTAAGAGTCCCCCTGCACCTACACAGCTAGAAACAACCAAAGACCCAGCACCAGTTCCACTACCAGGACCCCAGCCCAACCCAAACACTCCAGTTGTGAACAGCCAGAAAGGCCATCCAGAAATCAAGCCTGCCACGCCTGCCAAGCAAGCTTCACCTGTGCGCACTCGCTCCGGACGTGTTATCAAGGAACCCGTTAGATTCCAAGACTATGTCGTGACTTAATTATTATCATTTTAAATCGTTATTTCTGTTTTACCTTCGTAACATTAGTTACCAGACACTGAGAACTTTAAAAAAAAAAAAAGTGGGAAGGATGTGACAATATTCTATGAGCCTCGTTTCTGGTTCTTTGTTTGTTATGTTATAAGCCTCGTTTTGGCGTCAATAAAGGGTTGTTGTTGATGTTAAACCGCCATCTTGGAATTGTGTGTCGTTTTCTCCGGCTTAATACACCGGCAATATTGTTACAGGTAGTACCCCCTACTGGGCATTTATTGCTTAATTAACATTCTCTCTCGCAGTATGAATTTGGTGTTCAAAACTCAAAACTGGTATCCTTCAGCTCCCAACATTTTTAATTCTGACAATCAGATTCAGATTGTTGCATTGGCATCGTAACAAGAAACACAACATGCAGTATTGATTACCTATAATGAAAGTGAAAGACTTCAGAAATAACAGTTTATAGACAAAAGATGTTTTAATTATTTAGATATTTAATCAGATACTCCCATTTTCATACTTATCAAATTTTGTGAAGTGAAAATCACTTACCATCATACAATGAAGTCTTATCTGCGGGTGAGCTTACTTGTGCAAAGTTTGGTTTTAAACTTTGACTGTAAATGTTAGTCTGCCTGCTTCTTCTTGAGACCATAAACAGCCTACCATCCTCTATAAAAAAAATACACTTATTGTAGTGGCATTAATCTTAAGAATGAATGTGACCTGTAAGTGATTTTATTCATACGGTAGTTCATTGTTAGCAGTATTTAATATGAATGGAAAATTTTTATATCAACACTGGAAAACACTGGCAATCTCCATTTGACCCAAGGTATAAGTAAATTTGAGAAAACAATGAATTTCAAATGGGAAAAATCTAATTTAGTTTGTCATAGAATTTTGATGACCTCACAATGTACCAATACTCTCTCTCTGAAAGGGAATTCAAAGGATCAAGCAAAATTTCAACAGTTTATAATTTAACTGAAAAATGTTCCAAAATAACATTGTGAATGCTAATCATACTGGGCAAAAGGGTTATAGTAAGGACAGCATTCTCTCTATCCTTTCATTTCTGTTTAGTCCGTGTTTGCATTGCTAATTTTTGTCCACCACTTCTGTCTTTTATCACATACACTCTGCACAGGCTCAGATTTTAAGTTCTTGTGACACCTGCCATGTTTGTTCATTTACTGTAGTCTGATAACTCTTGTCAAGTCACTTGTGTTTGTCCTGTTAAGATATTGCCCTTGTGTTCTATATATTTTCCTTACTCATATTAGTTAACAATACATGCACCATTTAAATGTTGCTAAGCTACTGTGCCCATTGAATAGATGACTCTGACAGAAATGCTCTACATCTGATAAAGTAAACCAATTGAATGGTTGTCAAATTTAATGTTCAGCAATCCTGTTGTAGCTCACAATCAATTACTATACCTTTTTGTGTTCCTCTTACAGCACATTTTGCGAGCAGTTTGTTCTTCAAGATTCAGGTTTGAGTTTGAACACATTATTCAAATTTGGAAAAGGCTAATAATAATAATAATAATAAGAAGAAGAAGAAGAAGAAGAACAAGAACAAGAACAACAACAATAATAATAACAATAATAATAATAATAATAATAATAATAATAATAACAACAACATAATATTTTATCAGGGTAAACCCTTCAGCAAAGGCTGTTATAAATGGGTGCCCTGGACTAACTAACAATAATAATGTCTTAATAACATTCAATAGTTATGATAATATTAATCATTGTAATTACAACTGATAGTTAAATTATTAGACACTTTATAAAAATACATCCTTAAGCTTCGTTTTCAAATTTTCCAGCAATTTAACCTCTCTTAAGTGTGGTTGCAAATTAGCAAAAGCTTGGGCACCAGAATTAAAATCAAGAATACTAATTAAGAGTCAAACAATGGAGTGGAACAGACCTGTTAAAAGTGCAGTACTTCTGTGATCCGAGCTTGGACTACCGGTAACATAATCAAAGGATGGTCTAAAAACATTTCCACTGCTATCTTTTCCATGACTGAGAATCAGATTCGATCTCTAAAATGAATAATAACATTAAAAATACTCAACAGATATATTCATCTAGCACATTATAAAATAAACATAAGGACCAAGAATGCCTTTTAAAATAAATTCAGATTTAACAGTATCAAGTGCAATAATTACCCTTTGACTCCCTAAAGTGAAATTCTCCTTAGTGAGAACATAAAAACTGGGTACAGCTGAGGCTATCATAACATCTTGTTTTTCAATTCAAAGAATAAAAGAAAAGCATTCAAAACAGTTATTCCCTTAGCTTTAGAAAAGTGCTGGTAAACACAGGGATCCAGTGAGAGGCTTAATTAACAATGCACTGGCATTAAAAGATCCATCTTACATGGCTCACACACCCTTCAACAAACACAATTCAAGAACTTTTCATGGATATTTGAAGGACAAAAACTAGTTTCCAAGAACAAAGTTTTATTGACGAAATTGGAACTCTCTGTCTCCTTTTCATACACCACACATTCAACTACTGTAAGTCATAAACAATCATGAATGTCATATACATACATGTATTTCAACCTTGGCTGATGAAACAATCCCAAATAAGAAAGCTTGGGCACCAGAATAAAAATTAAGAATACGAATTAAGAGTAAAACAATGGAAGAGGTCTTAAGGATCTCTGCAAGAATTTTTCAGGGACCCTCACAAAAATCTTTCAGAATCCTTGAGATATCTTCAATAATATTATCCGAGATTTGCAGGAAGATTCCTGAAAAACCTTCAATGGTTTTCACCAGTGGGTGGTTTGGATAACACCTAACATGACTGTAAATGGGCTAATACAGGACTAAATATTTTACACAAATCTATAGAGGAGGCACAAGACGGAGGCAAAGGTGACACAAATGAAGCTTTGAATTACATTAGTCCAAGTGCAGCTGGATTCTTCTCCTGCCCAACAAAGTAAAATCCTCTCTTTAAATGGCAACATAATCTCCACAAAACTGTGACAATTCGCATTCTAAAAATAAAGACACTTAATTACTAAGTACAAGAGGCTGGTATGATGTATGTGATCAACCTTATATTAGCACAATATGACCCCCATTAAAAAAATGTTAATTTGTACAAATTTGGAAAGTAAAAAATTCATTACAGTACTAAAAAAGAACCAAGTCACAAAGTATTGAAACCATTCTGACAATTTAACAACTTATGATAATGATTAGGATAATGAAGATAACAACATTAGCCCTCCATAGTGATCAGTATGATTCAATGCAGGGATAATTCAACAATTCATTCATGTGCAAAGGTGTATACATGTATATTGAGATATGATGCACATGGAAAGTTTATGATTTCACCTGTCAAGTTTGGAAAGCACCACAAAAGATCGACCTAAAGTTTAAATTGTACAAAGAAGTGTTCAAGACACCACTAAGACCGAGACAGTACCTAGACCTTGTACTTATATCCAGGATTAAGTTAACTGCTAGTACTCTGTATATTACTCACTCTTGCAGAAAGTGTATTGCAATTAAAAAACAATTAATATTCATAGCACTACTTAATTAAGGCCTGTACTACAGTGCATGTATACATCTGTATACTGTACCTCCTCAGATTGCAGGCCAACACAATTACTTTTACGTGATTTAGGCAAACTCCACCTCTAAAAAAGAGCAAAAGGAAGGTCTTCAGATACAAATGCTTCTGATTTACTAAGACTGGTCAGTTTGTGTATATACATTACTGAAAAAAAGTCAACTTTTCTAACAAAATTGAAGAGCTATGAACCAAAGGGGCGTGAATTGTTGTTGTTGTTTTTTTTTTTACTTGTTTCCATCTGACAAGCAATATGTCCCACAATTTTTCTTGTTGGATTTCGCTTTATTTTCGAAAAATAAAACTTGCAAAAATGTTTGCATGTATTATTTTTCTGGTCACTAATTATTTTTCCGGTCACGTTCCTATAAAGCCCTTTTGTCTATGCAACCGACAAAAGAGGCCTTTGTTTGTCTGGACAAAGAAATCACTGAAGCGGCTCTTTGGTTGCTGTTTACTCCTTTTGATAGAGTTAACTGTTAATTACATCAGGCGTTAATATGAAGTGTGGGTATGTTCCAAGATATGAACAAAATAAGCGTTCAATATGACTATCAAAGTTAATTGCATTTGTTCTGTAAGTGTGCTTTGAACTGTGCGTCCGTCACGAACAGTTTCCAGTTGAATGAATGCAACAGAATTAGACAAAGGTGTAACTGCTCAGAATGATCAGCAAATATTTTTGTTATCAATGAATCAAGAATTTTATCAAACCCAAAGAACTAATTATATTAATTAAAAAATACTGTGCATTTCGAGTGAGATAAGACATACAGTTTTTGGTTTGTTCTGTAGCAAGGACTAGCTTAAATGTCAACTGCTCTTCCTTGATGGTGGAACTTGTGTGATGTGTTTTACCCTTGTCACACTCTTGCAATTTGACATAGACTTCTTGATGAGATTAATGCCTTACCCAGAATTTACTGAAGTTTTTTAAGTCCACCAAGAATGCAGCATCCCTAACAAAGAGAAAGTTTGTGAACAACAATGATTAGCACAGAACTATTAAAAAATATTTTGTAGACTAGAAGTATAACATGACCATAACAAACTTAAAGGGGAGGCTTCCGCTCCACTAACATTCACTGGATGTTATGTTTATATTAATATGCCAGCTCTGGAAATAAAGTAAATAGCTGAAGAGTTAGAAAGGTAACTTTACTATTACCTCTTTTAAGTCCATGCATGCACCCAAAATTTTCCTTTCTGTTATTTTCTCAACTACTATGACATTACTATATCAGGTAAATAATGATCAGACAATTTCAATCAGTCAATAACCTGTGCAACTCTCCTTTTTACCCTGTGCAACTCTCCTTTTTACCCTGTGCAACTCTCCTTTTTCCCCTGTGCAATTGTCCTTTTTACCCTGTGCAACTCTCCTTTTTACCCTGTGTAGATCAACTCACCTTCCTCCAACAAGAAGATTGTTGTGACTTTCATCAACTGAAAGTGCAGAATAACCACTGCCACCAAGCTTTCCTGCTCTGAATTCACTTATGTACGGCTTAATTGCTAGGGAGATATTAAGAGTATTGTATTCAATTGTAAACAACTTGATTAGATAGAGTCATATATGCCCATCGGTCTATATATACAATGTACACTCATGATGAACCTTTTGTACATGGACCAACCACTACTTTTCTCCTAGCACTGCCAGCAGGTTACTGTAGCTCAGCTTTAAAAGCATTCAAAAGGTCATGGGTTCAAATCCCACTACAGACTGCATGTTCCTTTTTCTGGCTACATGGCATTTTTTAAGACAGCAAAAATGCTGCAAAGGTCAAAATCTTCAACCATCTTATATTGAAAGCTAATTATGGCATTCACTTTAATTATTGTAATTTCTATTTAGGGAGACATTTTTTGCTTTGTTGCTTTCATAATATACAGGGACACCAAACTACTGTATGTATGAAGATTTAAAATGTAATGATTTGTTAAGTTACTGTGAAACTTGACATTCTTGACTTACAGTACTTATATATTAAACAAATAATGATAAAGTCAATAGAAACATACACTGATTACCAAACTAACAATGTCTACACCAGCGTGCCTAGAACTGGCTCTGATCTTAGACATAACTTTTTAGTACTTCTTGCCTAAAGTTTTAAAACTCAAAATGGCCAATAGCCATGCTACTAAAATGCTACTGATTATATATTTATGCTTTAGAGCATCCCAGACATACATAAAGACATGGTTCCAAGAACACAATCCCTTACACAGGGTTTTTGTTGACGTCTTGAATAAGAGGGACCAATTGTCAAATAGGAGAGACCAAAATGGCGGCGTAAGTACTAAATCTGTGGTCCCCCAAAATAAATAAGTCACACATACGTCATGACAGAAATTTGTCACACGTATGCTACACCTTGGTCACGCCCTGCGTAAAAATCTAGCTTGTTTCCCTTACATGAATCCGCTACAAATCTGTAAAAGTAATTTACGCGGCTCACACTATGTATAAGTACAAGCCTGTAATTCTCATTTGTAAAACTCCCTGAAGACGTCCGCGACAGTCGGACGAAACGCGTAGGAGAATAAATCAGTTTTACAAAACCTGTTCGCAGAGTGCTGCTCACTAGTTCACTATTAAAAAAACCGTTTAAAAAAATCATCAAATAACGGCTGGCCATCATTTGTCTTAATTGAATAATCTTAAGTAAACCTGTAAACGAAATAGCTGGGACAAAAATCAAAATAGCCGAGTAAAGGTCCCGGCGTCCCAGCTCTAACAAAAACGCTGCTTACACTAAGGATTTGGCAAGATAAAACTAGTGAAAACTGTTGACAGCAACCAAATATTAGGTCTTGAAACAAAATTCCTGTTTTGTTATATAATACATGAACATTAAGCTTAAAACATTTTATAACACTTTTCTTATCAGGGACATGCAGATAGACAAGAAAAAATGCAAAGTTCTAAAGTGAAAGAGTGAGCACCAGCTGACCTAAATATCTGTTCAATGCAATCATGTTTCCTTATCTATAACCTGATATGCTTCTAGCATTGCACATGTTCTCTGGAATTTAGAGTCATATCACTGACTGATATGATATACAGTATGATAAACTGAGTGAAGGGATAACTTCAATTTTCATGCATATTCCTCAGCAATCTGTTAACACCTCAAGTACCCACAGCCTATTATAGCTAGTGGAGAGAATTCTGAGCATACATTATGTTTGAATTTAAGCATTTGCACAGCAGTACAAAAGAGATGTCACCTGAGAACTGATGAAGTTTAATAGCAAAACTGCTAAGACACATGTCTTACACCTTAGCCTGCGAATACAGCTGCCTCCCATTGCTCCCCGCAAAGGTGAGACCTGAGATGCTTCTTGCCTTGTGCTACTCCTATACAGCTGCTTCAAACTAATATATCTGATAAGTAGTAACTGCAGAAATTGATAAGATATATTGGTTGAATTTTGTTTTGTTTTTTGCATTATTGTCGTAAATTTGGTAAGTGCAAATTTAACTTGAAACACCATAAATGGGAACTGTTTTGGATACAATGCAGCTTTTAATAAAAACCTCTCTAGCGATTTGTTAAGTTCTTGCTTAGTTCTTCCTTAGTCTGCACCAAAACTCCATGTTTTGCTCCAGTGCCTAACAATGCAAGCCACCATCCAAACATCAGACAAGGACAGTTTAAATTTCATTTAGGGACAAAGAATTGTCAATCTACAATATTCATTTGCATCAACCTTTTCAAATTATTACTGAGTATTATGACCAAAGTAAGCACAACTATGTGGGGATGTCAGACTCCCAAAGAAATGACACATAACTCAGACATGATGGGGGTGCTTGTCGTAGCATTTGGTACCTCTTGGAGTTCAAAGTACAAAAGGACCGCTGCAGACAGAATTATTGTGGTACCTTTTGGGGTAACAATAAAGGGTACTTGATAAAGTTCTCTATCACTATCAAAAATGATCAAAGTGTCACTTTTTTCTGTTTTCCATTGATAAACTTGTAATGCTTGATCATGATCATTCGCGATATCCGCTATGCTGTCTTCTCACAAATATCAACGTGAGGAACCTGGCAATGATATTGTCAAATGGTCCAGAAAGTTTCAGATATTCCAGTACAACCGACAAAAAATACATACTTTTTTTCCTAAAACATTCCACCTGAATAAACCGTTCCATTTGAACTTTTACCTGAATTTCTGGTTTTTCAGTGCAAATGGTAAGTGCCCCAGGTTTAAGGTACAACTGAGCTTGTATTTGACTTTTACTGCTTGCTTCTCAAATATCTACAGAGTAAGTATTATCATTATTCTAGATCTATCCTTTGCTGAAATGCTGACCCTCAAAGGTTAACCCCTTCCACTACAAGTCCCACAAACCCATCACATTTCTTGTTCTCTAAATTTTGGCTGCAAGTGGGTGCTAAGACTCCAAACAGTGTTGACGTTATGTTGTTCAACAGACGTTTGATGGTGTAAGGCATGGTATACAATCTGCTCCTAACAATGTTATGATCTGTGTGTAGGTGTGATTGATTAGACTGTGTCAGATTGACTAAATTTGGCCCCTAGCTGTCCTCTTTCCTACCAAAACTCTGTGTAATGCACATTTGCCATGCTTTCACTGTTCAAAAAGCTGTGACAATGGATGCAACGTTATTTGCACTTTGGCAAACACAAAGAAAAACAAAACAACCCATCCACAACAACCAATGGCTTACAAATAAAAAAGTCACACAAGACCATGTATTTTCTGCTAACACCACGAAAAGGTATAAATTTATTACCGGCAACTTTTAATGTCAACTGTACAATGCTCAGAGCTCTACTCATTTAGCTCTTCAAGAAGCTATAGGTAAGAGCAATGACCTTTGAGAGCAACCCTTATCAGCAAATGACAAAGCTTCATTTGAATTGGGTAGAAAGAGAAAACAAGTACATGGAAAAATCTTTCACAATAAGCCTGCACAACAACATAAAAATCACAACAACTTAAAAAAATAATTTTTTTACATTTAATCTCAAAATCAGTAGAATTTTGCAACAGAATTGGATTTCGTTCTTTCCAACGTCCTCCACTCCGAAGGCATCTTTAAACAGTGGGAAGACCTACATCTGTCCAGAGAACAAAAGACGCTTTCTAACACACACTTTATGCTTCAATAGCTCCTAGACATAAACAAATGCAGTATGATATTCTTTTTCACATTCAACAATCTTCCAAGTTTTTGAACTGAGGAAACCTTTCGCAATTAAAAGGGTGCAAGCGTAGGAATTTTCTGTGCTAATTAAGGTGGCCGTCGAAGCTTTTTGAAAGAAATTGAGTTAAGGATTGCTGTTTACATTGCAATCTTGTAAATGAAATGTTGATGGAAGCCTTATTGTAATTCACCTTTGCAATACGCAGAAGTTCGTTTCAAATTTCTCCTTGGCTGTGTTCCCCAAGAACAATTGGAAAGAATACAATTGGTACAATAAACATCAGGACGATTTGTTAAGAGGAACGAGTCCTTTTCTGGAGTATTCAATTTCGCCTTACAATTTCGCACAATAACTCTTAATTCCAGATTCAACAAACATACAAATAATTTGCATTTCACTCGTGTATCTTGAATTAATGAAGTTCCTTCCTACTTACGTTGACATTTAAAAGCGAGTTCTTCCCCCATGTATCTAATCTTGCAGTCAAGTCTCCGGGTTGATCGAATTGTGAGAAACGGTCAGGGTGTTAACAGGTTTAAGCTTCCTTAGTTTAAGTATGAATTTTGTCAACTTAAAATACTTAAAGTCACATTTTATCAAAGTATTTACTTTGACCTCTCCACACTTACAACTCTTGGCAAATTCGAACGCAAATCCGCATGTGACTTAATAAAATTAAGTTGATGGTCTAGTTATTGAGGTGACTTATCGAGGTAAACCTTGCCTAGTTCTGAGACTTTCTGAACAACACCAACTACTCACTACACTTGATATATCAGCTGGAGAATCTAACAATCATTCATACTTTGATCAGTGAGTAATCCTAGCAAATCCCTCCAACTGTGACGGCTTATTAAAGAAACACAAACCAGAGGGACAAACTTTCCAAAACAATGCTCTTCAAGTCAGCGTTCAAGGCGCCCCATCGGAATCCAGCAGATCTATTCAATCTAAAATATCGCCTGTCACAGAAAGGCAATCATGAACTGGATTTCAATGAAAGTCCTAAACGATTCCATTACACAGAAAGTTAGGACCGAGTACACATAGATATGCAAGCTTTGATTTGAAAGGCTTACCTCCAAATGATGCCGTAGCGTAGGAAACCGCAATCGAACATCTCGTTTCGCTCAGCACTACTCCAACGTAACTTAAAAGAAGAAAAACTATAACCTTCACAGGAACAGCCATTTTTCTCTGGGTGCTACAAAAAGAAAGACAATAGGTATCACCATTTGATATGAGACGTGCCGACTAGCGACATGTCATGGAGGTCAACAAACTTGGCTTATATCAAAAATAATCAAACTTGAGTTTCACAAAATAAACCACATTGTTTGTATGTAAAATGTTTTAAACGTAAAGATTATGCGTCAGTGATAGATTTTTCATTAAACTTAGCTTCCTGTCGGGGAATCAATCCATATGAAGCGAATACGCCAAGCCTCGTATCTTTCACCGACAGGCGACGGAAGGTGTTTCGTTTGCCCATAGTACAAAAGGTGGCTTCATGTGATTCAACACGTTTTGTGTCCAAATTTACGCCTTTCGTACCAAGTGAACGCGACATCTTGTGGCAAAAAGAACCTCAGATTTACACTCGAGGAGTTCGGTGCAATGGGAATGAATGAATGACAATTCATAGACTGTCTAACCGTGTAAATAGGTCTTCCGCTTTCATTCATTGTGGATTAGGAAACTTACCAGTGAATAGAACAATTTCTTAAGTACCCAGGATCGAACTAAATTGCCGCAACCTATTCACATAAATGTCGCCTCTTTAAAGTGAACAAAACCCCAGAATACCTTGACTGTCTTCGGTTCCGTAGTCTCCCTTCATACACATGCAGGTGATCCGATCTGTTGAGCAGTGTTGGTGTTCACCAGACGTTTTGACGCGTTTCTATCGCGGTATTCTTGCGCACATTTGCACGTTGACAAATGAAAACACTCGAAGTCTGGATATGCTTATTGGACACGTAAGAATCAACACAGAAGTGCTAAATATTCAACGTGTACATTGTCAGTATTCGTAGTATATCGCCGTCCATTTATAGATGGTTCGTTATGCCTGTGACATGCCTAATTGTAGTCATAATTATTCACTGAAAACACGCAATCATAAGTCGACTTCCGCTGGCGCTTGTTATTCGCAGTTTGAAATTATTTTGAAACCTCAAGGGAAAGCGATCTAGGTTGTCGAAAACTCAAAAACTGACAAAAAGACGTTCTTACCCTCTGTTGCTCTTCCGTGGCATCAAGATAACGCTTGAAGGTATGAAATTACATGGCGCAACATGGAATTTGATCGACCCACGCTAGTGAACCACATCTATTTGGTCTCACTTCGTCCGGGTTTCAGCCACTTCCTTCCATTTCATTTTGTCAAGAGGTTTTTGGGACAAGCCAAAAAAATGAATCTCAGCGACAATAGAACATTTTTAAAATAGCATTTTGACAAACAAAACTTTAAATTGTGCAAAATTTTAGATTGTGTTAATTATTTTAAGACTCATTACCAGCATGATTTGTTCAAATTTCAGTTAAAAACTGGAAAGGAAAAAGATAACAGACAGCGAAAAAGCTGAACTAAACCTCTTTTATTAATTGAAGATGTTTTCATGAGTTAAGAACTCGAAATACTATTGATTTAATCAAAATAATATATTAATGATCATGTAAAATAGAACTACACATGACCACAGGTAGCTGAAGCCAAATCTCGGAATTACCGCAAGGAAACAAAATTTTCCGAACGTTTAAATACAAATCCGTTCTTGACTTGTAACAAAAGATCGTGCGAGGAAATGTTATACCGAAGTAAACTCACCAATCTCTCGCTGCTAAATACAGTGGTAAGAGGGTCCGTAGTGCATACCGATTGCGCGAGCTTGTCAGACGCTGGAAAACATGGAAAGTAACAACTTCTTTCACACTGACAGTCTTAGATGGTATATGAGGATAGGACGCACTGGGAGAAGGAGTTTCCTGATTGAGTCGGTGTCCGGCCTTAAGGGATCTGTCGGTTTGTAGTACGGGAATTTGGTAGTAAACATCTCGATCCGTTTAGCGCCAAACTCGGTGCGAAGAACTGTCAACCATGCGTCTGTTTTTAAGTTTCTTAATTCAGCTCTCTCATCATTACCAGACATTTTCTTCTCCCCTTTATCTCCCTCTCGTTTTCGTCGCGAACGTGGGACAAGGGAGAGCAGAGAATCTCAGGGACCAAAATTAAAATCATCTTTTAAACATTTCTCTGCAGAAATTTGTCGGTTAAAATATATAACTTGGTTATGATGTTCTAGTTTCGCACTAACCTGGTTTCACGACTCAATAATCGCTGCGCTCGCGAAGAACTGTGCGCACCCGCGGGGAATGTAACCCAATTACACAATTTTTTGGTCAACGGCTTACCCCGTTTTCTTCGTCGCAAACGGCTTCTCCGGAAATGTCCCAATGAAAAACACTATTGGATGTTGCCACGATTAAATTCGATGGAAACGTTTTCCTCTCGTCGAACAGTTTATATCACATTTTTGCCTTCCCAACTTAAAGTGATATGACAGTTTATCCATGCAATGTCTTAAAACAGTCGGAAACAGCCTCCCATGTTGTTGAATTACGACTTTGTTGATCTTACTGGTGACATCTGTCAATAATGTCCGACGAATATTTCATATGGTCTTCCATGTGTCGGTAACTGTGAAAGTCACGTTTCCATATGGGCTTTCAGAATCGAACTTGCCTCGTACAAAGCCTAAACAACGAGGGGGCCTGCTAACTTCTCTTCAATACGGTGACCGGCGTGGTACCGCTCAGTATGTAGTTGAGTCATTTTTCTTCTATAATTGTTTTACCTCTTACTATCACTCTTAATATTCATAAATCATTAAAAAAGACTCACCCACAACAATATACGACTACCATAGGGCTAGGTTTCCGGCTCGGCAAGCCAACCGTGTCCGCCCAGATAATAGTTTCAATGGTTACTCGACAATAACGAAAATGGTTCTTTATTCTGCTTTTATTTATGGACATTAGGGAGCTTAAGCAAGAACGACGACGACGCTGAGGACGACACGTTCCAAAAAGTGGATTTGTTTTTCTCCCGTACCAGTGGCAGCAGGCTTGTTTCATTTTCTTTCCACAACTTTTCAAACCGCGGATTTTTCCACCTTAACCCGCTCACAGTCACTTGTAACTACTTTTTCTTGCCAATTTTGTCGTTGTGCACTCGCGTATTCCAGAAAACCTGAAAAGTGTTCTTTTCACGTTGTTGTTTTGCGGTGGACGGCAAAGAAATCTATCAGACGGTATTTAGCACGTGCAGTTCGTTCATCAACGCTATTGTTTGGTGCCGTTGTACATAGTCGACGTTGTAATAGTGTTTAGCTTAGGGCTATAGTTTCGTTTGAAACCTTAATAATTTGCGTTGCAAATTGCCTTGTTCAGAGCTAAATTAACGAAAAACAGAAATTTATGGATTTTAACGGCTTACAAGCTGTTAAAAATGAACTAGCAAGTTTGAGTCATTGGTATTGTTGGAAATATTTTCGAAAAGGAATGTTTCCCGTCTGTGTTCGATTTAGCTCTTGTTATTGGCTTTATTTGGATATATATTGGGATCGGTTTCCTGGGGGAAATGTAAACCTTTCCTTTTTTTATGCAATTCGATATTACAAGTTCCATCCAAAATTTTCAGACACTGCAGGTACTTGTTTGCATAGGACGGCACTGTCTATTTTTAGCAATGTAGCACGATTTAACTGTTGTTTTGCCCAAGCCAAAGCAATTACGGCACTCAGACCAATCGCAAACATGACACGTAGTCCAATGAACCAATCAGGAACAACTGAGAATGCGTTCTCTATCAGGAACTAAAAGGGAGTAGTACATGCCTCCAGCTACAAGGGCGGGAAAACGTCTGCTAACATGAAACAACTGAATTTCATTAAAACTCTTGAGATATTCGGAAAACAGCATTGTATTTTCTTATTAGCAACTGTAGCATGCAAAACCAAGCCGGCGAATGGCGGACTTACTTCTGAAAGCCTGTTTGCAACCGTGTCCTAATTCTTTTGTTCCACCTCCAACAAAACTAACCAGTGAAATAGAACTGTAGAAAGCTACACTGGGCTTTTGAAAGCGAATTAAAAACTGCTTCATTTTCAGCGAAAATATTTGCTCATCTTAGTTAAAAACGAGTTCATTTTTTCTTTTTTAAGCTGCATTACACATTATGGCTTATTTCTGGAAAAATTCATAAAATCCCGACCGGCGCTCCAGTTCATTCCGACATTAGGGACGGACCATTAGAAAAGTGATGGGGGTGGGTGATGGGGGGGGGGGGGGGTGGGGAATTTTCAGCTTGCACGAATTTTTTTTCGCTCACTGCTTGTGCAGGAATTTTTTTTTTCAGGTGAACCCCTCTGCACGAATTTGTTTTACTACCTGTGAAAAAGTCACAATTGGACCTTCCTTCTGCATGATTTTTTTTTATCTTCTTCCTTGCATGCATTTTTTTTCTTGGCATTTTCCCTTGCATGATTTTTTTTGTTTTTTTTTTCCCCACCCCCACCCCCCCCCCCATCACTTTTCTAATGGTCCGTACCTTATGCGTAACATCATGCATGCTGCCAGCGAGACGAGGCATGTTTCTTGGAGGATAAAAGAGAGAAAATAACAAAAGCTTTTGTAGTGTTGGTCGTTATTTTTATACTGGACTAGGAATTGTAATAGTTTTTTTTAGGAAAGCAATCTGTGCACTCTGTTCTATTTAATTTGCTGGATTTTAAGGTCTACTATAAAATTTAGTACCCTACTTAACGCAGGTAAGTTCATGTAAACTATTCGTATTGTCGGGATAGTTTCTAAAGAAACTGGTGCTGCTTCGGTGGGGAATTAAAACACAAGAAATTGAGATAATCAAACAAGTTGATAAAATAATTTGTACCACCGTAAGGTAACAGAAGGGGTGCTAACGTTTCGAGCGTTAGCCCTTCCTAAGAGCGAATGAGAGGATTACTGTTATATATATAGGTGTGTGCAATTTACAGATCTATATCGAGAGGTTTGGAGCTATGCTATTAGTGGAGCCATAGCACCGTGTGAACGAGTAAAATAATTAAATATATGAACAACGTTCGTTGATACCGTGGGGATTAAGAGAACCAAGATTTCTCAGTGGCAAGAAATTTTTCCCCAACTGACCAACTGAAGGAAGACATTTTTTTTCAGTCGAAAAGCAGCGCAATAATTTTTTTTTGGGAGATTATCCTCTGCAGGATTTTTTTTACTACATTCAGGAGTGGGGCTCACCTCAAAGGAATTTTTTTAAATAACTCGGAGCATCCTGCATTTCATAGTGGTTTCTTCTTTGTCAAATGTTTACCATTGTGCAGTGTATTGCCAGCACTAGCGGACAATATTAAATCCACAATAATTGTTGAAGTTCAAGGTTTAGTGTTTGCTTGAATATTTGATTGAACAATTGAAAACTTAACAATTCTGTAAATAGTCGAATTACAATTTTTTAACTCCAAGGTATAGAAGGAAAACTGAAGTTGGAAAAACGTTTACTGTAACTGCTATACAGGACTGGAACAGCTTACCTGTAAATATAAAGAAAGAGGCGAATCTAAAATGTTTTAAGAATGCCATGCGTCGAAAATATCTCAACGAACAATTAGCTTTGTTACATTTTAATCCTTAATTTCGTTTTTTATATAGTAGTAGTTTTCAGTATTTTAGCATTTTTATGTATATATAGCTTGTAGTAGTAGTAGTTTTTAATATGTTATTATTTTTATATATACATAGCTTGTAATATTTTTAGATGTATTCTATTGTCAGAGGACCACTAGTTTGTTAGTACTATCAGGTGATGGGCTCCTGGTACTATGTGCTATTATCTGCCATCCTCTTTAAATAAAGCTACTACTACTATTGAGGGACCTTTTCAAACATAAAAGCAACTGGTGAAGTATTTCCTTGTACTCCAGGTGTGTATGAAAATGTTGTGGTTTAATTTTATCCTAGGTCCAAATTTTGGTTTTCTTTTGTTTTGGTTATGGTAATGTAATGATAACGAGTTTTGAAACAAAGGAAAAGAACAATTTGAATCAAGGATAAAAACCACAACATGTACATAAACGACTCAGATTTGGTAGACCACAGGTAGGGATGGGCCTTCCATGATTTGTAACAATTTTTTTTTGGCTGAACAGCACATGCATGTTTTTTTTTCTCAGACCTGGTCATGCACGGATTTTATTTTCTTTGCTTGGGAGGCTGCAGGAAGTTTTTTTTCAAAATCTTCCCACCCCCTCCCCCACCCCCTCAAAAGTCAAATGGTTCGCCCGTAAGCCAAATTAACCAGTTCAGAAAGCTTCTACCCTGTCAAGAGTGGTAGCATCAATTAGTTATATGATATGGGCGTCTCAAGCTTATATTAAGTAACGCTCCTAATTACATTGTTATTTCATTTTCTTTACGTCATTCCATTTCGTTTAAAAGCAGCTGTCAACTACGTGCTTTATCTTCTTGTAGGTTTGTTTTCTTTTCCTTATGCGTTTCCTGGTGCAAATGCGATGACAAGATCAGAAACTGATGTGCCGTGACATTCTGAAAATCGTTACTTATGCAAATTAAATCAGTCAGGCAGAATACGCGAAAAGAACAGCGGACTACGTGGCTCTGCCATCTTCTTGAACTTTGCTCGTTTTAATTTGTGGTAGAAAGTTTCGTGTCTGACGGAACAGCCTGAAAGGAATATGCAAAATGAAATTTTATCTCATTGTTAAGCAGACAAGTTGGCTATTTCTCATGTGAATGAGAAGGAGTTATTGGTTAATTTGATATCTGCAAGATTTAGTCTTATCTACGGCTTTTAATACGAGGTGAATAAAATATCATTTTTCATTTCTATTTCTTGCAGATGTTTGGCCAGCTCTCAAAAAAGTCCGTTTTAAGCAGCTGTGGAATGCGTTCCTTTACATGACAGTGACACTAGCTGCCTAGTTTTGCCTAGTATTGAAAATAAGTTATCGGGCTTTTTGTGTTGCTGTGTTGTCGCGCACGATACTTCAAAAATATATTTATATATCACCCAAAGAGCTCTATGTGAGGTCTATTTGCATATGTACACAAAACGTATGAGCGTATTCATATAATCAAAGCCATTTGCTACAAAGTGAACAAAAGTAATGGATCCATATTTTATTGTTCATATCACTCCATTGAGAGATAACTGTCTGCAGCAAAAGTCATTTTAAATACCAACACGAGTGATTGGGGCGCAGTATTTCCCTTTGAATCTCTAGGCGAGCTGGGTGCACGATTTGTTCCAGCAGAGTCCTGTTCCAGAAAATAATTTTTTCTAGGTAAAACAGTTTGGAGGCCCCTTTAGGGGGGTCTGAATATCCCGTATCCCATTAATTCCTGTTGTTTGTATCCCTATAATTCAAGTTAATACTGATGACGTCACTGCATGTGATATGTCCGAAAAAAATATGTCGGGGGGGGGGGGGTTGGGGGGTGTTAAGAGTGGTAACTTTGTCAATATTTCATGGGGAAATACATTAATTCGCATTTTCAAGTATTTTTTTTTTACTTTTCGCGTCTTCCATATTGATCAATTAACCTGTTTTATTCTGTCAAAAAAGAAAACTTTGACATTCGATATCCCACTATCTCTTTTCTAAATATCCCGTATCCCTATAATTTTTCCCCGAAATATCCCGTATCCCTATAATTCTTTTCGCAAATATCCCGTATCCCTAAAACCCCTAATGGGGCCTCAGTTTGCTCGAATTTGATACCGAACTTTTTTGTGTAGGTTTTCCAGCCAGAAGCCCATTAAAATTTTCCTTAATTTACTCGGGGAGCTTCAGTTTCCGGGACTTGTTATGAATCTGGGGTCTTTTGGCTGTTGGTCTGAAAGAGATTTATCGTCTTCGAGATTTGTCGTGGCAGAGGGCTGAGCCAAGTAAGGATACGGTTGTGTGGTTCACAGGCGCGTAAGTTTCTGTGAAATATATGGCGGTAAACCAGATGCTGAGGGCAACGGGGGAGTTACGGCGTTTCCCTGCTCAAAATGATAAAAAAACCTTACATCTGTTTCCTTGTTACTTCACGGTTTAGCCATATACGTAGTATCGGAGTATGAAGTTCAGGGGCACACAACGAGGGTTTCCTCCTAAATGCATTGAAAACTCTTTTTAGGCTATTCAGAGTACTTTAATTACAGATCTGTTTGGTCGTCCTAGGGAAACTTGAGTCTTTTCGAAATTACGAGGGCCTCAGTATTATTTTCCCGAAAATCTTAGATGCAATTTTAAGTTTTACGAGAGTGAGAATTTTTCTGATTCCTCTCTCCATCGCATTTTCGAATCCGAAAATTTTAGGTTTCCTTTTTCTACGAAAATAGGCTAACTGCTTGGGGACTGAAATGCGAAAAATTAAACTTTACTGAGAAAATCGTAGGGGTCAACTTCGTCCCCAGGGCTTTTCCCTTTGAAATTGGATTTGAATTTAGGGGGTTGTTATTAGATATGCTACGTAATTTGTACAAGAATGGAACAATCATCTATATATTTTTAGCCTTCCTCAAGCTATAGAAAATTCTGGGCAATTTTTGCTCCTCCGAACCGATATTTTACAGAAAACAATCGTTGGGTGTCCCTGGCATCACTTTTAATTAACAATACTTCCGCCGAAAAAAGAAAAACAGACTGAGACAAAATTTATCGACTAATGTATCTTTTGCGGAAGAGGGCTACAAAATTGGAAAAATTCCAAAATCTTTTGGGGAAGGAATTCCACTGAGTGTCTCTCGCAAAAGTAGTAACAATTTCCTGTTCTTTTGGGAGTTCCTCTTTAATCTGCAACTCACTGAATAGAGTTTGAATGTTCACTGCACCTGCAAAATACAGTCTAACAGGTTTCTTTGCCGTCCGCTGCAAGACAACAACGTTGAATGACCATTTCGTAAGTTTGTAAGCTTCCTTGTAAATTTTGGAATGAAAACCGAAAGGTAACAACCTAAAAATATCGCATTTTGAAAGGATACTGGAAAGAAAATGACTGAACGAGCCAACCGCCTACAGTGCAATAGCAAAGCAGTTTATTCATTTCTTTCATCCCTAATGTGGCACAGTTGAACCTCACTATTTCGAATTCTGAAATCTTAAACTCCCCGCTATCTCGAACGTTTTGACGGAAAGGTATTTTTTAAAATCGATTTTTAGTTGATAATTGTCCTCTGATGAGTTAAAAGGTGTACGTATTGTTAAGTCTCAAGCGCGAACCACGGAATGATTGGAAAAATAATTACTTCCTGTTCAAAGTACATTCTTGTCGCATCTGAGTGTTTCAGAAAAGTCTTAATCAATTTGTGTTCTTCGATGTCTAGCTTCAATACTCTTCCCGTAACTGATTTTTTAGAAATTTATGTTCCCTAAATTCCTATTTTGGGCAGGACACGGATGTAGCCCTAGAAAAATGAATAGAAAAAGTTGATGAAATCCAGTTTTCGAAAATAAATGGATCCTATTCAACTGTAAACAACCCATGAAAAGAGGGCTTCGCACCTATTGCCTAATTTGCCTATTCGACGGTCGGTCATTTTTCTTTTTCTTTATCATTTTTAGCCTTTGCCAGCAGAATCGTTTTCCGCATTGTACGCGCTCGGCTACAGAGGAGGCTTATTTGTTTGTTAAATAAAAAATAAAATAAAATAAAATATAAAAGCATTGGCTACATTAGGAGACTTTTGATACAGAATTAGAAAAATTCCAGAGGCAAACTATTTACTAAAATGAGAACAATAAATTAGTATTAAAATAGAACAGCTACCTAATACACTAAGGAAGCTTCCTTGAGATACGAGTCTCACATCTGCAAAACCCTAAGACGAGTTATTTTGAATTCAGGCTGGCATTTCAGGCCGGGTCACCCAACGAGAAGCCAAAAGCCTCTGAGAGACATTTCTAGGCTCCTTGTAATGTTTAAAGACTGTCTAAAGAGATGTTGTTACTAACTAGAAGAATTTGATCTGCTCGAATATCTTAGCTGAAAATTGAAATGTTCGAAAATTTTAGGGACTGAACAATATCTTCATTTCAGAAATTGCTAACTGGACAGCACCTTCTAAAAACGTCCCAACGAATCATTTGCTTACTGATCAACGTACCGGACTACTTTTCCCTTGTTGCGAATCTTTTAGGTGATGTTTTAGCTATTTAAAATCTATTCAGATGCAAGATTCATTCGAAACTTTGAGGGCCTGTGTGTTCGATATACGAAAATTCTAGCTCACCTTGCTTCCGAACAGATTTTTACCGAAAATCATGATAGTCGTTGGGTGACGGTCCTTGGCATCTAGAAAGTCATACGACCACTCCACACGAAATCAGTTTAAAACAGATACATGCAGGATTAACTCTATGCATCTACCCAGTATTGTTTCAATTCAAAATCAGCCAACACTTTGACAGAGAACAAGGCGCCAGAAGAAATTCGATGAACTTATTTATCACACCGGACATAACTCACCTCTCAAGCCGTCTTCCCGTTCAACGTTGGAGTGAACGCCTGAATATCATGAGTGTTTTTGCCAAATGTTCAATGAAAAGAACAAATGGACTGTTAAACTCTGAAAACAAATCACAGCTGATTTCGGAGATGACAAAAGATGTACAGTTAAGAGAGTCGGTAACGCAGTTTTTGTAGCTTCTTCTCTACCGAGAAAGCAGCTACTATGTGATAGAGTGTGTAAGTCCGTAAGTGGTCCAATCTTCGGAAAGTGTTCGAAACATTTATCGGTTTTATTGAGGGATGCACCAACAGCTTAAACTGAATGGTTTTCGGCCGATATAAATAATAATATCATATCCAAGTAAAGTTTATTACAGGTCATAAATTTTGAAGCGCTTGTCTTCAGCCAGTCAATCTGGGAACAACGCTATGATGTTTTGCTTCGAAATCACACGTTCATCTAGCCTTCGTATGGAGGGAAAAACCAAGTCACAGCATTTCCCGGGGGGGGGGGGGGTACTGACAAAAATTAGGACTGGGAGGCTCCGTCCCGAGGACTGACCCCTAACCCTTTTAAATACCTAAATGACAGATTTCCCTACCCTTTCATATACTTAACCTCGTGAAATCCCTATCCTTTCATATACCTGAAGCGTGAAAAAGGTACCCCTTTCGGGCGAAGCCTCCCCGTATAGGCCATTACAGGAATTGTCTCCCCCTGGAGCATTTCACAGGGAAACGTGCATTCAGTAATTAGCATCAGCGGGTTTCCGGCGAGAGCTTACACTGACAACCACTAGACCAAAAGCCACATTTTAATCACATTTAAGTTGCATTAAACAACCCTAGAACTTGGGTCCACATTTAAGTCTAGTTTAATTGTTTAAAACATCACTTAAATCAATGCTATTGTCATAGTGGGGTTTAAGTGCCCCTGAAACATACATTATACACCTGAAGCCATTTAAGTTCCTGAAATGGAGATTAAACATTCTCTAAATTAATGGTTGTGTTTTGGTTCCCATAAATGACTATTTATTGATGTATAACAGGAATAGTAAGAATTAAAATTGTCCATTGTGTAACATCACTATGCACTTCATTGCTTAAGTATTTTCAAATTGTCTCTTCTCCATAAACGAATCATAACACCAAAACATGAAAGAAATATAAAGGTGTCTTGACATTTTGAACTCTTTTGAACATTTTGAATAAAAAAGGAATATAATCAGTTAAGAAAAAATATCATCTGCAACCTACGGGGCAAGAAAAATTACCATATTTCACTAATCACACTAAGACAAGTGAATAAAGAAACTTTAATTCTATCCGTATATGTAGTCTCCATGTCCATACAATCTAATATAGTCATGTACCTTTATTAGCTTATGCATCAAAATTTTGATACCGGTGCTACTAAAAATATATCTTGTTCATCACATTCATCGGAAATCCACAATCGCCGACGGCGACGCTTTAGCGATTGAGAAGAACATTTCGTTTTTGTGTGACGACGATACGAAGATGAATGTGCAAAGGACTTTCCGCAAGTTTCCACTTATCACAGAAGAAAGGGCTTGGAGTGTTTGCGACGAAACTTGTTTCAGGATAATCTTCGGCCTTTTTGTTGATTATCAAAGAAAACCGCAATCGGTAATGGCTAATTTGCGGCAAGAGCAATGAATGGCCCTATTGTTATCTCAAGTGTAATTTGCATTTGGTTTTTCTGCTTCATTGCAATTGGTTGGTTTTCGATAGTAAGCCAATCAGAAGGCGAGAGTGTCGATCGCGGGATGTATGTTTCATGTAGTTAGTGTCATTTGGAAGTTCGCATTCTAGCTTCGTTTCTTGCCGTGTGATCGATCGTTTTTTACATTTGGTTACAGTTCACTGTTTTCGGTAATGATGACTTTACTAGGTGCTCAACAGGAACGACAGCTTCTTATTATTGAAAGGATGAGCGGAAGAATGGATACGATTTGTGACAGTCAAAAGAGACTCGAGGATGCCAATGCAAGCCTGCGACAGGGGAATGAAAGATTAAGAAACGAATTGCAAAAGAAGGAGAAGCAGGGCAACCTACGTGGTTTGAGAAATTCACGGCGGAGTTCTACTATTGAAATAATCAAACAAGTTTACTGCAAGCCTGGGTGGGTTTGCTACAAAGCAACAAACAATACAACAACAAATGAAATATACACTGTACATGTAATGACCAAGTAAAAAACACCAGTGTCTATGAAGGAATAAATTTGGTGGGTGAATTAAAAGATGCTTATGAAATGAATATGGCCGAAAAGATAAAGGTGAAGATTTTAAAATTACAATATAATTATGATCATTTAATTACCCTTAAACATGACTTTTACACACATTTAGAATGTGTTTAAGGTTCTAATTAAACATAATGTAAAAGTCAGAAGATATTTTGGTTGTATTTAATGGTCACTTAAACATGCATTAAGCCTTAGCCTTAAGGGTGTTTAAGGCGGGTTTAAGTTGAAATTAAACATATTTTTAAGTTCTTAAACCTGTAATTAAATGTAGTAAACATAAGTTTAAGCCAAGATTAATTTCTGTTTAAGACTGCTTAAATGTTCTTTTTCTCCTTGTGAACGGAAGTTTACTGATATCGGTGATAAAGAAGGCGATCAGTAAAACAATCATAAATTAATTGTCGCCGGCTTTGTCTTTGGACATTAATTTCCCATCCCTACGTACATGCTGCAAGTTGACAGGCTGTTTACGCGGTATACGGCCTTGTTCCAAATGTCAAACATTCCATTTGCCGTTTGTTCTACTTCGCCGGTCGCGAAACGCAATGAAACAAAGGAAATCTGAATGCGAACACCAACACCAGATTGATTGTTATATAGCAGCTTTCGCAAGCCTGTTTCTCTCTTTATCTGTTTTGTAGTATGCCTATGTCTCTGATAAGTTAAATTTTCTCTTCCTGGATCTATTCTTCAGCAAAGTAACCTTTTTAAATAAAAGTAAAAAAATATTACAACATCTTGCAACATTTGAATCAATCAGAAGAGACCTTACGAGATCTTCTTCATGACCATGTTTGGAGATATTCTTGCTATCGGTTTCTCCGATGTTTCGATTTTTTTACCTTGAGTAAATAGATAGGCTATGAAGAAGTTATATACCGACTGAACTGACACATAACAGGTTAGATCGCGCCGAACAAATCTTCCAAAATGGTCTACTTCAGTTTGTTCAGTACCGAGCTACCGGGCTGTTTTTATTGCAGGTACGAGTTCTCCCCGATTCTCAATCGATCTACGTGATACCGGTTCACAATTCTTCTCGGTACGATTCATGCAGCTATCCGTGCTCCCCCCGCCAGTAGCTATGCCAGGGCGAGATTCTTGTTCGAATTGAAACTAGAAGCAGTATACACGCTTAACTTAAACAGTCAACGAATGCGCAGTTTTACAACAGCTGTTACGACGGCAGCACAACCGACTACAAAGGACGAAAAACAAGTGTTTATTATGTACTATTTTACTTCTACCAGAACCTTTCTGTTAGAAACGGAGATTCTAAACGTGTGCTCCGACTGGCTCCCTGGTGAGACGTTCCGAATGGCATTCCACGGCATCCTTTCGACCAGTGCCAAACCTTTTCACTCTTCACGATACGAAATATTCACGCCTCGGCGGTTTTTTCTTACGTTTACAAATTACCAAACGTAATTCCGAGCGGAAATTTGATTTCTTCTCTGTTCAAATGGTAAACGGGCAGTTTTGTGGCGGTTTTAACCACACAAAATCTTACGTGCGAGCTTCCTAACACATGACAGCGGAATTCGTGCCGTTGATCATTTTGTCCTTAGTACTGTAGATGGGAAAGTAACAGTTTCTAGATCATTCCAGCAAGATAAACGTGGTCAACTATAGCCTTCAAACTGCTTGAAATTCATCTGACAATTTTGTATTTTGACACTGAAACAAAACTGAATTAAACTGAGTACAGAATAATTTTGAGAAGTTCTTAATGTGCGTGTACGAACAAAAGGTAGCTTCCATGAACAGCTGGGCAAAAGATTTTTCCTTTGATTTAGAGTTAACAGTTATGACACAACTAATGTACAATGGATACATGTTTTCATTACACCATCTTCGGCCTTCTCGCTTTTAATATAGTTCAGTGATATGAAGCCCATGTAAAGAAAATATGACGAGGTCTAGTAATAAAAATTCATCTGATAAGTTTTTATTTTGATACTGAAACAAAATGGAATTAACCTGAGTAGAGAATAATTTTGATAAGAACTTAATGTGCGTGTATGGAAAAAAGGTACCTTTGTAGGGAAACATTAAAAGCGTATTTTTAGAAGAGAGTTTAAGTATTAAGTTTAACAGGTGTATTACAATGTATTTAAAAAGGGCGATTTTACGGCTAATTACCAATGACAACGTAAATAGCCAATTTAAGGAGTCTTATAACTTGCGATTTGAATGGGTCTTAATAGTGGCAATAACAGAAATTTTTAAAGTGGCAACTTTAAGGGATCTTAAAAGTGGCGATTGTACGGAGTCTTAAAAGTGGCGATTCTAAGGAGTCTTAAAAGTGGCGATTGAAAGGTGTCTTGAAAGTGGCGATTTTAAGGAGTCTTAAAAGTGGCGATTGTAAGGCGTGTTAAAAGTGGCGATTGTAAGGAGTCTTAAAAGTGGCGATTGTAAGAAGTCTTAAAAGTGGCGATTGTAAGAAGTCTTAAAAGTGGCGATTGTAAGAAGTCTTAAAAAAGGCGATTGTAAGAAGTCTTAAAAGTGGCGATTGTAAGGAGTCTTAAAAGTGGCGATTGTAAGAAGTCTTAAAAGTGGCGATTGTAAGGAGTCTTAAAAGTGGCGATTGTAAGAAGTTAAAAGTGGCGATCGTAAGAAGTCTTAAAAGTGGCGATTGTAAGAAGTCTTAAAAGTGGCGATCGTTAGAAGTCTTAAAAGTGGCGATTGTAAGGAGTATTAAAAGTGGCGATTGTAAGGATTACAAGTGGCGTTTGTAAGGGATCTTAAAAGTGGCGATTGAAAGGTGTCTTGAAAGTGGCGATTGTAAGGAGTCTTAAAAGTGGCGATTGTAAGGTGTGTTAAAAGTGGCGATTGTAAGGCGTGTTAAAAGTGGCGATTGTTAAAAGTCTTAAAAGTGGCGATTGTAAGGCGTGTTAAAAGTGGCGATTGTAAGAAGTCTTAAAAGTGGCGATTATAAGAAGACTTAAAAGTGGCGATATTAAGAAGTCCTAAAAGTGGCGATTGTAAGGAGTCTTAAAAGTGGCGATTGTAAGAAGTTAAAAGTGGCGATCGTAAGAAGTCTTAAAAGTGGCGATTGTAAGAAGTCTTAAAAGTGGCGATTGTAAGGAGTCTTAAAAGTGGCGATTGTAAGAAGTCTTAAAAGTGGCGATTTTAAGGAGACTTAAAAGTGGCGATTGTAAGGGATCTTAAAAGTGGCGATTGTAAGGGATCTTAAAAGTGGCAATGTTAAAGCGTTTAAAACTTGTGATTTTAATGACGCATGAAAGTGGCCTGGAAGCACAAAAGAGGTATTTGAAGTGTTTGTTTGTCTTGATATAATTACGTTCTTAACTTTTTTATGTAAATTTACGACATTTGTTGGCCTGAGTTAAATAGGGTACTTTTTGTTATTTTATTTTAGTATGTTTTCAAAGGGGACTTGGCCCACATGCTGATATTGATCCACTTATACAGTATGCTATCGGCCAAAAACCTCTTTTTGTTAACAGAATCTCGACTGCAGGCTGACGGCTTTTGCACTCCAAGGCTTCTAATTGATTTTTTTCCTCTTTTGCTGTGTACAATCAAACGAGTGTGGTTTCATATTATAATCAAACGCTGAAGTCCCTAAGCTCTCACTCTCCGCTTATATAAAAAGGAGCTTGACAGCCTTGCCCAAACACCCCTGAATAAGACACTAGACAGGAGTGTCGAAATGTCGGGTCGGTGAATTGTAACTTTTAAAGTTACAATCATTATTTAAAACCAGCGTAGCATCACTGAACTTTGTCTGATTGTCCACTTGGTTGCAATGTGCACTTTCCTTTAGGAGAGTCGTGCCTCTATATAACTGCTCTGCTCTTGCTTCACATGACATAATACACAAACCGATGTCAATCAAGCAATGAAATTAATAAATTGATCGATTTTGCTCTATTTTGCCATTTCCGTGTATTTTGGGCAATTTTCACGGGGAGCGTTTATAAGAGAGGGGCGTTTAATACAAACTTACAGCGTGAGGGGAGGCGTTTATTAGATAAGAGGCGTTTATTTGAGAGTGGGCGTTTATTAGATCATTTACGGTAAGTTCTTTTGTATGAAACCGGCTTGCTTAAGATGGCCGCCACGAAGTTCAAGATGTTAGCGCTCAGAGGACACGATAAGGCTGTTTTTTGATGCGACAGTTAACTATCCCGGCAATAAATGCAGTTTTTATTCTCTTGTAACGTTTTTACTACAAATCCTCGAGTAGCTTAAGTCAACGTTAATGAAAAGTGAAAGTTGTGGTAATCAAACATGTTGGTAAAGTAAGTTGCACTACCGTAAAAGCCTCCGCATTCTTACGGTGGTGTAACTCACTTGATCCACTCGTTAATGAACCCAATTTTTCCGCGAGATGCCGTTGGCGAGCGCTTCAAGAATTCGGGAGAATTCCGTTTTTTTTTCCTCATCGTTGTTACACATCGCCGTGTTTTTCTACTGTGCGACTTCATTGGCTCCAGCTCAAATTGAAATCACGAGCAAGATAAGTAGTACGGTGGAACCCCGCTATAACGAAGTGCCGCGTTACCGAAAAAAATGTTCGTTATGGCGGGGTCTTCGTTATAGCGAAGACCCCGCTATAACGAATAATCATAACTATAACAAAATTCTCAAATCTGATTGGCTATCAACTGCCCTGATTTCAGCCTTAATAGAACAGTCAAATAGGACAGTACGCGTCATGCCCGAGTAATTGGACAGTACGCGCCATCACGCGCGCGCTTAAATGGCTTTTTTTTCACTGCTAGCAAAACAAATCTTGGATTTTCATGTGATTTGATTAAAAAAAAAGAACTTTATATATCAAAAAAATTTTTAAAGTTATGATTAATTGGTAATAAGACTTCGTGTCGTCCAATTAGGTCTGCAATCATACTCGTGACAAATCGGACTCCCGCTACGCGCTCGTCCGATTTTGTTAATCACTCGTATGATTACAGACCGAATTGGACTCCACTCAGTCCTATTACCATTACTTATCTGGTTATCAGCAAAAAATTAATATTCGCTATAGCGGGGTAACTTCATAAACAGCACCTACAAACGGAATTCTGCCGGGTTTTTAGATTTTGTTCGTTATAACGAGGTCTTCGTTATAGCGCGGTTCCACTGTAGTAGATCAGGGTGGACAAACACTGAAATGCTTATCAAGCACAACGCTCCCGAAATGTTCATGAAATGTGGGAAAGAAGTTCTCTAGTTTTCTTTCAGTTATGATAGGTGCAGCATCAGCTTGTTTGCCGGGAACTTACTATATTATCATTCCTTCTTGACTGTTCGTAGTTTTATAAAAGCAGTAAATTACTTGGCACGCAATGCAGGTCGCCCTCTGTGAACGTTTTTCATTATTTATTATATATATAGAAATATAGCTCATCTTTTCTAAAAAAAGGGTCAAATGTCTAACAAGCATGAACCCACGTATTTCCTGAGTTACGTAACCGTAGCATTAAGTTAGTATATATTTAACAATTATTCTCAGAAATCGAAATAAATAGTGGCAAAAAATTTACCGACCTGCAAATCAGCGAGGTAAATATTCCAAAAGCCACTGATTGTTTCAGTACATACTGATGGCGCAAACTCAGTAGGGAGCTCAACCAAACATAACGGCGACACCCCGGTGAAAAAATTCAATTCTTGAAGAGTAATTCGTACGAAAAATAGACTTACCGGACTTTATTGCACAAGCAGTTTCCCTAGTGAAACCTCACAGCTCTGAAGCGAGAATCGACTGCCCCCATTTTCATTTCGCTTCGAATCTTGAAGCAAATCTCACTCGTGCCAAGGATTACCCAGAAGCCCCTACATTATTCACCTACTAGGAGGTGGATAGTGATGATTATCCCGAGGTGGAGAGCCAATCAGATTGCTCAAAATGCCATGGTTGCCGAGTTGGTGAATACCAATAATTATTATACGTATCAAACTCTGTATAAGAGCAACAAAAAACGACTTTCTTTTGATGCCGGTTCTTTCAGTGAAGGATTTGCGTTTCGTTTGTCTTTGCCACTATCTCCCTATGGTCGCGTAAAAAGCACGCTCCTGATGAAAGCCAAAGTTACCGTCACTGTCTTACTAATATATGGGACGAAAATCGGCTGTTTTCTTATACACAACGACATATACCATACACGCTTTTCTTTCACCATAAGGTTCTCCGAATGATTAATTAATCGATTAATTTGAGCCTCACTCATTAAGTCCCCATTAACAACACTATGTCATGAGAGAACATTGTGCGGTACACTATCGCTTTTGTTGTAGTTGAGCCTTCATTGTTTGAATGCGGTTGGCCAGCGGACGATTGGTCGTCGCGCATTTTCCGAAAACTAGGTCCAGTCCCTCCTCACTTTTCTGGGCAAAAGCTGTCTCGGCTGCTTCTTCAAGTTTCCTAAGAGAGTAAAAATGCGCACATCATTTTTAATGAGGAACAGAGTACAGCTGTGGCCGGAAACTCGAACTGAATACGACGCTGTGGATTACTAGCAGCTATGTTAGAGCGGCGCACAAAATACCGCAAAGTTACAAGAGCGACGAAACGAATACAAAAAGAACTCTTACCCAATTTTTAGATAACAAGCGACTTTATTCTCCGGAAGTACTCTGGGAGCGTACTTCTCTGCTTCAGTTCTGTTGCCAAATTCCAAGCAGGCCTCAAAGAAAGGCTGTTAAGAACAAACGAACAGTAATTAAAAATTAAGCAGCTGATTCTTCAAGAGCTGGCTTTTTCTCTTTTCAGCTCTGGGCCCTAAAAGTCTTAGTAGTGATTAGCATTCAATTTCTCCTTCTGAAAGCAATAAATAATACTAAATACAGGTAGTGAGAGTATAGTATTAAACAACCAGTCGTTGAAAGGGGGGGGGGGAAATATATTCACCACCACTATCCACAGGCCGAGGATACCGAAAGTTGTTTTATTTTGGCCTAAAATTTTGGCCATTTTACTTCCGTTTCAAATTGAAAAGCAGAAAATATTCAGGATCACTGAAGGAACTCTGTCGTTACTCCGACATATTCTCCTTACTGGTTCACTACAAAATGCATGAGATCTTGACGTTTGAGTAAAGGGTAAAGGACGCAAGTATTAACTTAACTATAAGTTCGAATTTCCTGTAAGTCAATAGTAGATGAGGCGTGTAAGGCCGAGTAGACTATTGATTCGCAGGAAACGAGAACCACAAGACGAAGTGTGATTGTTTTCGTAGAAGAACTAGTATACTACTCACTACGGTGGCCCACAACTGTCATGGCAAAATAAAATTTGTCACGGCAAAATATAATTTGTCACGGCAAAATAAAATTTGTCACGACAAAATAAAATTTGTCACGGTAAAATAAAATTTGTTACGGCAAAATGAAATTCGAAGACAACAAATTCAAATCACTCCCGGCAAACTACGAACACCCACGACAAAAACAAATTCGTCACGGCAAGAGCTAAACGCTCGCGGCAAAATCGTGAATGGTGGTCAGCGGTCAATGGTCAGCGGTTGTTCGAGTACCTGGTGTAATACTTCACGATCAACACGACGTAGATTTGCCGCTTATTTTTCCATGTTTATTATCTGTAATGTCGATAATTGAAGTCCAGAACCATGTTTTGCTCCAATTGTGGATTTAGCATCAACCTAGCAGATACATTTTGCAGTAATTGGAAAAGGTAAGTTTTCTCTTTTCAATAATCAAATTTCGGGGAGACCGGCTGGAAAATACAGCGCCGTGTTCGTGTCGTCCACATGCTTGCGCGGGCGATGAGGAGTTTCTTAATTGTTATGTGCTTTGATCAATAGTATTGTAAGCCTAACTGAATCTATAATTTTTGGCAATGGTACACGAGGACAACGCGGATGACACTGCAGAATGGCCGCAACTTATTTACATCACATTGAATGATAATAGTTGCATAATTCCCATATTGGGGCTTATAATTCATGGGTAATTTGGTGCCGTTTTCAACAGATAGCCAACTGCTCACAGCGAACAAATTTAGCTTCAAGCTCCAATTTTGTTCAATTTTATTTGGTAATGACCATCAAGGCAAAACCACAACTGTTCCGTTGGGCGGCAAATACAGTTCAAAGAAACTATCAAACATGTTGATGAGTTCAACTTTGCTTAATCATTTTTTTCTTTCTGCTTATTTGGGGGGTAGGTGGGGGTCATCTAAAAATTTTAGGATTACAAGGGGTGGGCAGGGCCGAAATTGATTTGTTACAGGGAATATCCAAACAATTCCACCAGCCCCTAACCCACCCCCAGGCGCGGGCGTTTTCCCTACCGCCATCCATCAAAGGATAGACCTCTTTCATAATGGCGGCCACACAAAAAATTATTTTCTTTTAATGGTAATGAGCCTTACTGGCCTCGCTAGGATGTGCACAATTCAATAAAACTTATGTTCCAAAATGTGAGGTTAGTGGGTCTAATTAACACACATACAGAAGAATAATAAATCGACCGCCATATATGAAAGTGCTCTATAAACGGTGAACAGATAATGAGTGAAGTAACTAATCGGCTTGGAAGGAGGTGTGTTAGTTTCAAATAACAGGAGTTAGTAAAAACAAACAAAACAAACAAAACAAACAAACAAAAGTAAGAGACAAACAAACAATCCCACTAGCGTTGCGACCCAACGCACAACGATACGTTCCTTTACAACGAACACGAGAAGAGCGCGTAAATCACGAGCCAAACTCATCGAGTGTTCTCCCAACATCCCAAGTAGTTTATTACGTTGTAGACCCACAGAAACTGCGGTTTATTGCTTTTATAAACTCACTTAAAATAAAAACAGAAAATGTTTCTCTTTTCTATGGGTTTACCGGCACAATAACCCATAGGTTTTCGACCAATCAGCGCGCGCGTAGTGCCTGAGTTATTTTACAAAAGTTGTTACAACTACTCAATATACCTCATATCCTATCAGGGACTTGCGCGCCTTTGAAAACTTGTCCAGTTCTAACCAGTTCCGGCCTTCACCAAGCGCTCGGACCTTCAACCAGTAAAATCTGAAGAGAAAAAGGTAACAGAACGCACTTTTGCGAGTGAAATAATTAACAAAAGATTAATATAGTAGTACTAGAAAAGGTCAGAACCGCCCCCGCAAAATTTTGTTGGGGTGCAAACAGGAGCTTAAACAGCAACACGTACTTTATCAGTAACTAATCAGTAATTTGTTAAAGATACATTTTTCGGTACTGTCACAGGCAAATGCGGGAGAAAAAATTCTGAGTTCTCCCAACAGGAGTCGAACCTACGCCCTTCAACAACAACAACAACAACAATTTATTTTCTAAATGTAAAAAAAAGTATAAATGGCCCTTCCCGCAAATAGCCATAAAGCTAATCGAGGCGGAACAAGGCGAAAAAAATGAAAGTAAATTACATGCATTTTTGTGTACACTTAACGTTATAATTACATGTAGAAAGAGATGCAGAGAAAAAAAGGAGAACTGGATTATACTAGCAAAAGAGAAGGATATAGGATCAGTTTTGATATGGTTAATTATCATTTTCACTTCAATATAGGAGTCTACTGTTTCAAGTCTATGAAATAACTTTCCTTTTAGGGATTTTTTGAAAGATGTTTTTGCACTTTCTTTTAAAATTACAGGTAACTCATTCCAAATTTTGACCCCAACACGAACCTTCCGTTCACTAGTTCGGACGCTCTACCACTGAGCTTTAAGAGGTTCATGGGAGCAAGGCCTCTATTTCAGTATTTCAGTACCAACATTTAATGACACAAACCTCTTATCGGGAACTTTAAATTCCTTTTTGAGTTGGTCAGCTGTTTTTTGATTTCCCATGAGTATACACTGTAATAAGGAATAATCAGGTTCAAAGGTGTTGTGAGGCGACAGTAATAATAATAATAATAATAATAATAATAATAATAATAATAATAACAACAACTTCAGAACATGTGATAAATAAACAAACAATAAAAAAGTCCAAGAAATCTAACGACATCCACCGTTTATACCTGATAAATAGTATCACTTAAGGAGAGGCCTGACAAGGTTTTCCTGGATTGCTTGTCGAGCTCGGACTGATGGTCCATTAGTTTGATTTGCTCCTCTGTTGCCTGCGGATAACGTGACGTAAACACCTTTAGCGTGTTTTGCACTTGCGTGACCAAATTGGTCACGCCTTTATCCAAGATGTTACGACAATGTATAGGTTGGTACAGGTCAGTGTTGTGACTCTTTTGGGGATTTAAACGTAAAGGCGGACGAAGGATCTTAACTAACTAGCGTTTTACGTCAATGTATAAACATCCGCTCTGATTAAAGAAGCAGCACTCGCTAAAATGTCGAAAGAAATCAGCAGCTGTAGCGGTCCTGTGTCCAAGACTCGCTCTTCTTATGCTATTTGCTAAAGTAACGACAAAGTTCGGATCGCAATAGAAGATTCGACCCCACCAGTATCAATGTAATTTTTAGCAATTGCGATTAAGCCTGGCACAAAAAAAATAGGATTCGAACCTGCGACCTCGCAAAAAAGGTGCGATGCTCTTCAAGCGGAGCTAAACCAACCGTCTACGGGTTCGAATCCGTAGCCTGTTTTTACGGGCCATCGCGCACGGCCCGTATACAGGGACTTTCTAAATGTAACGTTTATCGACAGAAGGGCGCGCGGGGCCAGGCGGGTCATACTGCAATCGATTATAATGATTATAATTTCGTCTTTCACCGAAGTACCTACGGGTAGAGCCCATTTTTAAAAAATAAAGATCGCTAGTCTTTGCTTTGGTGTTTAAGATACTTTACAACTCTACAACGTTGAACTAAGTGCAGCGAAATGGAATTCACGACAATTGAAAAGTCTCCAAGTAAAAGGTCAATCCCTGGGCTGCAGCCATGTATATGAACGAGCCCTTCCAAAGGGTTTAAGGGAACAAACGAATGGAAGCATTTATTTCCAAGGAATAAGGGATATTTCGAATTATTTTCAGGGAACTAGGGAACCTCTGATTAAATTACTGGGAACAAAAATTAGTGGTTTTATTAACGAGAAACAAAAAGAGAAAATGAAAAAAGATTAAGGAAACATGGAACATGAAAAAAAAAAAAAAAAAAAAAAACCGCCCGCCAGAGGCTCATCAACCATATGAATCCAGTCTTGTTTTAATTGCAATGGGCTACGTACCTTGGCATAGAAAGCGAAGTTTCCCTGCTGATAAGACATCTGTGCTTTCGTCAAGGTTTTTCTTTTGGACTCCGTTGTCTAAAGATTTAAAGGTAAGGTTTCAACTTTCAAAGACATAAGAATGGTACACTTTGACACAATGTATGGACTTAGCACTACAATTTATTCGATCGAATCTTTCAGGGACGTAATCAAACAATACATTTTATTATATGGCTACAATAGTCCGCGCGCTCTGATTGGCTGCTGAGCGGGCAAGATTTTCTTGTAATTACGGGCATTATGAAAATTTTTCAAAAAAAAAGTTTTTTCCTTTGATCTGGACAATTCTCTCTGTCACTGTCAGTTTTCTCTGTCACTTCTGATCTCGATCGCATGGTCTTGCGTATTTCGGTTCAGTGAACATGACCTCGAAGATCTCTTGCGCGCGCAAGCATATATTGAAAATCCTTCCGTTTTTCTTTTTTCCAGTGTTAAAAAGGCCATATAAAAAATAACTTATTAACCTCGTCTGTTCGGTCATTACAAGGAAATCTCAGACCTCGACCTTTACTGTATTGACTTCTCTATCGCTCGGTGAATACATAAAGGTCTCGGTCCGAGATTTCCCTGTAATGACCTCACTCTCGGTTAATAAGTAGTCTGTAAATTCAGTCAGGTTTGTTATGAAGGTAAATATAAGACGCTAATATCGGGACCAGACTAAGTGTCTGGCTGGTAGAAGGTGTCTGGGGGTTCGCCGAAAGAGATTTCACAGTATTACACAGCGGCTAACCTTTTCATTGTAACTGTCTTGTACGAAGGCGTTGCCACTGTTTAGGAACTGATCGTCTTGGTAATACAGGTCTACCAACGTGCGCCGGTCTTGCTCTTTACAATACTGCAAATTCATAAATAACGGTTGGTAACTTAACGGAATACATAATCATTTAAGAAAACCGGGTTTAGCCCCATCGCTATTGCTCCAGAACGAAAGTTTGCATTGTTTCGTAAGGTCCTAAAATATAGGAGCAAAACGATGCAGTGTCACCTTAAATTCAAAACAACTTTTTTTAATTTTAGCTAAACGCTTATTGCCGAAAGCGCACATCCCTGCCTACAGGGGTCTCATTTTGGTTTTGCACTCAGTTTCTCCATGTACGCTGAACTCACGTGTCCGCAAAATGATAAAGCATAGCTGTTATGAGTCCAAACCAAAACCATTTGTTGCAAAGCTATTGAATAATACAGCACTAGTAGTATTATTAACTATACAGGATGGCTTTAACTTTTGTCCAAGGGACAGGAAATTGTCCTGTAGAAAGCAGTAACCAACCTTTTAATAGCTGGACCACGTTAGGACTTTACTGCAGTGTTTGTTTTACTACATGGCGTGTTTTCTAACAGAAAAACATGCAGTGTGACTGTTGTTTGGAAAGCTACTGAACAGTACTGTACTGTGGGGTTGTCTGTTTTACTATACAGTGTGGTTCTAACTTTTTGGCATCTCTGGATAAAACGGATCAATATCAGTTTCTGGGCAACCGTGCACCTACCCCTCCCCTAAACCAACATTAACGCTAACTTTTTAACTCATTATAACTTGTTGGATTAGGGGAGGGGTAGGTGCACAGTTGCCCAGAAACTGATACTGATCCGATAAAACCATGTAGTGTGACTGTTGTTTGGAAAGCTACTGAACAGTACTGTACTGTGGTACTGTTTGTTTTACTATACAGTGTGGTTGTCACTTTTTCATCTGTGGATCAAACCATGCAGTGTGACTGTTGTTTGGAAAGCTACTGAACAGTACTGTACTGAGGTGTTGTTTGTTTTACTATATAGTGTGGTTCTAACTTTTTCATCTGTGGATAAGACCATGCAGTGTGACTGTTGTTTGGAAAGCTACTTAACAGTACTGTACTGTGGTACTGTTTGTTTTACTATACAGTGTGGTTCTCACTTTTTCATCTGTGGATCAAACTATGCAGTGTGACCGTTGTTCGGAAAGCTACTGAACAGTACTGTACTGTGGTACTGTTTGTTTTACTATACAATGTGGTTCTAACCTTTTCATCTGTGGATAAAACGATGCAGTGTGACCATTCTTTGGAAAGCTACTAAACAGTACTGTACTGTGATACTGTTTGTTTCCACTTACACTGTAACGTGAGGTTCTAACCTTTTCATGTGTGGATCACACCACAGATCAAACCAGCAGTGTTACCATTCTATGGAAAGCTACTGTACTGTAGTACTGTTTACATTACATTACACCCCGTAAATAACCTCATATAAAATTTATACTGTGGAACTAAAACCCTTCCATAGTCTATTACCTTGTTGTGGCCAAAAGTAGTACAAATCTACTTTCTGTTATCAATTATTCTATGCTTTTGAACTCGCTCTATGCATAAGTCTTTCCAAAAAACTCACCTTTATGTACAGGCTCAGTGCCACAGGAAGGTGACGTATCGCCATCAGGAATTCCCCCAGAGTCCTTTTTTCTTTTAAATCCATTACCACCAAATATACTGCAATGAAATGTCGTATTAGCACAGGTGAAAAGGCAATAATGACTACAGGTATCCCAGCAAAATACATCAAACGTGCTGGTTCTAAGTAACAAAGCTTCATCTTCTCCGAAATTTGTAACCCTATTGATAACACATGACGTCACGGACTACCACATGACGTCACGGACTACCACATGACGTCACAAAACTGCCAGGCATATGTAAATGCGTCTTTTTTAAAATCTAATCAGGCACAATTCATCCCCTGGCTTCAAGTTTTAGATGAACAAAGTATCTGTCTTTCTCTTTACCTCAAGTTAACCTGTATACCAGGAACAACAAGCGAAGCGAGTCGTTTCACTACAATCACGTTTCCACCCGCAGTCCAAAGATATGATCAATTTTACATGTACTCAGTTTGTTAAAAAAAACACCGCAGCCTTACATGAAATAATTAACCGTATCCTTGACTTAACTTGACATAACTATAAAACAATCTGTACGTTTCGCAATGCAAAGGTGAAAATTTAGTGCCTGGTATTGTGGGTGATCAGAGAAAAAAAATAGTTTATTAATTGTATAAGATAAAACTTAAAGTCAAAATAGCGATCAACTTACAATTCCTCCCAGTGAAATCAATATCAAGTAATAAGTACAAATAATGAGAATATAACGGAATGATCATCAATGCTGAGCTGTCTTGATATTCTGCCCACTGGTCCAACACGAAATCTACAGGAGCTATAAAGGAGAGTTTATCTACCTAGATCAGTGTCGCCGCTCAGGATCGCCTTCTCCAGGGCCAAGTCATCCTTTTGTAACCGCATGAGCAATGGGACTTGGTCAGCGGCCTTCGCTTCATAGTCCAGCAACTACGAAAAACACACGAAAAGGGCAGGAAGTTTCATTAGGGTGTACATAAGGATTAAATCAGATTGGGGAGTGGTGACTTCTGATAAGCGGATTATTTTACATGAGAAAAACAGAGTAAACGCTGAAACCACACCAGAGTTTCTTCCTTCGAGCAAGAATATTTTTCATTTAGTAAATTGTACAATAGTTTCTAGTTTGATTTTTTGAGTGGATTTTAGAAATTCACACTGTAAGTATCTTACAGTTTTCATTGTAAGTGTAATGACACAGGGCTGCTCTGGATAATAGGCTTTTAAAAGGGCAACCCTCTTCAAATGTGGTATTTTGAGAACGTAATCCCCTTATATTTACACGCGGTTATGACAACACTGAAATGGTATCGCGAGTTGCATGATGGGTTTGATAGAAGCCGAGTGCTCCATGAGCAATGACGAAGATAGATGGGAGGGGAGGTACGGGAGAAACGCAAACACAATGGGCTGGTTATTTAAACGGCCAACTTAAGTAGCGGAAATTTGAAAGGGTTCGAAAATGACCGATTATCGATTGATTAGACGAAACTTGTTCATTTTGAGTGAGCAGGTATTGGCATTTTTTGTTTTGGTGTGGTGTAAACGAGCTTGAAAGGTTAAGTTCGAACAGCTCAAATTCAATTTCGACCACGGTCAAGTTAAGATCGGTGTAAACCGCCAGCTGTGCACCTACTCCTCCCCTAGCCCAACATTAACGCTAACTTTTTAACTTACTATAACTTGTTGGATTAGGGGAGGGGTGGGTGCACAGTTGCTCAGATACTGACACTGGTCCACCTCGTTTAAGTAACCGGCTCATGTTCCCTAAATGGTACGACTCCTTAACAGTGATTGATTTAAGAAACAGAACGTTGAAAAAAAAAATAAAATACGATAAAACAGACAAATAAATAATGAATAAATAAATAAATAAATAAATAAAAAAATAAATAAAATAAACTGCTGGTTATCTTCCTGACGTGTTTATATCAAAAGAACTGGACATCTATTTTACATCAGAAAGGCTAAAGCAATAAACAATACCTTACCCGTATGGCTAACTGTGTCCTTCCACATTCTACGGCTTTGGAAGCGATCTCTGAATACGAAATACCAGGAGTTTCACCGAGTTTGGCATTTATGGCACGGGCGATCTCCTCTTCATCAACATTGGCCTGTTGAACCTACCAACAAAACGGCGACATTCCAGCTGTCGTGAGATCTCATATGACTGCTTCGCAACCCAACGGATGATCAACAGAATGGAAAATAAGGAAGTAGAGCAGTCTGTCGTTCTACCTCAGATCCTCTACGCGGACTTTAACAAAGTAGTTCGGCAAATGATTTGAAAAACAGGGTGGGAATATGCCTTATTCCAAAATGGCCGCCTTTTACATCTTCTTTTGTTTTTATGTAAATTAGACCTAGATGCCTCGTTCAAGGTAACATATTCTTTTGAATTTTGGCTTAAGAACGAGGCATCAAGGGATAATTTGAATCAAAACAAAAGAATATTTAAATGGCAGCCATTTTGGAATAAGGTGTATTGGGAGAGGGAAGAAAAAGAGAGACTGCGATGGTTTCTCTGTTCTCCGAATTCCCGTTGCCAACAGAACGAAAAATCACGATTGGTCAACTGCATGTCAAACTGTCAACAAGTTCATAACAGTCGCAACCAATTAAATCCAACTGATTCTGGCGGGAACCACACAGATCAAGATGGTGGATCAAGAGGTGCTTGCAGGTGAAGCTTGGCAATATTCTGGCCAAAACCGAACAACCTAAAGCAAACTTGTTTTCGCTTTTTTTGTTCTTTAGGCCTCACTTAAAACAGCGCAGAAGCTAGCTATTTGTAAAAAAAAATCCTTTAGAGGTGTGTGGTTAGGGACGGACCATTAGAAAAGTGATGGGGGGGGGAGGGGTGGGAAATTTTCAGCTTGCACGAATTTTTTTTTTTCGCTCACTGCTTTTGCAGGAATTTTTTTTCAGGTGAACCTCTCTGCACGAATTTTTTTTACTACGTGTGAAAAAGTCACAATTGGACCTTCCTTCTGCATGATTTTTTTTTTACCTTCTTCTTTGCATGAATTATTTTTTTTGGCATTTTGCCTTGCATGAATTTTTTTTCCCCACCCCCCCCCCCCCCCCCCAATCACTTTTCTAATGGTCCGTCCCTTAGTTGGCGCCCGAGCTTCTCGTGTACTCGCGGGTTCGCCGCTCGCACCTTGATAGTTTGTGCATCGTGTTCCGCGCACAAAGAATCAGGAAAAAAAAAACAGACTGCTGGCGGTCTAACAAGCCAAGCTGCTACACGTAAATAAATAAGAGGCTTACAAGAGCTGCAACCCTGATGAAACTAAATGATGGGAAATTCTAATTATTCTTAATTGAGACCGTGCAATACTTTTTTTATTGAATTTAACTGTCTCCCTTGACAGTCTTTGTTTTTTTCAACAACAAAACTACTTAATGTATGACGTCCATGCTAAGACAGGTCCAAAAAGTCAAAATATTTACGAAAATCAGTACAAAACATTACTACAATACGCGATTATCTGCAAAGGAATGTTTCGCTGTCAAATTTTCTAGAACTGAAAAAATGAAAAAGTCTTTTACTAGAATTGGTGTGTCTATCTAGAATTCTATTCTACATTCCGTTGAAGTTCTTAACTCTTCTAAATTTCGTAAAAAATCAAATCACTATTACTTAATGTCTTACATAATGAAGATAATTATTTGAATGTTACTTGTTTAATAGAAGATTTTAAGAAGCTAAGTTGAAATGCTGTATACACCCTTTAGTTTGTGTGTGGGTTCTTCTTTCTGTGTGTTGTTGTATTTCCATTCTTTTCTTTTTCCTTACAATTGTATCTAATTTAATTACGCCTTTATTTAAAATATTTTGTCCTGCCTAGATTAGCATTATAGCTATCTGCAGGACATAAAGCACTGTATCCTTATGATTCTAAATAGATAAAATTGTCTTGTCTTGAAATTGTCTTGAGTAATTAGCATTTACCATCATTTAGTTAATTGACAATCAATAATTTGACTATTGCGCAACACAAATGCATGAATTATGATAAATTATTAAAACAGTAAGTCCTTCTCATTGGTAATGATAGTAATGATAGTCTATAACAAACACACACAAAATTGGTCTATCAAACGAGTTGATAATTAACAATTATTGGATTAAGGCTGAGTATGATATGAAGAGTTATATATCGATGAGCAGATCGATGAGGATAACATTCTACGAGATCTGCATAATTCTTCGTATCACACAGAAGTCGAATCCAATAATTGTTTTATTATACCTTCAAAATAATTCCTGTGCTTTAAAAGAGAAAATGTACTCTAATGAGCTCCAAAACAAAATTGAAAGCTCAGAAAGTTCAACAATTTTCTGACATAAAATTATATAACCACAAAAATCGATGGAGAAAATTCAGCAATGAACTATGAACATCATAAACTCGGTTGGCTTGCTTAAATTTCTTTTCCTTTATAATGTCAATATTTTGTACTTGCTTGAAATGTCTACTCAAACCAAACCTATTGGCAAAAAGCGAGTTTTTCGCTTACATTTTCCACTTTCCTCAAGATCGACGCCAATTCCCGGGTGTTTGTGGATTGCAGATGTTCTTATCCTCCAGATAGGTATTGAAAAATAAACACACTCGCTTTAGTCGACTTTTGCGTGTTAAAAACTGTCCTTTGATATCTTTCTCATTCAATGTTCAACACCTTTGACCCGTCATTTTCCTCCTCTCTCAGATATGCAAGTTCCGTGACGCCAAGTGTCGAAAAAAATTCATCCTATTATACAACTGGCGTCAATTGACGTCAATTGTAGGATAACAGCATGGATTTTCGAACACTTTACGTCATCTTGCTGGATATGACGAATTAGCCAAGGCATTTTGGCCAAATAGAAACGGAAAAATATTTTGAGTGAATAATAATGTTAGTTGTACCTTAAAGGGAGCTGGCGGCTCGAGGGACAGTCCTTCGTCAAATTGCTCTGACGAAGGGTGAACCCTTTAAGTCCCAGTAATGACCAGAATGCAATTTCTAGTTACAATGTTCACTGCTCATCAACCATTCATTTTGTGAGAATAACGAAAATGATCACCAAAAAACGAGTTAAATTGATATTTGAAGTCTCCTCACTAGTACCATAACAAATATATAAAAACAGTTAGGAGAAACTGAATATTGATATTGGGGATCAACTCCACCTTTATCTTATGGTGGTAAGACTTTCGTTATCAACTCGTCTGATAAGCCATTCCTTGTATGCTTTGATTTCCCACTGACGCAGCACCAATTTCTTTAGAAACTAACCCTTTTAAAAATTATTATGGGGATAGTTCTAAAGAAACTGGTGCTGCGTCGGTGGGAAATTGAAACACAAGAAATGGGGTAAATCAAACGAGTTGATTAAGTAAGTTATACCACCGTAAGGTTAAAGGGAGGTGCTGACGTTTCGAGCGTTAGCCCTTTCGCTCCGAAGAAAGGGCTAACGCTCGTAAATGTGTGGCTTACCAGACAGCGTGACAGGTGCTCGGCTCTCGTGGACAAATAAATAAATCCGATCGTACCATAATGTGACTACACACCTTCTGTAAGCCACACACAAAAAATGTGTCCAGAAAGGTAAGGGTGATTGGCACAAGCATAATCTTGTTTTCCTGCTGCTTATAATAGAAGCAAAACCTGTTATGAAATTCAGGAACTGATCCACAGAAAATGCTCAGCGTCGCAATGAGCTGAATCTGAATCTGAAAAATGAGCTATTTGGTGCGAAGTCTGGGGCCGATAACTTACAGTAACTCATATCTTTAGCAGGATATTTTAAAATTGTTCCAAAAAAGACAAGTGCAAAGGCCAAACGATACGAAATTGAAAGTCGTGGTATGAACTCCATAAGGTGTTTTTCATAGGTCTCACCTTGAAACAAGCCCAGTGTCCAAGAATACGGCTTGCTCCTTCTCCCTTGGGAATTTTCAAGTAGTCGCATATTCTTATCGCCAGGCAGTAGTGACGCCTCAGTACAAGTCTTAAAATCACAAAAACGAAATTCTGTCATCACAACTAAAATACTTGAAAGAACAGGTACAAGCTTATATATAAATAAGGAAAAATATTTTCTTTTGCGTTTTTTTTTTTGACCGAGAAGTAGAGTTTTAAGTTATATTCTGTTACTTTTATTGTCATCTCTCATGCTTATATACTTTTTAAAAACTTTCAAAATAGTTTTTAAGCTGTGCCCATTAAAGATACTACTGTTCTTCTAAGTTGAACTTTGTCGTGACTAAGCTTATTTCTGACGTTGGTTTTCAACTCTCACCTGTCTATAAGAATTCTCCTTGTCAGTTTGTCAAGTCTACAGAGGTTGTTAAGGAAAGCCTTCCAACAGCAAGTAAAATGTTAATTAATTCAAAAGGGAAGTAAAATTCATGCAGGGTATATTAAATAAAAATCGTGCAATAAGCAGTGAACATTTTTCATTGAAAAAGGCCAGCCCTTTGCGGGTTTTCAGTATCGTCCTAAGCAGATGTTATTTCGGCGTTCGTCAGCTGAGGAATGTCTCCCGAAACGGGCGACCACTTCCGTTCCTCGATTGAATGCCTATTTTTTAAAATAACTCGACCAGGACAGACCCCATGTGTCACGGATAGCTTATTACGTGCTACGAAAGAATGGAGCGACACCCGCGGGGTGATTCGAGGATTTGTTTCTCGGAAGAAGAATACGAACGTGTGGGCAAGCCCCAAGAAGGTCTACGTATGAGTTAGGCCAGCTGGTCAGTCGCCTACTACAAAACCATCACACTGGAGAGCAAGCGACCAGCTGAGACAAAACAAACATTTTGATGCATGCTCTAAGATTGTGTGGTCTTGCTAAGTGTTGCTTTTTCAGCACGGTGCTTTTGTATCAAGTGGATAACTTTTGTCAAAATGTGCCTTGAATCGAATACCGGAATATTTGAGTTCGTGCTACAACAAGTCTTCCTTCTCCCTTGATCCATGATTTTGACATGCAGACGGTCATTAACCAGAACACGATACGTCAAAATATTTTTACAACCTACAGAAGCGTTGTGGACACACGGTAGTGTAGCGGTTAGCGTGTCGGACTTCCGAGAAGGAGGTCTAGAGTTCGAGCCCTGGTGGTGGCACTGTGTTGTTTCCTTGGACACACTGTCCCTCTCCACCCAGGTGTAAAAATGGGTACCAGTGAGATAACGCTGGGGGTAACTTGTGTTGTTTCCTCAGACAAAAAACGTAACTGCGCACTGTCTCTCCGCCCAGCTGTATAAATAGGACCCAGCGATATAACGCTGGGGGTAACTTGTGTTGTTTACTTATACAAGAAACCTAACTCCACACTGTCTCTCTCCACCCAGGTGTATAAATGAGCATGGGCAATATAACGTTGAGCGTAATGCTTAATTAACTGTACACTGTCTCTCTCCACCCAGGTGTATAAATAGGTACCAGCGATATAATGCTGGGGGTAACTTGTGTTGTTTACTTGTACAAGAAACCTAACTCCACACTGTCTTTCTCCACCCAGGTGTATAAATGAGCGTGGGCAATATAACGTTGGGGGTAATGCTTAATAATGCTTAACATGCTGCGTTGGACAAGCATCCCATCCAGGGTGTAGTAACAGTACTCCCAAGTGCTTCATGCTACTGAAACCGGGACAAGTACCGGCCGTGTGGGCCTCCTGTGGTGTGTGCGCCTTCACCTTACAGTGTATGTACATAAAAATTGAAACGTGGCGATGGCGGAGTTTTCAATTAAAGATTTAAATATCAAAGGACAGCAAGGATACTGAGCGTAGGTCAGCGGTATGCCGACCATGTAGTTTCGTACCGCGTTTAAAACTCTCAAGGTTTGACACATGTCAACGAAGGCTTTAGGAGGCATGCTGGTGAGGAAACTCTTTCCAAATGATGCTGCCTAAAAAAGAAAACAGGCGTCAAATCCTAAGCAGTTGATGATGACGACGATGACGATGACAGTATTAATAATAATCCTATCCACTCCGCTATTTTCCATGAAAAATGATCAAAATCGTATTGCAATTAATATTAAACTCTAAAGAGAAAAAAAATAAGTACAAAATACAAAATAACATTTAACTGAGATCAAAATCTAAGCTCCTCCTGTCAGATTTCTCTCCCAAGATCTGAGTAGTAATTCTCTTAACTGAGAGTCATAGTTCCTTAATTGTTAGTAGGAAGAATCTGGTGCCAGATGAAATCAACACCTTTGAGTTGATAACTTTCTTTATACTACTACATGAGAAATTTCTTTTATTTGATTGGCTAAGAGCAGTGGTATTTCTGCTTAATTTGAAATACCTTCATGTGAAAATTACAAACCTTTTGCCAATAGTAGTATAAACAAATAATTGCATGATTTGTACGTGATATTTGGCATAAATACCACTCGAGATATTTCAAAACTGTCTCAAATTTCACTCGCCTAACGGCTCTTGAAATTATGTACAACAATTTTGAAATATCTCTCGTGGTATTTATACCAAATATCACTACAAACCATGCTATTACCTATACAAATTCTAACGGCATCATCTGTCTGCTTATCAGTGTACTGATACTGTGAGGGGAAGTTCTACGTTGGTCAAAACCAAGAGTGAAAGGGTTTGAGACTTCTGTTCCTCAGTAGGTCCAGTAGTAGAGCACCCGAACACACTAGGCGACAAGTCGCAGCGACAACTCTCTGCAACGAGTCGCCCCGTGTGTACTGCTTGCAAAACAAGTCGCTGCCACGCGACGAGGGTTCGATGCACACGCAGTGATTTCGTATGAGGAGGGGGAATGTGAACTAGTTTTGTCATTCAATATTAATTAAATATGGCGGACAAGCGAATTCAGCGATGGTCAAAGAAAAAGAAGCTTTTACTTCTGCTAAGTGAAACCGCGAGATAGCGAAAAGTACGCATGGCGCGGCAACGCTGCTTTGTCGTCAGTCGCAGTCGCACGAATTCAGACTGGTTTGAATTCATGCAACCGATCGCAGCGACAAAATCTGCCACAGCGACAACGACTTTTGCAAAAATTAACCGTGTCAAATGAGGCGACGTGTCGCTGTGACTTGTCGTCAAGTGTGTGTTTCTGTGCACTTTGTATGCCTGTGGTCTCAGACCGTGAGCACGAGCGGTCAATTTTGAGTTAGCCTTCTCGAGGTTCGGCCAGATAGAAAGGGTGAACGGGCCAAGAAAGGAAGCTTTTAACGTTCGCAAGCTAAACAACCTGAGGGACTGCTCTAAACGCAAGGAGCTCGAAGTTTGACCGTCTGTAACAGGATAACATCTCCAAGGAAACTTATATGTTAGTTAGCCAAATTGCAAACAGTGACGTTGAAGACGGTTTAAATTTTCATAACTCTCGAGAAATGTGGAGCGTGTACCCGTAAAAGACTTCGCTGTACTGCCGGCTCATATTCTGCTCCAGCGGCTTGGATACATTGTTCAACAGCCTGAGGTAGTTCGTCTTTGATTGAACGAATGTACTCTTCCGCTCTTGCACTCTTTTTCTGTAGTGAAAAACAACACAAAAACAGATTACTTATAGTACTTAATAAGCGAATGTTTTAAAATAGGGTTGTAATAGAAAAACTTTTAAATGGGAAGCTATGGAAGTTAAGAACTATTTCCAAACACGCCATGGTGGGTGATTTTTTGAAAAGTAAGTTTGAAGCAATTTCCCTAAAAAAAGAGTTAAGCAGAGAAAAGATAAAAAGCAGAGAAAAGATAAAAAGCACAGCAGAATAAAGAAGCTACAGTGTGGTTCCGAATGGACCTGGCCGCATAACTGGTCAGCCACAATGCTGGCTTAAAAACACAGTGCATTACTCTTTACCTCAAATTCTTTTGCTGCATCGTACAAAGTAGCGCCAGGTTTCATTGAACCAATCTTAAACACCTGTTCAACAGGAGCTGAAACGAGACGTGCTAGTCACTCATCAATGTATCAAGGTTACTGATAGCCACAGTAGATTTAAAACGACTTGATCCAAGCATGAGACAATGTCTTTGATTAAACGTTTCTAAAATCAACCTAAAATTAGCAAAAGTTATCTTTTTAAAGATCGATAAGTGAATAAAATTCTTGGTCCATAGAAATCGTGAATTCTACATCACTCAGTTGCTACAAAAACAAACATAAAGTAAACTAAGTGATTAAAAGAAGGTGAAAGAATCACTTAAAAAAATTGCAGCGCTCGAATGTTTAATACACTCATCACCTATCACCTGACCCTCTAGATACAATTTCACTGTTAAACTCACTTGGAACTCGCTGCAAAAGTTCATGTGTTTCATTGCCAATGATCCTAATACCATCTAACTCCTGCACCAAATGAACTGTCCCATCCATTTGATATGTACTGCAGTTAAGGATGAGTAATATATATATTTTTTTATCAAACGGTTCAAGCTCCGCGAGCGGGCAAGATTGAGAGAATTGTGAGTTCTGATTGGCTACCCAAGCGGTAAAGATGGGTCTATTTTGGCCAGTCAGGATTACCGGCTTTGTTCCGCGAAACGAAACAAAACAAAATTGCCATATAATAAATCGTTTATTGAACAAGCTTGTTCGGTGAAGATGGCTGGATATTGGTCTCGTTATTTTTTCCGTTCTAACTAGCCTCCACTGCGTCTCGGTCATTAAAAAAGGCGTTAGGAGTAAAAAGAGGTTGGCCAATATACAACGCTTAGTCAATAACATATACTCTCATGTTCGAACAAACAAGAGATGGACTCAAACTTCATTTTTCACCGAACACGGCGAATTTTGCGTCTCGTTTACAAAATTCTCCCACACTACTTTTTTGTTCTCTTTTCCTGAAGATATTGTAGAAAAAGGCAGGTTCCTTGCAATTTGAATGCGCGTGGTCCTAGGCAAAGGAGCGTCAAAGTTCGTTTGCCGCAAATCTTTCCGAGGGTCGACGAGTGGTAAATTGCGAGAAGTAGAGACACAAATCCGAGCTACACCCATTGAGTTACCGGGTCATTTCCGGTACAAGCTATTTTGAAGAGTACTGATGTTGTTAGCCCCTATCCATCCTGAGGCTAACAGTTAAAAACAACTTCTTTGCAATTTTAGTCATTTTATCTGGCCCTGGAATTGACGCATGCGCTCAAATCAAAACGTGGAGTCAGGAGTCGTTTTTCGAAAGGCCCGGTAAGCGACCGGGCCCAGAAAGCTATTTTAGGATCCCAATATTTACAACGGGAATTACAATTTTGTTGGGTTTTAAGCCAGGCACATTCTAAGCGGTTACACCGAGAACAAGAAGGCTTCAGACAACGCAGAAACACCACAGGACAGATCTTCATTCTCAGGAACATAATCGAGCAAGTGCATAAGTGGCAAGCGACGCTGTATCCTAACTTAATAGACTTTGAGAGAGCATTCGGCTCCGTTCACCGAGCAAGCCTACGGAAGATGAATGCAAGCGTGTGGCATCACACAGAAAGTTATCAACGGCATAAAACTCTGTATGATGACCTCCAATGCGCTGTCCTTGTGGATGGGGAGACAATCAGTGGTCCAAGATCCACTCTGGCGTAAAACAAGGATGCTTCATATCACGCTTCGTCTTCCTCCTTGCAATCGACTGGATGCTGCGGAAGACAGCAACTGGACGAACAGGCATCAAGTGGAGTTTCACCTCTAAAATAGAAGATCTTGATTTTGCCCATGACATTGATCTAGTGTCCTCAACACTAGCCGACATACAGACCAAGACTGACAAGTTGGCCACTAACGCCCTTGGAGTTGGACTCCGCATCAGCGAGAAGACTGAGGTGATGCGCATCAACTCCATAAACAAGTAAGCTGTACCGTTTTGGGGGAAATCCACTCAAAGAGTTTAGCGAATTTGTCTACCTCGCGGCGACCATGAACACAGAGGGAGAAGGAGAGAAAGACGTCACCAACCAATTAACGAAAGCAAAAACCACCTTTGTAATGCTTGTTGACATATGGAATTGCAAAGACCTACATAGGAAAAGAGTCTAATCTGTCCTATCCTGTTATATGGATCAGAGACTTGGAGCTAGAACAAAAGCGACGATAAGAGACTTGATACTTTCCACACAAAGTGGCAACGGCCTGTTCAAGATCAAGCGGCAGGAACATGTCGCCAACCAAGAGGTCCGGAGACTAACAAAGTGGTCACCACTGATGCAATGCATTTTGGCCTCAAATGAGACCAGAAGGGAAACGGAAACAGGCAGGAAGGTGGTTGATGGTTGAAGTTGGTTTGGTTGGACATCCTGAAAACAGGTCCGCACTGCAGCCTCACAGCTGAATAAGTGACAAGCAAATGTGGAGCCCCTCTGTGACGCGCAGCAAGAGGAGATCAGATGATGATGAGGAAATTCTAAGCTAACCTGCACGTTGGGCCAGTTTGTACGTCAAGAACTACACACACCTTCGATAGACTCCGACTTACAATGGAGCTGCGGTCCCGGAACCTTCCAGAAACGGGCCCCAGGACAGGTGTTTGCAGCGCTGTTTTGTTAGCTGGGTTGGCAAATTTTTCAGTAGTCTTCTAAGGGAAAAGTTTATTTTGGAACGGTAAGGAAACATGAACACCAAGAGTCAATCGATGTTCAAAGGTCAAAACGGGTCATTTCTTGGCAAAAAAATCGATACCGTAATAATAAATAAAAAAATTGTTTTGGCTTTTTCCTTTGACTCCACAAAAAGTTCAGATTCCCCTTAGTCCAAACGCAGCTGACCATAGGCCCCTTAGCGGCAGGGAGAGTCTAAAAACCATCAATATCTAAAATATCAGTAAGGATATCTAATGGTGTCCTTTGTTGGACCAATCACATCCATAAAATCTTCCCAGTAACATATCACAGCGCCATTGGCACACCTGAAAAAAAAAACAGAGTAATGACAAAATCATTACAGCACCCAAAGAACATTTCCACACAACAGCAAAGGTGCTCGATCAGTCTCTACATTTAGATCAAGGACAGGGAACAGACCATGACCCATCATGACCGCTCATTTTAAAATTTGCTTACCAAGCAAGCTGTTTGGGTCTGGCTGGACAGGCAGTATTGAACTCACAGTAAACTTTCTGTTGATTAAAAAGAACAACTATATGTCAGTCCGTAAAATGCATAAAATGTTGAATTTCCTCAGAGACTTGGTCCCCTCAAATCCTCGCCCAACTTTGCTGGTGGTAATTGGACCCCTCCTGTGGATTTGGAACCTCTAAAAATAATGACCTTTTAGGGGTACACCAGGGCTCCACATGACCAAACAGATATGTTGACGGGAAAATACATCCAGATCTGATGAAATATTACCTGAGAATACACAGGACTATTTTTTTCTCCTTTTCCTTTATTTCACTATTACACATTGAAGAAATACAAACCTCCATATATAGTGGGTTACTACAACTTAAAACAATTATACGTACATGCACACCGACACCAAAAACAACGTGGGGATAAATACCTCTTACCAACCGAGCTCGAGGTCCATCCTGTAAATTACGGACCGAGTTTGTTTGGAAGCAAAAAAAAAACGAGGATCCGTACCTTATAGAACGGACCGAGAAAACGAGGTTTGTAAGATATTTATTATATCTCAAAACAAACTTTTGAATTTAGCGGGCCGTACAGTGAAGTACGGCCTGCTAAATTGACCAATCACATCGCGCGTACTAACTGAGAGATATAATGACATACAAAAGCATTAATTTTTTGCAACACTTGTGATACTGGAAACAAAACTACGACGGAGTCTTAAACTTCCACTTCTTATAAAAGTCATTCAAACTTTTGGTCTGATACCAGCAATATACAACTCCGTTTCATACTTTTTGTGTAACATAGCTTTGAATAGACGTATCGTAGGTTTCATCTCGTTTATCCTACACTGATAGATTACAGATTTTCCCACCAAAATACATAGAGGATATTACACGGTGGCGAGAAGATATGAATTTTATGTTCGAGTGGCAAGAACAAAATGGAGACTAAAGCAAAAGGCGGGAATCGTGACGTCATTGAACGATACGACACTCACAAAGGTGACATACGGAAAATACGACACTCGGGTCCCGGACGAAGTGGCGTATAGAATCTACGAGTGGTTTAGTTCCCAGTAAAACCCTCTTCTCCATATAATAAAGTAATTTAAAAAGTCGAGGTCTTTTCCACAGAAGCCAATAATTACTTCTTTCAAAGATAAAGTAATATCTTCTTTCATATTTCCATCCCAAAATAATTCAAAGTCTAACCAGAATGCTTGTGAAAAAGGGCACAGATAAAATGAACTTTCTAATTCTTCTCCAAAACGGCAACAAAAAGAGAAAGCATCTGAATTTTACTGTTCCCAATTTCTTTAGTAGAATATTCGTGCAAGTAACATTAAGAACTTTAAATTGAAAATCCCTTACATATCTTTCCATACAGACTTACGGAGAATGTAGATTTCGGATAGCTCTTTTAATACGAGTAACACTAAACTTTTGCTCCAGCTTTTTTGCACCATTTTGTTGAGTAGCTTTCAAATCAATAAGCACACTATAATAATGTTTACATTTGGCCACCCCTACATCAAAGAAAGTATTACTATAATAGAAGCCCCGTTTTCCACCCTTTCTAACATCATCTTCCTTGCACCTTAAGATATTACGAATAGCTGCTCGTAAACCAGCCCATTGTAAGAAATTGCACACAGGATCAATAAAATTTCATTTTTTGTTTTGTAAGACACAAGAAAGGACATAAGAGTCCTTGCAACTGCTGTGGTGGTGTACTTATCTCTAGTTAGCAGTGACAAAAACTCTTAACACTGCACTGAAGCTAAAAGTGCATCTCACATGAAAGGAAAACGTTTACAACAAGATGCTGTTCCTGCTTGTGATGGGCCATGTAGGTGTTATCAATAAGAGGACAGATTCATTGCTCAGCAGAGGCCATCTCTGGCTGGTAACACGTTCCATCCTCTAACAGATTTTTCAGAATTAGGATGCTCAAAACTTGCAGCGAAGGAGCATGCTTTGCACGTTGCCCCAATTCCAGTTTTACATATATTATTATATGACCTAATTTCCCATTAAAAAGAGTACAGATATTATTGGAAAAGAGAATGCTATTAATTTTGCCCTACATTAAATTTTACCTAAGCCCACAATGAAAATACCGCAAGAATTATTACACTCAGACATGACTGCAGTAAGAGGCACAATAACCTGAAGGTCTGCTGATCCAATCCACAGAAGTCCAGAGTCGGTAAACATTGCTAGATAATCAAAGTTGTAAGATAAAGCCATCTCGATAATGGAAGTAACTGATCCTTCACTGAATGTTACTGTCTGAAAAAAATACCACAGTGAACCATTACTGGTGATCAAATAATATAGGAGAAAAGATGGTGTGGGGGAGGGGGTGGTCGGTCGGGGAGGCATGGGCGGTCGGCGGGGGATGGGCGGTCGGGGGGGGGATGGGCGGTCGGGGGGGGGTGTCGGTCGGGTGGTGGGATGGTCGGTCGGGTGGTGGAGTGGTCGGTCGGATTGGGAGGGTCCGGGGGTGGAGAGCCTATTCTTGTTGATTTTGTTATTGTTTTGGCCACTTTGGGAAGCAATGTACAGTGTGTCACATTTGAAGGTTTAACAGAATTTGGCAAAATAAAATTTACAAGCAATAAGAGTTGAAAATATGACAATTCATTTATATACATACATTCATACATAAATACTATACTGGCTCGTCCCCACGGGGCTTTTCAGAGTCAATTTTACATTAAACACAACGTAAACCTCTTTTTGCTAAGAATCACAACTGGTGGAAGGCAGACCAGTAGGCTACTTAAAAGCGTGGCCGATGATATGAAGGATATGAGACCCTGGATTACTGTAATATTACATATCCAGGTGCTGGTCAGGATTGGAATTGAACCCGGGACCGCGACCTGATTACAAGTGCCCTAACCACTTGGCCACGCTGCCTCCTATTTCAGTACTGGTTTACATTTTCATTCTGGTTGGTGATAAAAATGTATTGGTAACCTCCTCTGATACGACCAATCCACTGCTAATGAGAAGATGAGAGACTTGAGTAATTTATCAACTTGTCTTGGATCCATGTAAGTATCTGGGTAACTGTGTACCTACTCCTCCCCTAACACAACAAGTTATAATAAGTAAAAGTTTGTGTTAATGTTCGGTTGGGAGAGGGGTAGGTGCACAGTTGCCCAGATACTTACATTGATCCCCTGACTTTTTAAACTAGCATAATTACCAGTATTAGGAAGTGTACAATAATACTAATGACAATTACTACTTTGATGTTGGAAGTGAAAGAGCTGATGTTTCCTAAAATTATTTTCCAGCAAAAGTTTTAGCAGTCTCTAAATACAAAGATTCACTTGTGCAGCACACAAAATTCAGCAACCTGCAAAATACAACTCCCACAAAACTTGTATATGACACTGTATCATACATGTATGTATTGGCAGCAGTTTCTTTGGAAATCAAGTCAATATCCTATTAACAATTCACTCTTTTCATGCTAACCTGTTTTATGCACTGCTCCTTTTCAACAAGATAGAGCAGATTGTCTATTGCAACCAGCAACGAGGACCCTCTGTCATGAGGTATTATTGCCCAGCTGCTAGGAGGGGCATCAAATCCTGGCAGAGGTATGAAGAGAACAATGTACAATGTATAGTAGAACAACATGATTCCATGTACGTTTGTGGAATAAAAAGAAACCATTTGTCCTTTGTCCCTTAAGTTTTCAAGATGCACTAGAAAGTCATAATAATTATTTTTTGTAACATAACTTACAAATGTAAAGTTGCAACAAAATAATATAACATTATGATAATGACTGTAGATAATTGTTTGTCAAGATTTATTATCTGAATGTACAAACTTTTAAAAGGAACAGTTGCTGTTGACATTAACTGACATGTTGACAACCTGAGCAGAAGTCATCTTCAAAGTCAGGAGACTACCTCTGAAAATGAATCCTGCCGAGGTTGTCAAAGTGTCAGTCAACAACAACAGCAACTGAGACTATGGGGTTTAAACCATTTATTAATATGTGCAGTATTTCCTATGAAAATTATACTGCACAAGACCATAAAAAATGTGTTATGCACTTTAAATTGCTGAAATACAGAAAATTAAATTGTTATACAGTGGCACAAAATGTAATTAAATTGTTCTCCTGAAGTAAACATTTTACGTTGACTTCCTTTACATAACACTAAACAAGTGAATGTAACTTGTTCTTGTAATTTTAATGCACTGAGGTTGTGCACTTCTATAGGAGAATTCATACTCTAGGAATTGAAAAATGCTTACCAGGTGGGTCTGAGAATCGTCTGCTGCGTACTTCGGATCCAACAGTGTTAGCAACAAAGAAGTGGTAGTTACCAGTAAGTACAGCAATGCCTGTCCTTCCAGAATGGTTATAAATCCTACAGTCAATAACCTTTGATTCCTTGGCATCCTATCATCATATTTATTTAATATAGTCAACTCCTTCTTAACAAACACTCTATTAAGCTACTACAAGTTTCTCCTAAACGAACACCTTGTAGAGAACTGTTTTGCTTCTTGAGCTCAGTCAAATACTGTTTCAAAAACCCTCTCTTTAGCAATCACTAGTCAAATGTCTTAAGCAACCACTTTTCAGGCCTGAAACTTGGCAAATTCTTTTGTCTCATGTTTCCATTTTTGATCAGTTTTAAGATAGTGCTGACAGATAATTATTTTATACAACTAAAAGAATACAGCTAGATTATCAGCCCTGTGGTCAGAGAACATTAACAAGTCCACACTTTCAAAACATGATAGGATTTCCTCTCCCAAATGAAGTACACTAGTGCTTCCAAAATTTTCTCTAAATAAGCCATGGATTAAGAATGATTCCTTTTCTCAGAGGAGATTTTCATATTTTCTTCATTAATTTTCACTAATAAAAAAGGTGATAATCAGTGGATCTTAGTAGGTTTTGTCTTCTTTTCTTGATGTTTCTATAAGGCAACCACTTTTTCTTGCACTAAACTGGGGTGGTTGGTTAAGAGAGAGTTCACTGTAATCAACAGTAAAAAGGCATGACACTACATGACATTGCAATGGACCACACGACCACTTATTGAGAAACAAGGGCATTTCATTCCACAAAAGAAGTAAAGAAAGAAATAACATCTTTAGGAAATTCCAAGCCAACTCTGTTGCAAATCTCAAATTTTCTTGCAAGGAACAACACAGTGAGGAATTCCAAAATGGTTGCAAAACTAGGAAGCCATATTTTTTGAGAATATAAAAATGGTCATTTCAATTCAAATTGAATTATTTCTTTTAAGAAATCAAGATGATAAGAATGTTGAAATGCTACTGTGACTGGATGAATCCAATCTACATTAACTGACCTGCCCCATTGTCAATGTCCTTTTGAAGTCTCCATGGATGTCATATATAGAGACACTGCCATCTACCGCTACACAGAGGAGACTCTCTATCACAGACCATCCCATTTGTACAACTGAAGCTCCATCCCACTGAAAATCAGGAGCACAATTTATAGACATGAAGCGTGTTTTAATAACATTACATTCTCTTGGCTCTTTGTTATCTCAATTACAAGTATTTGTGCAAATAAAGTTTTGATGTACAATATTTTTTTAGTGTTGAAGAAGCCCCAATGGGTGCAACATCCACTTGAATTAAAGAGCTCTTACGAGAAAAATTCACATCTTCCGTTTATTCAACCTATTATATTATACTGAATCTACTCAGTGTGACAGGTGCCCAGTGTGTGGTGTAGGGTGTGGAGGGCTTGCGGCTGGGTTGGCAGGGCAGTCCAGCTGGGCAGTCTTCTTAGGGTGGGGGGGGGGGGGGGTTTGGGCAGTCATTGAGGCCCATAGCCTCTTGGGGCACCTAACCTCCACCTTGCAACGATTGGTTTTAATATACATGTATATACATATTATTAATATTATTATTATATATACATTATTATTATTTATACGACTGGTTACACAAGCTGACAAGATGAGCTGAATCCTGTGGTCTGATTGACTACCAGAGTGGACAGGATAGGCCTATCTTGCCCGCTAGGGATTTCCCGTGTTGTCCCGTGAAACAAAGCAAGCAATTTGGGCATATCATAATCCTTTATTGACCAAGCTTGTTTGGTCAAGGTAGCTGGATATTGGCCTTATTCTTTTTTGCGATTTTAATTACCTTGACTACATCTTGGTCAGCACAAACACCAAGCAGCAGCTCATGCAATTTTGAAAACATCACTTGTGCCAAAAAATCATGAAATGCACACATGTTCATGCACAATTTCCTATACACATATTATCTATACAAGTATATTAAAATTAATAATAAACATTTAATAATTACATTGCAGACAAATATTGCACACCTAACTGACACAAACCTTTATGCTGGCAAGCTCTTTTCCAGCAGAGGAAAAAATATGAATAACTGGTTTGTTAAGAGACGGTCCTTGCACTCGGACAAACTGTGTGTCGTCACGAATAAGGGCTGAATTTCAAGGTTAGACAGAACAATAGTTTAGTTATCTATTGCTTAACAAATGACAACAATTGTAAATATTCCTTTTTCTTACTGCAACTTTCAGTTAAATGTACTGTAAACAGTACAACACAGTCTCTATGCTTTCAGGGATGAGCAGGTATTATCTCCTTGTCTAGAGCCCATAAGGTACACTACACTGTACATGTAGCTTTAATAAAATGCTACTGCTGACAGCAGCTCACAAGCAGGGTTCTTGTCAGAGCTAGGACACCGAGACGTTTACTCAGAGTCCCAGACAATGTTGTAGGTTTGTCAGTTGATGATGATGATGTTGACTTTGACAACACGAGCGCAACTAGTTTGTGACACACCGGACAGCTTACGTGACTTAAGCTGATACCTAGAACGTCTCTTTCACAAAAACAATTATAGCGCTGACTTTGTTAGACGAAACATTTACCAACCTACTGAAGCTGACGCTACTAACAGGAACCCCACACCGGTTACTACAGTGACCATACCTTACATTAAGGGCACTTCTGAGACCATCCACGGATCCTACAGCCCTACAACATCCATGTAGCCCACAAACCTACAATCATGTTACAACACCTACTGACCAAGGTTAAAGACATGGTCAAACCTAACAACAGGCAGGGAGCAGTTTATAAGATCAAACGCTCCAACTGCCAGGCTTCCTACATGTACATTGGTGAAACTGCAGAAACCTTAAAACGAGACTGACTGAACACAAACAAACCACAAGAAATGGTGATACCAACAATCACATTCCTGTACAAACTATTTTCAATGACTGACTCTGGAAAGCTGGTACACCAACCTAGAACAAACACCTCTTAACAGCAACTACCAGCACCTTACAAATGACTTATCCATGATGGAAATAAAACCGAAAAACGGACTTCTAAGAAACCGACATAATTTGACTAACTATAGATGGACCTAAAACAGACCTATTTTACAAACAATAGAGGGATCTAAACCGACCAATGACTGGTAACAAACCTTACACGAGTCTTTCAGCCAATACGATCATGGCTAACCTAACCAATCACGTTTAACAGATTAGACCAGAAAAACTATAGACAGATCGAAACCGACCAATGACTGGTAACAAACTTCACACGAGTCTTTCAGCCAATAACATCATGGCTAAACTGACCAATTACATAACAACCAGACTGACAAACACTATTCACTTGACTCTGAAGATGACTTTCGCTAAGGTTGTTGAAACGTTAGTCACCAACAACAGTTCTTTTCAGAACTACCCTCACCCGGACAATCAAACTATACGAAATATACATGTAGGTGCTTAATTGTGAAATGACTAACATTGTAATGATATACGTACAAGTATCTGTAACCTAAGTGTACGACTTTTTTGTCTGACACAAGGATTGACTCAAGAATCTTCATTTAAGAGTGATACTCTATTTGTTCCTTTCAAAGCACCAGTTACAACCCCATACCCTCTACTTGTAAACTTTCTAACAAATTACCATCAGATTCAGAACATCCATCCCAAACCACATCAGCATATTCTAAGGATGAACGAACCAAGGATTCGAATAAGACTTCAAGTGTAAAATGACTCAAAATAATATTTAAAGGGCTTTTTGGAAGCTTTTTAATGCATTTCCATCAAAATTCGTGCTCGTCAGGATAGGTTGCATCAAATTTTCCAACGATGGGAATAGGAAATTTACTACTGCAGCTGTAGAGCTTGACCTTGCATTTCTCTAGGATTAGTTTTTTCTTGGACCTTTCCTGAATCTTCTGGAATCTCTCCTCATCCATGACATTAGCACCTGCTCCTGAGTCATTGGTCACCTGGACTTTAACATCATTCAAGAGGAACTTCAAAGATGTCTCAGTAATTTCAGCCATCAGTGATTTTCTTCACGTAATCATCATCTGAATCGTCTTCATCATTTTGGTTTAATCTCCTTCCATGGTTCTTGCTGCTTTTACAGATAGGCTAAAAGTGATTTTTTTTTCCACACTTTCGACATGGTTTACCAAATGCCAGGCGTTCTGCTGGCTTGTGCTCTCTTCCAAGTCAAGTCACACTTTCTTTGTCACTTGGATCTTTCCCTTGAGCTTTTCCTCTAGGGAATATGGAAATAACATTATTGCAAAGCTGGCAGACCGCTATTATCCAGGCCTCAGCAGCTCTTCTTTGTAGTTGAAGTCTGTTTAAGTTGCCCAGTGAGCAATGCTTGGCCTGAGAGAGCTGCCAGAGTTCTTATATGGCAGAAAAGTAGGTTGTGCTCTTGTATAAAAAATGATCTGTTGAACTCATTACGTTAAATCACAATCACTGGTCCAAAGCAGGACTCAGAGGAGCTGCCAACACTTATGCAGGAAGTAGTAGAAGAGTGGCTAAGAGAGAAAGATCAGAGAAACCTGTAAAGACTTCCTCCTATCTCAACTGTTACCTCAACCTCTACCTCTTCCCCAGCCATCACGACAACTCTGTTAACACCAGAGGTTGCTAATGTAGAGAATGATCTGCCATATCAACATGGACGTCCATGCTGAAGAACATGATCAAGATGATCATGATATGCATCCTCTCTGGATCCTGATCCATGTCCTCTCAGTTGGAAAGTTCTCCAGAGCCAAACTTTGATGCTTATGTGGCTACTCTCCAGCTCCAAGATTGTGACAACAATCATGGAAGATTCTGAATATGAATCAGACTATGTATTTTTCTGATTAATATGAAATATAAGCTGCTTTCCTACATTTATCTCACTTGACTTCGTTATAAATATGAATACTTATAATGTGAAGCAATCTGTTTAGTAATTTTACTTAAGCTTACATTGCAAATCTTGTATACTTGATGTTGCTTACATTGCAAATCTTGTATACTTGATGTTATTGAGATAATAATAAAAATTATTATGTTAAGCTAGATATAAATATCAAGTTTGAGCCACAAAGAAAGTGAGCTTCTTTTTCTTCTGATACATGTATGAGCAAAAATGAAACAGATTTAAAATAGTACCACAAGTATGACCTTTGTTAGAAAAATTCCATGTTTCTGTGCATTCAATACCCGTATTCAAGTAAGGGAGCCAGATTGACCAGAAATGCCTAAAAGGCACCCATTGGACCTTACAAATTCTAAATTTCAAGACCCCCCTCCCACACAGTACCCTGACTTGGCACTCTATGTCAAGACGCTGGCTATACCACCATCTTAGTCCCTGCCATTAATTTTGCCAATTTGACCTGCTATTCAAGACGCTAACAAAAACCCTGCACATCTGTGTTTGTTATGCCTTACCCTTGGGGGGAGTGATGACAAGCAACCTTCAAAAAGCAATGGAGACCAATATGATTTTGTGCAGCATCAAAATTCTCCCCAGCATTCATTTTATAATTTAATAGTGGAGCTCCACAGCGGCTCGAAGAGCCGCAGAGCGGAGCCTCATAACTACCGTGCGAGGATAGAAATTGAGAAAACCATGCGTTTGAGTTTTCATGGTCATCGTGGCTAGCGGCATGGCTCGCGGGCGCGTGCGCCTAGCGACATTGCCCCACTAGCGACGACGACTACGTTGCCCCAACATGGCGGCCATAGTCATCCGGGACATTTAGAAGGTCTTAAACTGAAACAAGGCTTTGTTTTTCGCGCAATGGCTCTTCCGTTGAGTCGCGAGCTAGATCTTTTTTTTTTGACGATTTATTTCAGCTATCGAATCTTCTTTAAGTAGTTGCGTACACCAGGTGTATTTAATAACTTTAGTGACAGCATTTTCAATGTGTGAAGGTCTGTGTCAGGAGCTCTGCTTTTAGGCTTGCCTAAATCTATTTATAGATGTATCATTTAACAGTTGGGATATGTATTTAACATGTATTGAATGACTCTGGCCTCCTTTGAAATGTTGTTCTATGGTAAGGCAGATATAGAGCATAATGAGTTGTTACATTTTTAGGGTACTTTATATTGTATTTTAGTATAAATCTACTAGTGTTCTATCACAAATGCCGCGCTCTGATTGGCTACGCTACTCACTATCTATTCTGTGATAGATAGTGAGTAGCGTAATGGCGGCCGCTTCTTCACGTTTTCGAAGTGTCCGTGTAGAAGATTTAGGCAGTTTACTGGTCGAGGCTGTTCCAGAAAAGACAAAATTTTGAAGGACTAGTAGATTTATACTAAAACAATTAGATTATTCGCTCTCGATTTCTATGCGTGATAGTTGACGAGGGCTGCGCCCTCGTCAACTATCGCGCGATAGAAATCTCGAGCTCATAATCTAATTGTTTAGTATTGTATGACATTGTATCAATCTCATGTATGGACTCTTATGATCTAGAGCTGACAACATTAGACTTATTATTTGGTTCACAACTGAATGACATAAATATGGTGTGCCCTTAACCCTTTAAGTCCCAGTAGTGACCAGCATCCAATTTCTCGTCACAATACTCACTGTTCATAACCATCCATGTTAGGAGAATAATGAAAATTGTCACCAAAAAAGAGTTGTATTGATAATTATTTAACCCTTTCACTCCCAAGGGGTCTCCATTTGACGAGTAAAATCGTCTGGCGTTAGACAGAGTAAAATCTATAAAGTCACTCTTGGGAGTGAAAGGGTTAAATAAATTCTCCTCACTACTACCATAACAAAGATAATTATGAGAACAGTTAGGAGAAAATAAATGTTGACATTGGGGTTTAAAGGATTAACTACATTAGGCTGGTGCAGAGACTGGGCTTTGTTGCATCCAATCATACCAAATTTGGCATCTGTTGGTAAGCCATTTCATCAGTTTGACTGTGGTATGAATTAAGCTCCCTAACAAGCTAATACAAATTATTTGACATACCAATTGGTCCTCCAAATGGAGCAGCACTCACAATGTACTTGGAAAGGTCAACAGCCTCTTGCCAAGCCATGCTGTACAACTCTATTTTTCTGAACACAAATAAAGAAGACATTGGAAAAAAACCAGTAACAATACATTCCCAATTACAGTCCAACCTCCATTACCAAGAGCTTGTTAACCTAGAATTTTCAATTAGCAGGACTTGTTTCTCTGGTCTCATTTTTGTAACAGATATTAATGAGATGTGACACTGGTAAGGCAAAACCTTTCTTAGTACTGTGAAGTTGGACAATAAGGAAAGCTTTGAAGCATCAGCCTATTAGTTAGACAAGTTCAAAAATCATCATGGCATAACACCTCTATATTTGAGTATGACTTTTCCACTATTAGGGTCCATTCACTTTATCTCCATTGTTTACATTCCTGTTTTATTAATATTCTAATTGTGTCAATAATAAAAATGCTTGAATATGATTGGTTGTTAAAAGCCTTTATTTATAGCTTAATTGGCTGTTTCAGGTCCAAACGGTCCAATTTGACTTGTCCAGATCACAACCATTTGTAATCAGACATGCCAAATCAGACAGTTTAGCAGCCAATAAAAATTAAGCACTTCACGCCATTAGCCAAAGTAAACTTTAACTTCCAAGCCAATCCTAGCCAATCAGAATCAAGGAAATTTCTTAAGCGAGCAGGTTGACAGGTGCAAACATGAAAAAATCAACAGGTCCAATGACTCAGATATGGTTTCCTTACATTTTGACACCATCATTAATTCTCAAGTTTCTCGCATTTTGTTATTGACATACTGTATCAGACCTCGTGTCATACAATTTAGGGTCAATCATGCTCGTAATTTCAAATAACTTGTCCAATTGCTCCCTGAATTGTACTCCACTCAGTCCTATTTCCACAACATATTTTTGATTATCTGGACTCCTGATTATCCGGACAAGGCCCAATGAGTCTGAATAATAGGGTTCAACTGTCAATAGACATATAGTAAAATACAAACTGTAATAGCAAAAATTTTTGACCAAGTGATCTCACAACAGATTCTCCATTCTTATATGTTGAGGAGCAGATGACACTCATTATGGAGAATAACTACGACATGCTAAAACTTGCATACACCTTTGGTCCAAAATGACTATTTTCTGAGTGTGAACTGGTTTGGAACAGCTTGCAAAGGAGGTGGATTGAAAACTCCCAAAATTCCAAACTGTTGTGGACATCAATTTAATTATTAATCTAATATCCAGTTACTTAACCCTTTCACTCCCAAGAGTGACTTTATAGATTTTACGCTGTCTAACGCCAGACGATTTTACTCGTCAAATGGAGACCCCTTGGGAGTGAAAGGGTTAAAAACTATCTCCCTTAACCCTTTCACTCCCAAGAGTGACTTTATAGATTTTACGCTGTCTAACGCCAGACGATTTTACTCGTCAAATGGAGACCCCTTGGGAGTGAAAGGGTTAAAGGTTAGTAGATGACACAGAACCTATTAGAGTTTGCTAGTTTTGTTTCCAAGTTTATACCACAACCAGCAGGTCTTCACCCTTCAGGTACGGTCTATTAATTGTGACCTCTCACAGTGTTGCAAGCTTTCTGTAATAGTTCTCAAGCTTCAATCATGTATTATATTGAAAGTTATTTAAGTAGTCGACAAGGTTTCCGAAACAATCAAAATTTAAATGATTGAGCTGGAAAATTATGATTTAATTTCAGAATATTGCTATGATATTAAAGGAAATTCCTGTGAACAGTTGCAAGTCCCTTTTCATCCTTTGACTGTCCACATCACAAATCACATTTACCACCAACACCATTATCAACATCAATGCCAGCAAGTAGCCGCACACTGTGTACTAAAGATGGTACTCCTTGGCAGCACAACAGCAAGTTGCAAAATTAGTTGACAGAGACGCTTATCTCCGAGAGCCTAACTAAAAACCCATCACCTTACACTTGAACTCCCCCCACCCCCCTTCTCAATGAACAATCTGAAACCAAATACACCAATACGTTGAAGTTCATTGAAACATTCTCACTTCACAGAACAACGGAATAAGTACATGTACAGTCATAATGCAGTGTTTTGTTCTAAGACAACAATACTCTAATCAACGGAAACAATGACTCCATTGAATATTGAATAAAAATATTAAAAAAATAAATAAATATTGAACGATTGGGTCAAGAAAAATATATGCTACACTGCTTTTTTCACTGCAGGAAATACCTGAATTTGAGCCGTGTAACTCAAAAACACAGTACAAACTTGCCAGCAGCAACTAAGTCTTATCGTAGACCGCGTTAGTCTAAACTGAAACATACCTGTAAAATACATCTCCTAAAGGGTCCCAGTCAATCGTTACGTGAGTCATGTTGTATTTAGAAACTTACACGAAATCTTATGGAAACAAGGATTTGAGGTCACATTTGTACCGCTTTGTAGACAGTCTTAAGTAAAAAGCCCTTCTCTCGTGACTTCGCCGCCATCCGCCGCCATGTTGGTTGTGTGGCTGTATGGTCAGCGGTTGAACCTCTAGTTAGAGTATCCCAGCTGTCCTTTCGAAAGAGGGAAATTCAAGATGGCGGTTCCTAAAGCAAAGGGTTATCGTCCTAGATGCTTTTTCGATGTTGAAATAAACGGCACGCCAGGTAGGGAAATTTAACTAGAGAGTTAGATCATTATACAGGAACGTACTTTATCACAGTGATTGTGGCCGTATTGTTTGGGATCCTGCGTCCTTCTAGCCAGCGTCTCATGAGAATTTGTAGACTGTAGATACACTGTCAAAGAAGCGGAAGAAAAAACATACATTTAGTCCAAGACTATAAGATCAAGTTACGTAGAGCCAACATCCGAACAAGTGCAGCGGGATTCAGGGAAACGGACATTTGTCTTCGTTTAATCCAGAATACAATATTATGATATGGGAGAAGTACTAGCATTTTCTGTTTCCGAGTTTGCATCGTGTTACAATGCCGAAAATCACCATAAATTTTGACTCAAAAGAGGTTTGTCAACGTTACTGCACGTTTCAATCATTTTTACCCGAAAAAGTTTAACTGATTATTTTTTTCATTTTATCCAAGCTGGTAGAATAATCTTTGAATTGTTTGCCGACATTTGCCCCAAAACATGTGACAACTTTCGAGCATTATGTACAGGTGAGGAAAATTATTATTATTACTATTATTATTATTATTATTATCATTATTATTATTATTATTATTATTATTAGTTTTTAACCCTTTAAGCCCTAAGGGGTCTCCCTGTGACGAGTAAAATAGTCTGGCATTAGCTAGAGTAAAATCTACAGTCACTCTTTTAAAGGGTTAAATTAACTAACTCTAGATAGTAGAGTGCTGTGATACTCTTCAAAAGCACTGATTATTATACTTACATAAAATATTAAACATAAGACCACTTAACCCTCACAGGGTATAAAGATGAAGTTCGCTTTAATTTCTACTTTCATATGCTGGTGAACTTGTTAGAAAAATTACTCGCCTGGAATGTGTTCTGTTTTCTTCTTTTGATTTCTATCTTGAAACTTACAGTAAATAGTAATACTTGGAAACAGTAAGAATCAAGAATTTAGTGTCAAGCTGCAAATCTTTTTAGTTCTGAGACATGCTTAGCTTTTTACATTTGACTGCTTGAGTATGATACTGTGCTATAACAATTGTTATTGTTATTATGTAACCTTACTGTATGTTTGTTGTTAACACCGTTAATTATTGTAATTGTTCTTGTCCTTTTTTTCCTTTGGAGAGGCTATATTACCATATTTTAAATTCAGTTCCACATACCCCTTTCACAGTGTTTTCGTATACTAAACAGCAGGGTAAATTTCTTATTGTCTTTTTTGATGCTTAATTCACAAAGCACAATATAGACTTTGGATTGTTGTCGCTTAATGCTCGAGGGATTAGAACATTTGAGAAACGAAAGGCGCTCTTTCAGTGGCTGAACAAAGATAAGGCGGACATAATCTTTTTACAAGAAACTTATAGTACGCCAGACGTTGAAAATATGTGGAAATCTCAGTGGAAAGGTGATCTTTATTTCGCACATGGCTCGGAACATAGTAGAGGGGTTTTGATTCTTATAAAAGAAAAGTTAAGTTTTGAATTGAAATCGTATACGCATGATAATGAGGGCCGCTTTATTATTTTAAAGGCCAATGTACAGGAGCAACCTTTTATCTTTGTCAATATTTACGCTCCAAATAAAACCAGTGAGCAGAGCATATTTTTTCAGGAAATTCAAACTGCGCTTGACGGTTTGAATATAGAAGCTGACTGTGATATAATCATTGGAGGAGACTTCAATGTAATTCTAAATCCTGAGCTCGATGGTTTAGGAGGAAAGCCCAAATTAAAAGAATCGGTTAAAATAATAAACCAAATCCGTTCTTCGTTTGACTTAATAGACATCTGGAGGGTTAGAAATCCAGACGTTAAACGCTTTTCTTGGCGGCAGAAAAATCCAGTAATCCAACATCGATTGGATTTTTGGTTAATTTCTAGTAGCACACAAGATGATATAGAGAGTGCAGATATCATTCCTGCAATTAAATCCGATCACTCGGCAATAATATGGTATATAAACCAAATCGAAGAACAACACCACGGTCCTTCCTTTTGGAAATTTAATGCAAGCTTAATTGATGATGAAAATTTTGTATCGCTCATAAGAGATAAATACTGCACATGGATTGAGGAGGGTAAAGAAACCGACGATCCCCGGGTTCTGCGGGATTATATTAAATATAAAATTCGACAAGAAACGATAGCCTATAGTAAATGCAAAGCTAGGGAGAGAAGGGCAACATTGCTTAGTCTGGAAAAGCAAATTCAGAAATGTCAACTAGCATGTGATAAAGACTCAAGCTCAAAAAATCTGAACGAGTTGGAAATTCTCCAAACAGACTATGATCGTCAGTACGAGTTTATAGCTCAAGGAGCAATTATAAGATCAAGAGCGAACTGGTACGAATACGGCGAAAAAAGCAATAAGTATTTTTTGAATTTGGAAAACTGTCGAAAGAAAAAAAGCTGCATAAGAAAACTTAACACAGAAAATGATAAAACTACATCAAACCCTAAAGAGATTTTAAATGAAATTCAATCCTTTTATGCAAACCTCTATGATAAGAAAGTTGACCATTCTGACGAAGATTTAATGGAAACTTTTCTTAGTAAAGTGGACAACAATACTTTAACAGACGAACAACGGGATACATTGGACAAAAAACTTACTATAAGCGAATGCTTCACGGCCTTAAAAACTTTCCAGAAAAACAAAACACCCGGAAACGACGGACTTACAGTTGAGTTTTACCTCGCATTCTGGTCCCTCGTTGGAAAATGTCTCGTTTAGTGTCTAAATTTCGCGCATCGTCACGGTGAACTATCCACCTCACAGAAACAGGCAATGATCACTCTACTTGAGAAGAAAGATAAAGATAAAAAACTTTTAAAAAACTGGTGCCCAATTTCACTAATTAATGTAGACGTTAAAATTGCGTCAAAAGCACTGGCAAAAAGATTGGAACCAATTTTACCCAGTCTCATTCATCATAGCCAAACTGCATTTATAAAAGGAAGATCAATCTTTGACGCGATAAGAACAATTGATGATACTCTAGAATATGCAAAGAGAAATAATAGACCCGGGATTTTGGTAGCAATTGATTTTGAGAAGGCTTTTGACTCTTTAAATAGAAAATTTCTCTTTAAAATTTTGCACAAGTTTAATTTCGGAACCTATTTTAGGCAATGGATCAAGACCCTTTATACTAATTTATCGAGCTGTGTATTAAACAATGGTTTTACTACCAATCTTTTCTGTGTTAATCGTGGAGTCCGACAAGGTGACCCGCTTTCACCTTTACTCTTTATTCTTGCCTTGGAAACACTTACCTGTTATATTCGACAAAATCGTAATATTCATGGATCGACAATTAACAACGAGGAAATAAAACTAACGCTTTTTGCAGATGATATGACGTGTTTCTTAAAAGACAAGCTTTCTTATTTACACCTATTCGTAACCCTTAAGTTCTTTTCGAGGTTCTCTGGGCTTCGTGTAAATGATAAGAAAACAGAATTATTTGGTATCGGTCCTCAAAAACTTGTGCGAGAAGAGTTTTATCATAAAGTTTGTACATCAATTAAAATATTAGGCATTTATTTTGATTATCATAAGCCAACAAGAAAAAGTTCCAATTTTAACTCCATTCTGAAATCTATTCAAAAAACCCTTAACATGTGGAAGTGGAGGGGTCTTACATTACTCGGAAGGATTCAGATTGTCAAGATGTTTGCAATTCCCAAATTTATGTATAAAGCCTCTCTAATTTCGATCTCAGATGATCTTATAAAAGATGTAAATAAACTGCTCTATGGTTTTATTTGGAGAGGAAATGACAAGATAAAGCGAACTGCACTTATCAACGATATAGAAAATGGTGGCCTAAAGATGCTTGCTATTCAATCTATGATTTTATCGCAAAGAATTATTACCTTGAAGAGATATATTGAAGAATATAGTAATCCATGGAAAACAATTCTCGATACCTTCTTAGGCGAAGTTGGCGGAAAACTTATTTTGCACTGCAATTTTGACACTCGTAAACTTCCTATCTATCAACCGGATTTCTACAAAGAATGCCTTGAGGCATGGTTTGATTTGAACACAATAAATGTTGTTTCCTATGACGATGTTATGAATCAAACAATATGGAACAATAAGCATATTCTTATTGAAAAAAGGTCTTGTTTCATAAAATGTCTGGTCGATAACGGAATCTTAAAAATAGGAGACTTGATATCTAATACTGGCAGATTTCTCGAGAGTGAAAAGATTTTGCGTTTACAATTATCTCCCATTCTTTATTTCAATTTAATGGGTGTCATCAATGCCATTCCTAACGAATGGAGACTAATTATCAGACAAAGTCAACAGCATATTTATTCTCCTTGGAGCGATACTATTCAAATCAACATAGATGGCATTAATGTCAATCTATTGAAAGTTAATTCTAAAATGATCTACAATGAATTTAAACGTCAAAAGCAAACTACACCTTCCGCCCAAATAAAATTAGATAGGTAATAAATACCCAGAGCTTTCTGTGGAGTGGAAAAAGATTTACTCTCTACCCTTTACTGTTACTCTCAAAACAAAAGTCAGAGAATTTCAATACAAATTGTTAAATAACATCGTATTTACGAATGACAAATTATTTAAATTTAAAATGATTGATTCGCCACTTTGCGCCTTTTGTCAAACAGAAGTTGAATCCCTCGAGCACTTATTTTTCCATTGCGATGTGACAAAAATATTCTGGAAGTCGCTTTCTTCTTGGCTAATCAAACAAAAAATAACTACAACTTTCTTAACATTAGAAAACGTCCTCTTCGGAGTGTTTAACGCCATGGATGACTTCCTTATTTTAAATCATCTTCTTTTATTAGCTAAATTCTACATCTATAAATGTAAATTAGATATCAAACATCCATCGCTAAATGTCTTCATAGCGAAAATAAGGGCAACTTTCCAGATAGAGCAAAAAATCGCTTCTAATAATGATAAGCTTGACAAACATTACAAAAAATGGAACAAAGTCCTACCCTGTCTGATTTAGTTGATAGGCTTAAGCAAGAGAAAATGTAAATTCTCTTGGCTTTAGTTTTTTTGTGTGATTGCGTATGTTGGTATTTACTGTATCCGTCTTCTCCCTGTCTTTTTTTTTCTTCATTATTGTTTTTTTCCTATTTCTTTTTTTTTCCTTAACTCCCAGGTCCTTAACTCCTGTCTGTTGAGAAATGAGTTTTATTCCAGAAATACCACTTACATGTACTGTTGCCAACTGCAGACTTTAATCACTGTTCTACACTGACTGTATTTCCCTCAGTTGAGACATCAGCCATGCTTTTATACTCAGACAGGCTGTTTTTGTTTTCAGGAGAAAAAGGCATAAGTAAGGTTTCTGGGAAGGTATTGCATTACAAAGGAGCACCATTTCACAGGATCATCAAAGATTTTATGATTCAAGGAGGAGACTTCACCAAAGGTTATAGCAAGAGCATTATTTTCGTTTGCTTATTTATTGCTGTGATGTAAGATTACTAACTATTAATCAATTACTGCTAGTATGATACCTGTGCATTGATTTGTGCTGTATGAAAACTTATGTTTTTTTTTTTTATTACAAAATCACTTTCTGGGTGGCTTAAATTCAGACTAGCCTTATCAACAATAGGAATTGGATTTTTGCCAATTTTTTCATACAATACGTTATTTTTGACCAATACCATCAGTATCTTACAGTCTGTACAATGTACACATTACTGTTACAGGTAATGGAACAGGAGGAGAATCAATTTATGGTAGCACATTTAATGGTCAGTAACTTTATTCCTCTACACTTTTTTAAGACAAGTACCGGTAATAGTGTCATAATTATCTGATAAAGAGTCATTACCTTTTGTATTAAGTCATTAGCTTCTGTTTTGAGTGAGTTTCTATTAAAAGTTAACATTAACTCTGTAAATCAGTTTCTTACATCTGATAGTTTTTATTCTCTTTTGCATGTTTGATTGTGCAGATGAAAATTTTGAGATCAAGCATGAGAGCCCAATGTTGTTGTCAATGGCAAACAGGGGTCCAAATACCAATGGATCACAATTCTTCATGTAAGTACATGTACTATAAAAAAATTAATAATGCTGCTCTCTAAAATGAAGAGATTCAAGTTGCAATTTATTATTGGTATTATTGTAACTTGAATCGTTCCATTTTAGGGAACACCTTAAGCATGCTGGCAGAGTATTTGTGAACAATAATTATTATAAGTGCAGTCATACCTATACATCTCCCTCATTGCAGTTTATTGTATAAACTTTGCTTTAACCAGCTCTGTCTTTTTGTTTTACAGAACAACCCAGGTCACACCTCACCTTGATGGGTAGGTAGTCATCAAAACAGTTCTTCTTCTGAGCTGAATCAAATTTGGAATCCTATCCTCGTCAAGAATCCGTTTTCTGCTTAGGTTTGGTTTTTGCATCAGAAGAGGATTATTTGTACCTCTAAATTTGAATCAACATACTCTGTCCACCTGGATCAAAATATTCTCTTTATTTAAGATCGAAATTGCTAGAAATTTTTGCCTATTGCAAAACTAAAAAAAAAAACTCTTGAGGTTGTTGATCTTTGTCGCTACACGCGAGTGGTTATTTCATGGCTTCCGGCAGGGTGCATGAAGAAAATTTAAATTGTGCCAGATTACTCCTGTTATTGTTAAACCAAGCTGAGTGATATTTTTGACCAGGGTTTATTTGCATTCCCTCACTGTGAATGCAGATATAAGGTTGGTGGCTACTTGAGTCTACAGACAACTGTGCACCTAACCCTCCCCCAACCCAACAAGTTAAAAATAAATTAAAAAGTTAGCGTTAATGCTGGGTTAGGGGAGAGGTAGGTGCACAGTTGCCTAGATACTTCCACTGATCCAAAATATTAACAATTAGTGCTGCGCATGTGTTATTTTTTCAGCATTCATGTGGTGTTTGGGCATGTGCTGTCAGGTCAGGAGATTGTGTCAGAGATAGAGGCTCAAAGAGTCGACAACAAGAGTAAACCAATTGCTGAGGTGAAGATTGGAAACTGCGGTGAACTTGTACCCAAAGCCAAGGCCAAAGGTGAGATGAGTATTATAAAAAGGATCCTTGATTTAATGTGCAAGCACTACCTTCTTCCATGAAATTTTCGATGTGCGCATATTTCGTGACACTAAAATTTCACGATTTTACGGATATTTTATAGTTTTGAATCACTTTAATTTTGCGTTTTTGAGTAAGACACAACTTACAGTTCATTGGCAATCTTAATGTCCTTGAATTTAATAAAACATCTTTATGAAGAGAAGAATAACGTCAAACTTAAGAAAAACAGCGGGACTAGATCATGATGTCAACAGTAACAATAAAACAGTTCTCACAATGTCCACAAGCAGTTCATGGTTGTATGTGAATTATTGTTCTTGAGTCAATTGACCACCACAACCCTTAGCAATAAAAATTTGACATTATGTGAGCTAGTTAATTTTCGCGTCAAGTTATGTTTGCAACACTTATTATTCGCGTCACTTTAATTTCGCGATTTTTTTTGTATCGCAAGATTCGCGAAATCAACGTGTCACGAAAATTTCATCTAATACTCGGTACTTTACAAGGTGGCCCTCTGTTTAGGAGTGGACCATTTTATTTTAGAGGGGGTGGGAGATTGGACAATTATCAAAAAAAATTCCTGCACAGGAAAAGTATAGAAAAAAAATTCATGCACAGTGTGCCAAGGGTAAAAAAAGGTGCTAAAAAGGCCAAGGAGCTAAAAAAATTCAGGCCCAAGAGGAAAAAAATCTTGCCCAACCCCCTTCCCCTTAAAAATAAAATACTCCATCCCTTACAAGAAAAATTGATTGATTTTAAAATGAGTATATTCTCTTGGTACATGTAGATTGATACTATCCGGTTAAGCTAAATATAGTAGTTTCAAAATATCCTTATGACGGAGGAATTCTCCGCATCTCAGTAAAAATGATGTCCCTTTCCATGACAAACTTTGTAGACTATAAATCAACTCCATGTCAACAGTAATCTTGAACTCGTTTAACATACCGTAATCGACAAAGAGCCATCGTAGAAAGATAAAGGTGAAATTTAAAGAGGATCGAGCGTTTCAGGATCGAGAGTTCTGGGATTAAGCGGTTCGACTACAAAAAATACAAAAGACGGAAATAAATAGAGAAAACGACTGAAAACTAGTGACAGAGACAAAAGTTATGCTTACAGATTGTTTGCTATGTGGAGAATGAAAAAAGGAACTCTTGATGACAAGTTATAAACCGGGAACACATGGTATAGACCATAATAATAAAAGTTCACTTTGCCACATGCCGACAAACGTGACGTTGTTGTTGGTTCTCTACTCTGCTCCGAGAGGTTTTTCTCCGGGTACTCCACAAAAACCAACATTTGATCTGATTTGATTTAATTTAATTAAAATTAATATGATTTGATTTGATTTGATTTGTGCTTTACAGTGTCCCCAAGTAGTACGTCAGTGCTAGATACAGTTGACATTCAAATAAAGTTCATTATTATTATTATTATTATTATTATTATTATTATTATTATTATTATTATTAATATTATTAATAGGGTTCTTAAGAATCTCCTATGATGAGACCAACTGCAGCCTCAGGAAAAAAAATGATTTTGTTTTTGTCACGTTGTACTGTTTGACGAATGGCTCATTTTATTTTGTTTATTTTTTATTTCTCGCTGTAGAATTCCAATTGAAGAATTTGTCCTATTCCGGATTTTTTAAGGCAGTTGTTGACGTGTAGACTCGCTGCTTCGAGAATATTTTGGAAAAAGATTGTAAATTGATTGTTGAATGTACATGTAAGTTCGTAAATTTTTCTTTGCCAGCCGCACAGAAAAAGGAGGACAAGAAGAAACGAAGAAAAGCGTCGGAATCGGACGAAGATTCAGAATCTAGCTCGGAGGCGGAGTCATCAGAAAGTGCGTCGTCTTCCGAAGATGACGTAAAAGAAAGGAAACGAGCAAAGAGGAAGAAAAAGCAAAAGAAGAAGGAGTCGAATAAAACTAAGGGGAAAAAGAAGGCCAAGGAGAAAAAGAGGAAACGTTCTAAGGAGAGGTGAGTTAGGATCATTTCATAGTTACCAACAACTAGCCAACCCTCAGTCATGAGACGGACGGCAAGAGAGATCGATGAAGGAGGGAGAACGATCTTGCATTTCTCTCACATTTTTTCGAGCTAGCCGCTTTACCCAATGAGTAATGTTCAGTTGTTACAATTCAATTTCAATATTTTTATTTTTTGTTCAAATTCTTCCTCTATGGGTTTTGTTTTTCTTACTTATTTATTTTCATATTTTATGTATGTTATTACACTACACACCTCGATTAGCTCTGTTATTTGCGTGTAGTGTATACTGTACACTTACCTTTTATTTTGTAAATAAATTTGATTTGATTTGATAAGGATACTGATTGCATGCAAAGTTGGATAGCCAAGGCTAATCATGGCGGGCCAGACTTGAAATAGTTAAGAGATAAAATATACATACATAATATATAGATTTAGCCAAGCCTAAAAGCGGGGCTCCCGTTAGTACTTTCATTTCACTTTAAACTGTAAAAGCATTCTAAAATATTGTGAAGGAATTCACAAACGTTTTTAACTATAGTTAAGTGTCGAGGTCGGTTAACTTGCTATGATTTTTGTCTAAATTTTCGTCTGCCATAAGTACGGTCTTTCTACCTACAAAGTCATGGAGTATATTCTACAACTGTATTCTATTCCAGTACTGTATTCTATTCCTGATGAAATTAACCATTCTAGATCTATTTGCGTAAATGTATTTAAAAGATTTGTACACGCTACTGGGAAATGCAGGACACAACTCTTGTCATTTTCGTGCACAGGGTGCAAAGAAAATTAATTTTACAGATTGCAAGCTGTAACCAACATCTACCAGCCCGAAAAACATTTTTCACGAGAATGAAAAAATAATTATTAATTATTCTTTTCTTAATTACATTGTAAGTTTAAAAAATTACTGCCTTCATTTATTCACTACAATCAGCTGTAGTTACTTAACAAAAGAAATAAATAACCGTAAAAGTGTAAACTATAAGTAGACCTGGTCCAACGCAACACGTGAATGACTAACATACATTTGAGACATTTTACAATTTAGAAGAACATTTTTTACGAAAACAAGGGCGTTGAAACCAAAGTTCTCAATCGACACACTAAATGACAACGTCGACAACGCGAAAAGCTGCCAGTGAAAGCGCTACATTCTGCAATTTGCCGCCAAGAGAAAATTCCCGCGGGAGTATTTCTTAGCCGTCGACAGGGGAGATGTTTACATGATTAAAGGACATAAAAATTTGAAATCTTTCATCAGTTTGCTTCTCATTCAAAAGTAGTGCATTCAGAAGATCATTTTTCTGAAGAAGGTTTGTTTAGAAGTCGGTTTTCCAAGTCAAGTGTCAAGTTTAAGGAAAGTGGAAAGTGCGAGTGCTGAGTCACGCATTAGCGAGCAAATATTATGCAGACAAAACTTATGCAAATTTGTGGTCCATAGCACGGAGTCTTTCCACTTCTCGGCTTTCCTCGCTACAATTTTGTCTGTTTTCCACAGCACGGAGTCTTTCCGCTTCTCGGCTTTCTTCGCTACAATTTTGTCTGTTTTCCACAGCACGGAGTCTTTCCGCTTCTCGGCATTCTTCGCTACAATTTTGTCTGTTTTCCACAGCACGGAGTCTTTCCGCTTCTCGGCTTTCTTCGCTAAAATTTTGTCTGTTTTCCACAGCACTAAGTCTTTCCGCTTCTCGGCATTCTTCGCTACAATTTTGTCTGTTTTCCACAGCACGGAATCTTTCCGCTTCTCGGCGTTCTTCGTTAACATTTTGTCTATTTTCTCGAGCCCGGACTCTTTCTGCTTGTCGGCGTTCTTCGCTATAATTTCCTCTCCTTTCTCTTTCCCGAGCGCGCCTTCTTGGCGATCTACTTCGCTCATTCTTCCTCAGTTAATTCTTGCTCTCTTTCCCGTTGCTCTTCACCTGAACCCTGTGTTCTGCAAATTATATTTTCTCTGCTATTGTTTGTTGACATAGCAATAGAAATTGTTTCGTTTATCCTTTAGTAAAACTTTAACAGTCATGTAGAGTAGTAATATTGTGTCTCAAAAAGACAATGAACTGAAAATTTCTTTTTCAGTCGTCAACGCAATTTCCCACCAAAAATATGCCGGCTACCAGAACAGCTTCCAAATAAATCACGTCACCTCGATGAGTTGACACATGAGCCCACAATATGGTCATGTGATGCTAGTCAGTGGCTATCCCGTTTTGACAGCTGTCAATTGACCATATTGTGAATGTCCAATATAAAAGATGTGGATTTGCCAAGACAAGCCTGAGATACCCCTCCCTTCCTTTTGATAGTCTTCCCTACCCTACCCGTACAATCTGTAGACGCGTACGTACGTACGTACGTACGCTCGGTCAGTCACGTGACAACCAAAAGAAAAGAGGTTGACCATATTCCATGAGTATGGGGCTCTGCTCCACGCGCGCTTCGCGCGCGAGAGCCCCGCTATAACAAAACCGTTGGGATGCTCTAAATTCCGTTTTGTTCCCTCAATTTCTGTTCTGATTTCCTTAATTCTATTCCGTTTGTCCAAAACACAGAATAGAAATTGAAACATCGTCAATTTGTGTTCTGTATCGCCAATTTCTGTTTCGTTTTATTAGGATGCTCTAAATTCCGTTTTGTTCACTCAATTTCTGTTCTGATTCCCTAAATTCTATTCTGTTCGTTCAATTTCGGTTGTATTTTTATCAGCAAAGAATTTGATCAAACGTAATAGCATACATTTTCTTCATAATACAATTTGAAACATGATATTGGCGGAGATGACCCCTCATATGAACGGAATAGAACCCATGACCTTGCGATACCGGTGTTATGCAAGGCCATGGGTCCGTTCAAGCCTGATTTTTTTTTTGTCTTAACTTTGCAACTGCTTCAGTACGTTGCTCACGTAACGGCGATGATCGTTCACTTATTAAATCTTTCTTCCGCAGTTTATATATATATATTTAGCAATTATTCCACGAAATCGAGTCGTATATGAGCAAATAGCCAACGAGGCGCGTAGCGCCGAGTTGGCTATAGCTCATATACGACGAGATTGAGTGGAATAATTGTTTTATTATATCTCCAAACCGTCGCTTATGAGACACTGGATTTAGTTTGTACGACAAGAATTGACTTTGTTATTGTTTTTGAACAGAACCATGTTGTTGTCGAGCCGACATATTGTAGAGCCGATGTGTAAAAAAGTTTCAAACACGAGTCTGGCTCGTTTTTAAACATCTCTTAAATGTACTTTTCAATTTTTTTCGAGTTAGCAAATTAGTTTGAGAATTTTAAAGTGGAAAAAGTAGGCAGAAATAAAATAAAAACTCAGTTTACGGGCTTCACAGATCTTTCAAAATGGCGGCTGTTTGTAAGAGTTTCACTTTCGTTCGTAGTAAACAATTTCGCAATATAATTTTCTCACTTACCGTCGAATAATTTCATTGCATATTTATTTGCTTCGGTAGTATTTTTTTGGTGTATGATTTTTAAGCAAGACTTGAATTTCTCCCTGTCTAATTCAAGAAATCATCCCTCCATGATGGCCGTTTTCCGTGCCAATGGTATATGAGCTGATATACCATGAGTAGAGAACCAATCAGAGCGCGCGTTTGCTCATATACAAGGGTTGCAGATATAATAAATATATATATATATATATATATTATATCTGCAACCCTTGTATATGAGCAAACGCGCGTTCTGATTGGTTCCCTACTCATAGTATATCAGCTCATATACCATTGGCACGGAAAACGACCATCATGGAGGGATGATTTCTTGAATTCGACAGGGAGAAATTCAAGTCAAGCTTAAAAATCATACACCAAAGAAATACTACCGAAGCAAATAAATATGGGATGAAATTATTCGACGGTAAGTGAGCAAATTATACTGCGAAATTGTTTATTACGAACGAAAGTGAAACTCTTACAAACAGCCGCCATTTTGAAAGATCTGTGAAGCCCGTAAACTGAGTTTTTATTTTATTTCTGCCTACTTTTTCCACTTTAAAATTCTTAAACTAATTTGCTAACTCGAAAAAAAAATTTGACAAGTACATTAAAAGAGATGTTTAAAAACGAGCCGGACTCGTGTTTGAAATTTTTTTACACATCGGCTCTACAATATGTCGGCTCGACAACAACATGGTTCTGTTCAAAAACAATAACAAAGTCAATTCTTGTCGTACAAACTAATTCCAGTGTCTCATAAGCGAGGGTTTAGAGATATAATAAAACAATTATTCCACTCAATCTCGTCGCATATGAGCTATAGCCAACTCGACGCTACGCGCCTCGTTGGCTATTAGTTCATATACGACTCGATTTCGTGGAATAATTGCTAATTAGTATAATTTTAGAGCTGAACACAGTGTTTCCAGCAATCTGATTGGTTGAGTGTACTCGCCATATGACGTTATATTCACCGCGCTAGGCGGTGAATATAAAGCAAAACAAAATGGCTGCCAGCAGCCGGTTTGTAAATGTTTCCGACGAGGAAATCTCAGAAATTAAAAGTAGGGCAGTCCCGAAAACAACGCAAAGTGCAACAAAATATGGTGTTAAACTTTTCAAAGGTATGTCAGCCTTTGAAACTTTTACAAACAGAAACAGTACCGATAACAACGGCTGAAACAGCTAATTAACTGTCGTAACTCTTAATTTACCTTACACAGAATGGTTCGCTTAACAAACCGAATTCGAAACAGAGTTTAAGTGCATGGAAATCAAAGAAATGAACAACTGCCTTTCAAAGTTTTATTTATCAGCAAGACGACAAGACGGAAGCCATTACAAGAAAACAAGTTTGTTGTCAATCAGAGCAGCCCTAGATCGACCCATGTGACATTTATACCGGAAATAAAATGTGTTGAATCCCGATTTCTCTGTTGTTCAGCTCTGAAATTATACTAAAACAATTATTCGCCTCAGGCTCAGTTAATATTGGCGAATATTTACCTCGCCTTCGGCTCGGTAAATATTCGCCAATATTAACTTCGCCTTCGGCGAATAATTGTTAAATATAACACACAAACAAACTACAGGTTTATCCCTACAAGCCTGTTTCGTGGTTGCCCACTCGTCAGGGGATTTGGTAGGAATGTCCTTTACCATCGCTTATATCATATATATACAAAGTCGTTAAATTTACATAATAATAGAGATCGTTAAGTTTCAGGTATTGCGTAAGAGGGTTTTGTTTCTGTGGCGGCAAGAAGACACAAGCTCATTACGTTTGTTTAGCGTGGATAGTTCGGGTCGGCAGATGATTAGGAATTTTTCTTTGAGGCAGAGGTTACATCTTTTGCTTGAGCTGTTACATGGCGAGTGTGAAGACAGGATCCGCCAGAAAATAAAGTGTTCAATGTTGTTGTCTTTAAGGGTCCATATGTGTTTGCTGAGCTCGGTGGACTTTCTGTGTTTAGCGTGGCGGAAAGATGCGGTGTGGTTTCTGTATCTTGTTTTGAAGTCGTTTTCCGTATGTCCGATGTAGGTTTGGGACGTGTTGTTGTCTTTGCGCGTAACGGTGGCTTGGTAGATTACCGATGTTTGTAGGCAGTTTCCGTTGAGCGGGCAATTGTTCTTTTGTCGGCAGTTGCATGTCTTTCTTTCTTTAGTGTCAGCGGCGGCAGCATCGTTGGTTTGTGTAGATGTGGTTAAGATGCGTTTATTATGGTTGTCGATTATTTGTTTAGTGTTGTTCATGCAGCTGTAACTGATCTTTATGGTGTTGCGGTTGAAGATTTTACGGAGCTCGTGGTCTTTTGGGAAGTGCTTATTTACTAGAGCGAGGAATTTTTGTCCGATGTTAGTACTTGTGTTCTTGCTGAAAGGGGGGTTGTACCACAGGATGTTACTGCGTTGACGGTTTTTTCGCTTGTTAGGTGTGGTTGGTTCGTAGTGTAGGGTGTAGCTGTATCCGCTTTCGGATACAGCTTTTATCCGTCGAGTGCTTTCTGGTATGGCGGAGCGGCTTGGTCAAAGGATGCTTTGTCGGATGATAGGGATGATAGTCGTTAACTTAACTTAACGATCTCTATTATTATGTAAATGTACCTACTTTGTATATAAGCGATGGTAAAGGACATTCCTACCAAATCCCCTGACGAGTGGGCAACCACGAAACAGGCTTGTAGGGATAAACCTGTAGTTTGTTTGTGTATTTTTTTCTCCCGCAACAACTACTTCGCTCTACGTTCACGTATTGAGCACTGTTTTACGATTAATCACCTTTTACACTTATTTTTCCAGTCCAAGAATCTCGATGAGCATATTTTGTACTTATATGCGCTTGTTTAGTACTGCTTAGCAATTACACCCGAAGCCCGAAAGCCCTCTAATTGTTTTAGTATCACCCAACCAGTCGGACAGAAAAGGCAATAATAAAGTTAGCATGCCAGTTGATGAAATATTTCTTTGGGAATAAAACGAAAGAAAGCGCCACGAATCTCGCTACTCGACGACTATTACTAATAGTCCTCTAGTAGCGTAGCCAATCAGATTGCCACATAAGCATTAGTCCACCAGTTGGGTGATACTAAATAGTAATAGTCCCCGTTCTTAGTGTTCCTGTATTATGTACCTTAGTTCAGAAGAGGGTCCAGCAGAAGACAAGGCACCCGAGCCCTTCAGTACAGTGGCCCTCGAGGAGGTCCCTAATGTCCCTAACAATTCATTTCTTATGAGAAGAAGTCGAACCCCTACACCAGTGAGAGAAAAGCGGGCTAAAGAAGCCAAGGACAGGTTGGTGTATTCGTTCTGCTTTGCAGCTTAGGTAGTCTGTGGTAGTTATCATTGCTCAATTGCCTGTTAGTCTAATCATACCGTTATCATTGGGAAACTGAGTGGCAGCTCTGCTCCCTCCAGGACGCCTCGGTGGAGGTTGCAATAAACTGTTTGCTTCGTTCTCTACCGAAGCAAGCTTATCTGATGTAGTTTCGTAGAGGTTGTCAACTCTGATTGACACATCAACGTGGATAAGCAGATCAACAAAGGGGAACGTGCATAGCTCTGATGTTTTGAGCTCGATGACTCCACGCTGTTCTTCTCCAGCTGGTCCTTGGACGGGGTTATAGAGTTGCAGATATGCAATGATTGACTGCTTCTTAGAGTTGCTGTATGGTACTGGTCTCTGGTATTCTAGGGATGCGTTCCTGTTCCTAGCACAAATAAGACGGACAAGGTTTCCGATACTGAACGTCTTATTGTCTCTATCGAGTACAGCATAGTCCTCAAACAGAGTAACGTGGTTATTCAATAAACAGACAATATCGTGTACAGCGGGATGCACTCCTGCCACAAAGAAACTAGACCTACCGGTACAATCAATTCTCTCAATGCGGGCTTGTTATAGTACTGATAAGTGGAAAAAATAATTTAAATTAAAGGGTACCGACAACAATAGCATTCTTGTCCAGAAAATGGTCTGATGTTGATTGATGACCTTGTAATGGCTCGTAATACCATACCCTGCTTAGGACAGGTTCTGACGTTGTTTAGGAGAGAGGCGAGTAAAATTTTATACACTTTTCAGGACAGCGAGGCCAGAAAACCATACTCGCCCAAACAAGGAAGTACCCCTCCCCCCCCCCCCCCGGGGCGATTATTATGGTCAATTGAACCATTTATATGTAGCCACAGCATTTGCACAGTTTTTGCTTCGAAAAATCGCCTTCAATGTCTTCTATTGCACCTTGATGAAATCTACTTGCAGTAACGTATCAAGAAAAGCGGACTACTAAGTGATTAGTTCAGTGATAATTTTGACCTTATATGGTGATTTTTGACAATGGCGGCAACAGCTTCAAAATGCCTTGGGGAGCTTATGAACTTTCCGATCAACATACGAGCGGGAAATTCAAATCATCGGAAAGACTGAACTTAAGACAAATTTTCCCCAGGGGAGGTGGCAGTGCAAGATTTTTCCGTTGCAAGTGGCTACCGTGGGATGCCCGGTAGGGACCATGGTTGCTCTCATTAACGGTTGATCGACAATGTTTGATTAGTTGTTGCTTGAAACTGAAGCAGAACCAAATTTTAGAGCATTCCAATTTCGCCCCATAAACAGCTTAAGATCTTAGTTTGTAACTTTCAACTCCTGCAAACAGTAAATAGTGCACGCGCGCTATGAAAACCTCCTTTGAAACAGCGAATAGTTTACAAACTCCTCCAGCCATTGTGTTAAGAACTTAGTCTGCAATTATAAGCTAAATAAACTCCTCCCTTAATGAAAACATAAAAGGGTGCGCTCTTCGAAGACCAGTGAAAAAATCTTGGCTTTAATTGGTTTCTTTTTATATGTTTTTATATCTATGAAACGGATGAAGGCTACAGCATTTGCAGAGAGAGAGAGAGAGAGTAACAACCCAGATTGTTTCTTGCGTTCGAAAGCAAACTAACATCATTCAAATGAATAGCAACAATAGCGTTGCTTTACAAAACTTGGAGTCATTTACACTCCATTGACTACGGTTGACGATGGAAGTGAAGTGAAGTAAATGCTAGAGAGAATAGTTATTATCTCTTGGTATATGACATTTCCCTCTGAAATCCCGGGTCGGTTAAAACGTAGAAGGCAAGCGGCGTCTTTTCAAAGGCATGAAGGAACAATTGTGTGAGATAATTATTCAAACTTCGATCCGCTTCAATTGATTAAAACACATAAAAGACAAGTTTAAAACTCATCAATTCAGTTCTTTAAAGCTACTTACAAGCAATAGTTTAGTTTTAGTTTAGTATTAGTTTTAGTTTGCCCTTGTACATCACTTAGAAAACTTTGTTTCCAGAGCCCATAGTTCATAACATGACAAGGCCTTCATTTTCTGCCAAGCGGTTTTCAACAAGAATGTATGCCCAAGTGTTGACGACCTGATCAACATGGCCCGTTCGAAGTCTTCTCACAGTCTAACAAGGAGCTCCCAATCAATGCGCTGCAGTTCTTTTAAGGAAGCCATTTCGAGTACTCAGTGGTCGCAGATACTGTAAGCGCGTGATTTAGTCGAAAGTGATTCAAAGATTTGTATTACCCCGCGTCAGTAGATTGTTATTTAAATACTGCTTTTGTTTAAACAAAGGCTTTGAAAGGTTTTTCGTATTGAAGCAGAAAATCATCGTGATCATACTGTACTCTCAAGGTAGTTAGCACGTGGTCGATATGACTAATGTGTTACAGCGATTGCGATAATCGTTGAAATGTAGCATGCAGCGCCAGTGATCACGAAAATAAAATTCTATTTCGGAGACCAATCACGAGAGGCACACGCCACTATAATTCTTAATTACAGTGACTAGCCTTCTATTGTTTGTGGAGGCGAAAAGCGGGAATCGTGAACAGTGATCAGTTACAATGTTTGCTAGAACAGCCGTGAGGGCAAACCTTTTTTTTTTTCAACTGTTCTTCAGAAGGCTTTCGATTACGCCAAACACCATGCAAAGTATGGATATTAATTAAGCCAGGCAGATTAAATCTAAAATTAAGAAGGTGGTATAATATAAAACAACCGACCCGTGCGCACTACAAACGCCAATCGTTCTCTAGGGTACCCCAGTGGTAATTTATCTTTTGAGTGCAAATTTACGCTCCTCACTCCCCACAATGTAGCCAAATTGTCATGCCGATAGGTCGCGAGGTTTTCGTTAAGCTTCGGCAAAAGTCCCTCAGCGCTACCAACAACAAAACGCCTATTGTGTAATACTTAATCCGTGATGTTGGGCCGGAACAATAGACCATTTCTTGATACGAAAAGTGTACATCAGGTATCCACAGTAAATTGCATCCATCATAACACCTATACGGCTTTATACACCATCCTGTTCGGAGTAAACAAATACCCTCCTTCTAAAAATGTTGGTCGCTTAATGGAGGTGAAAAAATAAAAAAATAGTAGATACACACGTTTTGGACAGCAAAACGGTGTCCGTGGCTGCTCAACAGAGGTGGCCGTTAGTCAGAGGTACCTAATACTGTGTCAAACTGACAGGTAATTCGGAACTTTTGAAATGAGGCGCTTGGTAGTGCGTGGCCGCTTAAGAGAGGTCCGCCTGTATTAATTAAAACAGTTTTCTTGACACCCAAAATCGAAAAAGGATAAATGACTACAAGTTGAAAAAATTCAGCCGACACTGTTAGTTAAACGTTTCTGATGTCAAATTAGTACCAAATTACCATCCCTTATCTGTCGTTTTTCTCTAGAAAGGCTAGTTGCAACTCTTTTGTGAGTTCCTTGCACGAAATGTTAATTTTAATCAAACAGAATGCAATTGTTCTTGTGCTTGTAGGAAAAGTAGCTCACCCCCAGGATACAAGGCTCCGCCTGAAAAAGCACCACAAGGGAATGTCAGGGTATGTTAGAGGAGTTCGCTCCGACGAAGGGCTAACGCTCGAAACGCCAGCACTCCCTTTTACCACTACGGTGGGATAACTTACTTTATCAATTCGTTTGATTATCCCAATTTCTTATGTTAGAAGAGTGTTGAGTTTCCTTCTTAATACTGACGGACGTACTTACAGTTAGTAAACGTCGTTTGGTAACCAGTCGTGTCGTACTCAGCCCAGAAAATTCATACTATAATTAGTCCGCCAAACAGTTCTTACAGCTGCGAACAGTTGGTTTCTCTTTCATTAAACAGTTCTCTACGAAACCAACTGTTCTCGTAGGGTCAGTATACTAGTTGTAAAATGGAAGACCAAATTCACTTTCCACGAAGTTGAACCCAAAATGCCGAAGACCATGTATTATGACATGCGAGAGCATAGAATTTGCTGGAATTTTGCCCTTCATTGCTATTTTTACAGGTATGGGCTTATAAGATTACATCAACTTAAGTTCAAATTGCTTCGTTGGGGAACTACTAATTGTGTCGGAAGTTTATTTACATTTGGGCTAAGTTATGGTCATTAATCGACTTTGTTGCCTGATCAGACTTTATCTTTTTCGTTTGCCTTCCCTAAGATGTGTGATCAAATTTTACATCCTGAATGATTTCTATGCGTGTGAGACGCAGAAACACAATCCTTGTATACTACTGATAGGCACAACATTTATAGAATGTGAACACATGAAAATTCCAAATATATGCACCACGGAAGAATGAATTTAACAAGTGAGAGATCATCGCAGTTATGTACGCAACTTAGGCTGTTGCAAAGATAAGACTTGAACAGGGAGCTAGCCAGTTGGCTTGACAGCTCAGTTGGTCAGAGCATTGTACTGATATCGCAAGATCATGGGTTCCAATTCCATTCAGGTCAGATTTTTTTGATCAGGTCTCATCTTCGCAACTGCTTTAAGGTTCGTACGTAACTGCAATGGTCTTTCACTTATTAAACAACATTTTTACTCATGTTCTATGCTTTTCGGGAGAACACACTCTGTGCATTGAAACGATGTTTTATATTTATGTCATTTTTTGTTAATATCTTATCAGATTTCCAGCTCTGGTAGAATACTGCGCGGCAGGGGAAATATGGTGAGAACATTTTTGTAAATACACTTACAATAGGACGCTGTCCATTAACTTGAAGTGGCTGGACCGATTCAACGCCTTGTCAATTGAAAGAGTCTAAGCTAACTAGCTAATCACTCTAGAAGCTGGCTAATAGTCGGTCCTTAAATGCACATATGTTGCTTGCAAAATGGTTCAAAGTTGCCTTACTCCCAAATATTTTATTTCATGCGACTTGTAAAAGTTGTTTTCAAAAGTGAATGACGTATTTCATTAGATGGCTGGTTTCGCGAGCGGGCAAGATGAGGCCAATGCTGAGTTCTGATTGGCTACGCGGGCGGGCAAGATGAGGCCAATGCTGAGTTCTGATTGGCTACGTGGGCGGGCAAAATGGGTCTATCTTGCCTTCTCGGTATTTCCCGATTTGTCAGAAAAAAAGTACATGTATAATAAATCCTTTATTGACCAAGCTTGTTCGATCAAGATGGCTGCATATTGGCCTCGTTCGTTTTTGCGTTTTTATTAACCTCGACTACGCCTCCGTCGGTAAAAACAGAGACCTTAAGCAAGGACGACTTCAACGAGATCGAGAACGTCAAAAAACAATAGACATAATGAGCAAAAACAATGGCGCTCTGCACGCCCCGCACGTACGTTTTGCATTTTGGTACATTTCGTTGCCGTTCTCTCTTAAACAACGACGTGAAATGATCAAATTTAAAGTTCTGTGGAGGACGTGAGCCCAAGGAGAGAAATCTTCAATTTACTCGGATAGCATCAACGCCGTTCATGCAAGTTAAATTCCTGGACAGTTGGCATGAGTTTCACAAGGAGAATTTCAATTGCAATTTCATTACAGTAATGCGAATTTATGTTTTTCGTAGTCGTTCTCGTTGACGTCGGCGTCGTCCTTGCTTAAGGTCCCGAACACCATAAAGAACTCGACCAATATGCAGCCATCTTTTATTTATTTATTTATTTTAGTCACCCATACATGTACATTGTGAATAATTATAGTTACAAATATTGGAAAAGTGACAAGGAATCCTAAAGAAGCTGAAAGCTTATGCGAGTAGGCTTAACTTGCGCATGTGAATGACGGGTTGAAGTTGTTCAGTGTGTTAGATGCCAGTCGACCAGGCTGGCCGCCCGAGCAAGCAAAGCTAGCGAACGAAAAATATGAGTTAGGAGGGAGCTTGGGTAACGCGGAAAGATGGCAATTGGTGTATTGGTGTTTGCGTATCAGTTCATACCAGAACACGTGCAAAAGCCGCAAAAGTGTTTTCTTTGGTTTATACTTTAGGTAGCCCATTTGCTGCTGAAATGATGAGCTAAGTTGCGGTCGGGTGCTTGCATCATAAGGTTGCCGAGCACAGTTCTTATAGGCTTTATACTGTGATATCGATAGGGGCAATCGGAGAAGAAATTGGTATCATTTGATTCCCTGCTAACTGTCTTTCCTTACCTTATAGCGTTACCGCACCCCTCCATCTTCCCCCCCTCGTTATAACTCCCGTCGCTTTACGCCGCCTCGACGACGTTCACCTCGAAGACGTTCGCGGTCTCCCAGGAGGCGCTCGAGGTCTCCACGCAGGCGTTCGAGGTCTCCTCGCGGAAGATCAGGGTCTCCGCGACGACGACGCGGATCTCCACGAAAAAAACGCTCCGATACACCCGAAAAATCTGACTGCACGTTATCGCCCCGCCAACGACCGAGTTCTCCCCGCAAACGCTCACAGTCACCACATAAACGATCAGTCTCGCCACAAATGCATTCAGAGTTTCCAAAAAGACCCGCAAATTTACGAAATCTGAACTACGGTGAAGACTCAGAATCTCCCAGGCACGATGAAGGCGAAGGACAAGAAAGTCCTCAAAGGAACACTACAGTCTGGAGAAGAAGTCATAGCGGAAGCAGAGAGAAGGAAACGGAGCCCTCGCGTAAAGAAAATAACAACAGGAGGGTTGACGAAGACAGTGGAAGTCAACGTACCTTCAGTACTTATGATGAGAAGGAGCGGCTGGCATCCTCACTTGTCGGTACGCGACATTCTGCACGTGGTAGTGTTACTGGAAAAAAGACAAGACACGAGACCTCAAGAACACGTCATTACAGTAGCAGTGACAGTGCTAACGAGAATCATGGTGAGGCAAGATCTCGAAAAAATGAGAGAACGGGCGATACCAAAGAAATCGACAAACACAGGAACAGAAGAGATGAGAGGTCGCGGGAACGATTGAATCTCTCCAGTAAAACCGTCGAAAAAGCTAGATCTGTTTCAAGTGAACGCGAGTGCAGAGACAGTTTCCCATCAGATCCAAAAGGGTGCTTGCCCACAGCAGAAGCACTAATGGTGAGAGATAAAGAACGCTTGAAAACCGACAAACGTTTGAGCCCTGCAAGAAAAAAACGCCTTGATGCAGGCAGATCAGATACGGAGAGCAGTTCCGATGAGGAAAGCAAGCAAAAGGAAAACCAGAACACACGATCAGGTGGGCATAGTGAGAAGGCTGCGTCAGAACGAGAACTCCCATCAGTTCAACCCAAACGTCCAGGACGTAGCCGCAGTAAAGAGAGCTCGTTCAGTGATAGCGAACGAGAAAGAAAACGGAGGCCTCACAAACACCACCACCACCATCGTCACCATCATCATCGATTTCATCATGGTCGACGAAGTGACGGCTCACAGGAAAAAAAGAAACGGGAGAGCGAGAAACAAATTAAGAGTCGTAGCAACCTACGACGGTCAAGCAGCTAGTCTTACGGCGGGAATAGGATTGAGATCAATTGAGTTAGACTTAAATTACGCCTGAAAGATCAGTGCCTGAAAGACCAGTCACGACTCGATTTGTGAACTTCGAGACATTAAATGTGCTGGCCCAACGAGAGCTATCCTAGGTCACGTTCTATTACCGTAACCTTTAATTTGTTTTACCGCAGCACTTTTGATGCCTCGGATGATGGGGCATTTTATCTGTTTTCTTGAAACGTTTTTAACTCCTCCGACAGTTAATGTAGAATTTAGCCTAGTGAATCTCGATGTCTTGTCAACTGAAGCAAACCGTTGTTAACTGTAACAAGTGCAGCTGCACATGCGTATTCACATTGGAATGATGACCATAGGATATCGTACTGTACAACTGTTAACATGTATTTTGTAAAAGAAAAAATGTAGAATGCTTGTTTTAACCACCACCACCACCATCTGTAATCGGTATTAATATGATTTCTGAGCCACCTTCACTTGTTAACTTATCTTCCCGACCCTTCCTATCCTTATTTCTACTTATATTTCATTTTGGAATCACCCATTTTTGTATCAGCGCCAGAGGATTGTGACGTTTTTCAGGAGGAGGTTGGGAGAAGTTCGAATCCAGTCAAAACGTCCTACGAAGGAAAGATTCGAAGATAGCAAAAATTATTTCATAAAAAAAGCAAACCGTGACCAAATTAATTCTCCGATCTATAGACGTGAAATGCAGACGGATTTGTATGAGGTGGTTACTGGTTTTGAACGTTGTTGGTAAAGCTCACAATCCGAATTTCGACAGCAATTCTGGCTTTGTATTTACTACAATTGGTTATTAGTTCAGTGTCAGGTGTGGAATATCGACCGATCGAGAGACAGCTATGCTGTCAATGGTCAATTTTAAATATATGACGCACTTGCATGAAAGATAAAAAATACAGAGTCGGCGATTGATTACTAGTTCGCTGTGATCGCTGTCTTGAGTCTGTGTCGGTTCAGTACAGCCACAAAGAAGTTTTCATTCCTGGCAAAATTTGATCGCAGCGAAAAAGGACTTTATAAGACCCGGAAAGAAAATATCGGTCCACTCTGAGATGATAAACGTCAGCTGTGGAAATCAATTATTTTCTGTTGAAACCTGACGTATAGGACAATTGGTGTTTATCAAGTGCTTGACAACAAGCTGACTACCCAGATTTATTGGCATTCGACCCACCAACAAATAAAAGAAAATAAAACTCGAAACGAACTTCGTTGGAACCTTAAGTTTGAAACAGAGCTTCTCCATCCAAACGTACCCACCCCCAAAAAACGCTTTAAGCAATAGTCCGGCTAAAAGGTAGGCAGGTGTACGGCAAAACGCATTAAAAAGGTGCGAACAGTTAATTGTTAATTCCATTTAAATCGCCTCATCTCATTGGCTAATACCAAAAAAACCCAGAAAAGACAATAAAAAATTAAAAAACGTCATTTTTAGACCTTGTCTTTTTCGTATCCCCATTTTCTGTCTCTCGGCCAAATTTGGCTTTTGCTCTATGCGCCAATTAGTACCACAAAATTAACTGACACTATTGCCGGGCGCTATTGTTTTTCTGCCTGCTTCTTAGCCGGACCATTACTTAAACTGAGATAAATTATTTTTTTTTCTTGCAGTGTCCCTTGAATAAACTTAAGACTAACATGTAATGCACACAGAACTCAGTTTTTCCGCTTTGGTTGTGTTTTCGAGCTTTCTTCACCGTGAATAGCGGGCGGGGAGATTCTTCTTTAAAAGCGATTCCAGACAATTCCATGTTAGAAGCTTTTGCAATGGAAGCGTTTATTTTGTTGATGAATTTGTAGAGGAACATTCTTTAGCCAACGGTTTCTCGTTATTTAGCGACATGATTAATTGCCAGTAACAAGCGATTAGTTACATTTTTTCTCAACACACTTCTAATATCAATGTCTGCGCTTGAAAATTTTTAACAAACTCCTCTGAATTCCCTTTTACGCACAGAGTAGATGATAGGGTTCCATATGGCTGATGTGGCATACACGCTGTTGATCCATAAGGTTGTTTCCTTTGTCTGCTTTCCGTGTTTGGCTCGGTAGATGGCGTATACCCAAAGTGGTAGATAGCTAAGTAGGAATGCACTGATGATAAAGATCACATCTATTGCTGCTTTACGCTCTCTCAAAATTGACGCAACTTTATTCCTCGTTCTGATTCTGATTTTTGCTGATTCCGGATCTGAATCTTCCTGCCCAACCAAAGTCTGCCCATTTCCTTGGAACTGTCCACTCGCTAAGAACTGAATTCCTTCTCTAATTGGGTTTACTTCTGCATGATACTGCTCAATGATAGGGTGTTTGGAGGTAGGGCCGCTCTCTCTAGTTTGGGTTAAGGGTGCCTGCTCTGAAGTAATACTCTCCTTATCAGATTGATATGAAGCAGCATTACCCTCACTGTGTGGATAACTTGCTTGAGGCCGATTCTTTTCCATCCAACTAGTTTGACAAGGTTTCGTTTGGTCGGTATCTGCAAAAGTTGTCTTCTTTTTTTGGTCACGGTGCTCTGCATCACTTTGGTCTTTATGTTGCTTACCACCGTGGAAGAATTCTTCAGCTTGATCTGTTTCACCTTCTGTTACATCAGTTTCAGTGGTCCCGCACGGTGCGGACCGCCTTTGCATCCTCTTTGCCACCTTCAGCACTTTATAGTTTAGCAGCACAATGATGAAAAAAGGCGCCAGAAAGAATCCAAGCAAGAATCCGGTGGTAGTTTGAGGGTTTAATTTCTGTTTGCAGATGAAGCTATCAGGGTCATACTCGAAAGCTCCAATTCCAAAGAAAGGACCCAGGGAGAAAACGGCAGGAAAGACCCATAACACTAAGCAACTGACTACGACCCTTCACACTGTGACGCGACCGTCGTAGCTGAGAGGGTCTTTCACGATTGCTGTGTACCTCTCATAAGATACAGCGCAAAGGTGTAGAATGGTGTTAAAGAACAGCACCCTGGTAAGGTATGCGGAAGCATAGCACCACGCTGTACCAAAAATCCATTCTTGAAATCCGGTAGCGAGCAAACGAAAAGGAAATATGACAGCTGCTAGTACGAAATCTGAGAGCGCAAGGCTTGCCAGGAGAAAATATCTCATGAGATGAAAATCTTTGTTTCGAAAAACGACTAGGAGGACAAGAAAATTTCCGAAACTGGCTGGAATGGAGACGATGAGGCCATTAAATAAAGAATTTGCTATCATTTTCTCGGATAACAATTTACCTTGTGGCCTTTGGGAAAAATGGCCATGTATGAATGTTGATGTCACTGGATTATGATTTTTTGTGACCTGAACAGATGTTGTGATTTTTCTCCTTTTCCACCAGGATTTCTAGCTTCTTCATCCTTTAATCTTCATGTTTTTATTGATTGATCCTTTAATTTGTTGCCAGGCTTCTATGACGCCCACAAATGAGCTCATTTACATGATATTACACCTAATAAACTATGCTGGAATCAACAAAATAATGTTACGCCGTGTTCGTTTAAAACCAGCGAAAAATAAATCAGGAAAAATGCAGAAAAATCCTTTGTTTAATTCGGACTGTGGGGAAACTCATAAATAAACTTTTTGCAAAATTATACCAACGATTGGCCTTCAATGCTTAACTGTAAAATTTAATTTTATCCAGTTGACATATAAAACGTTTCACTGAACGTTTAGCCAACATTAAGAGGGAATCAGGCCTGTTTTAATTACGTCATTCATTGAATGGTAGTTATAGATCTTACTGACCAAGCGTCAAGGCCGAAATGGGAGATGGGAGAGTACCGGCCCGAGGCCTCGACAGTGAAGACTGGGCGCAGCGAGCGTAGCCAAAACACACGTTATGATTTTGGCATATTGTGGCACTCTTGATTTGAAGGACGAAAGTTTGACCCAGGATTGAGCAGGATCGTTCGGGTCAACCACTAGTCCGATATTGAAATGAAGAGATCTGATTCGCTGATTCGCCTGGCCCTCTGACCGCTTTAGCAGTGTAATAAGTTGGCTGATTCGTCTTGTAACGCATTAAACGCGAAATACCGTTTTTGATCAGAGATCAAACACGAGGAGTGGGGATTCAAAAATAGGACGCGAAGAGGAATATGTTCTGCGCAATTTGCGGTGTTTGTCTCTTATGAAACACATGTATCGAGTGGTTGATGTAAGTTCTCAAAAGAAATGGTTTAAAATCAAAATGATATTCAAAAATAGGCAGTGTTTCATCAGATATGCAAACACGTTACGATACTTGATTTTCATTGTCTTTCAGTCATGTAATAAATAAAGTTGGAGAAATTAAAATCCACTGTAATGCCTTTCTATCCGGCGGTTCCTCTTCCTCAGCCCGATGGTTTTAAACAGTTGCTGGATTTGGCTTTCCTATCATATGAAGAATTAAGTAAATAGAGCATAGAGGTTTTCTACCGAAGTCGAAGCCGAAGAGGATACGCTAACATAATACGAGGTCTGATTGAAATAGATGTATGAAAGATCATATAATACGAGGTCTTCATCAGAAAAGTAATCGTACCACATGAAAGCCAAATCCAAGAACTGTTTGATTATTCACTCAGTATTCAGTTTTTTCTTCTTTCTTTGACTGACGTAGTCACTAAACGTAGAATATTTCTGGGGTTTAAAGAAATAATAGTTATAGCTTCAATTCATTCAGTTTACTTGTTTCAACAGCGTTCCCTCTTTCACTGTTCGACTTTGTAAACTGACTTTGTTTTGACCATAGTAGTAGTAGAGGGGATGAAAGCCGAATCCAAAAACCGTTTGATTATTCATTCAGTGTTCAAATTTTTCTTCTTACTTTTACTGTCGTAGTCACTAAACGTTTGTGAATTCCTCGCCCTTTTAAACTTTCGGTTTTCTTATCGAGAACACATAAAGAATGAAGCGATTTGCCTCCTGGCTTTTTGTGGGTTCTTGCTATCTCTGTCATTCAATGATTTAGTGATTTGTATCGTGTTGTCTCGCCTGTTACCTTGCTATTTTTAGGCAGGGCTAGGATTGCCTAGATTTTCCTGTTCCACGGTAGTTGTAGATTGCGGAGTTTTCTTTTCAGAATATAATCTTCGAAATTTGCAAGACTTTTTCTTTATCCAAACTGTATGCCTGTCACAGTCATTTTCCGCTCATTAAAGCTATTCAGTGTTTTGCGACCTCAATGATCATGAAATCCACCTGTTATTTTACTTTGGACGTCAATATTGAGATATCACCTTGAGTTCAGGGCTATTCATTTCATCTTGCTCGCTATGAAGGATTAGCCAGGGTATTTTGGACCAATCAGAAATGGAGAGATATTTTATATGAACAATGATCAATACTTCAGATTGGAATCTGTACAAAGATATCACCTTATGTTTTTTTGACTCCAATTATTGAAAATGTAAAATTTCTCACAGCTTTCTGAAAAATCAAATCAACCTGAAATAACATGTTACCTATATCAATGGAGGAAAACTGGCTTTCCTATTCTGCGCTGCATGGTTAACTACGTATTCGCTGGTCAGGTTCTCCATGAAGTAGTTTTAACTATTCATCGAACCAGTTATCAGTGTTTTGCATATTTTGCTACAAATGAATACTTCTGATTCTGATTTCCGGAAATCTGGTCCGCCTAGATTAGCAACTGTACGATTGTCTTAAACCTCACCGGTAGAATTGTAAAACGTTCTTCTCCCAATAAAGCTGAAGTTAAAGTTGAAGTCAGTTGACATTGTATTAGCGTATACCTTGAATTGTTATTGCGCTTACGAAGATGTTCGCATATTTCCCAGTGGTTAAGGTTTCCACATCACATTAAACAGTTAAAACTTTGAGACAGACTGAATGTTGCATTTCTACAGATTATCCTGCACAACTTCTACTATGTATTTTTATCCTTTCTTCCAAAACCATCTTCTAGTTTAGGCCTTGTCGAAAAGGAGGCCTGTTATATCTCTAAACAAAGACAGCCATTCTTGGGATCAAGCAGTCAGTTTCTACATGTTCCTCTTCTATCGGGTCTTCTTTAGTCCGTTCATTGCTTTTGACTAGAGATTCTGATTCGTTGGAATCACCTTTAATTCCCCTGCTCTCATTAATTGGCAGAGGTTTTGGCGATTCACAATTCCTTGTTGAAGGTAAATCCGTGTATGACAATCTTCCACGAACCCAGTTTGTAACCACTGACTTCAGTCCGTATTTTGTTTGTGTTCTCTCGTTGGGGTCACCCACTCTACGGTAAATATTTAGTTCTGTTGAACTTTTTGTAGAGACTGTCTTCTCCCTTTCACTTAAACCACTGACAAAACTCGGTTTCTTCTGCTCTCGGTACCACTGTGAAAGTTTTTCATTTCCCACGCACTTTGACTCTATATTTGTACTTGGTATAGTTTTACCCTCCTTTGAATCTTTTGGGCCCGAAATGTTCTCGAAAATTTGCGACACATGTAAAGCAATGCCCTTGGCATCGGCTTTTGAAACACAACAAAATACGTGACAATCCAGTCCAAACTTGAAATCTTCCTCACCTTTGTAGAAAAATGCCAAAACCTTGGGACGAATTCTGTCAACTCCACTGTAAATAATTTTGCTAGTGTTAAAGAAAAGGAAACTTCGTTGCGATGTTCTCTCAGTGAAAGATAGTCCTTCCAAAGAAATTTCCAAATCATAAGTTTCCAACTTATTTAGGGATTGCTTGTGGTGGACATAAATTGTTGACATGATCCGGCACATTTCTCCTTCACTTGGATGAGTTGAGCGGAAGCTGCCTAGATATTTCACAGGAGAAAATTTTCGTTTGCTTTCCTTTAAGCAAAGACCCTGCTCACCAAAGATTAACATATTCACAGCCATTTTGGTAGTAAACAAAATTGCTTGAGTATAATGAACACTTGTGAATAGTAGTTGAGATGAAGATCGACCGACAAACTTCATTCACAACTAAAAGTGCGAGGACTTGCATCACAATTACGGTTTGTTTACATGCAGTTTGATACTCAGTGTTCGGTTTGTAGTCAAAACAATGCCAACAGTCTGGCAAATACATTCTTAAATTTGAATAAGAACATTCATTGTATGATGCTAATTGGCAGCTTGTTCAATCACCGTGACTTAAAGTGAAGTAGTGTATGTCTTGTTGTTTTAAAAAACCTAACGCAGGGCGCCGTTCTAATTAAAATGGACCTTCCTTCAAAGCTAGAGAAATATTGGAATTTTTGTCGCGATCTGATACAATTTTTATCGGGCTAATGTGCGATGTATTGTACCAGGTCCTCGCGGTATCGCAAGAGTTGCGAAGATGCTCGAAACTTGATGCAAGTATGTAGCAAATGTTTCTGTAAAACAGTGATGCTAGCCATCTCAAATTCGCCGTGTCTTCTTTGATGTGTTTCTGGTACCTTGGGGACAGTTGACCGTAAAATCGCCCTGAAAATAGTACAGCGCCACAAAAAGCGTCTGTTTGAGCAATCAGCAGGGAGAAAGCGTAGTTTGCGCATGCTTAACTTTTTTACGGAGTATTTTATCTTTATATCTCGTTTAGTCTATGAACAATCTTCAGTTGCTGGTGAAATTAGATTGAGCAGAAAAAATGGAAATAGTGTTCTCATAAACCAGTGATAAATGGAACCAGCTGAGACGAACTATAAACCTAATTGTAGAATTACTAAGACAGAATAGTTGAATATTCTTAAAAACACTAAGCACGGTATACTAACTTTGGAGAAGTAAATGGCACGTATTAAGAAGAATTATTATTCATTCAAAATATTTCCCCGATTCTGATTGGCTAAAAGCACACGTTTAATTTACCATAACCAGTTACTGATGACCAAATTTGGAAGAATTTTGACTTAAACGAGGAAATGACGTCAAAAATGCAGCGTTTTCGCAGGTTAATGCACCGTTAACCGAGAAGACCTGGGGACGAGCTTGTGTTATTTTGTTGTTTTGTTATATTGCTTGTGGGTGTGAAATTTGTGAAAATGAAGCTCATTTTCTCCTTTAAGCTGAGTGTTTGAAAATATTTTGATAAATAATAAAGCAATTAATGAATTCGGCTTTCGTAGGATATCAAGAATTAAGCGGATCTCTTCATATCCTACTCAGCCTCATTCATTAATTGCTAATTACTGCACAGAACATTGTAAAGTAATAATAATAATAATAATAATAATAATTCATGTATTCATGTGCGTGTAAGTATGTATGCATGTGTAAAAATATATATTCAAGGTTAAAAACTTAAATAGCGTACGAACGTAAGTTCCTATCTCAGTTTTTACATTACGTAAATTACAAGGTTAAAACTTATATGAGAGTACTTGCTGAAGTTAATCTATGTAGTGACTTGTCGAGCCGATAATGTAAAAAAAAAAATTTATGCAAGAGAAAATGCCAAAAAAAAAATTCATGCAAGGAAGAAGGTAAAAAAAAATTCGTGCAAAAGGAAGGTCCAATTGTGACTTTTTCACAAGTAGTAAAAAAAATTCGTGCTGAGGGGTTCACCTGAAAAAAAAATTCCTGCACAAGTAGTGAGCGAAAAAAAAAATTCGTGCAAGCTGAAAATTCCCCACCCCCTCCATCACTTTTCTAATGGTCCATCCCTTAGGAAATACTGTCCTTGAAAAGTCCTGGAAAAGTCCTTCAATAAAATGTTATCAAACCTCTGCGAACCATGTATATGTTTTCTGCCATTCAGTACCAATCTCATTTAATGGCGATTTCCATAGTTATAATACCAGATCTAGGAATAATATCCACAAATCTACTGCGAATAGAACCCGGGGTCACTGGTTTTCGATTAACTTTTGTACAAATACATGGAATATATTAGATACCTTATTACATGAAATTTTAGTGACACGTTAATTTCGTGATACATAAAAAATCGCGAAATTAAAGTGACTAGAGCAATAATTGACGCGAAAATTTAGTGGCCCCATAATGTCAAATTTTTATTGTAGAGGGTTGTGATGGTTAGTTGACTCAAGAACAATAATTCACATACAGGCATGATCTGTTTGTGGACATTGTGAGAACTGCTTCGTTGTTACTGTTGACATCTAGTCCCGCTGTTTTTCTTAAGTTTGACGTTATTCGTCCCTTCATAAAGACGTTTTATTAAATTCAAGGACATTTTAAATAAGATTGCCAATGAACTGTAAATTGTGTCTTACTCAAAAACGCGAAATTAAAGTGATTCAAAATATAAAATTTCCGCAAAATCGCGGAATTTAACTGTCGCGAAATATGCGCACATCATAGTCGCGAAGTAAACATGTCGCCAAAATTTCATGGACTTCGCTGACTTCATTTATACGTGGCCTGTCCTAAGCCGTTTTATGATTGCTTTAATTAGCTTTCTTCTTATTTGTTCTCATTCTTAAATCTTATTTATGGTTATTTTTATCTATGGTAGTTTTTTCTGCCACTGTTCGCCTCGATCTCTGAGAATAATTGTTAAATAATAATAGATAAAAAGATAAGTTAACAAACTTTTTTTCTGAGGCTTTTAAATGTTTTTTTTTTTGGAAACATCAAATCTTGGTGTGAAATTATTGGACCATCGTCCCTAGAGTCAAAAACTATATTCCTTCCTTATGTTTGTTAGCGTGCTGTATTTATAGTGAAAATGTAATAAGCCGAGGTTATGCACTGCGATAAGATGAGGAAGACCGCATCGAAAGTATCCTTAAACGCAGGTGCATTTGATAGAGTGGTATCAGTTTTCTCGAAACTTGTGTGAAGGATTGTGATACAAGCCAGTGAAAACGGCTGCGTCGGAGGTCGAAAGCTCCTCTCCTAACTTGCCTCAATCTAAACACTTTTACAGCCAAAACTGCTAACGAATAGTTTCCATTGAACGCCTTACAGCTACTATTTTGGAATTACGTCTTTATTAGCGGTTACCATGGAAAATTTTAAACCGGTTGATTAACCAGTCAAAGTTGTCCTTTACGTCTCGGAAACAGGTGTGACATGCAATAATTGTTAACATCAAAAGTGAATTTGCACATTTAAGTGCTCTAATGCGAGTGCTGAATACGTCGGAGGAGATTAAAGGACAATTAATAGCAGTTCACGGAAACGAGATAAAAAAATGTTTTAACATTGCTCGTAACCATTTACCCGTTGGCGTAGTTGGTGGCAAGTGAACCAAGATTGCAAATGTTCTCTTTAATTGCCTGGTTGTAATCATACCTGGTACCTGTGGGAATTTCCTAGTTTTGTTGGTCGTGTTTCGCAATGAAGATTTTCATATCATGCGATATTTTCCCCTGGCAAACCTTGCACTTTCGAATTTCTTGTTTGTAATTCTCAGTTATGTCCTTTTATTCATTCGCCATCGCTTTAGTAGTGACGCTGAAATGGAAACCTTAAAATTGCCAAGGCAGCACTTTCTCCTCAGTTTTTTTAAAGACGTTGAGTGATGGTCCGGCCGAGGTTCGAACCAACGATCTCCCGCACGATAGTCCGGTGCTCTACCAACGGAGCTAACCGGTCACCGGTCAAACTTTAATACCTTTTTTCTATTTCTCTCTAACTGTAGCGTCTAGCTCACTGCGAGTGTTGGAAGCGTAATGTCACAAGAACTTGTCGCGGTGAACTTAGACGGGCGGGAATTGCTTTACTAATTGAACAAAGCCAGGTATCACAGAGAATCAGCTGTGATTGACGGTGATTTATTTACGATAATCAAATGTAAATTGAAATACAATGCAGCGATTAAACCAATTACTATATAGTAGCCAATTGCAGATAGGAAATATCGCGGAAAGGTAACAGGATTCACGAAACAGTAGTCACGATACGAGAATGCTTGCGTGAGCGTAGTTGCAAGCCTATAAACGATATTGATAAGGACGCGAAAAACCTTGTTAACCCTTTAACCCCTGAGATCAAAATCTTAATTCTTCTAACTGATCTCAAAACATCTTTCATTACATCAATGTGGAGATTTTGATGTTATATAAAAAAAAAAACCTATGTGAGTTTTCAGATTGCATATTCTCATGAGCTCTACAGTTGCCTTTGTAGTAATATGTTTAAGAGAAGATGCATGTTGGTCACTCTCAGGGAGTAAAGGGTTAAGACGTGTAACTTAATGAAACTTAAACTATACGAAGTTCTTTGAACTAGATGTGACGCCCTACAAACACAAAGGTAGACTAGTGAAGCTGGGGCGTTACCATATGGCTTTATGGCTTGTAACCTTAAATAATATCGCGAAGAAAGTCGCACTTAAGAATTTTCGTAGTTCTTAGATGGTCTTATGAGGTAAGGATATTGCTGTACTTACACATCGGTTCCCGCTTGCACTCTAAAGGCCAGGGGCAACTTTAAGATCAAAGGGCAAAGTGACTTATGCTCTGAGGGCTAGAACAGATACTGACGACTATTGAAGAGAGATCGCTGTGATGGCTCTTTATATCTTTACGTGGGAACTAATGACGTCACTTTAAGGCAAAATTGGCGAATCAAAAGCAATCACTTGTTAATAATTAGTAGAAGGGAATCTGTTACATTAACTGTGTCTGGATGTCAACAACCAGAGCTAAACTGAAATCTGTCATAACTTGACAGGTGTACAGCTGAAAACATGAAGTGCTGTATTTCCTTTGTGAGACACGGTAGTGCAGTGGTTAGCGTGTCGGAATTCCTAATAGGAGGTCCGGAGTTCGAGCCCTGGTGATGGCACTGTGTTGTTTTCTTGAACAGGAAGCTTAACTTAACAGTATGTCTTCCCATCCAGGTGCAGATGAGTATTGGCGATATACCGCTGGGGGTAACGCTGCGTTTGAGTAGCCTGAGCATCCCATCCAGGGGATGAGTGACAATACTCCTAGGTTCTTCATGCTACTGAAACCGGAGTAAGCTCTAGCCGTGTGTGCCTTGGGACCTGCCTACCTACCGACTGCATTTCCTTCATAATATAGCAATCACAAATTCAAAAGCAAAGCTTGAATTGGTTTGACGTAAACACGAAAATCCAGAAGTTATACTAAACCCGTCTCGCTCGCTGACGTCACGTGTCAGCCTTTGGGTTTGTAAACCGATCAAAGATTTGGTCATGGTCCATTACCGTGGAGTTGACAGAATTCCTCTCAAGGTTTTGGCATTTTTCTACAAAGGCGACCCGGAAGATTTCAAGTTTGTGTTGGATTGTCACGTATTTTTTTGTGTTTCAAAAGACGATTCCGAGCACATTGCTTTAAATGTGTCGCAAATTTTCGAGAACATTTCAGGCCCAAAATATTCAAAGCAAGGTAAAACTATACCGAGTACAAAACAAATATAGAGTCAAAGTGCGTGGGAACTGAAAACCATTCACAGCACCGAGAGCAGGAAATACCGAGCTTTGTCAGTGGTTTAAGTGAAAGGGCTAGAACTGGATGGTCTTGGAAGAAAGGATTAAAATACATAGAAGAAGTTGTACAGGATAATCTGTAGAAATGCAACATTGCGTCTGTTTCAAAGTTTTAACTGTTTAATGTGATGTGGAAACCCTAGCCACTGGGAAATATGGTAACATCTTGGCAAGCGCAATAACAATTCAAGATAAATGCGCTAATACAATGTCAACTGAATTCAACTTTATTGGGAGAAGAACGTTTTACAATTCTACGGGTGAGGTTTAAAGCAATCATACAGTTGCTAATCTATTTGGGCCAGATTTACGGAAATCAGAATTTAAGAAATTATACAGTATCCATTTGTAGCAAAATATGCAAAACACTAATAACCGGTTCGATGAACAGTTATGGAGAACCTGACGAGCGAACACGCAGTCAACCATGCAACGCAGAGTATAGGAAAGCCAGTTTTCCTTAACTTCATTGATTTAGGTAATATGTTAATTCAGGTTGATTTGATTTTTCAGAAAGCTGTGGTGGTATCTCAATATTGACGTCCAAAGTAAAATAACAGTTGGATTTGATGATCATTGAGGTCGCAAAACACTGAATAGCTTTCATGAGCGGAAAATGACTGTGACAGGCATACAGTTTGGATAAAGAAAAAGTCTTGCAAATTTCGAGGATTATATTCTGGAAAGAAAACACCGCAATCTACAACTACCGTGGAACAGTCAAATCTGGGCAATACTAGCCCTGCCTAAAAATATCAAGGTAACAGGCGAGACAACACGATACAAAAAAACAGAGACAAGCAAGAACCCACAAAAAGCCAGGTGGAAAATCGCTTCATTCTGTATGTTTTCTCGATAAGAAAACCGAAATCTTAAAAGGGCGAGGAATTAATAAACGTTTAGTGAATACGACAGTCAAAGTAAGAAGAAAAAAATGAACACAGAATAAATAATCATACAGTTCTTGGATTCGGCTTTCATCCCCTCTACTAACTATTGTCAAAATAACGTCAGTTTACAAAGGCGAACAGTGAAAAAGGGAACGCTGCTTAAACAAACAAACTGAATTAATTGAATTGTGGGGATAGTTTCTAAAGAAACTGGTGCTGCGTCGGTGGGAAATTGAAACACAAGAAATTGGATAAATCAAACGAGTTGATTAAGTAAGTTATACCACCGTAAGGTGAATGGGAGGTGCTGACGTTTCGAGCGTTAGCCCTTCATTTGCTCCGACGAAGGGCTAACGCTCGAAACGTCAGCACCTCCCATTCACCTTACGGTGGTATAACTTACTTAATCAACTCGTTTGATTTATCCAATTTCGTGTGAATTAATTGAAGTTGTAACTATCGTTTCTTTAAACCCCAGAAATACTCTATTTGACTTACAATTCTATTTAGAAATTGAGAGCAATATACACTGTGAAATTTGCATCGTTACCACGTAACCCTTGTTTGTGTGAAAAAATTCTTTTCACTGCTTTCTTGCAAAGAAACACATATTAGGAGAAAGTCTGCCGGACTGGGGTTATGTTATAGATTTTCGTATTTTTCTTATTTATTCTGCGAATCCTGCGACCGAGACCAGTATAAGACTCTTCGAAGCAAATATCAACGTGATTCAATTCCATGCGTTATTTTTTTCACAAACAAAAACTTTCTTAAATTTTCTGTCGAGAACCTTAGCTTGAATTCAGATTAGCATGCGACTTTGAAACGAGAGTGATGTACTTCTGTCAATTTTAAACCGAAGAACGGTTTAAAGGTATCGTTAACCACAAGAGAATTTTAAAACTGGAACGATCAGCAAAGCACGGAGTCAGGTCAAACATTGTAAGTAGTCTCCTGTTCCTTCAATTTATTTCCCATTTACTGATATTATTCATACACGCCTCCTAAGATATGATCCACGCAATTTTTCGCTTGAGTTTTGTTTTGAAAGGATCTTAATCAATTTTGACAGAGGATCGCGTACGGTACCCGAACTTTAATATCTCAATTTAATTCCGCTTTATTGATATTATTTATGCACGCCTTCTAAAACGTGATCCGCGCAAATTTACGTGTGAGTTTGCTTTGAAACTGTTATAGTCAAATGACTGAAAACCAACGTACCGGCACTTTAACTGTCTCCAGAATCAAGTGCATGCAACAGCAGAACATGGTCTCACAGCATCAAATATCTGTGAAATACATTTGTTTGTTAGGGGCTCTGTTTCTTCCTTACCGGCAGACAGAACATGATTTTGATTTTCATAAAACAGATCAATCCTGCTCACGAAAGCTTATTCAAATGTAGAAACGGTAACAACCTGTCGACTTATCACACAACCAGCTTTCTCGTCGTGATCAACTTAAGCTAGCCAAAAATGTCTTTGACGTTGTGAAGCCAGGCAATTTACACAAGCGAAAAGTCATCAATTCAATGGGACTTTGCTTCATTGTGAAATTAAGGCTATGGAAACTTCTTAACGCGGGAGTTTAGCTTTGTCTTCTACGAAAGCGGAACCCATTAAACCCATTTTAAATCCAAATCATTCCAGAATGTACTATTTTCTATTTTTACCTCTAACTTCAGTATAAAACTTTTACGCTGAAGTTAGAGGTTCTCTCGAAACTGCCGCAAATTTTTTAAACATTTCTTCAGATGTTAAACAATGAGATGGTATATCTTTGAGTCTGAGAAATTGTGAAGCACATTTGTCGGCACTGTTTTTCTTTAAAATACACACTTGATCCCGAAACAGTTTGATTTTGGTATCACTGACGCCATCTTGCAGGCTTTGAAATATTGGCCGGGTATTTGGGCCAAAAAGGAACGGAGAAATATTTTTTAATGAATAGTGATTGATTATAATACAGTAATATGACACTCAACCTCAACTTCGAAATGCTTCTTACCAACTGTTAGTTATACAGTTTTAGGAGGTTTGACGGAGAGTAGGAAACTTTGACTGAATTTGAAGATGACGGTCATAACGAGTATGTTTGATCGATAAGGCATATCTAACTAGTAGTACCTTTGTAGGATGTTCAAAACTGTTGTGTTGTGCGGAACACTGTTCACTATTCACGAATGAAATCATGCAAACATGGCAAACAGATAGAGGACAACATTATAGAAGACCGAAGAAATAAAAAAAATTAAAGAAAGAAAAGTCGGGAACATGGGAAATTGTTTACGAGTTTAAAAAGATCATTATTAGAGATTCGAATTTCGTAGCTGGGAGCCTAGTCTCCTCCGCAGCCGTTATTAGGATCGTCACGCAACGCTTCTTCCCCACTAAGTTAGTGGGGGAGAAGCGTTGCGTGACGATCCTAATAACGGCTGCGGAGGAGACTACTGGGAGCCTGGAATGAAGAGATCTGAAAAACTTTGAAACCGACCGACATTAGATACTAATGAGAGCTGCCATGTTGACGGTTTTTAGGCTAACAGTCATTCAAATGTTTTTAGCTTTTCAAAAATTAACTATTTTTTTCCTGCACGAGAGATTATTAATCAGTATGAGACTATTTTGTCCACAGAAATTTGAGTGATGTGGTGTATTCGGTCTGTTCTGCGCCTGTCATTTACAGTGCTTGTCGTGGTCTCCTTCTTGTCATTGGTGGTGTTGCTACGTGAAGTCTACAAACGCGGGAAAACTGCGTCCGTCCTCTCAAGCTTGGAGTATAACTCGGGATTCTCTGACGTCAGAGGTGATCCTCGGGCGCTAATTGATCCATTTTTTGACCAATCAGAATGGTTGGAATTCGATTTAAACAATAGTCAAGTCGAGAATGATGGTTTAACGTCGAAGTTAACGCAAACTTCATCTTCAAGTGCTCGGGATATGTCAACAGCTGATGAGGAATCTTTCCAACAGATGACGTTTTCAAATCCTTCCGGGCGAAAGAGTTTGCTTATTTTCGGAGCCGACCGTTGTGGCACAACATTTATTAGCCGAATATTTGGCGAAGATCCACAAGTATTCATGGTTTATGAACCACTGTGGGTTACGAAATACTGGAATAATAAAGTAGAAGGAAACTGGACTAACAGTGAGTTGGAAGTGATAAGTGGAATTCTGAGCTGCAAATTTGCTGATTTCCCCAGAGCCACGCAGTTTCTTGCTCATACGTCAAAAAACTGGGCCGTTGCGCATTTTGAAAACCCATTTAAGTCTCCGGACTTTTGCAACGTTACAAAAGCTGGGAAAAAGTTGTGTCTCGATCTTTCCTCCGTGCCGAAATTTGCGGACCATGTTTGTTCCACAAAATACAAACACAGTGTGACCAAAGTGGCCCAGGTTCGCGCCCCTGATAAAAGTCTGGGTAGCTTAATACCAAAGATATTCCAGGAAAATCCAGACACCGATATCAAAGTGCTTCAAATTCTTAGGGATCCACGTGGAATCTTTGAATCCAGAATTCAGATTGGCTGGTTGCCAAAAATAACGACGCCAGCCTTCGCTAAGGTGGTGCGACAACCTTGTCAGACAATTGCGAAAAACGTCAAGTTTGGGCGAAACCTGCCTGAAAAGTACAAGAACAGATATATGGAGGTCTACTACAGGGACATTGCCTTAACTCCGGTGAAAACGGTTCAGAAAATTTATAGTTTTGCAGGCTTCGAGCTGTCTGAAGAGCTCATCAAGTGGATTGTTCTAAATACGAACCCCAGCGAGGAAGCGCTGGCTAAAGAAGCAAGAAACACTTTCTCTTCTGTTAGGAACTCAACTGCTAATGTCTCCAAATGGCGCCTAACCGCTACAAAAGAACGAGTGCAAATGATTGAGAGAGAGTGCAGCGAATTGCTGGAGTTATTGGGATTGCCACTTGAAGGTGCGACCTTTGAATAATCCTAGGGTATGAATTGTTTGGTCTTGCTAATGAAGATAGAGATACAGAACTTACTGTGTGACTTATTCAGGCCACTCATATACATTTTCATACAAATTCTGAATGTCTATTCGTTTTTGGCGCTGACTAATTAACAATTATTCGCCGAACGCGAAGTGATTCTCGGTGAATATTCACCGAGAATCACTGAGCCTGAGGCGAATAATTGTTTTAGTAGAAATACACAGGTGATTATTTAAAAAAAGAAAAGAAAAGCATTCTACAACACGAAAAAGCTTTATTTCATAAAAAGCGCGCGAACGACTGGCAGCCATTTTGTTCGTCGAGGTGATTATCGGCTGATAATCCGAGATAGCGAACCAATCAGAGCACGCGATTTTGTATAATCACCTGAGTATTTATACTAAACAGGTTTAAACAGAAGTGTAATAAGGGTATGCAGGAGCGAATCACCCCGGAGCCTCCATCTCTTACTTTGACCCTGTGACACAGCGTATTTACACCTTGGGTTAATTTTAGATGTAAGCTTACCGCGGTAATATGACCTAGCTCCGCACACCCCCATCCCGCCTAGACCATTTAGCCAATCAACAGCTATCATCTTGATTACGCATTCTCATTTGAGTTTTGAAGATGTCGTGAGACGAGGACTTTTTCTCTGAGAGTCAATCTGAATTTTCCAACTCCAGTGACGGGCTTTCCTCCTTCGAACCAAGCTACACGGATAGTGAATCCGAAGGAATCGAAAGTGACGCTGCGGATTTGAAAGGAAATAGTTCCCGTTCAAACTAAAAGAGAAAAAAACCGCTAATCGAAGTAGTACTATCGGCAGGAGTAAGCAACATAAACAACCCAAAAATAAGTCAAAATCTACTCATAAAGCAGCTGCACCAAAGCTGCTAGGTGAACGTGAAATGGAGGAGTTATCAACATGGGTGTTCTCCTCCGAAGAAGCTGAGAAGGTGGAAAGTGAACTACGGCAACGGCTTCTGAAGTCACCTAAATTAACGGCGTTCGAGGAACGCCGGAAATTCGCCTTTCACTTGGCAAGCGAATAGCAGAAGGAAACTTTGAGTCTTTTAATCACTGGCTTTGCCACTAAATTTGTCAGTTTATCAAAGGAATGCTATAGCACCAATATCACAAAAGAAAGAAAAGCAGCACTCTCTGTTGCGTGGATGAAAATTTTTAAGATTGAACTAGTGAACAGCACGTCTGCGAACTCTTAGAGTTGTAAAACGATTTATTTTATCCTACGCGTTTCGTGTGACTAACGTACACTTTTTCGGGGATGTTTTACAATACAACACAAGGGACTTGTATATATACCTACATAAGATTCTAAGAATATTTTCGTATTACGTAAAATCGCTCCTACCACAGCGGATTTGCATGTAGGAAACAGGCGGAAAGGTGTGCAAGGAGTGACATATTTTGTGCGTGACATAATTTGGGGCCCACAGTTGTAGTTTTAGTCACACGAAACACATAGGATAAAATAAATCGTTTTACAACTCTAAGAGTTCGCAGACGTGCTGCTCACTAGTTGAACCTTTACTATTAGGAGAAAGGTATTTGATGGGGTAGTTGCTGGAAGGGCTTTGGCGTTGATATTTCTTGCCTTTATCAGTGTTGTTTTTGTGGTCGATGCGCCGTTTAACATAGCCATGTGTCGGCACAGGCGGCCCAAACTCACGTTGCGAGGGAAGGGTGTAATGTAATTACAGGCGACCGTTGAAAATATAAGAGACTTTGTATGAGAAACATATTACTGAGATCTGCGCACGCTAAACAACGCAAAACCTTACCTTTTCTTAAATGAATTGAATAAAAAAGACTTACCTGCAATGTATTCCACTGCGTTTTGGTGTCTGTTTGTCGTTTTACTGTTTTCTTGGCTTTATTGCGTAACGACTGTTACTCCTTTCATAGAACGAAGTGAAGGCTGGTCACTTCGATTTGGCAGGGTCCTGGACCAGTCGCAACAAAAATGCCGTTTTTTCGTCGAAATTCAAATCCGGTGCAAATTTTTCAGCTCCAGCCTAAGAAGGTAACCTCTTCTTCCTCGCTGGGAGATCGGCTCGAAAAAAATCCACAATTTCCCCATCAAATCGAGCCATTTGTGCCAGACTTCGAGGAACGTCTGGCTTTCCTCTAGTGCCTGTGACCACTGTTGCGCCTACAAAGTAATTTGCATTTGAAATTGGAAACCTTGCTAGGGTGACAATTAGCACTTACTCGACCGGTGCAAGGGCAGAAATGACCCGTTAACTAGGCTCCCCGCCCCACCACGCCAAGGGAGTAATATGACGCTTTCTTTCATGCGCTTCGCCACTAGGTTATTTTCACACGATCGCTCAACAAGTTTCTGCCAAGGAAGATCAGCCCCTCCCAAGCCATAATGTGAGTGCACAGTTGACGCACACTCCCGTTGTAATTGTGATCCTTTCGTTGCCTACCTGGACACGCGATCGCCTCACATTGGCGTGGTGGGGCGAGGAGCCTAGTTAACGGGTCATTTCTGCCCTTGCACCGGTCGAGTAAGTGCTAATTGTCACCCTAGCAAGGTTTCCAATTTCAAATGCAAATTACTTTGTAGGCGCAACAGTGGTCACAGGCACTAGAGGAAAGCCAGACGTGCCTCGAAGTCCGGCACAAATGGCTCGATTTGATGGGGAAATTGTGGATTTTTTTCGAGCCGATCTCCCAGCGAGGAAGAAGAGGTTACCTTCTTAGGATGGAGCTGAAAAATTTGTACCGGATTTGAATTTCGACGAAAAAACGGCATTTTTGTTGCGACTGGTCCAGGACCCTGCCAGATCGAAGTGACCAGCCTTCACTTCGTTCTATGAAAGGAGTAACAGTCGTTACGCAATAAAGCCAAGAAAACAGTAAATCGACAAACAGACACCAAAACGCAGTGGAATACATTGCAGGTAAGTCTTTTTTATTCAATTCATTTAAGAAAAAGTAAGGTTTTGCGTTGTTTAGCGTGCGCAGATCTCAGTAATATGTTTCTCATACAAAGTCTCTTATATTTTCAACGGTCGCCTGTAACGCGACACCTATGTTATGTAAATTACATTACACCCTTCCCTCGCAACGTGAGTTTGGGCCGCCTGTGGTGTCGGAAGACATTCACCACAAACACGAAACCATCGCGCGTCCGAATCATCCTTGCGAGCTTTAGAGCTAGGAACGTGCCAAACTTTACAAGAAATGGAGTGAAAACTCTGGACAGGACCAGCAATAGCTAGATTTAACAGTTTTGGGAATGTGGCCTAATTTCGCCTCAACATTTCCTATACCGATAACGTGTGCGCTGGGCTTAAAATACTTGAGACCAGTGAAAGTAACCCGTCTGAGCTAAGGGAAGGAAGGGTTCCCTTTGCTACATCTTGAAATTCAAATATAGGGCATTGTAACTGCCAAGAACCATCGGAAAAAAGCACAAATCTTACCGGTTGAAAAGGTCCTGTCTTGCAGTTATAAGTATAATCCTTACATGGAAAATGATTAACGCGAAATCAGGGATGCGCTTTTGATTTTCTCTTAGAAGAAACGGAGAGTATCGCTCACTCAGTGAGATCATCTCACCAAAGTATTCTGATCTTTTAAGACATTCACACCAATCTTCAAGGTGCCAACGCTCTTCATACGAAGAATCCCCATGCTTCTTTGCAATGCTCTGCTTCTCTTGGATTTTCAACTTCAACAGGCTCTTAACAAAAAGTTCCTCCTGAGTCGACGATGGCGTGAACGAACTACCAATCTGGGCGCTCTTGACGAAGAGACGTCGTTTTTTCTGGCAGTCTTGGTTTTTCCCTGGTCTTGCAAAGAATCGCTTTGGCTAAAACGTTTCATATTATGCACCGAGCAGTCGATTAAAGCAAAAACTGAAATGTAACAAACTTGAACAACGAGTGCTTTTCAAAATGGCACGGTGCCTCTTGAACTGCCCAACTACTCTGAAAATTTTTGGAAGAATGTGCGCTTTTCAAGTGTCGCAAAGGTGTGTTAACTACGTACGAGAAGTAATAGGAAATGAACGGAAAACTTGTGTCTTATCAAAGATTAGGACGACTCCAAACGTCGAACTTTCCTCCTACAAGACACTATCCTTCCGCTCAATTCCCATTACATCTCGTCGTCGAATAACACTGCATTCACGCTCTGGAATGGCAATAGATAATACATTGCATTGTGGGTACATAGGAAAAGAAAAGGAGTTAAAAGGAACACTGGTCAAAAAGGACTTTAGAACGGTGGATTTGAACGTAAGTTCCATCATCTTCCTCTCGATGGAGGTCCGCCATTTTTTTTAATTAACGACGAGAGAGGCATCAAAGTTTCGCGGGAAAAAGAAGTCTAAAAATAACCCAAGGTGTAAATACGCTGTTGCTCATATTCATGGTAGATGGAGGCTCCGGGGTGATTCGCTCCTGGGGTATGTTAAGGTCGCAAGAATGCGCACTAAGGGGACAGCGAAGGGTCTAATTGTTTTAGTATCACCCAACTAGTCGGACAGAAAAAACAATAAACTTAGCAAATGCAAGTTGAAGAAAGATTTATTTGGGAATAAAACAAAAGAAAGCGCCACGAATTTCGCTACTCGAGGACTATCACTAATAGACCTCTAGTAGCGTAGCCAATCAGATTGCGGCATTTGCATTAGTCCACTAGTTGGGTGATACTAATGGCTAATAGTCTGCAGTAGCTCAGCCAATCAGATTGCGGCATTTGTATTAGTATATTAGTACGTTTTTACTAATGGTTTTTAGTCCTTGGTGTTTAGCCTGTTAACCCTTATTCAATATTGTTAAGAGTTATAACCAAACGTAGCCTAAGTGATAAGTCAATAGTCATTGTCCACTCGCCCTGCATCTACTATTACCGTTCTAAACCATTTTCTGTATTTTATCTTACTGATGGATGGATGCTTTGTATCTTAAACTGTTGATTAAGAGAATACAAGGATAACCTTGAATTAATTAAAATTAATTAAAAATTAAGGTTAAAAAATAAATTAACAATAAATTCCATGTTTCAAAGAAACTGCAATGATTTGACTGTGATCACCGCATCTCGGAAAACATCCTGAAAAAATATTATGGTTTCTCTCTATCTCTATCTGTCCAATGAACAAATCATTTGAATGTACTTGGCAAAAAAGACAGCATTAATCAATAGAGCAAGAATCTCTGTAAGAGAGCCTTTTGGGGCTTTGCAGTATTGCTAGTTTAAAGATTAGTTGTACCAAGAGAATATTCTCGGTTCATATATCTTCTATATATGAACCGTTTACTATTTGTTTCATAACATAATCAGATGAGAAAAACACTTAAATTTGCCCAGAAGAAGGAGAGAATGACGAGAGCATTTCATGAGAGCGCGCTATGGCGTGAGCAAATCATTCTTGTCACTAAAAGTACTTTTTTTCTCTAAAACTTCTTTTGTTTAAATTTGTTATCCGGTCTAAGAGACTTTTGTGTACCTGTTCTCAATATAAAGAAGGATTTTCCCGAAATTCTGTTGTAAAAGGAAAAAAAATAACGCTCGCGTAATTATTGACGCGTACTTCTGAGCGCGCGCTTGCTTTCGTCACAAGAGTACACCCATGGGAAAATGGTAGACACTGAATTGACCGTTGAGAGCGCGCGCTTTCCTTATAATGTAACTGGTTGTTAAGCTGACCAAATAATTTTTCTTTGTACTCTTTTTTATCAAGTAATACAAATCAATCAATCAATCAATCAATAATCAATCAATACTTTATTTACACACGTAACGCCTAGGAGCTATAAAAGCTCGTTCATGATACGCACGTGTGTGACATTTCATTCACAAAGGCCATACCACAACACCGGGAACTACGTCCCCTACTCTTTGCGAACAGTGTGTGGGTTCTTTAACGTCCCACGAAGTTATTACAACCAAGGGTTGTGAGACGAGACCAACGGTTTATCGTCCTTATCCGAGAAGACTAAGGGTGCGTTCGATTGGGAAATCCGGATTTAGATTTTGAAAATCTAAATCCGGATTTCCCAATCGAACGCACCCTAAAAAGTCTAACCATTTACAGATGTCATTACAAAGGCAGCACTTTCTCCACAAATAATTTAAAGACCCTGAGTAATGGTCCGGCCGAGGTTCGAACCCACGACCTCACGCACGGTAGTCCAGTGCTCAACCAACTGAGCTAACTGGTCGGCAGCCTTTGTCCTGTATACGAATCACTACATTAGAATTTTTGAGTTCTTTAAGCGCCGCCCATTCTTTTTTCGAAAGGTTGTCTCTAGCTTGCCTAATATTCTCAGGATTAATAAGATCACGCCGTACATTGGCTAAAAGTAGTTCAAGGTCTGGGTACCTTGACGCTGGAGGTTTCAATTTCCTATCCTTTGAAACCCGAGGTAAGTGGCTAGAAACTGCCAAATTGTCTTCGGGATTACTATCAATGAAGAAACTGGCTGCCGTTCGTAGTCTGGCTTCAAAAATTTCTAAGTCGTCATACAAGCCCTGCCAATTGATGTCCTTAGGCGGTGGACAAACCGATGGTCCTTTCCTCAGCACGTTCACCTGATCTGCATTTATGGACGCACTCGAAAGGTTAACAGGGTCCAACTGGTGTAAGTGGTCCAAATTAACTGAGTTGGGCAATCTGCTTTTTTGGCGGAAATGGTGACGTTTTCTTAAGAGCCTGTCCCACTTGTTGTAGCGTTGACTGCGTCTGGTTGTAGGCGGATTTTCCGTCACGGTGTCCTTGGGTAAATCTAATCGAAGATCAAGAGTAATAGTCTTAAGCCACTTGCGCTTTTCCCCTTTCTTTCAGGTTTTGGAGATCTAATGTAGTGATTTAATTTTTTAATAAATAAAGTAGGATAGAAATTGCGGTTAGATAAAACTACGCTGAGCATTTATTTTAAAATTTAATGTTAGGGAAGGTGTGCCAGCATATTCAATGGGTCCACAATAGGGTTCTGAAATCCCGCTTTCACGCCCATTTTTTCTTGTTAATCCCGCAATCCCGCACTTTTTTACTTGGAAATCCCAATCCCGCCCTATTTTTAAAGACGTTTTAACGTTAATTAGTAATTTGTTAAATAATAATTAACGCAATAGGTTTCTCAGACATCATACGGTCTGATACTGACGTGGCTTAAGCGATAATGGGTACGTTTGACAAATCCCGACAGGGTACAGAGCCATTGCTATTCATTACAGACCTGACACAGCTATGCGCGCAAAAGGTTCATTTCCGCTAGCTTGGAGGTTAAATTGTTGAAAACATCATGCATTAGTATTGAAATAGATTTACAATAAAGCATTTTTACTGGAATAGTATTGGAGGAGACAAAAAGAGGAATGGCATGTGACCTTTTAGGCGCTGAATAAATGAAGCGAAGGGCACGCTTTTGTAATACCAGAATTTGATTAATGTAATTAAGCTTGTGCAGCTTGGCGCACACCACAATACCGTAGGATAGATATACCTCTTATTAATCGAGTTCGAGGTCCGTACTGTAAAATACGGACCGAGTTTTTTCCCGTCGATTTATGGCCCAAGCGCGAAGCGCGCGGGCCATAAATCGACGGGAAAAAACGAGGATCCGTATTTTACAGTACGGACCGAGAAAACGAGGTTAATAAGATATTTATTATATCTCTGGAGTCATTTTGGCGACCAAAACAAACTTTAGCGGGCCGTACAGTGAAGTACGGCCCGCTAAATTGACCAATCACAGCGCGCGTACTAACTGAGAGATATAATAAAAAGGAATATCAAAGATCGATAGCTTGTTAGCAGTACGCTTGCTGTAGGTGCATAACAACTCAGTGCGGCAATAATGCCAATAAAAACTGGAATAGTATTGGAGGAGACAAAAAGAGGAATGCCATGTGACCTATTAGGCGCTGAATAAATGAACATCCCACAACCCTACAATTTTTCATCAATAATGCCAATAGTTTTGCTTATCTTTGAAGTAATGAGTCCAATACGATATTCTCAGCTGATGCCCTTCGTTCTTGTTTTCTGCGTTCAGTCACAAATCGCCGTTTGGGCTCTAAGACGCATACGTCCCTTCTTATTGTCTCTGCGCATGCGTATGATTAGAGAGCACGCACATGGTAAAAAATGGTGGATTTATATCGATCGTCCTTAAAAGAAGGCACGGATACTATGATTTCTTCTCACACCGTTACACACCGTTACACACCGTTTGCGGTAGACCCACACTTAACGTTTTTCACCGCTTTTTGAAAGGGTCGCTCGGCGGACTTTACGCGAGCTCAATTAACGACTCATTAATTACAGCGGACATCTCTGAGGGAATCTATCGAGCACGATGCTATATCAAAAGGGCTATTCGATGTTAATCATGTAACGAAGCATCTGCGCAAGCATTATAGTGTATTTAGACGTGATCGTGAACCCAGTAGAATACCAATACTCTGGATCATTTGAGAAACAAGAACAGAAAGGTTAGAGAATTTGTTTATAAAGGTATTCATTCATATACACTAGCTTAATTCCTCCAAAGTGCATTGTTATGTGAAAAGTAAAAAACAACAGAATAAAGCGAAGTTTTTGTTAAAAGGCTGTGGTGATAAACCATTAAAGTATAATAAAGTTAAGAAAGAGACCTGGTAGGTATTTGTCATTGTTTTCTCCAAATAAACTGTCTTTACAAGAGTCAGGCCCATGGAGCGAATTATTGTAAATTTAATCGATTTCAGACATGAAAAAGGACCCTGGTCCCACCCCAATACACGTCGACTGTAGCAATACAATAGCAGTTAGTATTTGGACAAAATGCAGGTCAACAATGTGTAGCAATGAGTTTGTGTTCTTTGATTTACAACACGAGACAAGGCATTAGTTCTTCTCATGATCTTATCAACTTTAATAATGGAAATCAATTGTCTTCAAGTTCATCTCAATTAGCAAGACAGTCGTATTTAATGCAGACAGAATTGCTAACGGTGTTAAATGTGTTTCAGGCTGACTATCACCTAAACTACAGTGCATGATGGCTATTCTGGTACTGTGCATTGAGAGACAATAACAGAAGGATATCGATCAGTTCTGTACCTTTTTTACAAAGAGTCTTTGAATCACTCATATCTGGAGATTACAATAATTTTATATTAACAGGGGGATTTATTGGTGTTGCTATCTACTGTCATGATAATATGATGGGGTTTAAGATATTTGTTTCTCATGCAAGGGGTCTGTATGGCAAAGGGCATCCTCAAGGTACATGTGTACTGCTTTAAGTACCATCACTTATTACCTAGGTACATTATTTTCAGAGTATACATAATAAAGAAATATTTGGAATAAAAGCATTAAATCAAGTTCAAAATAGCACACTTTCTCAAACCAAAAATTTTGAAATAAAAAACCTCAATCTTAGTTGTGCAATAGCTATCTACTCTCTCTGCTACTCTATAATAAAATCATGTAGTTGTTGGGAATCAAACACTTTAACAGTAATTGTGGACAAAGGAAAAATATTATATGACAATCTTAGTTTAAATGGGAATATTTCACCAGCTAATTTGCCAAACACTGTTGAGGTTTTTGGATTTAAAGTAATCCTAGAGTTTTCAAGTGACCGTGAGTAGTGGTTTTAATATAATGTGGTTTTCCTGTTATTGTATCCATTGTATCTATAAACCGACAAAGAAATCAAAGTATTTGTATTGTCTCTTGGCTTGGGATGAAAATCATCTAACACCAATGCAGCATACTAAGGACATTAATAGAACAGCAAAATTCAAAAGAGATGTAAGTCTTCTGGACATTACAAAATACAATTTTTGACATGTTCATGTGAGAATGGTGACCAAAACAAGAGAGAAAAAATATAAAAAATCAGAGATAGAAACAAAACTGCGTGACAATGGAACCATCAAGGAAGAGAGTGTTATCAGTAGAAATGACAAGTAAGGGATTAGAGCGGGAATATACAATGCTTACAATACACTTGCTTGTACTAAGTTAGAGCTGTAAAACAATCGAAAAAGGACGCCTGAGATTCCATCATGTTGACTTTCTGGCATTTAAAACTGGATATGACAGGAAAGAAGCCCAAGTTCACGCAGATATGCGTCGTGTTGTTGTAGCAGAATTGGGTGGTCAACTATGTCAAACTTTTTGTTTTTGCTTAAGTCAATAAATATGCCACACGTATATATATCCCTTTATCAAAGTTAGATTGGAATTGATTAACTATGTCAACAAGTGCATGTTCTGTTGATCGTCTCTCTCGGAAGCCGTATCGTAAATGGTGAAGAACATTTTGTTCCTCCAAAAAATACTCCAATTAATAGCACTTTTTGCTCCACGACCTCACCACAACATGGCTTTGATTATAGATTGGTATGACTTAAGTATGCCTTAATTTAATTGGACAAGAGAACAACCCGTATGCCCTATTGTGAGGCGTCGAACGAATTTTTAATTCAACTTCAGAAGGAGTTACTGGTTGAGAAGGCAAAAGACCCTGAACTGCTTGGTTTGGGAAAATATTAAAAATTGGAGAAATAATTGTTCGATTATGGGATCTTAGAGGGTCTAGGAGCCAACTTAGGTCTAGGAACCAGCCTAGGAGATATTGATGCAAAGTGATTGTTTGGTATGTTAGGTAGCTCGGAGGTGTGATGCGATAGCCCCTTATTTCCAAGGCGCGTCAAAGCTTTTGATTTTGCGTTTTTTTTTCCGATCAATTAAGATATTAATACCTTCCCAGGTCCTCTTTATATTATTTGAGTTAGTAAATCATGGTAGTATAGCTTCTTACTTAACCTAGATAAAGTTAAGATTTTATTCCTATAAATCTTGTACTTGACCTTAATACCGGAGAAGAAAAGTTCATTCTTTTTCTTAATTAAAATCCTAAGGCCTCTTGTATCTGGGGCTTACTAAATTGTTTGGCTTTACGTTTGGAAATTATTTTGATCGGCGCGTGTTTATTTACGATCCTGTTTAGTTTGTTATAAAACGTAGAGAAGGATTTTTTATATTGCTGTTTTCTATTTACAATGATTGGGCACCTGATGTCAGTGAAATTTTAGATAGAGCCCTCTTTCGACAACGATCGGCACTGCGAAGGAAAATATGGTGATGAGTTTTTTTCCATCACTAATAACTTACGTAAGCCTAAATTGTCTAGCTAACTGGTAAAACTTGTTCCTTGACAAGTCATTATAAAATGAACAACATCACAACCTCAAATAGTGTGAGCTGAGAATTCATTGTAGCAACATCTTTTGCAACTGCCATTCAAATAAAGGCCAGATAAGGCAAATTAAGACAACTTTGTTCAAGGGGACAAGCTAATTTCAAATACAGAAAGAGTTTGTAACTCCATTTGAAAAAATGTCGCCACTAGAACTAAACATATTTTTTTTTCCGTCAGCGAGAAAACGAGACATACGGCAGTAATTACAACAAAAAATTCCTTACGGCGATCCGCGCTGCGTTGGATTGTCACTTGAGAAGTCCTCCATTTTCCAAGCCATTTTCTTTTTCTGGTGTACATTATCTCACTGTTTTAGTATATACTAAAACAACTATTCACCTCAGTGTCGGTGGCTAGCGGTGGATATTTACCTCGCCGCTTCGCGGCTCGGTAAATATCCACCACTAGCCACCTCCACTTCGGTGAATAGTTGTTAATTATTCACTAATTTATCCTTATATCACCTATTGTAACGCTACATGGTGGTCTACATACGTAACTAATATAACCTAAATATAATTTATTGTTTGCAAAAACGGGCTGTGCGAGCTATCACCAATTCAGACCATAAAGCGCATTCTGCTCCTCTATTCTCCAAGTTGAGAATTTTGGACATTTTTCAAATCAATACGTTTCAAACAGCGAAATTTATGTACTGTTATCGTAACGACCCGTTGCCTTCGTTGTTTTTAAACTTGTTTGTTACAAATAGTCAAACTCGTAGCTATGGTACCAGAACAGCCAACAATTATCGAGTGCATCATTGCCGAACTAATCTCAAAAAATTTACAATTCAGTTACCAAGGACCAAAGATCTGGAATTCCCTTCCTCTTACAATCACTTCTACGTCAAGTTTTCCTAGCTTTAAGAAAAAACTGCTAAAGTTTTGAGTAAAATAATCATTGAATTGGCAAAATCGTACACTCAGCATTATTTATGTAAACGTATTGTTATGTCCGAGGTGGCCTCAAATATAAGCCTGGTGGTTTCTAGAGGTCACCTCGCCATACATCAAAGCAAGTTTTAATTGATAATGTATCAAGAAAAGAGGCAGAAATAAATGATGATGATGATGATGATATTATATTTATTCTGATTCTGAGATGGCTGTGTTTTCTCTTTTGTCTCTTAATGGTTTCCACTTTTGCATAAGCAGCATTTAGTCTGTTGCTATGAATAAAATCTTGTATACGGGGATTTTTTTTCTTTTTGTTCTTCATTATGATAGCTAACTGTATAAACTAACCGTTGTTCTTTGTCATCATTTGCCACTTGTCTTTGTCTATGACATCGCAAATTTAGACGATTTACGGTAAACAAACATGATAACACTTTCCTATGTAACCAATAGATACATTGGTTGAATTTTTGTGAGAGCTGGCTGAATAGACACGTAGAAACGTGTATCTTTGTATGTTGATTGTCAAATCAAGAGAATTAGCAACTTCTTGAATTACTATTCCATCATCCCGTGATCTTTCTCTTCACTCATTCTTGAGAAAATCCTTTCTATTGCTTTCTATAAGCAGTTCTAGGCTAGCCAGTAAATACTGAATCCCTTGGCTGAATGCATGCAATTGAGAATCTGGAGTCCCAACATCAATAGCAACTCTACTAATCTGAGACAATCTGGATTTGGTAATGATCGGCAACTTGCATTTTTGTTTCCATTGTAGTGAGTGGTAGGTTTAGGATTTTCCTCTACATCTAGTCTCTGGTATAGACAATATGAACTTCTACGTATAATGCTTTGGATCAATGTAAGTGTTGGCTTCGATTAAGCAGTTTATTTATCAACGTAACTAAGACAGAAGCATTGCTTTTTGGGACATCGCAAAGGCTTGCTAAGGTAGATCAGTTTTCAGTCAGTGTCAACGGGTCTGCTATAAAGCGTGTTACTGAGTTTAAGTATCTGGGTGTCGTCTTTGATGAACGCCTCAGTTGGAACGAACATGTTAAAGTAGTTGTGTCTAAAGCTGGAAGGCGGGTCGGTCTGTTAGGACGTGTTCGCCGTTACATCACCACACAAAGTGCAAATAATGCTATTTTTCTGTCTCTGATTAGACCGACGTTAGAGTACTGTGCTGGGGTCTGGGGGTGCTGTGGGGAAGTAAATAGTGGAACTCTAGAAAATCTGCAGAAGCGCGTTGGAAGAATTGTGACTAAAATATCTAGTAGTGACACTGCGTTGAAAGCTTCGAAATGGCCATGCAAGTCTTCGGTCCAGACGCGATAAACACATCCTAAAACTTGTTAGGAAATGTATACATGGCCGGCACCCTCAGCATTTAAAGAACTACTTTGTTTTTAATAAGGACATTTGTGCTCGTTCAACCCGCCAGAGCAATCTCTTGCATCTGCCTGCTATAAGAACAGAAGTGGCCAAGAGATCCTTTTATTACCATGGAAGTATGGTTTTTAATAGTTATTGTAAATGTCCCTAATTCTAAATGTTTGCATTGCAAGCTCCCTGAATGTAGTACCCTGGGGAAATTGCTTTTTTGATTTTAAATAAAGGCGTCTATCTAACTATCTATCTATGTATCTATATATCTATTTATGTATCTGCGTATCTATCAATGTATCTATCTATCTATCTAATTATATATGCAACTGTGCACCTACCCCTCCCCTAACCCAACATTAAAGCTCACTTTTCCACTTATTGCAATATAATTATAAGCGGCGCACATACGAATGATTCTTCGCAAGACACCCCTAAAGGTCTACAGTGAGCTTAAGGGGAGGGTTAGGTGCTCAGTTGCCCAGATACTTTCATTGATCCAGTGCTTTTACGAACACTTCCGAAGATATCTGAAGCATTTTTAACAACTCTCGGGACTCGCAATCATGTTTGTTGGCAGTCCCTCCAGTTCCACTTGAGACACGCCATTTTTTTTATTTATGATATGTTTCGAATACATCTCTTCAAAGTTTGGACTCAAACACCAATTAACTCGACACTAACGTACTCCACGACTTCGTCGCAAATGCTTTTTGGCTCTCGTAGTCTACTCTATCCGGATCTGTGCGTCAGGCGTGAGGGATTATCCTCCATGCATGAGATTGATGTTTTTGATTATGCGTGAGACTCACGCATAATCGTACGTACTAGTATGTACGGAAATCGTACGTACTCCTACTAGGGAAAAGCCCTGGGAACGAGGTTGGTACTCCTATGTACGGAAACTGTCGAGGAAGGCGACTAAAAATTGCTTGTTGGACAGACAGAAAAAACCAATGCCAATTTCAAGACTTTTCTCACCTTCTTTGAAATAAGACCTTCCATCTCGGTGGGGAGTGGACCAGAAAAGTACACGCCTCGTCACGCAACGTTTCTCCCCCCACCAGTTGGGGAGAAGCGTTGCGTTACGACCCTAATAACGGTTGCGGAGGAGACTAGTACTGGACAGGAAAAGACCGGTGTGTTTTGCCGATCACATAAATCTACCTTTCTTAGGACGCAGGGAAATGGGCGACAGGTAAGAAAAAAATGACAAAACAAAGTTAACCATTGAAGTGAACAAATTTATTTGCCAGTGCTGCAAGGTTATCAATGGCTGTAGCCCTCATAATCTGTTGAGTCCTAGGCTCACAATCTTTGTACGGTTGAAGCGGAAGTTCGGCAGGCACTTGAACACTATTGGGAGAGGACAATACAACTGTATTTCTGACACTGGAGGCAAATGAATTATCTTCCCACAACTCATGTCAAAAAGACCACGTACCAATGTTTCGGTCGAGGGTAGGAAATTTCCTTGTTGATCAGAAAATGATGATTCATTACAGCTTAGCGTCTGCTGGTTTGCCTTTCGTTTCTAAGAAATAAAACGCGAAATGATCGGCTTAAGGTTTCCACGAATGGCCGTCGTAATGAAAGAACAGAACATTCAACGTTATTGGAATACGGCGAAAACATGACAAAAGGGAAAGCTGTTTTTTTTTATTTATTTATTTATTTAATAACAACCACAATATACAGTTGACATTTTACATTAAAAAAACTCTACAAAGGAGAAATGAACTAAACCACACCCCCCCTTGCTTATTTATGTAAAGGGCAAAAGTGGTTCCCATATCTTCATATCAGGGAAAGCCGTTGCAATGAAACAAATATTGTGGGGATAGTTTCCAAAGAAAATGGTGCTGCGTCGGTGGGGGATTGAAACACAAGAAATTGGGATAATCGAACGAGTTGATAAAGTAATTTCTACCACCGTAAGGTAAAAAGGGGGTGCTGAAGTTTCGAACGTTAGCCCTTCGTCAGGGTGTTGGCCCTTCGCGTTCGCTCTGACAAAGGGCTAACGTTCGAAATATCAGCATCCCCTTTTCACCTTACGGTGGTATAAATTACTTTATCAATTTGTTTGATTATCCTAATTTCTTGTGTTGCAATGAAACGTTTACCTCAGAGTCACTATTCCCACGATTTAGTTGTAGGGCAATTCTACAACGGCATGCAGGCAAATCTTTCGGCTCCTACTCCGTGTACCGACACAGATGACGTAAAACAAAAACAGACAATAAAAAAGTTGTTACTGAATAATTTACACACAATGGTGAAACAATGCATATGTGACCTGTTCCGGTACACAGAGTAGGAGCCAATCTTACTCTTCCTGTGCTCTCTTTTAGGGCAGTCGACGTTGCTGCAGTGCAGTTCCGCTGGAGTGGCAATTCGAAAACAATCCTTCTAAACGGCCTCGTGGCGCCACGTTCTGTGGTGCGGACAAACGCAACTCGCGCTAAAACCCATTTCGGTCCAAAGCAAGATCTCACTAGAGCGAGGCATACAATGGACAAATTATAAAAGCTACATCTTGTATATGCACTTTTCACGAGATCAATTTAAACAAACAAGAATAAAGATTTAGTGGTGAATTTTACAATATTCACACACTCGAAAGGGGTGAGAAACACGAGGGAATTTTGCCGTTGGAAAGTACCACACAAAAAAACAAAGATGGCCGCCAAGTTGTATAAGGTTCGGAAACCGACTTCAGCACATACGATTTTCCCGAATCTTTTGCGAAAGAAGGAACAATAGATAACTAAACATATAAGGTATTAACCTCGGCAGAAATCGAGTTTTATTGTAGACCAATCAGAAAATCAGGTTTTCTACCAATCAGAGCACTGGAAATTAATTAAAAAATCTAATCAAGTGGAATTGCAATTGCGCAAGCCCTGCGTCGCGCCCCTTTCGTTCTTACGTGAATCATTACTTAATATGATTTAATATGACCGGGCTGGCGACAATTTCCACAGTTTTTTTTTCGTGATCCTTTGCTTGGTAAATTATTCATTGCACTTCTTTTTTATTAATGTTGTTTTCTTGTACTCTCCACTTGAACTCCAAGGATTTGCAAATTTTCCGTGTATTCGGTGGCTCTCCGGTCAGTTCGGTCTAAGGCACTGATCAACGAGTCATAGTTTAGGCGTGCATCGTCTGACAGGTTTCCGTACCGAATTTTATTAGAATCACACGCGCTTAATCCAGGCGGGGACCATTCCAGTCTTTTGGGTTATAAAATTGCGTGAGATTCTTTGGTAAGAGAGGCTTCCGTTTTCTGGGCATTTCTCTTCATCTTCTCCAATTCAGCCTCAATTAAGTACACGCTTCTCGGCAAACAACAACTTGTTAGGAGACGGAAAGAATATCTCCAAATCCTCTGGTTTTACTTACTGTGCAGACCGTCATGATCGAAGCCCTCTAATTCCAAAGAAGGGCGAAAAGCGCTCAAGTTTGAGTCCAGGTAATAATGACTTTAACTTTGTATAAACTTCGCTTTATTGAGTACATTCTGCCACAGCTAAAACGTAGGACCCAAATTCCTCTTTGTTCGAAAGACCAAAAAGCGCCAGGAAGATCAAAAAGCGCCAACATATCAAATGCAACAAGCTGTCAATCAATGTATCCACATTTCCTGAAATAACCCAGCGAGTCTGATGGACTGATTTCGCCTACCTCTTCACTGATTGCAATTTCAGTTTTATGTGCAGTCACCCGTCGGTCACACTCGCGCTTGAAATCACTGTGAAGCATGCTTGCTTGTGACGTTAGAAAAGCAAACCAAAGCACGTGCTAGAGATTCGAGAAAGCGGAATGTGGTCACACGGGAAGAAAAACAGCTTGCTTATTTATGTAACGCGCGTTTCTATAAGGAAAAAGTCTCAATGCTCCTGTTTTTCACCTTTTTTCGCACTTTTGCGCATACGCGATCAAAGGAAAGAGATTTACGACGAAGAAGACGGCGACTGGTGTTCCATCAAAACACCAGGTTTTCACATAATATTTTTTCAAACGGGTTTTTGTTAATGATGACCATTTTGACAAATTTCGTGAGATTGAGCTCTCAAACGGAAACAGAGTCCATGAGATTGACATATTTTGAAGAGGAAAATAAAAACTCACAAAGCTCAACAGTATGAATGCAATTGTTGATGCGCCTGTGTCCTGATTGGTCTTTTCAATTTAATAGCAATATTTTCCATTGCTATTAAATTTGCATTTGCTTCTCTTGTTAGTGAGTTTTCAGTACTCAGTTCTAATTTGTGTTCAGAAAACTATTTCAATGAAAATTCTCCTTTTACGTGTAATAAACAGCTCACGTCATAGACAGTACTTTGTACGGGGTTGTATTCACTCATTGTTTGTATCTAAAGCCCTCAGTCGCTCGTACCTCGCTCGTTCGGGTTTTGACACGCACAACTCGTGAATACAACCCCATACGTCGCACTTTTTATGACGTAAACACTATGAATTAAACATGGCAAATTCCGAGCAGTCCGACAACAACCTGCAAAGAAGATCTTTTCTTGTGAAGCTTTCTACAGTTCTCCTCCGGTTTCGTTATGTGCTTTCCTAAAACTAATTCGCGTCTTTTTCAAAATTTTGACTTGTCACCCGAAATTTAGTTTTAACTTCCACCTTAAAATCCAGACGCTTGAGCCATCGAGTCATGAACGCGAGAGCCTTTCTAAGAATTTTTTCCTGTATTCTTTTGGCAGTGTTTGGTGAGCGGCCAATGAGGGGTTGGATCAGTTTGAAGGCTCATTATTTTGACGTTTTTCTGACACTATTCGGACTCTTTTGAAAGCCGCTTTTAAAAGGTCAACAAAGTGCCTTAGATTAAAGAAAACCGAAAAAGAAAAGAAAACGATTCTATGTTTTTAGCATTACAAAGTAGCTTTTGCTCAGAAGTCTAGCGCTGGTCAGTTTCAAAACTAAGCACAATTTTGCCAAAAGAGATTGTTTAAAAGAAAGTCTCGGCGGGATGTTCAAAAGCCTTGAACTCAAGGAAGAAGCACTGTGAAAAGCTTCCGTTGCAAAACACCGTGTAAAATCTGTGACGGGGTGTCGCATTCCATGTGTCTTTATTTTCAGACATGACGTGTTATGCTTTGTTGTCGGTAACGAAAGCGGAAGCATTGAAAATGGCTTTTGCACGTGCTGAATGTGTTGGGGAGAGAAACGTTCAAGTCAATCGCTGGGATGGATTGTGCAGTAGCGAAAAAGCCTTGCGTAAAATTACCCGAGAGAGAATACTCTACATTCACCGACAGGGAATGTTAAAGGGGATATTAGCGAAGAATGTCCGTGTTAGCTTTAGTTTTTTTCAACAAAGTTGAACAGAATAATACGTGACATTTTACTAAAACTCGGGGTTAGGCTGCTGTTTCAACCCGCGTATTCACCACACCTAAATAATTTATAAACATGCGAATATTGCTTTCACCAAGTGAACTGAAGTGCTATAGGAGAAGAATATAATAAGGCAAGTAATGGACAAGCTTGTTATATACCAAATTCTTGTGCCAGATCTCAAGTTGAAATTGACATCATTCGGTATCATTAAAGTTGATATATAAACGCGAGTATAGGCTCTCATCTTTTCAACAAAGTAGAATTTGCGAACGATATTTCGTAGCGTCCACCTTGTAGGAAATGCCACACCAAACAGCACAAATTAACAAATGCTACTATATTAACCAGAATCAGTCCTTTTCTTAATAAAACGCAACTTTTATGACGTCTATATTACCTTTTTAATAACAGAGGAACAGGCATTGTGTCAGCTCCAGTAGCTAAGAATTTATTTCAGCTGGCGGGTATTAAGGACTGCTACACTTCTGCTCGTAGACAAACAGCCACATTTGGCAACTTTGCCAAGGCAACATTTGAGATGTCGCACATTAAAAGCATTCCATCGAGGACTTTTAAAAACCTTGGAAAAATCTAATGTAGTCGACAGCCTTGTTTTTCGCCACAGATAGTTCAGCCTGAAAATGTATGGCAAAACTACAGAATACAGGGCCACTTATTTACATACCACTGAATAACAATAGCGTCCATTGTTATCTGCTTCGTTCTACAAAAGCCTCCGACACCTGTAAACGACGTGGACCAAGGTGGCGCTGTATTCTGTAGTTGCTCCAAATGTATTTAATTGTTGTTTGATACGTTAAGTTTGGCTGTCGTTCGTGTGAAACAATGATTATATTATTCTACATTTATACGTTTTCTCCGGGCTGGTATAAATGATGAAGTCAAATAAACATAGTCTTAACTTTTTCGTTAAATCTACACGCCTGTGTTATTACTTTTCTTATAATCTCCATTCATTCACAAATTCATTTTATTTCTTACAAATTCATAAACGTTTGATGTAAGCGCTTGTTTTGCGAAGTCCGGTAAAACTGGTTAACGCCGGTGTGCCTGGCCACTTATTTCGTGTCAGCCATATTGAAATTAAATGTGCTTTCATTACTATATGCTAGACTGCGGGGTTTCTGATGCAAATCAGTTTGTATGAATTTTAGTCTAAGACGTAGTATGGCCAAAATGAGACCATTCTCCTTTACTCCTTTGTCTTTTTTCAAAATCAAAGAATTTGAATAGAAATAAAAGGGGAGTACTTTAAAGACAATGGAAACATGCAGGTTACTATGTGATAACTGTGAAGCAGCAAAGAATCTTAAAGAAGCATGAAGCGTGGTGAAACTGGTATTCTTTACTCACATTTATTCTTAAGGACAAGCAAGCAATTTAGGAAGAAAGGAAGCTTGCTCTATAAGGCATCTACTTTAAAAGGTAATATAGACGGCTTAAAAGTTGCGTTTTTTTACTAAGAAAAGGACTGAATCTGGTTAAAATAGCAACATTAGTTAATTTTTGCTGTTTGGTGTGCCATTTCCTACAAAGTGGACGGTACGAAATATCGTTCTCAAATTCCACTTTGATCAAAGGATGAGAGTTATACTCGCGTTTATATATCAACCTTAATTAAAGATACCGAATTATATCAATTACAACTTGAATTCTCGCACAAGAATTTGGTATATAGAGAACTTGTCTACTACTTGCCTTCTTACATGTAGGGTACGTTTGGTCTAATAAACGTATTTTGGCCCGGTTCAGACGACGTACTTCAGCCGAAACGAATTGAATTGAAATTTAGGCCGACTTGACTGAACTTATTAATCCCGGACGCCAAACTAAATATGACCAAAGCTAATTCAACGAGCAAAATTGCGATACGGTGGACGTTCGATATGCAATCGTATCAAACATGGCAAGTGGCGAGCAGTCCGACAACAACCTGCAAAGAAGATTCTTTTTTGTAAAGCTTTCTACAGTTTTCCTCCGCTTTCGTAATGTCCTTTCCAACCACTTGTTGCACATGGCCGGCAAAGCGCAACGCTTCAGTACCAGCGAACGATACGTGGCAATGTTCGTCTTCTTCAAAATTGAACAGTTATTGCATATGGGGATTTCACATTTCAAGCAAATATACTTGGTCGTGCACATTTCAACCAGGTGGACAATCAACGCTGGTTTGAAGTAACGAATGTAAGTTAAAAAGTGACAATTCACCGACCCGAAGTTTCGACACTCCTGTCTAGTGTCTACTTCAGGGAAAGTGCGCCAATTGTTCTTGTAAAAAAGGATGTGGCAACACCGTGAAATTCATGGATAAAATTAATATGTTTACGACGTAAATTATTCAGGTTTACCGTAACGTTGACGGTCCGCCAAATTTTTGAAAAAAAATTATTGGTATGAATATCTTAGCTTGCGTGGAATAACAAATTCTACTCGAGGTTTTTCAAGAAGTGTATTATGACGTCATTATGACCGCGCCCATATTTTAGACATTCCTTACATTCTTTCTGCAAAAAGGTATTTTTTACAGAAAGTTTATAAAATAGACTTTCGATGAGTGAATATGACTGCTATGAGGCAAAAATTCTGTAAGTTATATTTATACGAAAAAGCAGTCAAAATACCTAAAATAGCGTCCAGTAATTGGTGGTTTTCACATGGCACGTGATAAAAAATAAAATCGAAAACACTCAACAGACGAACTCAAGAATCTGGCATATGATAGATTTCTACCATGTAAAAAACCTTGCAAAGAATTAGATCTGTGTAGTTTTTCATGCATGAAATATTCGGAGAAATGTTTCATGGAGACGCCGTGTTTGTGCCCCTCTTTGGTGGCCCAGCATTATCATAGTAAAATATGTAAGTTTTTGAGGAGAAAGGAATAAAAAATGGAAAGAAACTAAAAATATAAGCAATCAAAATGGAAAAAAAGGGAGAAAAAATAATATTGTAATAAGAATTAATAATACAAAGTAAAAATATTTGTTGACTGATTAAAAAGTAAAAAAAAAAGAAGGAAAATAATTCAAGCACTAAAAATATTTTGAAAAAAAATATAATCGGACAAAAAAAAAGAGAAAAAGTAAAAACATTGAAAATAATTATTAAAAAACAACATTGAAAATCAACATCGAAAATCAACATTTAAAATCAACATTGGAAATCAACATTGCAAATCGACATAGGAAAAAAAAAACAAACGTTATTTCCACGTGGCCTGTCGTTATCATAGACCAAGATGCTTTGCACGCATATTCAATACAAGAGAGGTGATTAGGAGCTCCTGATCCATCAAGGTACTTGATATCTGCAGTATATGATAACTTAAGTGTAGATATTGTGAGCAAGAGAAAGGAAAACACAAAGGGAACCATTTATTGTTCATAAGCCTGATAAGTCACATCAGTGCAGTGGCCCATAGTTCTCGTAGCCCGTGAAGGCTTTAATCAGCGGACTTCAGCCGAGCTTGAGACCCGGATGACCAATATCGAAGAGAAATCGCTCGAGAAATCCAAACAGAAACGTCCCACGTCCAAAATGAGTGGAATTCGGAATCCTGACTGGGAAAACGACGAGAACCTGAAAGCTGACATACAGAAATACGTGCTCCAAAACTTGACTCGTAAAGAAGTTCTAGACTTTCTGGGTCGAGACTATCCGCAAATATGCGTGGAGTCTTCCAACACTGAGTTGAAGGATGGCTCACTTTGGGGTGAAATATGTAGACTACGGAACAGACCTGAAAGTCGTAGAGAAAGCAGTCAAAGAAGAAACTAGTGGACCAGGGTAACTCTTGGGGTACCGATCAATGCACAAAAAGTTACGAGAGCACCACCATTTGGCAATACCACGAGGCTTGGTGTACGATGTCATGACGCAGATTGACCCTGAAGGTCTTGAGAGCCGAGGAAAAGTTGGACAAAAGAAGCGACACAGAGGGGCGAATGGCACATTTACATCACTGGTAAGATATCTGTTAGTGCTATTTTTCACAGGTTCACGAAAAACACCTGATCATGTTTTGCGAGTGTAAGCTTTGCATACAAAAAAACGGATACGATATGTGAGCCAGCGCGTGTGCTCGCAGAAAAGAAAGACCATACTGTTGAAACATAGCTCAAACATCAAGGATTATGCATAATATGTATGAATGAAGCATAAATATTGGTGTGCATGCACCAAATGAGAAAAATTAACTGCTCCACAAACATTGAACAATATAAATGTTTGGACAGTATGGTCTTTTTTTTCTGTTTGTTTTTGTCACTCTAATTTAAAAAATCAAGAAGTAAAAAATCATTGATGCTGTAGCTATGGTAACTATTGCACTCAACAAGATTAAAATTACTGTGCAGGTGAGAAAAGCACAAACACTACAATAATTATTTCTGGATTGCATTTTCTTTTTCCTTCATGCATGTACATGTTACTTCCCAGTAACAAGTACATGCATTGTTAATTCCCTATAATAAGGTAATACGTGACAATTGCGTGACAGTGTTGTTGTTGGAGGCTCGTCTACAGGACCTTATTGGCATTCAACATGGCAGTGAGAAATCAGAAATGGTAAAAGACGGTCTTACATAGCCTTTTTAGACTTTGTTAAAAGTCTAAACAGAAAACGATATATATTTTGCCTCGTATGTGTTTGGTTTGACTTGCATGCCTCGCATGCACACGCGCTGGCTCACATATCGTATCCGTTTTTTTGTATGCAAAGCTTACACTCGCAAAACATGATCAGGTGTTTTTCGTGAACCTGTGAAAAATAGCACTAACAGATATCTTACCAGTGATGTAAATGTGCCATTCGCCCCTCTGTGTCGCTTCTTTTGTCCAACTTTTCCTCGGCTCTCAAGACCTTCAGGGTCAATCTGCGTCATGACATCGTACACCAAGCCTCGTGGTATTGCCAAATGGTGGTGCTCTCGTAACTTTTTGTGCATTGATCGGTACCCCAAGAGTTACCCTGGTCCACTAGTTTCTTCTTTGACTGCTTTCTCTACGACTTTCAGGTCTGTTCCGTAGTCTACATATTTCACCCCAAAGTGAGCCATCCTTCAACTCAGTGTTGGAAGACTCCACGCATATTTGCGGATAGTCTCGACCCAGAAAGTCTAGAACTTCTTTACGAGTCAAGTTTTGGAGCACGTATTTCTGTATGTCAGCTTTCAGGTTCTCGTCGTTTTCCCAGTCAGGATTCCGAATTCCACTCATTTTGGACGTGGGACGTTTCTGTTTGGATTTCTCGAGCGATTTCTCTTCGATATTGGTCATCCGGGTCTCAAGCTCGGCTGAAGTCCGCTGATTAAAGCCTTCACGGGCTACGAGAACTATGGGCCACTGCACTGATGTGACTTATCAGGCTTATGAACAATAAATGGTTCCCTTTGTGTTTTCCTTTCTCTTGCTCACAATATCTACACTTAAGTTATCATATACTGCAGATATCAAGTACCTTGATGGATCAGGAGCTCCTAATCACCTCTCTTGTATTGAATATGCGTGCAAAGCATCTTGGTCTATGATAACGACAGGCCACGTGGAAATAATGTTTTTTTTTCCTATGTTGATTTTCAATGTTGATTTCCAAATTATGTTGATTTCCAATGTTGATTTCCAATGTTGATTTTCAATGTTGTTTTTTAATAATTATTTTCAATGTTTTTATTTTTTCTCTTTTTTTTGTTCGATTATATTTTTTTTCAAAATATTTTAGTGCTTAAATTATTTTCCTTCTTTTTTTTTTACTTTTTAATCAGTCAACAAATATTTTTTACTTTGTATTATTAATTCTTATTACAATATTATTTTTTCTCCCTTTTTTTTCATTTTGATTGCTTATACTTTTAGTTTCTTTCCATTTTTTATTCCTATCTCCTCAAAAACTTACTTATTTTACTATGATAATGCTGGGCCACCATACCCCTCCAAGGGGCACAAATATGGCGGCAGTAAAGTGTTAAAAACAGCTGTTGTTGAGTTTTGCCATAAAATCGATACCTTATCACTCGAGTGACTGTATACACTCAAGGTAACACTTGTTTAAATGCAAGAGCTCTTCCAAAAGCAAAAAACTTTCAAGAAAAGTCATCTTTTCACCTACGAAACAGCCTTTCCAGACAGACATTTTATGTCACGCAAGGCGAAAGCTTGAAATTCATGTGCACGCTATTACAAAACGAAGGAACCTATCGAGCTAAATATTTGTAAATCGACGAGTTTACAGAAGGTCTTTTATCTGATAAAGCTAAAAATTCAAAAGGATTGGCAATTTCCTATTTTGAAATGTTATTACGTTACATGAAAACCGAGAATAGCTTAAAAAAGACTAATACAATTAAGATAAATTTTACGAATTGTTGCAGCTGTTTGATATGACTGAGGCGAAAATTAATTTTACCTATCCACTCAAGAGGAAGTGCTTTAGAAGCGTATTCAGGCCTGAGATAGGGTGTTTCAGCGGTTTCATTTTTTTACGGAAAAAAGGTTGTCATTGTAGCAGGTTCTACAAAATATTTACCTATTTTTTTTCGTAAGCAAGGCGGAAACCACTTTTTCGCAGGCTCACGAATCTTAAACCAGATAGCCGAGAGAAAAGTTCTGTTGCTGAGAAAGAGGTGAGCCTCATTTCTTTAACATTCACGCCACTTTTGATCTCCAGACAAACCAAATTTAAATAAAACACCAATCATGATTAAATTATCAAAATTGCTTTAAGGGCATAAGAGCGTTCAAGTATAATTGTAATGTAAGACTTCAGCAGATGAGTTCATATCATCCTAATACTAGAGATACCTTTTTGTCGTTTCTTATTTCACAGTTTATAAAAGATGACTTCATCATCTGCGATTATTTTCCTCCTTTTCTGGACATTGCACGGCCATTACGGTGAGAAACACTATCTATGGCTGTTCGGCCTGTTGTTAAATTTGAGTGTATATCATTTTACTTAAGTAACTTTATGGTTTGGGGAAAATATGTATGATTACTTTGATGTTCACAGACCATGGAGAAAGCGTTAAGAAGTGTAATTGTGCACTTTAAGAGTGAAAAAATAATTAAATAATGTTGCACTCGTTATACTATAGTCTTTGGGGATTGCTCACCTGAAACAAAGACAAAAGATCATCTCGGCCGTTGCTGCCAATTCCCCTTTATAGTTGACGAGGAGACTTTCTATTCGTGTACGACAGCTGGCGGTTGGAGCAACAAGCCTTGGTGCTCGTTGGACCGTGTTTATTGGGGACGAGGAGCACTATGCGGTAAGGAACAATTATCTGAATACTGATTTCATTACGTCATTATTAACTTTCTTTGCCACCATCAAGCCTCGCGGGCATTGAGTGAAATTACTGAGGCCGATCTTGGCCATCTTGGCCATCTCTCCACCATCTTGGCCGATCGATGTTTTATTATTTATAGGAGGGTCTCAATGGGGTGATGACTTACGGCTAACGGTTAATATTTTTGACTGTTTTACGGCTAACGGTTTTTATTTTTGGCTGTTTTACGGCTAACGGTTAATATTTTTTACGGCTAACGGCTAAAATTTTTCAATATTTACGCCTAACGGCTGATTTTTTTGCCCGTTTTACGGCTAACGGTTAATCCCATTGAGACCCTCTTAAAGTGCACTTTATGTACGGGATTAAGATCATTTACTTGCGAATTACTCCGAGTGTTAACCACATGGTCTTACTGAGCGATTCAGTCGGAATGAGCGACCTAGTTGGTTTCGAAGTGCCAACAGCGGACTGCAACCCTATTCCAGATCTGTGAACTAGATTTAAGAGATTCCGCCAAAAGTATGGATTATTTAAGCAATATAGTCTTTCTGTCAAGGAACTATCAGCTGATAGTTGCCCCGCGGAAATTTGATGTTCTTAAAAAATATATATGCTAGTTTATCTCTAAGACTCTATTGTCTTTATGGTTCACCTCTAAATTTTCTTTGGCACGCCAGTTGAAAAACAGTAAAAAATGACTGCTGTTCTATTAACTTCTTCTTCAAGTTCTATAAACGTCTTCTTCTATAAACTTCTTCACAGACAATCCGTGCGTTAGTGGACCTTGCCAAAATGGAGGAACATGCGAAGTGACTGGTTACAAAACTTACAGCTGCAAGTGTGCCGAGCGATATTTTGGAGATAACTGCGAGAACAGTAAGTAAAAAATATGAAATGATTTCTGAGGTAGCTTCTGAAATGCGCAGTTGAGTTGTATCTCTTGCGTAAGAATTTGTAATAAGAAATGACGAAGATGCCAATTGCAAATGTGTGGAAATAGCCTCTTTTTTGTATTCAGATTTATTAAAAAAACAATGATGGAGGAGTCCTACAACGTCGATAAAAGCGAGTGAAAAATACAATTCAGCGTGCGGAAAAGAAATAAATACGACAACTAAAGCGTAGCTCAATGTTCAGGAGATACATATATGTTATTTACGGGGCGGGAGGTCCGTATGGGAAAAAACTGTGCCCGAGGTCTTGAGTATTTATTTTTTCTGTTTGTTTGCTTTGTTTTTTCAATTTGCCGCGAATAGCGCGGATAAAAATCCGGACTGCGTGGTCCGTATCGTAAAAAGCTGGACGGTTACGAGCGCGCGATTAGCCAATCAGATTCGAGGATTTGGGATTCCGGCCCGCTGAGATGCTTCAGAAAAAAATAAAGTGTAAATATTAAATAAAGAAACTTAAAACAAAGCCGCGTGATATTCCCGCTAGATGAAATAATGCACCTATCAGTGATAAGTGGAAGGAGGGGAGGGGGGAGGGGTCGGGCTAACAAAGGGAATTTGATTGCGAGATCTGTCCCCAGGGTAGGGGTTTTGACCGTACGTGATGTCATCAGGGTAGGGATTTTGATCGCTCAGGGATCTTTGGTCCCCAGGGTGGAGAAATTTAATATGATCGCGATCTTGGCCTGGAAATGAGCTTTTCGCCTGTTTCTCACCACAAATGGGCACTACTTTATTTGTCGATGACACTAGGGAACTTACAACGTTTTGAACTAGGTACAGTATGATAAGTAATTTTTGCCTCAATTAAGAACAAGCATTAACTACCGTTACTGCTAGTCAACTGGAAAAGAAACGCGCTACAATTTGAACTTCCTTTCGCTAAATTAATTTGAAAAGCTGTTCACAATTCTGTTGGCTGGTCGTTCGCTACTTCAACGTCGGAGGTTTCAACGATTTTGCTTAACAAGTACACTTTTCTGTCACCTTGTCACAAGTGCATTTTTCAAGCTGGTGGTCAGGACGCTCTCCTCAGTCCCTTGGCATGGGGGCTCATTTACAAAAAGCGAGCGAATTGGAAATGGTACTAAAAATGGCTAGGAGTGTGCATAACATTCTGCCATGGTGCGGAAATTAATTAAGGCCTTTGTCCAAAAGGAAATTATTGCACGTGAAGTGTCACGTTGTGTGACTGTTATGTAACGGCTCGTTATGTTAGTAATACGAGTATCGTGAAATTTAATCTTGTCAGTTAAGTTGTGTTGAATCTCACTATTGGAATCTAGGAGTCTTTTCATCATCGCAAGTCGCTCTTACGATATTCGTTCAGTCTAAGATTTTTCTGTACCAGGGAAGTTCGTCACGATTAAAATAGTAGAACCTCTGAAGATTTGCGTCTTGGTTTTAGTCCGGAAATAATAGGATTTTATTCACTCCAACAGCCTTAATTAAGCATCGACTACGGAACCTAAATAAATCGAGTAGTTGTTAACAATTGGAAGTGATTGTTCAGTGTTCTCAAAGCTTAATGCATATATGTTCCCTTTTTTCCTTTCTGTCAAGTTCCTCTCTGTTAGCGATGATGCACAACTTGTGTGTGGATTGGTATGTCATATTCTCCATTCTTTGTTTTGATTCGTACCTTTCGAACCAAGCCGCCTTGACCAGGACTCTTGTCAATGATTAAAGCCATATTCCACTGTAAACTCTTACAGTTTGGGCTCAGCTCCAAAACCAAATCTTCGATTTGTAGATTCTCTCTTGTCCTGAAACACTTTCGTCGAGGAAGTAGATTAGGCCCAAAGTATTTCATATAGCCAGTCCAAAACTCACCAATTCGATTGTTAACAACTCTAAGCAAATGATCGGATTTATTCTGTCTTCTTGCTCAGGTTGAGGAGCGGAAGACTGAGTACCAATCAGGATGTCGTTCGACGCGATAGGAGGGTCTTAATTCCCAGATAGTATCAGAATTCGGGTAGAGAAGGCGCCCATTGACCATGTAGGTGACTTCGGACAGACATGTCATCCACTGCTCTTCGGTGAAGGATTGGTTTTTACACAGAGCGTTAAGGGCCTGTCTAACAGACTCGATGAGAGACTCTACAACTCCGTTTTGGTGGCTTGCATGAGAAATATTCCACTTCCATTTGAACTCGCAAGTAAGGTCGTCTGCTAGGCCCCCCTTTATCGTAGGAAATCCCAGCTATTAATAATTTCCCGAATATAATCTTGTGCTTCTACAAAGTTTGAGACGCGGTCGGCCCAGCACGCGTTTGAGTAACCTCGCAGTAGGCATAGACAGATTGTGCTCAAAAATTCTTTAAAAGTTGCCCAAAATACCCTAAGAAGTTGCTCAAAAGTTGCTCCCACAATATAAAGAGTTTCTCAAAAAAATATTTCTTCACACTCGTGTTGCGTGATTTATTGAAAAATGATAAAGAATCAAATTTCTTAACTCAACAGCTTAAACACCATATGGTATAATTATACTGAATCAATAGTGGCTGAGCTAGAGATGTCTTAACAATATTGCATGGCTTCCACAATTTTGCCTTCAGCAATACAGGGAGCTGTCCTATCTTTGGAATATTAAACAGGATACCCAACGAGACATCCATATGTGGAAGATACACAACAGGACATCCAACGGGACATCCATACATGGAACATGCACCACAGAACACCCAAATACAAAGTGAAAATCATGCTTATACCAGGATTTTTCTTTCGGTGTTTGATTTGAAATGGCAAAATATATCAAAACTTGTCATTTTGGTAAAAGTTGCTCGGAAAATCGAAAAATTTGCAATTGACAAATTGCTCAAAATTGAAAAAGTTGCTCAAAACATGCCGAGTAGAATCAAAGGCCAACTTTTTGCCATAGTTCATCACCATCATTATGCTGCTTTAGTGGTTCACGAGTGTTTCGGGGCTTCATTTCTCAGCAGGTTTCACAAGAATCAGCCACTTAGTATATGTCACTGGCCATATTAGGCCAAAACACAGTACCTCTAGCGCGGCTTAGCATACTGCCGCGTCCTAAATGTGCGCTGTGGTGTCTTTTCTTGATAGATGCTCTCAGGTTAGAGGGAATTACTACTGCTTCTCACTTTACCAGGATTCCATCCATGACACTTAATGATTCACGGAAATCGAAATAAGGTAATGCACTTGAAGGGATGCCGTGCTTGTTCTGTGGCCATCCTTCTAACACTAACTTTATCACTGCCTGAAAGTTGGCATCATGGGCAGTCACATCCCTTATCTCATCAAGTCGTTTGTCTGGGATGTCACCAAATGCGTTGATAGTCATGATTTGTGCACGTTGATCGTGATTACCTTCACTAGAGTGCAGGTGAGCTCCAGTCAGAGTGTCCGCAAGATACAGATTTGTGCCTTTAACAGGTACAAAGTTAATATCATATCTGTAGTAACGCATAATGATGTCTTGACGACGATTAGGACCATAGGTATAGACTTGCGCAGAATTGCATCGAGAGGTTTATGATCGTTCACCACCGTCACCGGACGACCATACGTGTATTCATCAAAGCGTTCAAGGCAATACAATACAGCTAGGGCCTCTTTCGCTATCTGAGCCCAATTTCTCTCAGAAGGTGTTAATGCTCTTGATGCATATTCAACGGGGTGGCCTTCCTGCAGTAATATTGCGCCAAATCCTTGTTTGTTGCTCTCTACTTGGACCACAACTTCCTTAGATGCGTCGAAATAAGCTAGACTGGGAAACTCTGTAAGCTTCTTCTTTCAAGTGTTGAAAGCATTCACGTACTCTTCCGACCATACAAACTGAGTATCCTTTCTTGTCAGAGCACGGATTGGCTCAAGTGTTCCCGCTAGGTATGGTAGGAACTTTGACAGGAGCTGAGCCATACCACAAAGACGTCTCACACCCTCTACGTCAGTAGGTGCTGGCATATCTTGAATGGCTTGTACTTTAGCCTAGTCGACCTTTACACCATCTTTTATGATTCTGTGCCCATGAAAGGTAATTTCGTCAGACTTTAAGGCCAGATGGGAGCCTCTTTCACATGTATCGACCAAAAGGTGTAATCATCGTGGTCAGTTTACTGCATTCTTCATCATGAAGAACATGCCAATATGCTTCTTTCCTACCACGTTTGCTAAAACCATTCGCACCCTTGAACGTTGGCAGCAGGCCGTCATGTACTGGTAGCCTGTAGAGCTCACGCTTTAGTGCAGCATTTAAGGGTTGGGGGTCAATGCATATGCGCAGTTTGCCATTGGGTTTGTGTACAACAGCCATTTGACTGACCCACTCAGTCGGTTCGGTTAATGGTACCAGGACACCTTTAGCTGCAACTCGATCTATTTTTTCTTTTACTGCATCATGAATTGGAAACGGACGTTCCTGCAAGGGCGTATTCTTGGTGGGCAACTCTCATCAATCATGAGGGTGGCTTCACCCAAGTCACCAAGCTAGGAAGTTGCAATCTGTGAAATAAACTGATCTTTATTTATGGTTACGAAACCAAGTTCTTGGATTGTCTTGAGACCTAATAGGTTAGTTAAACCATTTGGGACCACTAGGAACTTCACTTCAGTTTCCAAATTAGTACAGGGATTCATGGCCTTCATAGTTTTCTCTCACATTTGTTGGTGCCCTGCTGTCAGATGCCTTGACGCGTGGGTTCTGTGTCACTTTGTTTAGTTTCGGGGAGGAACTTGAAGGGGTCATGCCCTCAAGTGGATATCTCAGAGGAGCTCGTGAGTTAAACTGTAAGTGTCGACTAAAGATATTTAGTCTTGAAGTTGAGATAGCTTGTTTGCATATATTAAAGTTTGGCGATCGCTCTCTTAATAGACTACTCGAATTTCAATTGTCAGTTCCAAATAAATTGTTGAGTTCGTAGCGGAACTTCGTTTGCCACTCTTTCTGTACGGACAGAGAACAGGCTTATTTATTTATGCATTTTTCTGTCTCGTAACAATATCTTCTACAAAATTTTGGTTGCTATTACGTGAATCCCGGGCAAAATTAATTTGTCAAAGCATAGTCCCCGCCAAGTTTGTCAGCGCCTTTTATTTTTTATTATTGTTATTTATTATTATTTTTTTATTTTTTTATCATTATTATTTATTATTATTTTTTATTTTTTTATTAATTTTTTATTTTTTATTTATATTTATTTATTTTTTTTTTCAGCGCCTTTTAGCTAAAAACTGTGCAGTTATTATGGCTCACATTAACATAATTTATTCATTACATTCGAGTGCATGTGAAATGCGGTGTTTATCATGGGCCTAATAGTCAGGGAGCATATGTAATCCCGTGGGATTTTTATGGTGAAAGCAAACCACCTACCTAGTTGTGTTAAGGGGACCCTAAGGAACACAAACAATGTTGTCGGCAATTTTGTAAACTGCACCGGCGACTGCTATCGGGGGTCTGTCTTTAGACCTATATGGTTCAACATGGAATCGAGGCTCGAATAAAACATGGCGTATAAATACAATTAACTACAATAAATTTCCACAAAAATACCATAAATGTTTAATATAGTCTATCTAATACATATCCATAGACTTAAGTACTAAATACTGATGACGTGATCAACAATGCACGAAAGTGAGGCTGGTCGTTTGTTATCTTCAAATAAACATCAAAAACATATTTCTTTTTCTGGAGT
>OX453279.1:19971692-20054192 GCA_949710005.1 Ricordea florida
GGGGAGTAACTTTTTTATTCGAAAGTATTAGGGGAAGAAATCACACGCTACTGAAAAGAGACAAAGAAGCCGACATTACCGTCGAGCATATCTTCCATAACTTAGAAAAATAAAGCATTCAGATCACTTAGATCAGTTAGATGTAAGGTGAATGTTTATTATTATTACCTATACATGTTTGAAACCGATAAAATTTCCAGTTTTTAATTTGATCGCGGAAAAGCGTTATAAACAAGGAGAAAACAAATCTAGTATAAACATATCCAGCTTATCCATAAGCGTTAAGGCCATCCTATTTTTTTTCTCCGTTTAGCGTCGTCCGACCGACCCAAATTTTTGGCATTTAAAAAAAAAGTAACTCAGTACGTAGTTGGACCATTTTTCACTTGAAATAATTCTTATGACTTTTTTTTTAACTTTCTTTTTTTTCAATCCGACCGACCGACCCAATAGCAGAAAACGCATTCGACGCTAAACGAAAAAAAAAAATATGAGGATGACCTAAGTTTTATCGCGTCGGAATGGTCGGTCAACAGCATAAAGACTGTGAGAATTAAGCTTACCAGGTCGTTCAAGTCAGTACGAGAGTACAACGTTAAACAAAGACGTTCTGATTTGGTGAATTTGGACTGCCTTCTCAGATAAATCTTGCTTCGATTTTCTGCACCCATGCGTTATACATCCCTATACCCTAACTTGCGGACGACGTCCAAAAATTGCGAGTTGTAACTCGAACGAAAATTCTAGGGTAACTTTCTGTTGACTATCTATTTACGAAAAGTCTTGGACAACTTTTTCTCGACCACCTAAATTACGCAAATTCCAGGGCAATTTTTTTTTCCGAAAATCAAGACAACGTGTTCTTTCCCTTGAGGAGAAATTTTCCGAAAAATTTAGGCGACCTTACATTCGAACAGATATTTTACCGAAATCATTCGTTGGGTGCCCCTGCTCATAGAGAAGAGGTTTTCCTCAACAAGAAATTGGGAGAAGCTTAAGCTTGAAAAATTTTCATCGGTTTTGCCCTTTTGGTCTGCTGGCAATTTTTAAAAATTAAACTTGAACTTTGACGGGGAACTTATGTACACTATCTCTTCCTCTATTGATCGTTCCATTATCTTTCCGAGTCCCTCAATGTTTGCATTTCTGTTAAAAGGAAAAAGATCCTTTACAAAAAAGCGAAGGGTGAATGTTTTATCCCCAGACATAAACGAGTGTGCCAGTGACCCTTGCATGAATGGAGGTAGTTGCCGCGATCAAGTGGGAAGCTACGTTTGTGATTGTCCATCAGGATTCACAGGAACAAACTGCGAGACCGGCATAGTTATGGATATATAACTATATTTATAATATAAGCCGAGAAATTTCGGAGATTTGATTGGATGATAGTATCACTATTTCCGCGTAATAGTAGTATAACAGCAAAATTCGATGGTATAACAAGGTTACCATGACAACACTGAACACATTATCTTTTTGCTTTTGTTTTCAACTGAAAATGGCGGAGATTCCCTGAAATTTCCAGTGAGAAAATACTAAAAGCTCGCCGAAAAGCAGTAAATAAAAATACAGTCAAAACTATTAAGACGTGGATGAATGTTTGGAAGTCGTGGATAGAAAGCAACGGCCTCAACTCAACGACGACATTGTCAGATACGAAGCGAAAATTTCTCGGCTTCTATTATAAACGAATAATAGCATGACCTGGACGTGGTATTTGGCAATAATACCAGCTCGTAATATTTTAAAATTCCCCAAATACCACTCACCGCTTCGCGGCTCGAGGTAATTCGGAAAAGTTTTTATATATTACTCGCGGTATTATTGCCAAATACCACTACAAGTCATGCTATTACCTATACGTATTATATCGACTACCCCTCGATATGAGCAAACGCCCGCTCTGATTGGTTCCCTACTCACAGGCTATCAGCTCATATCCCATTAGTACGGAAAACAGCCATTATGGAGGGAAAATTTCTTGAATTAGACGGGGTGAAATTCAAGTCTTGCTTGAAAAGAATACACGAAAAATATTACAGAAGCAAATAAATATGGGATGAAATTATTCGTAGGTAAGTGAGGAAATTATGTAACGAAACTGACATCCGTGGAGCCCAAAACTCAGGGTCTTTTTTTACTTCTGCCTACGTTTTTCCACCTTGGTTCTCAGACTGGTTTGCCAACTCAAAAATTTTGACAAGTACATTAATTTTAAAGTGATGTTTAAGAACAAACCTGACTAATGTTTGAAAATTTTCTGCACATCGGCTTGACAACATGTAGGCTCAATAACAACGTCTCGGTTCTCTTTACAAACAACAACTGACAAAGTGTATTTTTGTCGTGCAAACTATTTTAAATTTCTCCTAACGATCAAGGGCTTGGTGATATGAAAAAAAGACATTTATTTCACGAAATCGAGTCGTACATGAACTATTAGCTCATGTACGACTCGATTTCGTTGAATGATTTTTAATTATTCTGTAGCATCCAAGTTGTCGAGATCTGTTTTAAGAGCTCCTTATATAGAGCGTTTTGGTGTCTCTAAACAAAGAAGAGGCGGCCATGTTGGTGTCCCAAACTGATCCTCCAGAAATGAAATTATATTCTTCTGCAAACATGTTCTTTTGTGTCCGTTAAAAACAAAGCCGCTGATCAAGTGAGTGAATAGGCTCTATTGAAAACTAGACGCACGCACGTGCGTTTTCTCTACTGAGTGAGCGCAGTCCATAAGAAAAGGAACATCTTGCATTTGTGCGAATTTCATAGCAATAAGCGTAGGAGAAATTTCGACTACTTAATTTGTCTCTGATTACCTTTAAACTATTTTGAGGTTCATTTAACTTTTTTGAGTTATGCTTTTGAGTTCTCAAACGACGACATCTTTGGTGTGTTGTAATGTTTTGTTCTTCTAAATTCAGGGTACAAGTTGAATTAAACCAGGGTATGGAAAGGTATATGGTGTGGGATTCGGGAAAACGCTAAAATTATTGACGGGATTCGGGAATTGACTGCTCTCCGGCAGGCGGAATTCCCCAAAATTTTTGCACGGGATACATGATTTTTTTGCCTGTCTTTAGGGAATTCGGGAAATCTTTACGACCCAAATCTGAAACGTACCAGTAGCGAAAGTGAATCAGCCAGGTGAACACTAATCAAACCAAACCAAAGAGCTTGTCCGAAAAAGTGCCAAATGCGGGATTCTCGTGAAAAAGAAGCGGGATTGCGGGATTGCGGGATCAGGACCTCCCCTATCAGACCCTGCTAAACTTGCATTTTGTAGACGGGTGTACACTATCTGTTTCTTTCTATTTCTCGTTCAATTATTTTTATGTGCCCTTCACTGTTAACATTTCTGTTCAAAGGAAAAAAAGATCCTTAACAAAAGGGCGCTATAATTTTACCCGCAGACATAAACGAGTGTGCCAGTGACCCTTGCATGAATGGAGGCATCTGCCACAATCAAGTGGGAAGCTACGTTTGTGATTGTCCATCAGGATTTACAGGAACACGCTGCGAAACTGGTAATTTATGAGGCATAACTACAAATAGTCTGTAGCATCTGATGAAGTCAGTGTTTTCGAAATCTGGTAATTTAGAACTACGTAACTTGAGTCCGACGTAATTTTAACTCTTCCATATATGAGCTTGTCGCGGGTCAGTTAATAAGTCGTTCTTTAATTTACTGAGAAAATTTGCATTGCAATTTTCGCCAACCTTTGGGGTTATAAACCTTTTGTATATTCTGTTTGCAGTTAGTTTTAGTCGTTTCAAATGTGTTTCTGCTTCTGAAAAACATGCTAGAGTAGACTTGTAAAATAGGCCTTTTAGCTGCTGGAACCAAAAGACGTGTTAGCTGCCGGAAGAAAGTCCGTGTTTTCTCTCGCTTCTAAGAATCTAAATTTTTAATGGATCTTTCAAACATTGACTGGTAAGGAATAGTTTCTTCACCAAACTCTTAAGTCGATCAATTGTTTTCTGCATTTTATAACAAGTTCAACCAGGTAGTTAACACCCAAACTATTTCAAAACATAGAGCAAGGCAATTTTCAAAACCATGGATTACCAAGGGAATAAGGACATCAATCAAAATCAACGGCAGTTTACTCCATTCCATGCCTGCTCATTTCGGTTCGTTTCTTTTTTCTTTGTCTTTCAACTTTACAATAAGGTGTTAAATAGGTGTTTTATCCCCAGACATAAACGAGTGTGAGAGTGACCCTTGCATGAACAGAGGCAGTTGCCGCGATCAAGTGAGAAGCTACGTTTGTGATTGTGATTCCATTCAGGATTCACAGGAACAAACTGCGAAACCGGTGATTATGGTTATACAGCAGCTACAACTGTTCTGTACATGTGGTGTGGTAATATTCCAAGTAGTCGAAATCTAATTTGAGAACAAGACGCACGAAAGTACTTTATTTTACTTTGGATTCCAGAAAAGTGACAGCAGTCCATGCGAACGGTACATCTTGCATTCGTGCGATTTTATGGCACCTAGTCTTACAAAATAATGTAAAGGAAATTACGAATATTAAAGTTTAAGCTCATTTGAGGTTCACTCACTTCGTTATAGGTGTGTACTTTTGGGAACTCGGAAAGACGCGTTTCGAACCTGACGCTCAGCATCTTTTAGTGTGGATTGATAAACGCTAAAACGATTGATTGACTCGCGCTACTGCTATGTCCGAGTAATAAGTCTCTGCAGTTCTAAGCTTGACGTAGATCAGAAGTCCACTCCCCGCTTAAATGTAACACTTCAACATTCGTGTTTTTAGCGTATGTGCTTCAGTTAATTTGAATATTTTGTGGTTAAATTCTCTCCCATCCTTTGCCGTTATAGTACTTTTATGTAATGTGTTTTCACTTGGTCAATGCACTCACATTTTTCGAAAAAAAAAAAAACAACCATTTTGCGCCTCTATTGACTAAGGATCTTAGACCGTATAGACAAAAATAGCTGCTTTTTGATAAAGTTGTTTTTCATTCTAAACAAGATATCAATGAATGCTTGCCTGGAGACCCTTGTAAACATGGTGGGACATGTGTCAATTCTCCTGGATCATACAGGTGTCAGTGTGTCGAAGGCTATGCAGGAAAACACTGCGCACACGGTAAGAGAAATTCTCGTCTTTTAATGCTTATGTATAACTACTTCTCATTTTGATAGCTTTTCTTTTTACTCAGTATTCTTAAATGTAGATTGCGCTATCTGAGGTGTTTATCTTAAAAACTTCGCCACGGCTCTGATCACGACATTGCAAAGACTGTTCATTAAGAAATTAATTAGGCAGGATATACCTTCTATGCATATTGTCATTGGATAGTTGCAGCGAATGAAATATGCTCTGATTGCCATAGTGATTTGACTAAAGGCTTTCCTGATCTCGGTAAATATACGAACTTTGCAAGGCCTACTCTGGGACCCAAAGTCGCCATAACTTTAGGCGACTTTAGGCGACTTTAGGCGATTTAAGCTTATTTTGCCCAAAATTTATGGCGTTTTTGGGCGACTTTGGGCGATTTTGGGCGACTTTAGGCAATTTTAGGTGACCTTTAGTGACTTAAGCAGAGAAGCCAAGGTGAAACCAAGTACAGTTGTGGTATCACTATAATGGGAATCCTCATGGTACACCATAATGCATTGTTCCAGAAAATATCCATACCCTCCCCGTGGAAGATTTTTGGTTTGAATGTTCCATGATGTCGGTATGGAAATTTTCTGGACCCGCACACTTAACACAGACCAGGTAGCAGGCAAGGCTGTTGCTAAATTGGCCACAGGGCGAGAAGCTGAGGATTTGGAAGCAAAACTTGTGAAATACAGTAGGTGTTTTGACAAGAAAATTATTATTTCCTTGGGCATTTCAGGGTATACAGCTCTGGTTAGGCAACAGCCTTGGCAAGCAAACTAATATTTCTCTGTCTCTACTATTGCCGAATGTAAATTCATGATAACCAGTGGATACATTAAATGGGAGTGATATGCCATAAACTGTACTTTATTTCCTCAAAATACATACCTCTCTCAAAAGAGACAATTGCTATTCCAATGAGATTACTTTAATAATGTTTTATACTAAACTTATATCATTATCATTATAAGCAATTCTCTTCACATGCCATAATGGGTTCTCTTTATTTTGAGGAAATACAGTAATTGCCATAGTTACAAAGATATAAACAACATAAATTTACTTACAAAATACTTATGAAAAAAAGTCTGAAAGGATTGTTTTACATCAGAATAAAGTAAAAACAAAACAATACCAACCATCAATTGTCAATGTCACAAATAATAGAAATAACCACCTTGGTGAATGCATCACCTACTGTAACACAGGTTGCCCTATCTATCTTGGCTCTTCCAAAAGCCTTTGATCCTTTTCTGGCACCCAACCAATTTGCTCCTCTCCGGTCTTTAACAAGCAAAACACTCCAACCCCGTAGTATGTTCCGTAAGCTAATGTCTCACGCAGTGTCACTTGCGGCTTTTGTGATTCTCTTACAATAGCCTGGGCTGCTGGAAACTTGGATGTACCACTTAAATTGAAGCACATTTTCCTTCGTTTAGGTTTACAATCCGCTTTACACGCCGGCTCATCCGAAGCACTTGCAATTTCCAGTGGGGAGCGTTTTACCTGCGATTGAGAAAAAAAAAAAAAGAACACAAATCAATCGGGTTGTTTGCGATATGTTAGCCCTGATAGCTGTCACTAATATTTCGGTACATCCCTAAAAGAAAGCCTGAGTTCGTCCGCCATTTTCCTTTTGATCGTAAACTTGTTACCAGGTTTCGCCCAACTTTTCAACATGTCCCACATTCCCGGGTCGTTTTCGTTTGATCCCGTGAAACAAGATTACCCGCATTGACCCATTCAGATCAAGGGTGCTCTCGACTTAACTTACCTCGAATTCAGTGGCTGGTATGAGGTTTCTTGCCGCAACACATAGACGTGTTAGCTTTCAAATCACGTGATGAAAACAGCTTCTTGGCCCCTTGGCAGCCATCTTGCCTCGAATGGTGAGTCTCGTTTTCTAGCTTTTCCGCCAACAGCGGAACAACTACAAAATAATAAGGCGTTTTCTACAAGAAAAGTCTTGTCATGCAAGACGAGCAATGATTTTTGTACTTGTTCGGTTTTCTAACTTCAATTAATCTGTATCGATTTGGCTGGATGTGTGGTCTTTGACTTACATCTGAGGATGCCATGAAGTGTAGAGAAGTTGTTGGTGGACAAACTAGACGAGATGATCACTTTTTCTTCACATTTTTATGTTGGTAAGCTTATGATTTACTCAATAGGTATAAAAGCACCTTTGTAGTGTTTCAGTTTTGAGCGAACAGTCATTTAACTCGCAGTAGATTTGCTTACCATAATAAACTGCACTTACTGGCGTACTTGGGTCCACGAATTTCTGAATGTAACACTATGGAGTAGTTGCTAAAATACCTGACAAGATTATTGGTAATTACGTCTTTTATTCTTGTGATCTGTATTAATATAATATTTAATACATTTGTAATAAGCTATATTATGCAGAGGAGTTTGATGCTATTACAGTTGAACCCCTATTAAGTGGCCACCCCCTATTAGGTAGCTAGTTATCAAAGCCTCAACGAGGGTTCTTCTATTGTTTTTCACTTCTATTAAGCGATCAGCCCTATTAAGCGGCCACTATCCATATCATTTCCCTGAGGGTGGCCGCTGAATAAGGGGTTCAACTGTACTTGTGACTGTTGAGGGTTAATGGGGTAGTGAATGGGTGTGAAGGGGAAATTGTTTTGTAGAAAAGAGAATTGGGAGACAACTTACTTTTATGCTTAATAAATATCTGTCACCTGCATTACTTTTCATATTAGGGACCTACAGATCAGAATACGAGATTACGTATGAGTATGACTTTTAAGACCTAGTGCTCATGCTTTAGATTATTGAGTGTCAAACCAATCTTGTTTCTAGAGATTCCTTCCTTACTGGTCAACATCAGGGAGGAGAAACACCTCTGGAAACATGATTGGTTTGAAAAGTTGAAAGTCAGTCATAGTCATACTTAATCTCGTACTCTGTTCTGAAGGTCCCTATTATAATGGATGGTTTGGAACAACACCATAAGGACGCCTGAGGATTTTTGTAACAAAGTCAGCCTAGAAATAGCAAAGTTTATCATATTGGGTTAATTAAGGGTGTCGGGCCAAAAGCGACTTCAGGCGCTTTTAGGCGACTTTAGGCAATTTTGGGGGACTTTAGGCGATTTTGGGCGACTTTGGGCGACTTTGGGTCCTAGAGTAGGCCTTTTGCAAGCCTGTCCTCATTCAAGCAATCCATCAAATACCTGTGTAGTTTTTTTTTCATCGGAAATTTCTAGGAATCATTTCTTAAAAAAAGCAGACCTCAGTTTCAAGTTGTATAATGTTTCCGCCAACTGTCACATAGTACAACAATAGCCTTGTACAACCATAGCAGGAAATGTAAATCGACTGCACATTAACTACTCTATCACACAGATTCCATTTGGCATGACCTGTACGGTGGGCGCCGCGCGTACTTTCATTGAAATACGTTATTGAAAAAAAAAAAACTTGTATGGGGCGCGGGCTCGATGGCGCGTGAACAGGGCTGCAGAAACCCGCACGGCCTAGCTTATGGCCCACAAGATACAATCGCTGCAAAATGGGAAAAAAAAGAAGATCGGCGTTCACATGATAAAATGTTTACAGACAGAGTTAAGTGGGGTCAAAGGAGAAATTATTCTGCTCTCTAACGACACGTGTACGAGCCTCCTTGCGCTCCGTCGGTGCGTCAGAATCTGCATGGAGTCAAATATTTTTCTTTTCGACCCTTCCTCTCAGTCAATAGCATCCATGAAATACCAGGTGCGTTTTCGCGCGTAGACAAGATATCTCAACGCGCAAAAGTAACATGTTATCTTCACAGGTTCACAAAAGATCCCCATTGCAGTTGTTCCTAACAAGGCCCGAAGCAGGACAACAAAAAATATCTCGTATTGAAAAAAATTCATTCGTTGGCTGCACTTGCGAAATATTTTTAGAGAAGTTTCGTATCTTAGAGTGGCTGTTATATTTTCTATGTCTCGTGAGACAGAGAGAGGCCAGAAACTAGCCTGGCGATGTAGATCAAATCAAATTGGACGATATTCGGTTGTTTTGAATTATCGATGATACGTTTTGTTTCATAATTATTGTAATTATTATTATTATAATTATTGTAATATATTATTATTGTAATTATTCAGGACACGCCGTTGGAATAATTATGTGTACTATTTGTTTTTGTCTTGAGGGTCTCTATGTGGTGGTGGCTTAACTGCTGTATAAACGGTTAATACTTTGGCTTTTTTATGGCTAACAGTTAATTTATTTGTCTTACGGTTAACAGAAAACGTAAAAACTAATTTCCATTCTTATAAATAGTCAATAATTAATTTTTATTGCTCAAAAACGTTGAAGACATTTTCGTTGCTAATTTTTTACATTTAAAACGTTTTACGGCTAACGGTTAACAGTTAACTTCATTGATACCCTCCTTTTTTTTAAGCGGATTGGAAAGCCGAGGGGTGTTACATAGAAAGTGAGCAACCAAGTTCCATGCTTCTTCCCAATAAATACAACGAGTCAGAAAATGTGGACACGACCAAGCCGAAAATTGAGGTCATCTTGAACAAATGTAGGGCTACGGCTGAAAAACATGACTATACGATATTTGCTATAAGGGTAAGAAAACTGTTAAGTAACGGTAAGTAAGGCATATAATTCATGGTAGGCCACCATATAGTCAGTTTACAGGGATACACAAGGGTTTACAAGGATATACCTTTGTAAACCCTAGTATACCTCTGTAAATACTATATTTGGTGACTGTATGGTGGCCTACTATGAATTATATGCTAACTTTATTTAATCAGGATGGCCCATTCAGCAACGAAGCTGGTATCCATGGGGGCCCTGGGGAATAAATATATGTACAATTTATAAAATCTAAAATTAAAGTACAGTCAGACCTCTTTTAAGCGGCCACCCTGGGGACTTTGAAAAGTGGCCGCTTAATAGAGGTTGGCCGCTTAATAGAGGTACAATATAAATTGGATAGGAATGGCAGTAAACATGATTTTATTGACTCTATATAAGAAAATGCTTTTTAAAAGTGAACATACATGAAGATAAATCCAAAATTCATTGTAACAAAACATCAAGTGCATTTCCAGCCCATGCATAGTTCTAGCTGCATATAACAAAGTGGGCACGTAGTTGAAATGTACAGTATTTCTTCGGGTTGGTAATGTACAGAAAAAATGCAAAGTATCGTTGAAACGTTTCTTAGACCTTTTTGCATCAACAGTTAGTATTTGAAAAAATTTAGCTCAAGATATTTCACGGACGATTTATTGAAAATAATCCGTCAATGCTGTTAGCCGTTTGGGGGCACGGCGTTGTAATGACGAGATCACGTCATTTGCCTTTCCTACAGCTACAGCAATGTCTTGGTACCCATTAAGCTGGGCAAAGTCCCGGAGTTGGTCAGTTATGCGCAAGGCCCTCTGCAAGGCTCTTGATTAATGGCTCTTCTAATTCCATGTCGTAGTCGTCGTCAATTGAGGTGTCTTCTGAAACGAATTGAATGTCCAGATCATGCGAGTACAGCTTCACAGGATGACGAGTTCTCAATTCAATGGCTAAAATCAAAACTTGAGGAGCAAGGATTTTTGTAGATTTCCATTACAGTGGTAATAAGGTTTTCCTGCACGGAATTTGGTTGTAACAAAACAGTGGGTAAGCTCTATCTATTGCCGTCGGATGTGAAAAGTTTGCACGTGTACGCGGCTTGTGACTTGTTATAGTGGAGATTAAATTACAGTTCTTGTTTTCTTGCTGTTATCAGTTATCACCTTATATCATCTGTCACCACTTCGCTTGAAAAGATAATTTGCTGGCCGCTTAATGGAGGTAGAAAAACCATATAAATAACACACTTGAGACAGCAAAAAGGCCGCGGCCTCTTAATAGAGGTGGCCGTTGAATAGAGGTATCAACGAGAACCACTACGTGGAACTTACCGGGGCCCAGTGGGACACGGGATTGCATAGATATAGTTAACCTCTCGCACCTCTCACGATGGAAGGTTCACTCAATGTAGATAGCTTTGATAAGTCGCTCTTATTCTCGATAAGTTTCACGATGGAAGGTTCACTCTTAAGTGATCGCTCGTAAATTGTCTCTCCAATTATTCAATCTTACATTTTCGCTCATAAACTAGTGCATCGTAAAGGTTGGGGAACAAAAAGCTATAATCTTTCTCTTGACTGTCCTCCATGCCTCGTGCTTTTCAAAATGGCGGATAAGATTTCAATGAGCCAGCGAGCAAAAGTAACGAGCCAGCGATATATCTCAGTCAGCGATATATCCCTAACAATGTAACAGAAACCGTCTGCATTTTATAACCGGTGCCACTTCGGCTGGGCCCCGGTAAATACAGCAGTTAACGGACACATGAATGGGGACTTTGGAAAGTGACCGCTTAATGGAGGGGGGCCGCTTAATAGGTGGCCGCTTAATAGAGGTCGGACTGTAAAAATGATGAAAAAAAAAAACGCTAAAAACATTTAAAAGCTAAAATAAACAAATGTGGAAAATGCAACATTTCAATGGATAACACTTACAAATGAAAATGCCTTAATTGTCAACTTTTAAAATTATTTAACAAAGGGACACTCTTAATATAAGCAGGTAATGCGTTAAAACAGACTGTTCCTGCGTACTTAAAAGTTCTCTTTCCAATGTGGTGTTTCGACTTTGGTTAGTGCAGGTCGTTACTTCTTCGAGTCGCATGACCATGTCAAGACCTAAAAAACAAAGTACGTATCAAGAAATGGTCTATTGTTCCGGCCCAACATCACGGATTAAGTATTACACAATAGTCGTTTTGTTGTTGGTAGCGCTGAGGGACTTTTGCCGAAGCTTAACGAAAACCTCGCGACCTATCGGCATGACAATTTGGCTACATTGTGGGGAGTGAGGAGCGTAAATTTGCACTCAAAAGATAAATTACCACTGGGGTACCCTAGAGAACGATTGGCGTTTGTAGTGCGCACGGGTCGGTTGTTTTATATTATACCACCTTCTTAATTTTAGATTTAATCTGCCTGGCTTAATTAATATCCATACTTTGCATGGTGTTTGGCGTAATCGAAAGCCTTCTGAAGAACAGTTGAAAAAAAAAAGGTTTGCCCTCACGGCTGTTCTAGCAAACATTGTAACTGATCACTGTTCACGATTCCCGCTTTTCGCCTCCACAAACAATAGAAGGCTTGTCACTGTAATTAAGAATTAGAGTGGCGTGTGCCTCTCGTGAATGGTCTCCGAAATAGAATTTTATTTTCGTGATCACTGGCGCTGCATGCTACATTTCAACGATTATCGCAATCGCTGTAACCCAACATTAGTCATATCGACCACGTGCTAACTACCTTGAGAGTACAGTATGATCACGATGATTTTCAGCTTCAATACGAAAAACCTTTCAAAGCCTTTGTTTAAACAAAAGCAGTATTTAAATAACAATCTACTGACGCGGGGTAATTCAAATCTTTGCCGCTTCAATAGAATCACTTTCGACTAAATCACGCGCTTACAGTATCTGCGACCACTGAGTACTCGAAATGGCTTCCTTAAAAAACTGCAGCGCATTGATTGGGAGCTCCTTGTTAGACTGTGAGAAGACTTCGAACGGGCCATGTTGATCAGGTCGTCAACACTTGGGCATACATTCTTGTTGAAAACCGCTTGGAAGAAAATGAAGGCCTTTTCATGTTATGAACTATAGGCTCTGGAAACGAAGTTTTCTAAGTGATGTGCAAGGGCAAAACCACGATCCTTAAGCTAAACTAAACTATTGCTTGTTAGTAGCTTTAAAGAACTGAATTGATGAGTTTTAAACTTGTCTTTTATGTGTTTTGATCAATTGAAGCGGATCGAAGTTTGAATAATTATCTCACACAATTGTTCCCTCATGCCTTTGAAAAGACGCCGCTTGCCTTTTACGTTTTAACCGACCCGGGATTTCAAAGGGAAATGTCATATACCAAGAGATAATAACTATTCTCTCTAGCATTTACTTCACTTCACTTCCATCGTCAACCGTAGTCAATGGAGTATAAATGACTCCAAGTTTTGTAAAGCAACGCTATTGTTGATATTCATTTGAATGATTTTAGTTTGCTTTCGAACGCAAGAAACAATCTGGGTTGTTACTCTCTCTCTCTCTCTCTCTGCAAATGCTGTAGCCTTCATCCGTTTCATAGATATAAAAACATAAAAAGAAACCAATTAAAGCCAAGATTTTTTTACTGGTCTTCGAAGAGCGCACCCTTTTATGTTTTCATTAAGGGAGGAGTTTATTTAGCTTATAATTGCAGACTAAGTTCTTAACACAATGGTTGGAGGAGTTTGTAAACTATTCGCTGTTTCAAAGGAGGTTTTCATAGCGCGCGTGCACTATTTACTGTTTGCAGGAGTTGAAAGTTACAAACTAAGATCTTAAGCTGTTTATGGGGCGAAATTGGAATGCTCTAAAATTTGGTTCTGCTTCAGTTTCAAGTAACAACTAATCAAACATTGTCGATCAACCGTTAATGAGAGCAACCATGGTCCCTACCGGGCATCCCACGGTAGCCACTTGCAACGGAAAAATCTTCCACTGCCACCTCCCCTGGGGAAAATTTGTCTTAAGTTCAGTCTTTCCGATGATTTGAATTTCCCGCTCGTATGTTGATCGGAACGTTCATAAGCTCCCCAAGGCATTTTGAAGCTGTTGCCGCCATTGTCAAAAATCACCATATAAGGTCAAAATTATCACTGAACTAATCACTTAGTAGTCCGCTTTTCTTGATACGTAAGATATTTCGGAAAAAGGTTCTTTTGCCTATTATTTGTACACTTTAGAGCTTTTTCGAATTCACCGTCGAAAGTAATCTTGTTCCCAGCGTCGGTGTTGATTCCCTAGACCAGCGGCTGTGAACACGGTAGTTACCTCAAATATCATACGATATAATGTACGATATATGAGGTAGCTATCGGGAACACCGACTGCTGATCAAGGGAACGCTGGGAACAAGAGTGAGTGGAAACAAGAGAAAATCAGGAAAGAGAACATAACCCCATCTGATATGATAAGGGAGACAGAATCTATTTTTAGTGCGGAATCTATTTATATCTCGTTCCGTGGCTGTGCGGTTTCCACATGGCGCATTGAAATTACAACCACGAAATGAGAAGGACATCAGCCATTAGTCAGTTAAAATAGTTTCCGGATCTACGAATAGATTCAGTGTCCCCTTATCATAGTAACAGAACCCAATATGGAAGATGCATTCTCTCACCTCATTTTCTTCTTGGTGGAAAGTAGTTTAACACTTGCTTTGGGTTTGTATCGCTACGATACAAGTGTGCGGCTAAACAATCTCGGCTCACCCTATCAGAAGCTAACCACGTGTGTTTGTGGAGCTCTAATTGGCTCATTGGACAGTGTATACCTGCTGTGATTGGTCAGAGTAATCAGTTTAATTTTGGTCTCAGTTGATAACCTGTCAATGAAGTGAAGTAACCACCAAATAAGCTGCTATTCACAAACTGAAATCAGAGGAGCCCATCAAGAGTGAGATCACAGTTCAGACCATTTTACGGAAAACACCAAAAACAAGCGAGGGTTGCTTGGCGGTATAACAGTTAAGATCGGATCGTAGCTATCGGTTAGATTGCGCTATGACATTTGATCATTTCATTGGACCATTTTAAGGATAAAAGAGTGTACTTTACTATTTATTATTATCAAGTGTTTCCTACTTTATACTATCTAACTCGAGCTCTGTGCAATTTAGAACTACGGTGAATGCGTTACTTCAGTTGACGGAAGGAAGACTGGGGTGGATTTCACCACATATGGTGTGTCGTCGGAGTGTAAAGAAAACTCTTTAGGTAACGGGATTGGTGTTGGAGATGAGGGCAGTTCTATCTTCGTTTACACCAGGTAAAATTGGTATTAACTTTAAATATAAACTGCGCACTCATTCTGTGACGGTAATTTTGCCAAACAGACAGGTGGTACTTTTAGTAAGTATCCGTAGCAATGAACTGTTTTTACTCAAACGATTTCTAAGCTGCAAACTGATTTTATGATTCTCACTGCAACAGGAAATATTCCTGTGACACCAAATACGTAAGCAAGGGATTTTGCAATTACTCAAAAACCTTTTCGAAATTTTTTTTTTTCAACAGAGCAAACCACGTAGTTAGGATATTTTAGAGTGAATTAATAAAATTAAACCTTTAAAAAGTACAGATTCCGTCGTTGAATGCCTCTGCAAACTTGTTCTTAGAAAAAAGATCAAACTTTAACGTCGATCAGTGTCAGACTGCTGCATGTCTTCCTCTTACAATTTTCTTTCTGGCGTACCTGTAAACTAGCTTTTAAGCTAAGTGTAGCGACCACGTTAAGTCAAGAGAAAATGAGGGACTGCCCTCATTTTCTCTCGGTTAAATATATTGATCGCCAAGGAATGTCATTTTCCTCCGTTTTCTTGGTTAAGGTATCGATTTGTCATTATTGTCTACCGAGTCAATTTAAACAATATATAATTCAATCGAGGACTCGTGGAATGCAGAGTACTTCTTATTGCACCTCCTTCGCAGCAATCAGCGCATGACTGCGTTTCGTATTCACTTTTCCAATTTAATATTGCATTATTGCAGCCAAATTCTTACACTGCCAATTTTGATCATTTTGTTCAGCATTGTGGTGCATTTGGCCTCTTAGCCCGCTGAAATAAACCAGTGAAAAGTAAACCGGTTAATTTCAACACTTACATATATCCTTTATGGAACTTTCCTTTCTTTCATCGACGGAAAATAAAAGCCTGATTAAATTTGTAAACGCTCGCTTGATTGTTCAGATTGTTTTCTTGTCAACATTTTTTATTTTCTCAATATGCTCCAAAGTGGTAATAATTGGCATCACGACAACATATTCCCTCTTGAAGGCAAACGCTTTATGTCCTTGGGCATAAAAATGTTTTTGGCCTTTCTAAGAGCTATTTTTAACCCTCGTTTAACAGCTTGCCGCGTAGAAGTCGGGCCTAAAACATATTCAGTTATGCCCAAGGACATATTGCGACTCTTTGACATATGATATGAAGGAGGTAGAAAACTTTCCCTTATCCCATAGAGGAGGATAAGCCGGAGGATTTAACTTTTTTCCTGAAGATAGAACTAGTCAAAGTTACAAGAAAGAACCAGAAAAGTGACACCACCCGAGTTCTTCGAATAAAAAAAAAGGAAAACAAGATTAATTGGCGGCATATTTTATTCATGCCATGTAAAATAGACGAATATCATTCGGTGTTCACACGGTATCATAGAAAGTCAACACCTTAAGCCTGTTATAAAATCGGAAAAAGACACCTTAAAATGGCATTAAGTGGGACTACTTTCAAAAGGCATTCTAAATATTAGGTTGTTCAGTTCTCACTTTGAAATTCCTTTAAACCAAAGTTAAATGAGAGTCTAATGAATTTCATGTCACCATTTCAGGTAAAAAACAGGCAGTTATATGCGTTATTGGCCTACCCGAGATGGCTTCTATAAAGGACAGTAGGAACAATGTTGTTGTAACGAATAAACTTGGGATCAATAAAGGCCTGTGACTTATAACACTCTGTACAACTATTTTCAGTGTTGCATATCTTAATGATAGATTTCATTGCACTTTCTAACACCGATAGAATGTAATAATAGAACTGCTAAAACTGCCAGTGACGGCACACTGCATAGTAGTGGCGGCTTTAGCAAACCGAAACGAAAACAAAGTAAAGATCTGGGAATTCAACAACGTGAATTGTACATGTAATAATCGTAGGCTTCCCCTGAGGGGAGACGTTCTTTAGGCTATCGTCAAACGTTCCTTCTCTAAGAATGTTCTTGTGGAAAGAATGTGTGAGGATATCCCAAGAGGCTACTGTTGGTGAAACCTGACGGCGAGGAGACCGTTTTAAATGGTGCTGATCATTTCTTTGGAAACGCACACATTGGCTATGAAGTCAACGAAAAATTCTGGAGTCTGTTCCATACCAGATACAACACAACAACCTTTTCCGGAGTATTTTCTTATGGCGTGGCAGGGCTTTCACTGTTTATTTAAGTTTACATGGTTATAATCAGAAATATGAATTAAACTCCTGCAAGAAATTCTATCAAGGTGGTGTCTCGCAGGGTACGAAAACCCTAAACCCTTTGGGTCAAATCGGGACTGTAGTCTCCAGCCCAGTGCGAGGTTACCTTTCCCTTGGAGGCTAAGGGAGTTAACGTGATAAAAAGCGGTATTTATCATACAATAATACATAGCCGGAGCACTCTTTAAAAATAAGTACAGTTACTTAAGAAAACATCATCATAACCATACGTCCTTTTATAGTATACCATTTCACAGGACTATAACTAAGTAAATGTGCGGTGGTTCTTTGACTAGAAAACACAAAGTACCTAGGCACCTGTGACTGAACTAGAATAGTTGTCACCAGCCTTAAATTAATCTACATTTTACGCGGAGCATGTAAAATAACAGCATGTCTGAATGATTCAGTACGTGTGGGTACTCAGGCTATATCAAAAAAGCGATGACTTCTGAGAAAATGGCAATTAAAAGAGAAGCAGCGAAAGTAAAACTAAAGAATATTTACCTTGTAGACTGAAATGACCAAACTGGGGGTAAAAATGAAAAGAAAAAGCTAAAATGCATGGGACAGGTAACAGCATTTCGTTTGCTCTTTTAAATCTTGAGTCGGATGGGAGCTTCAGGCTTTTGGTCAGTGGCAGTGCATTAAGGCTTCTTTCGATATATCTTTAATGCGAGACTTCCATTGAGCATTCTATCATTTGTTTCACAAAACAACTCCACGTTCCTACGTCTTTCAAAAGACGTTTATGGAATGCTATTAAGCTAAATTCAATTTTTCTTTTCTAATTTATATTCAGAACCATCTTTGCTAGGCAACTTGACCTTGAATGTATTAGCCATTTTCTTCTTAGGAGATTTAAAAATCGTGTAGTTTGTTTTCTTAATATTTATGGATAATCTATTTATCACACTAATACTTCACTTTTAAAAGCTCTTGGTTAATCAAAGTTTCCGACTGGATGGCATTGGAAGATGAGGTAAAGATATTAGCCTCATCTGCAAAAATTGTAAAGCATAGTCTTTGAACACGACAAACCATAGTTTGCCTAGATGATTCTGAACCAGCTAAAGAGACGTACTGTTGTCTGTATGTCAAGCAATTTGTAAACCATAGCAAAGATAGTCCTCTAATTCCATACATTTCCATTTTCTTTCAAAGAACATCGTAATTTATAGTATCAAACGCTTTCGCGAAGTCTAGAAACTGAGATCCCATAGGTTAACAGGTTATTGTCAATCCCTTTCTTTAAGGTGTCTGTCATCTCAACAATTGCCTGTTCAGTTGACCTCACTTTCCTAAAACCAAATTGAAATTTACTTAAAATTTCATATTTTTCTATGATTTACCAGTTGCTCGTAGACAAGCTTTTCAAAAACTTGTGCAAAAGCAGGGAGAGTCGAGGTTGGGCGGAAGTTTGTTGCGTCTGTAGTATCGCCGCCTTTATCAATCGGTGTTACTTTTGATAGCTGCAATAAATCCGGGACAACGCCCTGTTCTAGGGATTGGTTGTAGACTTTTGTTAGTGCTATAGATATGTGCTCACAGGCATATTTCACGCATTTAATTAAGACAGATGCACTGCTTTTTGGGACATATCAGAGGCTTGCTAAGGTAGATCAGTTTTCACTAAGTGTCAGTGGGTCTGCTATAAAGCGTGTTACTGAGTTTAAGTATCTGGGTGTCGTCTTTTATGAACGTCTTAGTTGGAACGAACATGTTAATTAAAGCAATTGTGTGGAAAGCTGAGAGGCGGGTCGGTATGTTAGGACGTGTTCGCCGTTACATCACCCCACATAGTGCTAATACTATTTTTTTTATCTATGATTAGACCGACTTTAGAGTACTGTGCTGGGGTCTAGGGTTGCTGTGGGGAAGAAAATAGTGGAACTCTAGAAAAGTTGCAGAAGCGCGTTGGAAGAATTGTAATTAAAACATCTAGTAGTGACACTGCGTTGAAAGCTTTGAAATGGCCAAGTCTTAGGTCCAGATGCGATGAAGATATCCTAAAACGTGCTAGGAAATGTATACATGGCCGGCGCCCTCAGTATTTAAAGAACTACTTCGTTTTTTAACAAGAATATTTGTCTTCGTTCAACCCGCCAGAGCAATCTCTTGCATCTGCCTGCTATAAGAACAGAAGCGGCCAAGAGATCCTTTTATTATCATGGAAGTATGGTTTTTAATAGTTATTGTAAATGTCCCTAATTTTAAATCATCTTGTTTTAATTCTTTTGTTATATTACCTTTTAGTATAAATCAACTATCGTTCTATCAGAAATGCCACGCTCTGATTGGCTACGCTACCCACTATCCATTCTGTGATAGTAGTGAGTAGCGAAGCAGTGTGCCCTTGCTAACAAAATGGCGGCCGCTTCTTCACGTATTCGAAGGGTCCGTGAAGAAGAATAAGACAGTTTTCGAGCTCATAATCTAATTGTTTAGAATATATTTTATTATTATTATCATTATTTATAGTCTAATTAGTGAACTCAGGGCTCCTATTGATAGCAGGTATGCTTTATAAGCTCCCTGAATGGACTACCCAGGGGAAATTACTTTTTACTTCATGGTATGTACTTCATACCATGAGGTATAGTGATGGATGGATTGGTCACTCCATTCCCGTTAGACAATTAATTTATGCATTAAATCTGCATTAAATGTGAATTAAACAGGTTCTCCCCTGTCACCCCTACTAGATTTGGTTTTGTCTACAAAGTCGTGCAATTGTTTTATGTTCACATATGTGGGGGATGGGGGTGAGACAAAGCGGCTGCACATGTTTACAAAATGGCGTCTGTTGTGTCGTGCCCGACGCAAAGATTGTCAAGGCGGGTTTTCGTTCCTTTCCCTCCATCTTTGATCAAAATACACTTTTGAAGATCTCGCGAACGAACAGGAAATGTGTTCATGAATGCTTGAGGAGAAAGAAATGGGTTTTAAAGTCTTACAAGTGACGATGTCTCCAAGTTGGACGACGAGTAATCTATCAGTCGTAGTAAGAGTGCACAAAACGAACTATTCGGAATGAACGCTTTATGGTCTGGGGAACGGACAGCACCACCACGTCATGGAATAATTACCACAGACCATGAGGTAGCTCGAAGGAGCCTTTGATTTGATTTTAAATAAAGGCGTCTGTCTATCTCTCTCTCTCTCTCTATCTATCTATCTATCCAACTATCTATCTATCTATCTGTCTATCTCTCATACGTAAAGATAGAATAAGTTTGGTGGAGGACTTTGTGTTTATTTACGACATTCTATAAATTTTAGTAGAATGCTTGATTTCGAGGATGAAAATCTTGAAATGATCGTCCTTGAAATTGAAAAACCGAACTCGTCACCATTTCTTTTTGCTTCATGGTATCGGCCACCCAAACTTCCTTTAGAATATTTCGAAAGTTTCGAGTCATTTTTGATAAAAGCTGACTCGAAATACAAGGAGGTTTATTTACTTGGTGATTTGAATTGTAATTTTCTGTGTGATCCCCTAGAGGCTCACGCAAACATCTTTTAAATGTGTTGATTAGTTTTCAATTCATGCAAGTTTTAAATGAACCTTCAAGGGTTACTCCTAAGACAAAGACTGATTGATTTAGTTATTACAAATAGCGTCGAAAGTCTAAGCCACTCGGGAGCTTACCCTCTCGCAATTAGTGATCACAACCTTATTTACGCTGTCAGAAAGATTGGCATCCCAAGAGGGCAGCCACGGTTAATCGAAACAAGAAATTTTAGACATTTTAATGAAAGCAAATTTAAAAGCGACTTGATTAATTCAATGTGGCCATTAATTGCCAATTTTCAAAATGTCAATGACGCCTGGTCTGCGTGGAAAGAAGTATTTATTGGTGTGGTCGACAAACATATGCCTTGCCGTATTGTCAAAATTCGTAATAAACCGTCTCCTTGGCTAAATTCTAACGTTAAACAAGTTATGTTTAAGCGTGATTGGCTGAAGAAAAAGGCTTCAAAAAGCTGCTCCCCAGAGGACTGGGCAGCTTAGTAAGTAAGTAAGTAAGTAAGTAACGGCTTTATTTAACGAGGGTAGTACATAATAGTACAAAAGTACTAACAAACTTGTAGCCCTCAGCAGCTTACAGACAACAAAGGAATTTGGCAAATAAGGAGATTAGGCATGCGAAAAATCGAAGAGGCTTCAGGTGATCCGAGGGCAACCTGGAAAATTCTGAATGATTTAATGGGAAAGCAGTCTTACAGTATAATGGTTAGTGAGCTAAGGACAGATTCGGCGACTCTAACAAGACCTGAGGAGATTGCAGACTTCTTAAATTGCCACTTCACGACCATGGGTCTGAGACTTGCTTCTGAAATTCCACCTGATCAATTTAACAAAAAGCCAGAGGAAAACATTCTCCGAGTTTTCAGTTTAAAAGTATCAGCCCCTCCAAGGTCTTAAAGTCAAAATTGCGAAATCTACTGGCCTTGACAAAATTTCAAATAAAATTTTGAAATTAGCCGCACCTGTTATTTACAAGAGCTTAACTGATCTTTTTAACTTTTCCATTACCTCGGGTGAATTTCCTTACGATTGGAAGGTTGCAAAGGTCTGTCCGCTCTTTAAATCTGGCGAGAAATGCGATGCCAATAACTACAGACCTATATCGGTTTTACCAAGCATTGCTCGTGTTTTTGAAAGAATTCTCTTCAAACAAATTTACCGTCACCTTAGGAATAATAAATTGCTTTATTCTCGCCAATCGGGGTTCAGGTCGCTCCACTCAACCGTGTCTGCCCTACTTGACATGACGAATGATTGGTGTTTCAATATAGATAGGGGCATGGTTAATGGAGTCTTATTTCTTGACCTAAGAAAGGCCTTCGATACCGTTGACCACAAGATTCTTCTCAAGAAATTAGAATTTTATGGTTTTGAAGGTATTACTCTACATTGGTTTCAGTCTGATCTTGCAGACAGACAGCAAGTGTGTTGTGTTAACAGCATCGTCTCTTCTACTAAGACAATCTCCTGTGGGGTACCTCAAAGGTCCATTTTAGAAACACAAGAAATTGATATGATCAAACAATTTGGGGTTTACCTCGGTGTAAAAACCTGTGAAGTTTTTCTTTGTTTCTTCACTATTATTTTCCTAGTACCTATTGTTTTTTCTCTTTTGTTTTCTTTGTTTTACGTCGTTCGTGAACGTAACAGGTTTTTACACCGAGGATGAGCCACAATTTGATAAAGTAATTTCTACCACCGTAAGGTAAAAAGGGGGTGCTGACGTTTCAAACGTTAGCCCTTCGTCAGAGCGTTAGCATTCGCATTCGCTCTGACGAAGGGCTAACGCTCGAAATATCAGCACTCCCTTTTTACCTTACGGTGGTAGAAATTACTTTAATAGAGTACCGAAGTGTGACGTCACGTTACCATGGGCACGATTTGAGTGGTTCTAAACAAAGAGCATTCGAACCAACATGGCGGCCATAACGATAACTTCTCTTACTTCTTTTTTTTCTGGTGAGCCGAAATCAATCGAACGTGGTGAAAATCACTACAAATCCGACCATATAGAGTCTTTTCAGTATTCCAATGGAATGATTATAGGATTGGTACATGCCAGTATGAAGGACAAGTCTTACAAGGTCACGGTAAGTAAACTCACAAGTTCGGAACACTCGTAATCGTTTGTATAAAACTTTAATGTTCCCTCTGTTTACTTTGCAATACAGGTTTCTCTTCATGGGAATGAAATAAAGTCTGCTAAGTGCGAATGTCCCCGTGGAAACTATAAATGTAGCCATGCCGCGGCACTTATTATCTATGGAATCCATAATCTTAGCCGAACAGATGTAGAATGCAAATGGCAAAAGCCCAGGGCCCCAAACCAAGTGAAATCCGTAGAAGAGTTATATCCTTGCCCAAAGGAGTATAATTGCCTTAAAAGAGAAGTAAACGAAGAGGATCGTTCCTGGTTCTACCAAGAATTGAAAAAGTACGGCAACTTTACCGGCACTTTGTGGCTTCTCTCTCCAGAGCCTGAAAAGAACAACGCCCTGCCTGCGATCACTGTAGAAGAGATTGTGTTGTCTCGGGAATTTCTAAATCATTCGGATAAGAAGAGATACCTTACCGAGAAACTTCGTATCTCTGAAGAGCAGCGTATAGCCGTAAATAAAGCCACCGTAAGACAACGAGATAACCCTTCCTGGCAAATGATAAGGAAAGGAAGACTCACAGCCAGCAATTTTGGAAATGTCTTAAACTGCAAGAGAGTCACTCCATCCCTTCTAAAGCGAGTGCTTGGCCAGTACGATTTATCAAGGGTACAATCCATTAATTAGGGCATAATTAACGAAAATCAGGCAAAGAAAATGTTTGAACAAAAAACAAAGCTATGTGTTGAAGAATCTGGGATTTGGCTTGAGCTGTCAGGAATGCTAGGTGCCTCCCCTGATGGCTTGGTAGGCATTTATGCACTGCTAGAGGTGAAGTGCCCATTCACCCAAAGAGATTTAACCATAGAAGAAGCAGTATCATCAGGTAAATTTTATATCAAGAAGAATTCACAAGGACACTATGAACTCGATAAAGGACATGTTTACTGGCATCAAGTACAAGGACAGTTATATTTAACTGGAAGGGAGATTTGCTTTTTTGTTGTGTGGACAACAAAAGAAACCCTCATCCTCCAAATCAAAAAAGATTATTTTTTTGAAAAATAAACTAGTGAGCAGCACTCTGCGAACTGGTTTTGTAAAACTGATTTATTCTCCTACGCGTTTCGTCCGACTGTCGCGGACTTCTTCAGGGAGTTTTACAAATGAGAATTACAAGCTTGTATTTATACATAGTGTGAGCCGCGTAAAGTACTTTTACAGATTTGTAGCGGATTCACGTACAGGAAACAAGCTAAATTTTCACGCAGGGCGTGACTAAGGTGTAGCATACGTGTGACAAATTTCTGTCATGACGTATGCGTGACATATTTATTTTTGGGGACCACAGATTTAGTACTAAATCTGTGGTCCCCAAAAATAAATATGTCACGCATACGTCATGACAGAAATTTGTCACACGTATGCTACACCTTAGTCACGCCCTGCGTGAAAATTTAGCTTGTTTCCTGTACGTGAATCCGCTACAAATCTGTAAAAGTACTTTACGCGGCTCACACTATGTATAAATACAAGCTTGTAATTCTCATTTGTAAAACTCCCTGAAGAAGTCCGCGACAGTCGGACGAAACGCGTAGGAGAATAAATCAGTTTTACAAAACCAGTTCGCAGAGTGCTGCTCACTAGTTTATTTTTCAAAAAAATAGTATGGTGGAATGAAGGTTAGAATCTTGAAATCTTTGATGCGTGCATTTGCCCTTTCAACATGAATTCTGCACCGTGCAACAGTCTTTGTTAGCTTAATTTCACTCTCGTTAAATTTCCCATTATATAAAAATGGGGGAATATTAACAGACACACCATTTGGAACAATATCAGCTATCAAAAAGCCTTTGTCAGCAAGTATCAGATCCCCAGGTTTAAAGTGTTCTAGTACACCAGATTTTTCCACAATGGCTTTATCTGATGTTGAGCCTGGAAACAATTTACTTACATGGGTAATAACAGCATTTGGTGCAACACCAATAAGTGTCTTGAAGGAGTTCATTCCCCTGTATGTTGAGTAAGTCAATTTTTGATCACTCATTAAACCAGGCGCTGCAATTTCTATATCAGTGCAGTCGATGACCATTTTGCAATGCCCAAACAGAGAAAAAGATTCTGGCATAGAGGTTCTGTTCTTCTCTTTGAATGGCACAGATTGTAAACAGTCTTCATATAGTAGCTTGTATAATACATGAACCAATGTAAGTATTATATTACTGATTGTTGCAGTGCTACAGTGAAAGAGCTCAGCCAAGTGCAGGTTTGTGTAGTTCTGTCGTAACTTCATAAGGGTTATAAAAACTTGATCTTCCAACAGGATCCTTTCAACCCTCCAGCCATAAAAATAGTTAATTTCTGCCGAGAACCGTCTGACATAGTTCACAACAATTGAAAATATTTGCTTGTTTGGTAGACCTGTTTCCATACATATTACTTCATCTCTTAAAGCCATTACCGAGTATATTTCTCTTTGATATTGTTCATTTGACTTCCTGTCCTGCAATTCCTTTCTCAAGTTTTCCAGTTCGACTTCAAGAAGGATATTTTGCTTAGAGGCATTGCTGGTTTCACACTTTGAGGCTTCCCCACTTGATGAGTACGAATCGTTTAACTGCTTGATTATATCAGAAACCGGAACCGAGTCTTCTGAACTTGTCTTCTTCGTCTTAGCTCGCTTTGGCGTACGTGTTTCAGCATTTGGAAAGAGTTTATCGGCATTTCTTTTAAATATCTCAGGGCCATTTACTTTCAGTCCTTCACGAAAATGACAGCTACAAACTCGAGAATTGCTTCCCGGACTTCGGTCTTCTCGTCTATTAAAAGCAGATTTATTTCAAACGAACATTAATACATATTAAAAACCGTTGTTTTAAAGAGTAACTGATGAGGGATATCGAAGATTAAGAACAATAATAAGAGTCGTCACGCCACTACCTAGCGCCGGTATTTCTAGCGTGTTTTACCTTACCTTAGGAGCTTTTTCCACCAATTGAACTCCACAGGATCCTTCGGAAACCTAAAAAATTTTCATGTCTCCCTTTCTGATTGATGATTACAATCTGGGGCAAAACATTGAACCATTTTCGACTTGTCCACGTTACGTTACCCAAAGAGAGACGCTATGTTGATCTTTTGTTTAGAACCAGCCAAAATGCTTCCATGGTAACGTGACGTCAGCGCTTCGGTACTCTATAAATTAATTCAACTTGTTTGATTGTCCCAATTTCTTGTATTGCAATGAAACGTTTACTTCAGAGTCACTGTTTCCACGATTTAGTTGTACGACAATTCTTCCACGGCATGCAGGCAAATCTTTCTCTTCCTGTGCTTGCTTTTCGGGAAGTCGACGTTGTAGCAACGCAGTTCCGCTAGAGTGGCACTTCGCAAATCAATCCTTCAACAACAATAACAACAACAACGGCAATCTTTATTTACTTAGTTTACATATTTGAACATTAGTGCTGACCCGCAAAGTAGCCGCAACACTAATCGAGGCGGGTCAGGCACAGATAAAATATTTATTTATATTATTTACATATAGTTTATACTAAAATTAACCGAGGGTTGGAAAAGAGAAAAAAAGTAGGAAAAAATTATAGTTTTTATATTAAACGAACAAAGGGATATCGCAGACTTCAAAGCTGTTTAATCCTAGACGTAATAGTAAGCGTGTGAGCATAATCATCCTCAAACAATTGCAATAGAATATCTAAAAGTTGTCGATGATAAATTGCCACCTTAAATTTATGTTTTGATAGTGAAAGAATATTAAGAGGAATACAATTCCACGCCTTAGCACCAAAACGAGTTTATCCTCTGCCGCGTTCTCGAATTTTGTATGGCGAAGCTAGTGTTATAATGATGTGCGTCAGAGGCAAGAGTAAATAAACTGGAGATATTTCGGGGTGCTTTGTTGTTAGATATGTCATAAGTTATGATACAAATGGATTTAATGTACAGAATATTCGGCAGAAGAATATTATAGAAGTCAAATAAAGAGACAGCATGATATTTGAACGGTGCAAAATTGATTAGGCGAAGCGCAAGCTTTTGTGGTATCAGTATCAAGATTAAGATTAGATTGAGCAGCTTGGCCCCAAACCGCTAGGCCATAGCTTGTATAAGGTTAAATCAGAGATCTGTAAATATTTAGCAGAGTGCAGAAAGGAACAAAGTGCCTTGGCCTCGCCAAGATGGCAAGTGATTTGCTGATTTTTGTCGCGATGCACACAATATATTATTTCCAAGACAGATTTGAATCAAGCAAGACACCGAGGTACCTTACATGGTCTCTATATTCAAGGGAAACATACGAATTAAGGCAGAAATTATAAATCTTTAGCTCTACATTGTAATCAATTTTTTTAATCAACTTTTTTAATATCAATTTTCCTTCTAAACTTCCTCGTTACCCTACGTTCTGTGGTGCGGACAAACGCAACTCGCGTTAAAATCGGCAGGTTTCTTTTACAGGTCACATTCCACAGGTCAGTGGTACAGGTCACTGCTTTATCGATTGGTAACTAAGCAAAACAGTTGCACACCGATCTAGAACAAATTTTTGTATAGTCATTAGGGCTAGGAGACTATTTTGAGCTTGTTTATTTATCTGTAGAGTGGCGACATGTGCTTCAGTTGACCTGTGGAATGTGACCTGTAAAAGAAACCTGCCGCGCTAAAATCCATTTCGGTCCAAAGCAAGATCTCACTAGAGCGATGCTTACCATGGATGAATTTTTAAAAGCTACAACTTATATAAGCACTATTTTACAATATTCACACAGTCGAAAGGATTGAGAAACACGAGGGAATTTTGCCGTTGGAAAGTACCACAAAAAAATCAAAGATGGCTGCCAAGTTGTATAAGGTTCGGAAACCGACTTCAGCGCATACGATTTTCCCGAATCTTTGCCGAAAGAAGGAACAATGGATAACTAACCATATAAGGTATAAACCTCGGCAGAAATCGAGTTTTATTGTAGAACAATCAGAAAATAAGGTTTTCTACGAATCAGAGTATTGGAAATTAATTAAAGTCTAATCAAGGGGAACTGTCATTGCGCAAGCCCTACGTCGCGCCCCTTTCGTTTTTACGTGAATTGTTACTTAATATGATTTAATGTGACTGGGCTGGTGACAATTTCTACAGCTTTTACGCGGTCCTTTGCTTGGTATGTTATCCATGGCACTTCTTTTTGATTAATGTTGTTTTCTTGTACTCTCCACTTGAACTCCAAGGATTTGCAAATTTTCCGTGTATTCGGTGGCTCTCCGGTCAGTTCGGTCTAAAGCACTGATCAGCGAGTCATAGTTTAGTTCTGTTCTCGTGTACCGGTACACAAAACAATACATTACAGCTAAACAGTGAGTTCTAAACAAAGAAAATACAATGGTTATTCCCTGGTACACGAGGACAGAACCCATAGTTTAGGCGCGCACTGTCTAACAGGTTTCCGTACCGAATGTTATTAGAATCACTACACGCTTGATCCAGGCGGGGACCTTCTTTTCTTTTGGGTTATAACCTTACATGAGGTTTTTTGGTGAGAGAGGCCTCCGTTTTCTGGGCATTTCTCCTCATCTTCTCCAATTCAGCCTCAAGTACACGTTTCTCGGCAAACAACAACTTGTTAGGAGACGGAGAAAAGATCTCCAAATCCTCTGGTTTTACTTACTGTGCAGACCGTCATGATCGAAGCCCTCTACTTTCAAAGAAGGGCGAAAATTAAAGGGCTCAAGTTTGAGTCCAGGTGATAATGACTTAAACCACGTATAAACTTTATTGAATACATTCTGCCATAGCTAAAATGCTCCTTCGTTGTTCGGAAGACCAAACAAGCGCCAGGGCGAGACAAATACAACAAGCTGTCATCAATGTATCCACATTTCCTGAAATAATCCAGCGAGTCTGATGGACTGATTTCGCCCAATCCTGCACTGATTGCAATTTCAGTTTTATGTACAGTTACCACTTGTTCACACTCGCGCTTGAAATCACTCTGAAGCATGCTTGCTTCTGACGTTAGAGAAGCAAACATAAGCACGTGCTAGAGATTCGAGGAAGCGGGATCTGGTCACACTGGAAGAAAAACAGCTTGCTTATTTGTGTAACGCGCGTTTCTATATCGAAAACGTCTCAATGCTCCTGTTTTTCACCTTTTTTTTGCACTTTTGCGCATAAGGGAGAAAAGGAAAGGGCTTTACGACGAATAAGACGGCGACTGGTGTTCCATCAAATCACCAGGTTTTCACATAATATTTTTTCAAACGGGTTTTTGTTAATGATGACCATTTTGACGAATTTCGTGAGATTGAACTCTCAAACGGAGACAGAGTCCCTGAGCTTGACATATTTTGAAGAGGAAAATAAAAACTCACAAAGCTCAACAGTATGAATGCATTTGTTGATGCACCAAAATAAAGGAAAGATCAATCGGTGTCCTGATTGGTCCATTGTTAATCTAGCTCAGATCAAGAGCACTCCGAAGTGTTAGTGAGTTGAGCTGCAGTTCTTCCGATGTTTAAGCAACTCCCCCTTCTTTATTAAACAAGCAAGTAATGCCAAATGTGGCCGGTCACATTTGTAACAAGCTAATAATCGGCTAGATAAACAAAAATTGACCAAGGAAGCACCGTAGCGCGAGTGTGACCGAGGGGTTAGCTCGGTATTTCTTCTCATATAGAACTTCAGTTCACTTGGTGAAAGCAATATCGCATGTATATATTTAGGTGTGGTGAATACGCGGGTTGAAACAGCACCTGACCCCGCGTTCCAGTAAAATGCCAAGGGAGTTTTTCGTGGCTGCGGTAAAGACTTATTATTCTGTTAAACATTGTTGAAAAAACCAAAGGTAACACGGACATTCTCCGCTAATGCCCCCTTAAACATTCCCTAGCGGTGAATGTAGAGTATTCTCTCTCAGGTAATTTTACGCAAGGCTTTTTCGCTACTGTACAATCCATCCCAGCGATTGACTTGAACATTTTTCTCCCCAACACATACAGCAGGTGCAAAAGCCATTTTCTATGTTCCTACTTTCGTTACCGACAAGTAAGCAAAACACGAAAAAAAGCCTGAAAATAAAGACACATGGAATGCGACACCCCATCACAGATTTTACACGGCGTTTTGCAAAGGAAGCTTTTCATAGTGCTTCCTACTTGAGTTCAAGGTTTTTGAACATCCCGCCGTGACTTTCTTTAAACAATCTCTTTTGGCAAAATTGTGCTTAGTTTTGAAATTGACCAGTGCTAGACTTTTGAGCAAAGGCTACTGTGTGATGCTAAATAAATAGAATCGTTTTCTTTTCTTTTTCGGTTTTCTTTAATCTAAGGCTCTTAGTCGACCTTTTCAAAGCGGCTTTTGAAAAAGTCCGAATAGTGTCAGAAAAACGTCAAAATAATGAGCCTTCAAACCGATCCAACCCCTCATTGGCCGCTCACCAAACACTGCCAAATGAATGCAGGAAAAAGTTCTGAAAAAGGCTCTCGCGTTCATAACTCGATGGCTCAAGTCTCTGGATTTTAAACGTTTAACTTTTGATTTTAAAATGGACGAACGAATAAAGGAGCATGGTCGTATTTAGGCCATACTACGTCTTAGATTAAAATTCATGCAAATAGATTTGCATCAGAAACCCACCGACGTCAAAATAATGAGCCTTCAAACCGATCCAACCCCTCATTAGCCGCTCACCAAACACTGCCAAAAGAATACAGGAAAAAAGTTCAGAAAAGGGCTCTCACGTTCATGGCTCGATGGCTCAAGTTTCTGGATTTTAAGGTGTATTAAAGTTAACCCTAAATTTCGGGTGATGGGGTGTCGCTTTCCATGTGTTATTTTCGGGCATGACGTGATATGTTTTGTTGTCGGTAACGAAAGAGGGAACTTTGAGAATGGCTTTTGCACGTGCTAAATGTGTTGGTGAGAGAAATGTTCAAGTCAATCGCTGGGATGGATTGTACAGTAAAAAAGCCTTGCGTAAAATTACCCGAGAGAGAACACTCTACATTCACCGCAAGGGCGGAACGATAAAGGGGGCATTCGGCGGAGAATGTCCGTGTTAGCTTCGATTTTTTGAACAAAGTTGAACAGAATAATACGTCTTTACCACAGCCACGCAAAACGCCCGTGTCATTTTACTAGAACGCTGCTGTTTCAACCCGCGTATTCACCACACCTAGATATAAAAATGTGAATATTGCTTCAGTTCACCAAGTGAACTGAAGTGCTATTTGAGAAGAAATACAGAGCTAACTCCTCGCTCACACCCGCGCTAGAATCGTGCTTGCCTTGTCAATTTTTGTTTATCTAACAAATGATTAGCTTGTCGCAAATGTGACCGGCCAAATTTGGCATTACTTGCTTGTTTAATAAAGAAGGCGAAGTTGCTTAAACTTCAGAAGAACCGCAGCTCAACTCACTAACACTGCGGAGTGCTATCGAACGTCCACCACATCGCAATTTTCCTGGTTGAATTAGCTTTGGTCACATTTGGTTTTGCATCCGGGATTCATTAGTTCAAGTTGGCCTAAATTTCAATTCAATTCGTCTCGGCTGATATTTGAGTGGTCGCACACTGAGTAAAAGCATTCCATCGAGGACTTTTAAAAACCTTGGAAAAATCTAATCTAGTTGACAGCCTTCTTTTTTGCCACAGATAGTTCAGTCTGAAAATGTATTTACTTGTTGTTTGATTCGATAAGTTTTGCTGTTGTTCGTGCGAAACAATGATATTATTCTACATCTACACGTTTTCTAATCCAGGCTGGCATTACTGATTAGATCAAATAAACATAGGCTTAACTTTTTCCTTTAAATTTACACGCCTCTGTTATTACTTTTGTTTACCCCCATTCAAATTCATTTCATTTCTTTCTGATGCAAATCAATTTGTATGAATTTTAATTTAAGACGTAGTATGGCCTAAATAACATCGTGCTCCTTCATTCTTTTGTCTTTTTGCAAAATCAAAGAATTTGAATAGAAATAAAAGGGGAGTACTTTTAAAACAATGGAAACATGCAGGTTACTATGTGATAACTGCGAAGCAGCAAAGAATCTTAAAGAAGCACGAAGAAACTGGCCATCTTTGACTCACATTTCAAGTTCCCAAGGAGAAGCAAGCAACTTAGAAAGAAAGGAAGCTTGCTGTATAAGGCAACTACTTAAAAAGGTAATATAGACGTCTTAAAAGTTACGTTTTTTTATTAAGAAATGGACTGATTCTGGTTAAAATAGCAAAATTTGTTAATTTTTGCTGTTTGGGGTGGTATTTCCTACAAAGTGGACGGTACGAAATATCGTTTTCAAATTCCACTTTGATCAAAGGATGAGAGCTTATACTCGTGTTTATATATCAACCTTAATGATACGGAATTACAACTCAGTGAATTCTGGCATGAGAATTTGGTATATAGCGAACTTGACAATTACTTGCCTTCTTATATGTAGGGCGCGTTTGGTCTAATAAACGTATTTTTGCCCGATTCAGACGACGTACTTCAGCCGAGACGAATTGAATTTAAATTTAGGCCGACCTGACTGAACTTATTAATCACGAACGCCAAACTAAGTATGACCAAAGCTAATTCAACGAGAAAAATTGCGATACGGTGGACGTTCGATATGCATTCGTATTAACATGGCAAATGCCGAGCAGTCCGACGACAACCTGCAAAGAAGATTCTTTTTTGTAAAGCTTTCTACAGTTTTCCTCCGCTTTCGTAATGTCCTTTCCAACCAATTTTTGCACATGGCTCTCAAAATGCAACGCTCCAGTACCAGCGAACGATACGTGGGGATTTCACATTTCAAGCAAATATATTTGGTCGTGCACCTTGCAACCAGGTGGATAATCAGACACAGTTTGATGCTACGCCAGTTTGAAGTAATGAATGTAAGCAGCAGCCCATGACCAGGAGCGTTTCTCTCCCACATTAGCTCTTTGCCCCAGCACAGTAGTAGATGGTGCTACTGATATATTTTTAACTTCTATTTCGCAGCAAAGAAAACAAATATATTATTACAACGACAAATCTACTGTCGCTTTTACTATGGCGGATGATAGCGACGAATCGTGAGAAAATGTTTCGCGGGAAATATGAGTTCTAAAAATAACCACATCTGCTACTGTGCTAGGGACGCCACCCATCACAGAGGAACGCTCCTGGTGATAGGCTCCTGATGTAAGTTAAAAAGTGACAATTCACCAACCCGAAGTTTCGACACTCCTGTCTAGTGTCTACTTCAGGGAAAATGCGCCAATTGTTGTTGTAAAAAAAGGATGTGGCAACACCGTAAAATTCATGGATAAAGTAAATATGATTTTACGACGTAAATTATTCGAGGGCCTCAATGGGGTTGTGACTTTTACGCCTAACGGTTAATATCTTTGACTGTTTTACGGCTAACAGTTAATATTTTTGGCTGTTCTACGGCTATTTGTTACGGCTAACGGCTAAAATTTTTAAATATTTACGCCTAACGGATAATTTTTTTGCCCGTTTTACGGCTAACGGTTCATGAACCCCATTGAGACCCTCTTATTCAGGTTTACCGTAATTTTGACGGTCCGCTAATTTTTTGAAAAAATTATCGGTATGAATATCTTGGCTAAAGGTTGCGTGGAATAAACAAATTCTACTCGAGGTTTTTCAAGAAGTGTATTATGACGTCATTACGACAGCGCCCATATTTTAGACATTTCTTACATTATTTCTGCAAAAAGGTATTTTTTACAGAAAGTTCGTGAAATAGACTTTCGATGAGTTAATATCACTGCTATGGGGCAAAAATTCTGTAAGTTATGTGGATACGAAACAGGAGTCAAAATGCCTAAAATAGCGTCCAGTAATAGCTTAAAAAACGCTAATACAATTGAGATAAATGTTACGAATTGTTGCAGCTGTTTGGTATGATTGAGACGAATATTAATTTTACCTGTCTACTCAAGAGGACGTGCTTAAGCGTATTCAGTCCTACGATAAGGTGTTTCAGCGGTTTCATTCTTTTTTGTCATTGTAGCAGGTTCTACAAAATATTTACCTATTTTTTTCGTAAGCAAGGCGGAAACCACTTTTTCGCAGGCTCACGAATCTTAAACCAGATATGCGAGAGATAAGTTTTGTTGCTGAGAAAGAGGTGAGCCTGATTTCTTTACCATTCACGCCACTTTTGATCCCGAGACAAACCAAATTCAAATAAAACACCAATCATGATTAAATTATCAAAATTGCTTTTAGGGCATAAGAGCGTAAAACTTTAAAACTTTCAGCAGATGAGTTCAGATCATCCTAATCCTAGAGATACTTTCTTGTCGTTTCCTATTTCACAGTTTATAAAAGATGACTTCATCACCTGCGATTATTTTCCTCCTTTTCTGGACATTGCATGGGCATTACGGTGAGAAACACTATCTATGGCTGTTCATGCCTGTTGTTAAATTTGAGTGTATATCAATTTACTAAAAGAAATGTTTTTTTCTTCTAAGTAACTTTATGGTTTTATGAAAACATGTATGATTACTTTGATGTTCACAGACCATGGAGAAAGCATTAAGAAGTGTAATTGTGCAGTTTAAGAGTGAAAAAATAACTAAATAATGTTGCACTCGTTAATTCGCAGTCTCCGGGGATTGCTCACCTGAAACAAAGACAAAAGATCATCTGGGCCGTTGCTGCCATTTCCCCTTTAATGTTGGCCTGAAGACTTTCCATTCGTGTACGACAGCTGGCGGTTGGAGCAACAAGCCTTGGTGCTCGTTGGACCGTGTTTATTGGGGACGAGGAGCACTATGCGGTAAGGAATAATTATCTGAATACTGATATCATTACGTCAGTATTAACTTTCTTTGCATTATTAACTTTCCTCAGTAAAATTACTGAGGGATCCACCATCGTGGCCGATCGTTGTTTTATTATTTATAGTGCACTTTGTGTACGGGATTAAGATCATTTATGTGTGAATTACTTCGAGTGTTAACTACATGGTCTTACTGAGCGATTCAGTCGGAATGAGCGACCTAGTTGGTTTTGAAGTGCCAACAACGGACTGGAACCCTAGTCTAGATCTGTGAACTAGATTTAAGAGATTCCGCCAAAAGTATGGATTATTTAAACAATAGTGTTTCTGTCAATGACCTATTAGCTCCTAGTCGCCCCGCGGAAATTTCATGTTCTTAAAAAATATATATGCTAGTTTACCTCTGAGACTCTATTGTCTTTATGGTTCACCTCTAAATTTTCTTCGGCACGCCAGTTGAAAAACAGTCAAAAATGACTGTTGTTCTATTAACTTCTTCTTCAAGTTCTATAAACGTCTTCTATAAACTTCTTCACAGACAATCCGTGCGTTAGTGGACCTTGCCAAAATGGAGGAACATGCGAAGTCACTGGGTACGAAACTTACAGCTGTAAGTGTGCCGAGCGATATGTTGGAGATAACTGCGAGAACAGTAAGTAAAAAACATGAAATGACTTCTGAGGTACCTTCTGAAGTACGCAGTTGAGTTGTATCTCTTGCGTAAAAATAATTTGTTGTAATAAGAAACGACGAAGATGTCAAATGTGTGGAAATAGCCTCCCGATTGTATTCAGGTTTATTAGGAAAGAAAGATGAAGGAGTCCTACAACGCCGATAAAAGGGAGTGAAAAATACAATTCATCGTGCGGAAAAGAAATAAATACTTCAAATAAAGCATAGCTCAATGTTCAGGAGATACAGTGTAAATATTAAATAAAGAAACTTAAAACAAAGTCGCGTGATATTCCCGCTAGATGAAATAATGCACCTATCAGTGTTAAGTGGAAGGAGGGGAGGGGGGAGGGGTCGGGCTAACAAAGGGAATTTGATTGCGAGATCTGTCCCCAGGGTAGGGATTTTGATCGCTCAGGGATCTTTGGTCCCCAGCGCTTTTGCGCTTATTTCAAAGTTTGAGCCGCGGTCGAACCAGCACACGTTTGGGTGACCTCGCGGTAGGCATAAAAAGATTCTGCTCAAAAATTCTTTAAAAGTTGCCCAAAGAAAACCCTCAAAAGTTGCGGATCAATATCAGTTTCTGGGCAACCGTGCACCTACCCCTCCCCTAAACCAACATTAATGCTAACATTTTAACTTATTATAACTTGTTGGATTAGGGGAGGGGTAGGTGCACAGTTGCCCAGAAACTGATATTGATCCAAAGTTGCTTACAGGACATAAAAGGTTGCTCAAAAAATATTTATTCACACTCTTATTGCCTGATTTATTAAAAAATGATAAAGAATCAAATTTTTAATCTCAACAGCTTCAAAAGATCAGGCAATTAATTGTGTCAACACCATATGGCGTAATTATGCTGAATCAATATGGTTGTATTTAAAAGTGACTCTTGAGACCACCGTTTTGTTGGCTTAGCAAAATAGTGAGTCAAAAAATCTATCCATTTCCATTGGGTGATCTAGAGATGTCCTAACAATATTGCATGGCTTCCACCATTTTGCTTTCAGCAATACAGGAAGCCGTTCTGGAAGGTCTCGATGGGGTGATGACTAATGGTTAATGTTTTTGGCTGTTTTACGGCTAACGGTGTATATTTTTTACGGCTAACGGCCAAATTTTTTCAAGATTTACGCTTAACGGCTAATTTTTTTGCCCGTTTTACGGCTAACGGTTAACCCCATTGAGACCCTGGGATATTGGAGACCTTACGCAACAGGACGCCTGGAAGACCCAGGACGGCAGAACGACGAAAAAAATGTCGCGCTAGACTGTGCATTCTCATTCTTACGCGACATTCTTTCGTCATTATGCCGTCCTGTTGCGTAAGGTCTCTGTTAACACAGGATACACAACGAGACATCCATATATGGAAGATACACCACATGACATCCAACGAGACATACATGTATAATTGAGGGAAGGCGACGAAGTGGTTACAAATACACTCGAAATTGCAGAGCGCCTAAACTTTTGGTTCGTGAAGCAGCCCCTAATATTGCTCCGAAATCTACCACCGGTTACAGCGTCACAGACTCCTAGGGACTTAACAAGTGGAGTAAACAAAACGCAGTTCACTATTCCACACATTACGCCGCAAAAGGTTGAGGAGTTATTACAACACATGCCATCCCACAAGGCCACTGGATCTGATGGACTTGGCGCTAAGATACTGAAAGCAGCTGCCCCCGCAATCTCCATGCCCCTTAGTCGGCTTATAAATCGCTGTATTGACACAGGTACTTTCCCATCGGCGTGGAAATCTGCTAAAGTGACGCCTATTTACAAGGGCCAAGGAAGCAAAGAAGACAAGAACAATTATCGCCCAATCTCTGTGCTCCCTTTGCTCTCAAAAATTTTTGAAAAGCATGTCCATCAAGCCCTGTACAGCTATATGAGAAGCAACAACTTGCTTTACAATTTGCAGTCCGGGTTCCGAAGATCACACTCTACCGAAACAGCGCTCGTTCGTCTAATAGATCAACTACTATCAGATATGGACAAAGACCAAGTAAGTGGACTTGTATTCATTGACTACAAGAAGGCTTTTGACTTAATTGACCATGACATACTCTTGTCAAAGCTTGAGACATACGGCGTAGCATCCAAGGAACTACTGCTCTTCAAGGATTACTTAAAGGGTAGAAGGCAATCAGTTGTTATTGATGGAGTGCAGTCAGAACACAGACTGATCACACACGGTGTTCCGCAGGGATCAGTCCTGGGGCCCCTATTATTATATTTGTTAACGATCTTCCACATGCAGTTTCCCGGTCAATTGTAGACATTTATGCAGACGACACCACTTTGAGTACCTCTGCTCAAGTTTCAGATCTACCTGCAATCCAGCAGCGGCTACAAGATGATATTAACAAGATAGCAAATTGGACGTCCGAAAATAGGATGGTACTGAATGCGACCAAAACGAAAAGTCTGCTTGTTACTGGTAAACGCCTAGAGAAGAAAGCTCTAGATAAGGACCTTAAAATTTTATGCAATGGTACTGAGATTGAACAAGTCACCTCACAGAAATTACTTGGAGTGAAACTAGACAGCCACCTAAGCTTTACTGAACATATCGATGACCTCTGTAAAAAGGTGTCACAACGAATTGCCGTACTAAAGAAGATTAAGCGTAATTTGCCTCTTGCAGAGCGCAAACTGTATTTTAACGCACTAATCAAGCCGAAAATGCTGTACGGATCATGCGCATGGAGCACTTCGTCAAAAGAAAATGTCAAACGTGTTTCTAAACTGCAAAAGCGAGCAGCTCGAGTAATTTTAGATGCTGATACCGGAGAAAGGAGTGAGGTCCTATTTAGGCGGCTAGACTGGCTTCCGCTGAAGGACGAATTAAATTCTCAAATGAGTAGCTTAATATTCACGCGCATCAACAATGAAGAACACTGCCCCAGCTACATTACGCAACTGTTACCCAGGAACTCGGACCGACATAGTAGAACTAGTCGATATGGGAAGTATAACTTGGTGTGTCCTTATTATAATAGGGAAACAGAAGGGGGTCGTTCCTTTCAAGTTCGTGCGATAAAACTCTAGAACAAGATCCCTCTAGACGTGCGTAAGAAGAACACTATTGGCTCGTTTAAGTCTGCACTTAAAAAATATTTCTCAGCTCTTTAACCCCTAGCTTGATCTATTTTTTACTCATGTACATATCTCTTTCTTTTCTTTCCCATTTTCAGCTCTTTAGTTTTGTAGTTAGAAGTAGTAGATTAATAAGTTGTATTTTTAATTTTTAATTATTGTAACTTAAGCATAATTTTATAGATTTTAAGTTTTGTAATTAGAATAATTTAGATAAATTAGTTGTATCTTAAATTGTAATTGTTTTTAGAATAGAGGGCCACAGGTTTATCAGAATTTTTCTGTCACGTGCTACCCTCTTTAAATAAAGTTGCTATCTATCTATCTATCTATTGGAGCGACATCATGTTCATGATATCCAATCAAGGAAGAATAACACTACCCATGCTATAACAAAGGTAACCAACATTAGGTTCCTTAACATTAGGAAACCCCGAATCAGCTCCTGACACTGCACAGATTCTTTTTATTGCCTGTCTTAAAACTTTAGTAGAAAAGTTCCTCGCTTCAAGTAATTGATTTTTGTAGTGTGTTCTTTCCTCGATCGTTCTAATGTTAGGGAACTTCGCAAAAACATCTCTTATGTCGCCGCTCACAACAACAGATTCCTGGTCGTTGAGAAAACCCGTCTGCGTGCTTCGCTTGTCTCGTTATCCTTGCCTTTGACGACGAACTGCCACTCGGAATCCTTGATTTTCTCTAACGTTTTCTGCCTCAGAGTCTGAGGCAGAAAAATCTGAGCGCACATCTTCCTTACTGGATTCATTGTTACTGTTTCAGCTGTTTTGGTAAACAGATTCTGAACTTTCACCGAGGTATTCCGCCGTCCGCCATGTTTTCAGATTTGTGTGTGAAGCAGGATTCTGGGTAACTCGTGCATTGTGATTGGTTGGGTGGGACAAAGCCATTGTTTCTTTGGGCGGTAATTATAGCCTTCTTAAAACAGGTTGTTGTGTAAAAATGATAACTCAAAGAGTTGATATGGAAGTTGGACTCTCGTAATGATGGGTTCCTGGCGTTGCAATTATTTTAGGCCTTGCAATTGATTGCGATTGTTTTACTTTACAGAACTTCCTTGTCCACCTGGAACAAAGACAGACGATCCCCGTGGGCGCTGCTGCCATTTTCCTTTTATGTATAACTTTAGGACTCATCGTTCGTGCATCACCACTCTTTTCGAGAAGAGGCCTTGGTGTTCTTTTGACTTTATTTATGTGGGACGATGGGCGCATTGCGGTAAGAAATAATACTAGGTATAGCCAAGCCTGAATAGCATTCATTGTAGCTTATTTTATTAATTACGAAGCATTGCAATACACAGTGAAGTAAATTTTATTTTAATGATAAAGAATATGAAGAAACTAAACATATAATATTACCTGAAGAAAGCAGCATGATTTTTGGCTGTTTTGTCGAAATTCGTCAGAAGAAAGGGCATATTTCATCAGAATGCTTTGCGGCCAACCTGTTTTCCAGATTCTAAAATCCAGAAAACTACAAAATGTAAGTACGGACGGACCATTAGAAAAGTGATGGGGGGGGGGGGGGTGGGGGGAGGGTGGGGAAAAACCAAAAAAAATCATGCATGGGAAAATGCCAAGAAAAAAAAATCATGCAAAGAAGAAGGTAAAAAAAAATTCATGCAGAAGGATGGTCCAATTGTAACTTTTTCATACGTTGTAAAAAAAATTCGTGCAGAGGGGTTCACCAGAAAAAAAAAAATTCCTGCACAAGCAGTGAGCGAAAAAAAATTCGTGCAAGTTGAAAATTCCCCACCCCCCCCCATCACTTTTCTAATGGTTCGTCCTTAGTCCAGCTCTGATTTCCGATTAATAAATATAGAATATCTGATTTTCAGACTACAGTTAACCCGATATTTGAAATCAGATATCAGAATTCCGAAACCAGAATTCAGAATTCACAAGTTAGAAACCACAAATCGCAAATCAGAAATCAGAAGTCGAAATTTCTGAAAATGTGAAATTTAAAATTGAGAAATCAGAAATCTAAAACTGGATTTCCGAAATGCCACCTTTAATATCCAATTCCGTTATTCTCGTTTTATCTCAGTTTGCCATGTCAATATTGCAAAAATGAATCGCAAAACTCTTCAAAATTTCCCTGCTGGGGGTGGGTATAAGTACGCGTTTACTTCCGGTGGTAACTTTTAGCCTGACTCCACCCTTACAAGTGAAATTATCTCCCCTCTTGGGGAGGAGGAGACATAATCATACCCATTTCGCGCCAAAATCGTCATTCGAGGGTACTTCGCGCCAAAGGACAGTTTTAACGTATTTTTTTTGGGTGCAGTCGAACACTTCCACCAAAATGGACAACTGCCAGAAAAAGTTCGACGAGTTGACTACGAAGAATGTCACTATTAATGCTCTTGTGGCACTTTTCAACATCCACAACGCCCAAATATGCTGGCTACGTGGTCTTTGCAGATGAAAATGGGTCGTTTCCTCAACTGGAAAGTTTCGGCGTATATGAATTGGACGTTAGTCGAGTTACCGAGATCAGAAACGCGAAGCGAAATTATGAATCCTCCTCCTTAACCCCCTAAAGAAGCAATGGTCCTCATCTTGTGGTTGTAGGGCAGCTAAGAACAAAGCTATAAAGAACTTTCGATTCAATAATCTTTTCGAAAAGTTGAGTGCTAAACAAACCTCCCAAGATTGTGAAGTTGAGAAGACCAATAGTGTGGTGATCCAACAAATTGTAGATAATTATAATATTTTTACTTGGGTCTTGTGACAGAAGATAATTTGTCCACTGGGTTTGGTGCAAAATAAGGTAATGACATAAAAAAACCATGTAAAAAGCACTTACATCAAAATTTTAATGCGAGAATTTTGGTTTATTGCACAGACAGGAGCATAAATTCACACGCTATGTTTGTTTGGAATTCAAGTCTTGTTTCCTAATTAAGCTACAGATGTTGACGTAAAGGCTTTAAAAGCTGACTTAAGCAAGGTGTTGATGGTTGTCATTTTTTTTTTTGAAAAAAAAAAAAAAAAGCAAGCTAGACAGTTTCGGCCGTTTTGTAATAAGACTGAGCTCATGTTGAATAATACAGCAATTGAATTATACTGCTCAGTCTTTCGGAATATCTCCTGATAACAGCCAACCTCGGCTACGGCCTCATCACTATCAGGCGATATTCCGCGAGATTTCCCAGGATAAACGTTGAAAAAGTCTCTAGGCCTGAACCGAATAATCCTTTTATTATAATTGTGTTAGTTTTGAGATGTTTCTCTTATGTTTGTCTCTGGTTTCAGTTCAGTATTGATTGCTTTCCTTTTCTAAATTGGTGCGTTATTTCATTTTGCCTTGCTTATTTTCCGCTATCTTATATTGCTTGTTATTGCGCTACCGTTTTGTTCCGTAGAGTGGTATCAGTTTTCAGACTTGTGTTAATTTAAATACCTCTTACTAACCAAGTTCGAGGTCCGTACTGTAAGTTACGGACCGAGTTTTTCCTCGTGAATTTATGGCCCTCGCGTTTCGCTCTTGGGCCATAAATCCGAGAGGAAAGAACGAGGATCCGTAACTTACAGTACGGACCGAGAAAACGAGGTTTGTAAGATGTTTATTATATCTCAAAATGAACTTTTGAATCTAGCGGACCGTACAGTGAAGAACGGCCCACAAAATTGACCAATCACAGTGCGCGTACTAACTGAGAGATATAATAATACTAAATTAGGTCCGTAACTTACAGTACGGACCCCGAACTCGGTTAGTAAGCAGGTATTTCCATCGTTGCTGTTTACGTTTTCTCGGGTTTTTCCACGATTTGCTATGAGTCTACAGATCCTAGTAAGTAGTCGCATATGTGTGGCTTTAACTTACCCTTACTGCATTTTGACGTTGTCATTTTAAGCCACATCCCACAGCCCTACCATTTTTTTATCATTTTGTTTCCAACTTACATTGTTTTCTTTGTGTTTTTATCGATTTCTTTTCATTTTCAGTATTGTTTTGCCCTTTTGAGAACATTCGTCTTGTTACTCGCTTCATTAGGTTATTTATTGTTTGCAACTTGTAAGACCCGTTTGAGTAAAGTTGTCTCGGGACAAAGGAATATCTCGCCTTGATTAGTCAATCGGGGCGAGATAAAATTTCATACATTTCTTTGTAAAACGCAAAAAAAAAACACCCCGTTTATATGACGTCCCGGGACGAATAGTTGTCCCTGTTATCTCACGTAGCCGAGGCGTGACATCCCTTCCACTCGAGCCAACTTTCTCCATGTAAACCAGTTTGTCCCTTTGTCTCGGGACACTAGTCCTACATGCTGAGCACAGATGAGTTGGACCAACCAATTGATCGAATGTTTGATAAAATTAATGCGCTAAAAAATACAAAAGTTTATCCGAATTCAACTCCCTAGTCTAGACTTCAATGCTGACTGACAAGGTGAACCTTACCAAGACTTTGCCTTGATTGTTAAATTTGTTTTTTCGTATCGAGATTAACAACCAGTTATAATTAGAATTTAATAGGTTTTCCGGTTTTTGTCAGAAAAAAATGATATCTAACCTCGATAGGACAAAGTCTAGGTATCTTTTGTGCTCTTTTCTTTTCTTCTCATGAAGAGATTGGAATTTTCTTTCATAGCAATGACCAAACGGGAGGCAGCCATTCACTATAACAATCACTTTGCGCGGGGTGATTTTAGCGGCACATGCGTAAGCCTCGACCAATTAGAACGACGGAATCATTTTAATCACGAGAGCAATTCTGCTAAAGATATTTAGGAAAATAGAAACGTTTTTAGGCAGATGTGATTAGTAAGAATTTATCCCTGCTGGCTTGGTGCATAACTATAGTACGAGCTTTGCGTTATTCTTGTCTTCACTGTTTTTAGAGAGCGTATTAACAGAATCTACCTAATCTGCCTAAGGCGATGCAAGCGGCATTAATTAGTGAAAGCAGTGTTAATCAGATTCCATGATTAATTGCCGAATATTTTAACAGTGGACGAGTGTGCATCTAATCCTTGTAAGAATGGAGCTACTTGTGAAGTGACTGATGATGGATACACCTGTGAACCCTGCCCCTCTGGATGGCAAGGAAAGAACTGTGATGAAGGTTGGTCTTATGTCCAGCTTTTATGCAGTGTTCGTACCAAAATTATTGATGTCATTCCTTACACACGTTACAAGGGCATATATAAGCCCATGAGCGGATCTGGGAAAACAACAGTAACCGTTTTCCGAACCGTGAGCGCTGAAGGGGGTTTGCCTGGATATATATTTTTTTACTTGATTTCCGAAAGTCTCCTTTCCTAGGTTAACTGGGTCTCTGAAACAGTCACACAGAATATTCGCGTGTTCCATTCACCTAGGATGAAGTCTTGCAAATTAGTTAGTTATGTCATAAAATTAACGTCGATTGCCATATCACATTTGGTGTGTAGCTAGGCAAGCCCTGTAAATCTCAGGCTGCGATATGGTGCTTCGCTAGAATGTTTTTGGTCGACGGTCTCAAGACTGACGTAAATTGTCTCACACTTTACTCTTATCAAAAAATACATTATTTATTTTGAGAAATACGACCTGTTTCCGTAAAACGGAGATCAGTGACTAAAATTTAAAATTAAAGCAGTTCCAATCGTCATCAGCGTCGCATTTTAAAATTGAATGCGACTTTGGTCGTTAGAAATATCGCATTTCACCTGCACCTAATGGAATCGACTTCCTGGTGCAAAACCTCTCGGTTGTTAATTCAACATGGCGGACAGTAAGCCTTCTAAACGTGATTCGCGTTGAGCTACACTTTTGCCGGCCTTCCAACTTCGTGTTTGCTCGTATTCCTTGAATACGGAATATCTCATGCAAAAAATGGTTCCTCGTGTTAAACATGTGTACTGTGTTACAGAGATGCACAAACCAAATATAATAATATTGTTACACGGAGAACCTTCTGGAACTGTTAATATTCATATATTTGCGTTGTCACTCAACATTCCCTCTGGAGAGCTCTAGAACACACTCAAGCGTGATGAAACCGAGTTAAGTAATCCTTCTATAAATAGTTATTATTGTAATCTTTCGAATGTTCTAGAACTATCTGTAAATGTACTTAAGGAGCATTATCGCACAGTTCTAGTACTTACGTACGAACGCTCTGCAGTAGTCAACAGTTGTTTGGAGATCGCATTTGCCGTGAAAGGAGAAGCTATCCGAAGGAGAATTGAAGTTGTTTGCCCTCGAGTGGATATCTCAAAGAAGCTCGTGACTTGAACTGTCAGTGTCGACTGAAGTTATTTAGTCTTAAAGTTGAGATAGCCTGTTAGCATATAAAGCTCCCTCAGTAGACTACTCAAATTTCAATTGTCAGTTCCAAATAAATTGTTGAGTTCGTAGTGGAAGTACATTTGTTACTCTTTCTGTACGGACGGAGAACAAGCTTATTTATTTATATATTTGTCTGTCTCGTAACAATGACCTCTAAAAAATGTTGTTGCTATTACGTGAATCGCCGAGCAAAATGAATTTGTCAAAGAAAAGTCCCCACCAAGTTTGTCAGCGCCTTTTAGCTAAAAGCTGTGCAGTTATTATAGTTCAAATTAACATAATTTATGCATTAGATTCGAGTGCATGTGAAATGCAGTGTTTATCACGGGCCTAGGGGTTAAAATCAGCGGCTCAGCATACGGTGCAAGAACTCATAGAGAAAAGATTGGTAGGATTTCCGCACAGGTCCCTACTTCATTATGCTTTCTGTAACTGTATTACTTCGTTCTTCGAACACAAGAAATATCTGCACGTGCATTATACCAGACAAGACAGCTTCAGCATGCATAATGAAGTAGGGACCTATGCGGAAATCATTGCAAAAGATTTTTCTCAACAAGAAATTGGGAGAAGTTTAAAAAATGTTCATGGAGTTTGCCTATTTGGTTTGCTGGCAAGTTTAATTAAACTTGAATTTTGACGGTGAACTTGTGTACAATATCTCTTCTTGCATTAATCGTTGCATTATCTTTCCGCGTCCCACACTGTTTGCATTTCTGTGAAAAGGAAAAAGATCCTTTACAAAAAAGCGCTAAGTAAATGTTTTATCCCCAGACATAAACGAGTGTGCGAGTGACCCTTGCATGAATGGAGGCACCTGCCGCGATCAAGTGGGAAGCTACGTTTGTGATTGTCCATCAGGATTCACAGGAACAAACTGCGAGACCGGTATAGTTATGGATATGTAACTATATTTATTATATCTACAACCCCTCGATATGAGCAAACGCGCGCTCTGATTGGTTCCCTACTCACAGCCTATGAGCTCATATCCCATTAATACGGAAAACAGCCATCATGGAGGGAAGGAAGAGCTCTTAAAAAAGTGAGAGCAGTCCTTTAAGAAAAGGAACATCTTGCATTTGTGCGAATTTCATGGCAACTGGTCTTACAAATAAGCGTAGGAGAAGTTTCGAATACTAATTTGTCTCTTAGTACCTTTAACCTTTTCTGAGGTTCATTTAACTTTTTTGAGTTGTGCTTTTGAGTACTCAAACGACGACATATTTGGTGTGTTGTCATGTTTTGTTTTTCTAAATTCATGCTACAAGTTGAATTAAACCAGGGTATGGAAGGGTATATGGTGGGGTTTTCGGGAAGACGCAAAACTTATTGACGGGGTCGAGAATTGACTGCTCTCCGGGAGGCGGAATTCCCAAAAATTTTTACCCGATACATTATTTTTTTGCCTGTCTTTCGGGAATTCGGGAGATCTTTACGACCAAAATAAACGTACCAGTAGCGAAAGTGAATCAGCCAGGTGAACACTAAACAAACCAAACCAAAGAGCTTGTCCGAAAAAGTGCCAAATGTGGGATTCTCGTGAAAAAGAAGCGGGATTGCGGGATTGCGGAATCAGGACCTCCCCTTCTAGACCCTGCTAAACTTGCATTTTGTAGACGGGTGTACACTATCTGTTTCTTTCTCTTTGTAGTTTAATTATTGTTATGTGCCATTCACTGTTAACATTTCTGTTAAAAGGAAAAAGATCCTTTACAAAAAAGCGCTAAGTGAATGTTTTATCCCCAGACATAAACGAGTGTGCGAGTGACCCTTGCATGAATGGAGGCACCTGCCGCGATCAAGTGGGAAGCTACGTTTGTGATTGTCCATCAGGATTCACAGGAACAAACTGCGAGACCGGTAATTTATGAGATATAACAACAAATAGTCTGTAGCATCTGATGTAGTCAGTGTTGTCGAGATCTGGTAATTAACCAGTTTCAATTGTCAGTTCCAAATAAATTGTTGAGTTCGTCAATGGAAGTACGGTTGTTACTTTTTCTGTACGGACGGACAACAAGCTTATTAATTTATATATTTGTCTGTCTCGTAACAATGACCTCTACAAATTTTTGTTGCTATTAAATGAATCGCCGAGCAAAATGAATTTGTCAAAGAAAAGTCCCCACCAAGTTTGTCAGAGCCTTTAAGCTAAAAGCTGTGCAGTTATTATGGTTCAAATTAATATAATGTGTACATTAGATTCGAGTGCATGTGAAATGCAGTGTTTATCACGTGCCTAAGGGTTAAAATCAGCGACTCAGCATACGGTGCAAGAACTCATAGAGAAAAAATTGGTAGGATTTCCGCACAGGTCCCTACTTCATTATGCTTTCTGTAACTGTATTACTTCGTTCTTCGAACACAAGAAATATTTGCACGTGCATTATACCAGACAAGACAGCTTCAGCATGCATAATGAAGTAGGGACCTATGCGGAAATCATTGCAAAAGATTTTCCTCAACAAGAAATTGGGAGAAGTTTGAAAAATTTTCATGGAGTTTGCCGTTTTGGTCTGCTGGCAAGTTTAATTAAACTTGAATTTTGACGGTGAACTTGTGTACAATATCTCTTCTTCCATTGATCGTTACATTATCTTTCCGCGTCCCTCACTGTTTGCATTTCTGTGAAACGGAAAAAGATCCTTTGCAAAAAAGCGCTAAGTGAATGTTTTATCCCCAGACATAAACGAGTGTGCGAGTGATCCTTGCATGAATGGAGGCACCTGCCGCGATCAAGTGGGAAGCTACGTTTGTGATTGTCCATCAGGATTCACAGGAACAAACTGCGAGACCGGTATAGTTATGGATATGTAACTATATTTATTATATCTACAACCCCTCGATATGAGCAAACGCGCGCTCTGATTGGTTCCCTACTCACAGCCTATGAGCTCATATCCCATTAATACGGAAAACAGCCATCATGGAGGGAGGGAAGAGCTCTTAAAAAAGTGAGAGCAGTCCTTTAAGAAAAGGAACATCTTGCATTTGTGCGAATTTCATGACAACTCGTCTTAAAAATAAGCGTAGGAGAAGTTTCGAATACTAATTTGTCTCTGAGTACCTTTAAACTTTTTTGAGGTTCATTTAACTTTTTTAAGTTTTGCTTTTGAGTACTCAAACGACGACATATTTGGCGTGTTGTCATGCTTTGTTCTTATAAATTCATGCTACAAGTTGAATTAAACCAGGGTATGGAAGGGTATTTGGTGTGGGATTCGGGAAAAGGCAAAACGTATTGGCAGGGTCGAGAATTGACTGCTCTCCGGGAGGCGGAATTCCCAAAAATTTTTGTACGGAATACATTATTTTTTTGCCTGTCTTTCGGGAATTCGGGGAATCTTCACGACCCAAATAAACATACCAGTAGCGAAAGTGAATCAGCCAGGTGAACACTAATCAAACCAAACCAAAGAGCTTGTCCGAAAAAGTGCCAAATGTGGGATTCTCGTGAAAAACAAGCAGGGATTGCGGGATTGCGGGATTGCGGAATCAGGACCTCCCCTTCAAGACCCTGCTAAACTTGCATTTTGTAGACGGGTGTACACTATCTGTTTCTTTCTCTTTGTAGTTTAATTATTGTTATGTGCCATTCACTGTTAACATGTTTGTTAAAAGGAAAAAGATCCTTTGCAAAAAAGCGCTAAGTGAATGTTTTATCCCCAGACATAAACGAGTGTGCGAGTGATCCTTGCATGAATGGAGGCACCTGCCGCGATCAAGTGGGAAGCTACGTTTGTGATTGTCCATCAGGATTCACAGGAACAAACTGCGAGACCGGTATAGTTATGGATATGTAACTATATTTATTATATCTACAACCCCTCGATATGAGCAAACGCGCGCTCTGATTGGTTCCCTACTCACAGCCTATGAGCTCATATGCCATTAGTACGGAAAAAAGCCATCATGGAGGGAAGAACTCTTAAAAAAGTGAGACCAGTCCGTAAGAAAAGGAACATCTTGCATTTGTGCGAATTTCATGGCAACTGGTCTTACAAATAAGCGTAGGAGAAGTTTCGAATACTAATTTGTCTCTGAGTACCTTTAAACTTTTTTGAGGTTCATTTAACTTTTTTAAGTTATGCTTTTGAGTACTCAAACGACGACATATTTGGTGTGTTGTCATGTTTTGTTTTCCTAAATTCATGCTACAAGTTGAATTAAACCAGGATATGGAAGGGTATATGGTGTGGTTTTCGGGAAGACGCAAAACTTATTGACGGGGTCGAGAATTGACTGCTCTCCGGGAGGCAGAATTCCCAAACATTTTTGTACGGGATACATTATTGTTTTGCCTGTCTTTCGGGAATTCGGGGAATCTTCACGACCCAAATAAACATACCAGTAGCGAAAGTGAATCAGCCAGGTGAACACTAATCAAACCAAACCAAAGAGCTTGTCCGAAAAAGTGCCAAATGCGGGATTCTCGCGAAAAAGAAGCGGGATTGCGGGATTGCGGAATCAGGACCTCCCCTTCAAGACACTGCTAAACTTGCATTTTGTAGACGGGTGTACACTATCTGTTTCTTTCTCTTTGTAGTTTAATTATTGTTATGTGCCATTCACTGTTAACATTTCTGTTAAAAGGAAAAAGATCCTTTACAAAAAAGCGCTAAGTGAATGTTTTATCCCCAGATATAAACGAGTGTGCGAGTGACCCTTGCATGAATGAAGGCACTTGCCGCGATCAAGTGGGAAGCTACGTTTGTGATTGTCCATCAGGATTTAAAGGAACACACTGCGAGACCGGTAATTTATGAGATATAACAACAAATAGTCTGCAGCATCTGATGTAGTCAGTGTTGTCGAAATCTGGTAATTAACCAGTTTCATTTAATTTAAAACTACCTATTTCAGTCCGACGCTTATTTTAACTCTTCTTAAGAGAAAAATTTCTTTTTTTTCATTTTCTCATTCTCTTCCATATATGAGCTTGTGGCGGGTTCTCCAAAAACGTGCACTCCGACCATGATGTGTGGAATATGTTGAAGTCGACACTCTAAGTCATAAATCCGCTTACTGATTTAATTTCACTTTCCATTTTGACGCAATGTATATTGTTGAACACGTATTCTCCGTTTATCTTAGCTGTCAATTGTAGTGTAAATATCGCTGCAGTCGCCATAATTATTGTATAAATTTCACATTTATGTCCACCTATACTTTATTTTCCACTTCACCACCAGTCTCGACAAGCTGCTACTATTTGCGGGTCGGTGATATCCTCTGTCTCGTTATTGTTGTATTTGTGTTCTTTTCAGATCTTGTTAAGTTTAGTTCTTTGTGTGTGTATGAATGGGTTGTTGGTGTTGTTAATAGAAATGAGTTTTTCGCGTCAAGGGCAACTAAAGCTTTTGAGAGAACAGACCAGTATCGTGACATACTGCATTCCTGTATTTTTTAATGGAAAGGAAAATATCCACTAAGAATTTGTGTTATTGATTGAAGAAAGACATTACGTTTTGAACAAATGTGATGGGAGGTTTTTATTGATAAAAAGTTTTTCTATTTTAAACAAGATATCAATGAATGCCTGCTCATTTCGGTTCCTTTTTTTTTCTCTTTCAACTTTACAATAAGGTGTTAAATAGGTGCTTTTTCCCCAGACATAAACGAGTGTGAGAGTGACCCTTGCATGAACAGAGGCACCTGCCGCGATCAAGTGGGAAGCTACGAATGTGATTGTACATCAGGATTCACAGGAACAAACTGCGAAACCGGTGATTATGGTTATACAGCAGCTACAAATGTTCTGTAGCATGTGGTGTGGTAATAGTCCAAGTAGCCGAAATCTAATTTAAGAACTCCTTATATTGAGGTGTGTGGATTGCTAAAACGATTGATTGACTCGCGCTAATGCTAAGCCCGAGTTATTAGTCTTAGTTCTAAGCGTGACGTAATTCCGAAGTCTATTGAAACACTTAAACATTCGTGTTGTTAGCGTATGTACTTCAGTTAATTTGAATATTTTATAGTTAAATTCTGTCCCATCCCTTGCCGTCATAATACTGTTGTGTAATGCGTTTTCACTTGGTCAAATGCACTCACATTGTTCTGAAACAAACCATTTTGCACCTCTAGAGACTTAGGATCTTAGAGCTGCTTTTTGATAAAGTTTCTTTTTATTCTAAAAAAGATATCAATGAATGCTTGCCTGAAAACCCTTGTAAACATGGTGGAACATGTGTCAATTCTCCTGGATCATACAGGTGTCAGTGTGTCGAGGGCTATGGTGGAAAACGCTGCGCACACGGTAAGAGAAATCCACGTCCTTTAGTGTATAACCACTTCTCATTTTGATAGCTTTTCTTTTTACTCAGTATTCTTTAAAGCAGATTGCGCATCTGAGGTGTTCATCTTAAAAACTTCACAGTGGTCCTGATCACGACATTGCAAAGACTGTTCAATAAGAAATTAGTTACGCAGGACATATCTCCTATGCATATTGTCATTGAATAGTTGCAGTGAATGAAATATGCTCTGATTGACATATCTAGTGATTTGACTAAAGGCCTTCCTGACCAGGGGAAGGAAAGGTGTGTTAGAAGGAAGTTTGGTGCTTTTTTATGAATAGTTACGCTTTCTTGGTTATTTGATCATTTTAGTTAAAAATAACAATACACAACTAACTTAGCAGTAAGAAACCCGGCCAGAGAACGCACATAACGTGATTATAACAAAAGACAAAACAGAAGCTGATATGTCGGTAAATAAACGAACTTTGCAAGCCCGTCTACAATTAAACAGTCCAACAAATACCTTTGTAGTTTTTTCTCATCGAAAATTTCTAGGAATCATTTCTAAAAAAACCAGACCTCAGTTTCAAGTTGTATAGTGTTTCCGCCAACTGTCACATGGTACAAGAATAGCTTTGTACAATCATAGCAGGAAATGTAAATCCGCTGCACATTAACTACTCTATATATCACACAGATTCCATTTTGTCATGACCTGTACTGCGCCGCGCGCACTTCCTTTGAAACACATTATTAAAAAACCGTGTATGGGGCGCGGGCTCGGTGGCGCGTTAACAGGGCTGCAGAAACCCACACGGCCTAGCTTATGGCCCGCGAGATACAATGGCTGCAAAATGGGAAAAGAAAGAAGATCGGCGTTCACATGATAAAATGTTTATATACAAAGTTGCGTGGGGTCAAAGGAGAAATTATTCGGCTCTCTAATGACTCACAGAACTCCCGGCGCTCCGTCGGTGCGTCAGAACCTGGTGTCAAATAATTTTCTTTTCGACCCTTCCACTCAGTCAATAGCATCCATGAAATACCAGGTGCGTTTTCGCGTGAAGACAAGATATCTCAACGCGCAAAAGTAACATGTTATCTTCACGGGTTAAACGATCCCCATTGCTATGGTTCCTAACAAGGCCTGCCTCAGGACAACAGAAAAATATCTCGTATTGAAAAAATTTCATTCGTTGGCCGCACTTGCGAAACAATTTTAGAGAAGTTTCGTATCTCGGAATGGCGTATCTCGGAGTGGCTATGTTATATTCTCTGTCTCGTGAGACAGAGAGAGGCCAGAAACTAGCCTGGCGATGTATATCAAATCAAATTGGACGATATTCCCTTTTTTTGTATTATCGATGATACGTAATAATTATTGTAATTATTATTATTGTTATACCCTCCTTTTTTAAGCGGATTGGAAAGCTGAGGGGTGTTACATAGAAAGTGAGCAACCAAGTTCCATGCTGCTTCTCAATAAATACAACGAGTCTGAAAATGTGGACAAGACCAAGCCGAAAATTGAGATCATCTTGAACAAATGTAGGGCTATGGCTGAAAAACATCGCTATAGGATATTTGCTATAAGGGTAAGAAAACTGTTTAGTAATGGTAAGTAAGTAACTTTATTTAATAAGGGTGGCTCATTCAGCAACGAGGCTGGTATCCATAGGGGCGCTGGGAAATAAAAACATGTACAATTTATAAAATTTAAAATTAAAATAAAAATGACAAAAACGCCAAAATCATTTAGAAGACTAAAATATACAAATATGGAAAATGCTAGATTTCAATGGAGAACAATTACTAATGAAAATGCTTAATTATCAAACTTTTCAAATTACTCGAGAAAGGGACACTCTTAATAAAAGCGTTCTCTTTCCAATGTGGTGTTTCGACTTTGGTCAGTGCAGGTCGTTACTTCTTCGAGTCGCATGACCATGACAAGACCGACTTCTTGTAAAAAAAAGTTGAATAAGATAATTCGGAAAAAGGTTATTTTGCCGATTATTTGTACACTTAAGAGCTTTGTCGAATTCACCGTCAAAAATAATCTTGTTCCCAGAGTCGGTGTTAATTCCCTTGATCAGCGGCTGTGAACACGGTAGTTCATATATCATACGATATGATGTATGATATATGAAGTCGCTATTGGGAACACCGACCACTGATCAAGGGGACGCTGTGAACAAGATTGAGTGGAAACAAGAGAAAATGAGAAAAGAGAACATAACCCCGTCTGATATGATAAGAGGACAGAATCTATTTTTAACGCGGAATCTATTTATATCTCGTTCCGTGGCTGCGCGGTTTCCACATGGCGCATTGAAATTACAACCACGTGATGAGAAGAACATAAGCAATTAGTCAGGTAAAATAGTTTTCGGGTCTAAAAATAGGTTCTGTCCCTATAGTAAGAGAACCCAGTATGGAAGATACGTTCTCTTACCTCATTTTCTCTTGGTGGAAAGTAATTTAACAATTGCTTTGGGTTTGTATCGCTACGATACAGGTGTTCGGCTAAACAATCTCGGCTCACCCTATCAGAAAGTAAAATTAAAACTTAGAGGTTGCAAGCGTTTTTGCCGCGCTTGAATTAAGCTAACCACGTGTGTTTGTGGAGCTCTAATTGGCTCATTGGACAGTGTATACCTGCTATGATTGGTCAGAGTAATCAGTTTAATTTTTGTCTCAGTTGATAACCTGTCAGTGAAGCGAAGTCACCGTCAAATAATCTGTTATTCACAAATTGAAAACAGAGGAGATTATCAAGAGTGAGATCACAGTTCAGACCATTTTACGGAAAACACCAAAAACAAGCGAGGGTTGCTTGGCGGTATAACAGTTAAGATCGGATCGTAGCTATCGGTTAGATTGCGCTATGACATTTGATCATTTCATTGGACCATTTTAAGGATGAAAGAGTGTACTTTACTGTTTATTATTATCAAGTATTTCTTACCTTATACTATCTAACTCCAGCTCTGTGTAATTTAGAACTACGGCGAATGCGTTACTTCAGTTGACGGAAGGAAGACTGGGGTGGACTTCACCAAATATGGTGTGTCGTCGGAATGTAAAGAAAACTCTTTGGGTAACGGGATTGGTGTTGGAGATGAAGGCAGTTCTATCTTCGTGTACACCAGGTAAAATTGATATTAACTTTAAATATAAACTGCGCATTCATTCTGTGACAGTAATTTTGCCAAACAGACAGGTGGTACTTTTAGTAAGTATCCGTAGCAATAAACTGTTTCTACTCAAACGATTTCTAAGCTGCAAACTGATTTTATGATTCGCACTGCAACAGGAAATATTCCTGTGACACCAAATACGTAACCAAGGAATTTTGCGATTACTCAAGAACCTTTTCGAAATATTTTTTTTTTCAACACAGCAAACCACGTAATTAGGATATTTAAGAGTGAATTAATAAAATTAAATTTTTTACAACCTTTATTTATACACGATAAAAGACGTCAAAGCTAACAAGCTTGTGGGGTCGTGTACTAATAAGATACATAAAATAACTACAATTAATAATAATTAATACAGTTAATAAAAAAATTAATACAAGAATTAAGTAATTCTTATAAAAATATAATTTTGATAACAACGAATGAGATCAATAGTTAAAAAAAAATAAAATTCTCCGATCTTTTGTTAATAATTTGTGGGGCTAGATCATTAAAATTAAATTCCTTAAAAGTGTTACAATTAACAACATTCTTCAAAAATGATTTCAGGTCTGTGCTCTCTAGTATCGATCTATTAGTTCGCCCTATAGCGTTCCAGAGGACAGCCCCTCTATAGGAAATGGAGTTTTTAACGTATTTGGAGGCAAAACTCGGTACTATTAGCCCATGCTTCAGTCGTGAAGAAGGTCTGTCGCCGTGGATAATAAACTCTTCAGCCAAAGTGCTAGGGAGCATGCCATGATAACCCTTGAAAACAAGTTTAATTAAAGAACGTTTATATATATATATATATGTTAAAGTGTTCCACTTAACGGTAGCTAAAACGTCAACTGTTGGCATGTCTGGTGGAAGGCCAAATATCATTCTAGCAGCACGGCAATGTTGGTCTTTCCAGTGTTTTAAATAACTGTCTGATTTACCCCGCCCCAGACGGGCATCGCGTACGTAATGGATGGCTGGATAACCTTTATGTAAAGTGACTCGCACACATGACTGTACTGGGTAGAAACTTGGATTTCTTCAAAGGGCTCAATTTGTTTGCAAAGTTTTTAATGACTTCTTTCAGGTGAGGTATCCAACTTTAAAAAGTACAGATTCCGTCGTTGAATACCTCTGCAAACTTGCTCTTAGAAAAAAGATCAAACTTTAACATCGATGTCAGACTGCTGCATGTCTTCCTCTTATAATTTTCTTTCTGGCGCACCTGTAAACTAGCTTTTAAGCTAAGCGTAGCGACTACCTTAAATCAAGAGACAATGAGAGACTGCCCTAGTTTTCTCTCGGTTAAATATATTGATTGATTGATTTGATTTATTGCCAAGGAATGACATTTTCCTTATTATTGTCTACCGAGTAAGATAAACAATATATAATTCAATCGAGGATTCGTGGAATGCAGAATACTGCTAATTGCACCTCCTTCGCAGCAATCAGCGCATGACTGCGTTTCGCATTCACTTTCCAATTTAAGAGGCTGTCCGCGTAAGAACGGAGAAGGCAATTTTCGGACCTTTTCCGATTTGGCTGATTTTTTCAGTGAAAGTCAGCCATTATGTCCCATGTACAAATATCACATTTGTTTGGATCAATTCGATTTATTTCATTTTTTGCGAGACGGTTTCTTAGACAACCTCAGTGTTGCCCGATTTGCCTTCCGACACTGTCAGATTTAGCCCTATACTTAGGGTGCTGCCAAATTAGAAATGTTTCACGAAACAAGCTGAATTTTTCACATATTCAAGTTTAATCTTTCCTTAATACTTGACATGTAGTACAGAAAAACTTGGAACAAGTTTGACCGAACAAAAAGGCTTTGAAGATAACCTCTGTCACAATACAAAATAAGCGAAACGTGACATACCTTCAGTTGAGTAGTATTTTCTCCAATGTGGCACCTAAGTTAAGGTAAACTGAATTATAACACGAAAGTACTAAGGCCAGACTAGTGATTTAGAGAATAAAATCTGTGGGCACTCTACGCCCCGCGTTGTAAGAAATTGTGCTAAATTACCAAATCTGCGCCATAGTGATGTACGCTTACATTTCGGCGGTACGACCGATAAGCTAATTGTCCAACTAAAAACGCTTTGGAACTTAAGTTAACATCAACAGTCCGCCTCGTTAGTTGCAAATAAACATTTTCGGTTGTTTTTGCCGTTGTTTACAACAGATGCAAATGTCCGTAACAATGCTATGAAACCAACGACTGATATCCGATCCGCATCACAAATATGCAAATTGACTGAAAACCCGATGTCTGTTTGTTCCTCGTGAAAAAAACCTTTTTAGGGTTCATTTCCAGGAAATTGGATTAATCTTTACCCGAGAAAATTGCTTTAAGACTCTACGTGAACGTTCTTTGAAAAATTTCACCTTTTCGCCCAATGCACTGCATTTTGTTTTTCTGCTCAATCCTGTCAATTTCATTTTGCATTCCAATTCAATTACAACATTGCCGCAACTCGGTCTTCAAATAAATCATACTGCTTACTTTTAAATAAATAATCGTCTTTTCTCATATTAAAAAAACTCCATTTGGTGCCCGATAAAAAGCCTTTCCTTGGAGTAAAGGAGATATTAATTCTTCTGCCTCTTTTTAGTGGGAGTACAAAACTGTTTCTTTGGCCGTAATTTAATTACATGACTGAACGACTTTGAAAAGTTCATTTTTCTCAGAATTGTCGTGATGCGCAGACCTGGCTCTCAGTCGGTAATGAAGAAATGCGAGAAATGAGTATTTCTCCTTCCACTTGTTCTTTACGTGAAATTTTACATACTCCATGCGGGTCTAGTAGGGGCGAGGAGAGCCATGTTTTACTCTACGAGCGCAAATCAGACAACTATTGGGAGGCACAGACAACTATTGGGAAGATGTTGGCGGGCACAGAAGTCATGCCAATACCCTGGCCATACTGGGAAAATTGTTTTTTAACAATAAATTCTGACAATAGCGATGATAAGTTCGGTTTCAGTAATATCACATTTTGACAAGTGGCGGCTAGCAAGATGCGCGGAAACATGATTTGCGCTCGTAGTGTAAAACATGGCACTCCTCACCCCTACTAGACCCGCATGGAGTATGTAAAATTTCACGTAAAGAACAAGTGGAAGGATCGGAGAAATACTCATTTTTCGCATTTCTTCATTACCGACTGAGAGCCAGGTCTGCGCATCACGACAATTCTGAGAAAAGTGAACTTTTCAGTTGTTTTCATGTAATTAAATTACGGCCAAAGAAACAGTTTTGTACTCCCACTAAAAAGAGGCAGAAGAATTAATATCTCATTTACTCCAAGAAAAGGTTCTTCATCGGGCACCAAATGGAGTTGTTTTAATATGAGAAAAGACGATTATTTATTTAAAAGTAAGCAGTATGATTTATTTGAAGACCGAGTTGCGGCAATGCTGTAATTGAATTGGAATGCAAAATGAAATTGACAGGATTGAGCAGAAAAACAAAATGCAGTGCATTGGGCGAAAAGGTGAAATTTTTCAAAGAACGTTCACGTAGAGTGTTACAGCAATTTTCTCGGGTAAAAATTGATCCAATTTCCTGGAAATGAACCCTAAAAATGTTTTTTTCATGAGGAACAAACAGACATCGGGTTTTCAGTCAATTTGCATATTTGTGATGCGGATCGGATATCAGTCGTTGGTTTCATAGCATTGTTACGGACTTTGCATCTGTTGTAAACAACGGCAAAAACAACCGAAAATGTTTATTTGCAACTAATGAGGCGGACTGTTGATGTTAACTTAAGTTCCAATTTTTAGTTGGACAATTAGCTTATCGGTCGTACCGCCGAAATATAAGCGTACATCACAATGGCGCAGATTTGGTAATTTAGCTTAATTTCCTACAACGCAGGGCGTAGAGTGCCCACAGATTTTATTCTGTAAATCACTAGTCTGGCCTTAGTACTTTCGTGTTATGATTCAGTTTACCTTAACTTGTGTGCCACATTGGAGAAAATACTACTCAACTGAAGGTATGTCACGTTTCGCTTATTTTGTATTGTGACAGAGGTTATCTTCAAAGCCTTTTTGTTCGGTCAAACTTGTTCCAAGTTTTTCTGTACTACATGTCAAGTATTAAGGAAAGATTAAACTTGAATATGTGAAAAATTCAGCTTGTTTCGTGAAACATTTCTAATTTGGCAGCACCCTAAGTATAGGGCTAAATCTGACAGTGTCGGAAGGCAAATCGGGCAACACTGAGGTTGTCTAAGAAACCGTCTCGCAAAAAATGAAATAAATCGAATTGATCCAAACAAATGTGATATTTGTACATGGGACATAATGGCTGACTTTCACTGAAAAAATCAGCCAAATCGGAAAAGGTCCGAAAATTGCCTTCTCCGTTCTTACGCGGACAGCCTCTTAATATTGCATCACTGCAGCCAAATTCTTACATTGCCAATTTTGATCATTTTGTTTAGCATTGTGGCGCATTTGGCCGACTAAAAAGCCTCTTAGCCCGCTTAAATAAACCAAATGAAAAGTAAACCGGTTAATTTTAACACTTACAATACGCTTTATGGAACTTTCCTTTAATTTCTTTTATCGACGGAAAATAAAAGCCCGATTAAACTTGTAAACTCTCGCGTGATTGTTTTCTTGTCAACTCTTTTTATTTTCTTAATACGCTCCAAAGTGATAATAATTGGCACTAAGAGAACATCTTTTCTCTTGAAGGCAAATACCTTATGTTCTTGGGCATAAAAATGCTCTTGGCCTTTCTCAGAGCTATTTTTAACCCTCGTTTAGCAGCTTTCCGCGTATGTATCGTGCCTAAAACATATTCAGTTATGCCCAAGGACATATTGCGACTCTTTGACAGATTTATATGAAGGAGGTAGAAAACTTTCCCTTATCTCAAAGCAGGGGTTAAGCTTCAGGGATTGAACTTTTTTTCCATGAAGATAGACCTAGTCAAAGTTACAAGAAAGAGCTAGAAAAGTAACATCACCTTCGTACTTCGAATACCAAAAAAGGGAAAGAGGACAAATTGGCGGCATATTTTATTCATGCATGAAAAATAGACGGTCATTCGGTGTTCACACGCTATCATAGAAAGTCAAGACCTTGAGCCTGTTGTAAAATCGGAAAAAGACACTTTAAAATGGCATAGGGCTTCTTTCAAAAGGCATTCTAAAGATTAGGTTGTTCAGTACTCACTTTGAAATTCCTTTAAACCAGAGTAAAATGAGAGTCTAATGAATTTCATCTCACCATTTCAGGTAAATAGCAGGCGGTTATATGCGTTATCGTCCTACCGGAGATTCACGGTTTCTATGAAGGACATGGGGAACAAGTGGGAACAATGTTGTTGTAACGAATAAATTTGAGATCAATAAAGGCCTGTGACTTATAACATTCTCTACAAGTATTTTCAGTGTTGCATATCTTAATGATAGATTTCATTGCACTTTCTATCACCGATAGAATGTAATATTAGAACTGCTAAAATTGCCAGTGACGGCACACTGCATGGTAGTGGCGGCTTTAGCAAACCGAAACGAAAACAAAGTAAAAATCTGGGAATTCAACAACGTGAATTGTACATGGAGGGTCCTGAAGGGGTAAAATGGGAGCTGGGATTTGCCTCTTTTTGGGCTGGGAAAATGGGATTCGTGCACTGGGACTGGGATTTTACCACTGGGAATGGGACTAACACTTTGAAAAATGGGAATGGGATTTCTCTTCCTTGTGAGACTTGCTAGTCTCCGAACCTACAATTTGACACAAATACTCGAATTATCGCATTTGATGACACAAAAAAGTCAGTATTTTTCCACGTTTTGGCCTCCTATTGCAAGTTCTCGTTACCAGACTTTACGCTGCGGTCATGTCACGTCCTTGATCAGCGGTTTGTTTAAAACAAACATGGCGTCGTCCAGCATGAGCGATTGCTGTCGGCGAACTATGATTATCGAATTGAAATATGTTTCTTCGAACAATGCGATAGTACACACGGAAAACAGCAAGATCGAATTAGATCTGAAGCGCAGCCCAACAGACATGCAGGCAAGCATTGTGGAGAATTGTGGAGTTAAAGACTCTGCTGCGAAAAGAGGATTTGGCGACTTTGTTATTGAATTTTTTTATGTGGATTTCGTTGAAGCGGGCAGCACGAAAAGAGCGCCTTTTGTTCTTAGAACGAAAGAACAAGTAGAAATGCTTCGAGGCAGTGAATCCCGGTCACTACTGGTGAGGATTATCCAACGAGTTACGACATTTAAAAAGGCATCTGTGAACATTGTGTTCGAGAAAGCTACAGAAACTACAGAGTCAACAGCCCCGGGAATCTCAGGGTCAACGACCTCGGGCAGCACAGCAAGTGCCGCCACTCACGCGGGCAAAATGCCCAAGAAAGCAGCAAAGAAAACAAGCATACCTGGCACACACGAAAAATTGAAAGATTTGTTGGACAAAACTAATGATGTAAAACTAGCCGAAGATGGGAAAGGCATCACATGTTTGCTTTGCGGTAAGACGCCTAAACTTGACAAAAGCAAGAGAACCTCAAGTGGCCATCTGAAATACTTCCGGCGTGTGCACATCTGCCCAGCTAAGAAGCTAGCAACTGGCCCACAGTCAAGAACAATCAATTATTTCTATACACCAGTTCCAAAACGACCCAGAGTATCCGCTCCAGCCGCATCTAAGACAACTGAGACATCTAATTCTAGTGAGCCTAAAGAAATCACACAAATGCCGGAGTGTAGCAATGACAGCATGTGAGTACTTCAATAGACCTTTGGCAGGAATTGCAGAGTTCCTTGGGAAGTTACAAGTACTGGTCACGGCTTTTAACATCCATTCCAAAAGAAGCACAGAAAGAAAGCCCCAAAAGTCAGTTGGAGAAGCAATTGGGATGGTTGATGAAGTCCTGGAGTATGTGAAGACGTGCTCACAGAAGGCAAGACAACTGCAGTCCTTAAGGAGAGAAACCACAGATGGTCCAGAAGGTACCCTGTCAAACAAATGCTTGAAGTCGTTGGAGCTAATGGCACAATCGCTTCGAAAACTAGAGAACAACATGAAAGATCTTTCTTCATTTCCTGGATTCGAATTGAACTTAAACTTGGAATCACTGCTGACAATGAATGTCGAGAACCAGCATGCAGTTACTCACTTTAAGAAGGAAACATTTACTCTCTACGAATATGCACAGATTTTTGGTTCATCCGTTGAAGAAGGAGTAAAGAGAGTGACACCATGGTCTGCACATTATTACACACACCCTAACTCTTACTACCTCTCTGAAACCTCTGATGCTGGCCAGTTAGTTCGTGCCGAAATTCCCAAACCAGTTGGACAACGATTGTCCAGAAATGATGAAGCAGAGATGAGGTTTTGGGCGAAACGATACGGCAAGTGTGTAAGACAACGTAGTGTCCGACAAGACAACACCATGGACAGAGCTGGGACACTGCCTTTGAACTTGTACGAAGCACAGACAGTGCTTAATCCATTAGATTTGCATTCGGTATTACCTCACACGCAAGGCATAGTGCTAGATGGACCTCTAGATGAAAGTGCAGAAACTCAGACGACGGAAACAGATGAACAGCCTGCTGAGACTGTGGAGGGTGCCACTTGCCATGATCAACCTAACGAATACAGTGGTAGTGACAGTGGGGACAGCGAGTCTGATGAAGACGGTGCAGATGACGGGACTGGTTTTAACATGGTTATGCCAACAAGGGCTGGGAGACAAAGAGTGCTAACCAGCAGAATGAGAGATTTTCTTCAGTCCAGATGAAGGTACATACATCCAAATATCAACAGTTTGCGCTTTTAATTTATTATAGTCATTATATGCATGTTTTTAACCTGTACTTATGAAAATGGGATTTCTTGTTTATGAACTGGGATTTCGACCAAAATTAGCCTGGGAACTGGGATTTGAAGCCTGGGAACTGGGATTTGGACCAAAATTGGGCTGGGAACTGGGATTTAGGACCCCCCTTCAGGACCCTCTACATGTAATAATCGTAGGCTTCCTCTGAGGGGAGACGTTCTTTAAGCTATCGTCAAACGTTCCTTCCCTAAGAACGTTCTTGTGGAAAGAATGTGTGACGATAGCCCAAGAGGCTACTGTTGGTGGAATCTGACGGCGAGGGGACCGTCTAAAATGGTGCTGATCATCATTTCTTTGGAAACGCACACATTGGCTATGAAGTAAACGAAAAATTCTGGAGTCTGTTCCATACCGGATACAACACAACAACCTTTCCCGGAGTACTTTTTTATGGCGTGGCAGGGCTTTCACTGTTTAAGTTTAGATGGTAATAATCAGAAATATGAATTAAACTCCTGCAAGAAATTCTATCAAGATGGTGTCTCGCAGGGTACGAAAACCCTTAAACCCTTTGGGACAAATCGGGACTGTACTCGGCTCTGTAAAATAAGTGAAAAGTCAAGATGGCTGACAAGTGAAATGTGTTTATTCCTCGTGCTTTGTCACGTGACATACATCAGCATATTATGACTAGCTAGGGAGGGGAGAGTCTTACTTGACACATTTATATCACATCCTTCCCTTTAAATGAAAGAAATATAACTGTTGCAAAAAGAAATAAATAATAAGAGTAAAGAAAAATAAAGAAAATATGAAAACAAAATAATGTCACTGTCCTTGGTTTAAAGTAAAATAAATGAACAAGTAAACAGAGTCTTTCTTATCTCAGACCAGTCTACAGATCAAGCCGGTTGGGTTTTACTACTGGTCTGCCACTGCCACGGGTCACATATGGACCTGCATCATTCTCATTTGCTGGTTCTGGATGCTGCTCATGGGATGTAATGTCTGGCTGTGTAGGTGCAATGATTTGGTCTGGTTTCTCTCTGGGTAGCTCTATATCCTGGGTTACGGTCTGGTCTGCTGCCAAAGGCGGTTCTGCATTCAAACTAGCATGTCCTGGAGCTGGGCAAACTCTTAAATGCTGCCTGTTGCGGCGATACTTTCTGCCATTTTCAGCTTGTACTACATAGGATCTTGGTGAGTGGTGATGTTGGACTACAGTAGCTGGCTTCCATTCCTTGGCGGCTGTCCAAGGCTGCATGCGAACTTTGGTCCCAGGCTGAAGTTCCTTCAGGTCCTTGCTTGCATGACGGTCATGGTACTTCTGATTTTCTTTGGTCTTTTCTAGATACTTGGAGATTTCTTTCTGGTTGTTGCTTGCAGGTTGGAGCAAATTTTCTTTCATGGGCAACTTATTTCTCAGCCGACGACCCATGAGTAGTTGTGCTGGAGACAGTTCAATGTCTGGTAATGGCGTTGTTCGATAATCCAGCAAGGCGAGATGCTTGTCATCATTCTTTCGCCACAACTTCTTAACAGTTTGAACTGCTCTCTCCACTTCCCCATTAGCCTGCGAGTAATGTGGTGAGGTGGTGGTGTGCTTAAAGCCATAGTCTTTGGCAAAATCCTGGAACTCCATACTGCTGAACTGGGAGCCATTATCCGAAACAACTTCTGCTGGGATCCCATGGACTCCAAACTGCCTTTTTGACTCCTCTATCACAGCACCACTTCTTAAAGATTCCAGTTTGGCAAGCAAGGAATTTGCTACGGTAGCATACAGAGAGTAAATAATGTTCCCCACGAAATTCGAATAGGTCGGTTCCTATCTTCTTCCAAGGAAGTGATGGTGGTACAGAGGGCTTCAATGGTTTTGAGGGCTGTTTCTAGGCATAGTCAGCACACACACTACAGTTGGTGACCATTTGCTCAATTTCCACTGACATTCCCGGCCAAAATAGTACTTCTCTGGCTCGCTGCCTGCATTTGGCTATTCCGAGATGACTCTTGTGGATCTGGCGGAGCATTTCAGGTCTTAGTATCTTTGGTACAATAAGGCGTGTCCCTTTGAAGCGCAGCCCGTCTGCTGCTGCAAGTTCATCTCGGAATGTCCAGTAGGGTCTTGCCTCTGTGGGGACTTCTGGTTTTGTGTCTGGCCATCCATTTTTTACCATGGCAAGAACTGACTGTAGCTCTGGGTCTCTCTTGGTCTCATTCTGGAACTCTTCACATCTTTCATCCCAGACTGACAGGAACAAATTTATTTCTTGAAATTCTTCATAAGCTTTTCCGTCATCATCCTGCACAGATGCTCGACTCGTGTCTGCCAGGACTTGCCTACAACCAGGGATGTATCATATCTCCACATCATACCCACGCACATTGAGGATCATTTTCTGAAGTCTCAGCGGTACTTGAACCAATGGTTTGGTACTTATCGCCTGCAGCGGTTTGTGATCTGTCTCAACTACCACACTTCTGCCATAGATGTACTGATGGAACTTGCGGCAGGCAAAGACAACTGCTAACATTTCAGATTCAATTGGTGCATACCTCGTCTCTGTGTCGGTTAGTGCTCGAGATGCATAACACACGGGTTTGTTGTCCTGTAATAACCCTGCTCCAAGCCCCTTTCCGCTTGCATCGCACTGAATGGTCACTGGCTTTGTGACATCGTAATATTGTAGCACCGTTGTATCCTACAAAAGCTTGTTCAACCTTCATTTGAAAACATGAACACAGTTCATTGATAAATCTGTGACAAACACTTGACCGAGGTTACAAATAGCGAGAGCTTCGGGCCTTCAAAATTCGGGATAGCCATCCTCGATTTTGTTGAGAAACTTTCCATCCAGCTTAAATGCCTGGTGTTTTGCTTTGTCAGCGTCGATCAGATTACTGAACGTGTCAGTAGCAACTCCATCAGGGTAGTTCAACTGTCCGTCGCCCGTCCGCCTAGTGCCAACGTCGTAAAGGTACGCTCCTTATTTAGTGACCACCTTCACACGATGAGGAAAGGGATATGACACGAGGAACTTGTTTTGATGATAAACAGCCGAATAGGGCGACCAATTACAATCTGCAGGTGAAAAGGATTTTAACAATTCTGTCCCGTAGGGGCGAGAACCTTAATTGTTTGGTCACGACAGTTGCTCATACCGCACGGTTGACCATCACTTCCAACAGATACTTTCCCAGGAGTAAGCACTCGTCTATTCTTGATGTGTGTAACAAATCGGAAATTTCAGAAAACACTGAAATCATCTTAGAATGGACGGCAAGAATCTCACTTCTCCTGCTGAATGCAACTGATGTGCGTTCACCAATTCTCATAGAACCAGGTCCCTTTTGACCAAACTCTCTCAGGAAATTCCCATTTGAATTGAACATTTCAAATCGGTCATTAGAAAAATCTGCCACAGCTATGTTTCCAGTTCTCTTACTTACTGCAATGTCATATGGACTATCAAACAGTCCTTGACCACTCCCGGGTGAACCAAATGAAAACACAGTTTTGTATTGGTGTGGAGTCACTTGAGGTCTCCACGGACCATCAAACAGCTGCACACCCACTAACTTTGATGATAACCTCACGTTTGCGGGCCTTCAGTAACCGGCTTGAAACTTGCCGTGTAGTTTCCATCTTTGTGGTGTTCAATCTTCTTCTCTGTTTCGTCATCTTCTTTCGTTCGGATCAGTATAACGTGATAAAATCGTCATCGCATCAAAATTGTTTCCCATCTGAGTTTCTAGTTGTCACTGTAAAATTACTTTCTCGGCCAACTTCCGCTTCTCTTAAACCCTTTCCTTTCGGCAGGATGGATCAGTATGCCTGACAACAACTAGACCCGGAAGTAACCGTCGCATTTTCTCTATAGCTTCTTCTTCACAAACTTCGCAATCTTGACAGAAAAATTCCAGAATTATTGTGTATGATATTTCTCTTCGCACATCACAGGCCAACGGAACAGGTCTTCCACAACTTGCGTTTGTAAATTTTCAATCAATCAATTTCGAGGACCTCTGTTGGCTTTTATGCGTTGATGAGCTTCTAAACAAGATGCACAAGAAAGTGTTGGCACACAAAGCAATAGCAAAATCCCATGTTCTTTTCTTCACAGTTAGCATCTGCACTGTCATCTCCAAGAATTAGAAGATCCACCAACTGATTGAGATAGAAAGATTTTGGCAATTTGGCAAATGTGTCTCCTTCAGAAATTTGGAATGATGTCCGACAAACAGGGCAGTCGACTGTAGTCTTCAATTTTCTTCTTTAGGGCCTGATTACATGGCGAATTTCAGCCCGGCCAACCGAGCTGAAATTTTGTTGCGATTACATGACGAACTTAAGCCCGGGCTGAAATATTAGCCTCGGCGCCAAATATGAAATTGCGCGCGAACAGTCTCAGGAGAATCAAAATGATGAAGAAAGTCGGTTCTTCTTCATAAATGCGAGCCATGGCTTCTCTGACAGCCTCGTACTGTTTAACCTTGTCTGCATCGAAGTCGATGTTTTTATACTCCATCTGAGCTTTCAAATTTGCGAGGCAACGGATAAGATTCTCTATTTTATCTCCTTTATTCCATTGAAATCGCTTCTCCTTTGTAGCGGCAGCCATCTTGTTTCCTGGAAAACAAAATCACTGCGCATGTCCAAGCTCACTTTTCAGCCCGGGCTGAAATTCCGTTTCGATTACATGAGGATTTTTCCAGATTATCAGGCCCGTTTGGCCGGGCTGAAAATCCTAGCCCGGTTTCAAAAACCGGGCTAGGATTTTCAGCCCGTGCTGAATCCCTCTCCATGTAATCGACAATTTCATTTTAAGAGGATTTGTTTCAGAAGCCGGGCTGAAATTTCAGCCCGGTTGGTCGGGCTGAAATTTCAGCCCGGGCTGAAATTCGCCATGTAATCAGGCCCTTAGACGGACGCTAAATAGTTCAGACACAGCAGACAGAATGAATGTAAACATGGCAGAGTCTTCCCTTCGTTAACTGTCTAAACACAGTGGATATTCGGCTTCCTTCTTCAGCTTTCTAATCAGTGGTTGAACATCCATTATTGGGACATTTGCGAGGGAGTAAAGTGATGAGAAGGACCTTGTAATTTCTCCGGCTGTGCTTGGAATACGCCAAGGGTCTTCTGCCAAGTTATTCCGAGAAACGACAGGAAATCATTACCATGACAATGAAGTAAATAAGACAGTCGCAGACCGCTGCCTCCTACGCTGGCGCTCTTTAGTTCTCCTAGTCCCCAGTAGCCGCGATTTCTTTTGTCTTCAAGTTCCTAGACACGTGTTGAACCTCGCAGAGTGTTGATTGTACTAGGCACTAAATGGCCTTACCTTGATAACAATCATCTTTGCATTGGCCCTGCCCTTCTGACCCTCACGTGATTCAATTCGGTTTGAAACACTTTTGTGACGTCAGTTCTCATCTTACTGTACCTTGTTCACACCAAAGTTTAATTAATTTAATTCTTATTTGCATACCATCGGTGTCTTATTTTTTTCGTGGAGAAAATGAGACGTCTGGAAAAATTCTGTCATTGGGAGGATTTTTTTATATAACCATAGTATATTTTTCATCAGCATAAACGTTTCTTTCATTTGGGTTGACCAAGGACCCGGCCAAGCTTTAGAAAAAGCACGACTTTAAGACCCAAGGACGAGCCTGTATATTTCTACGCACATGTGTGTAGTTGGAATGCTAAGGGAACAGGTTTAAATGCTTAAACACGGTACGTTTAAAATTGTTTCCTTTGTAAAAGATGCTTACTAACGTTGTCGACTACAAATTTAGTACAAATAGGAAAAACATGCAAAAGTTACCAATGTTGAGGTTATTCCTCAACAAGTTTATAATTCCAGTAGTCCGTATCGATTACGATATCCATTCAGGCAAATACCAACGTGCCACGGGATATCAAGTTTCTGTTCTTGCCATGTGCTCGTGAGAAAAAATCTCATATAAGGTTGCAACGTTTACCCACAACTGCGTGAACCACCGTAGGATAAACCACCGTGGGATGAACCACCGTGGGATGAACCCCTAACCACCGTCATATGTACTAAAGGACTGGGCACTAACGCTTGCATGCCTATTAATGTTTTCACAAATAAAGAATAACAAATCTTGTGTTAATTGAAAGTATTTAAAGCCGGATGCCCGAACACTGCTAAAAAATTTGGACGTACCTCGTTTTACGTGAGAGTGGGCTCTATCTTTGATAGTCCGCTAGAAGCAAACATTTTATCCTTTTTAGTTGCGACAAGTTAGCTACGATTTGGAAAAGGAAAGATTTCCTCTTGTTTTAAACAAAGAGCCGGGGGATGGCGGTAAGTATATTTGTCCTGTTTTGATAATGTAGCTCTGATAAATTGAAGCCTGTTTATTGTGTAAACCTCACGCGAAAGATAATCCAACGTTTACCCAATGTAAAAAAAACCGTTTCAAGAATACCTCTGCCCCTATACTTGACAGCACCTTGTAAATAACAAGTGTTAGTTTGGATATCTCGGCAACATTTAATAAACTTTCTCCATTTCGACGAGAACTCCCCTTGATCTTGAATAACATCTATACATACATTTTTCGAACAATGGGATAAGTAAAGGTTATTCTTAAGGTCAGATAAACTAATTAGCTCTGTTGTCATCATGCGTCACGACATCAGAAATTTGATATAGCATTATTGCAGAAATAAAAAAACATGTTTCAGATGTTTTTCCTATGTCTTTTGTGTATTGGTTCTATCTTATCTTATGCTTGGAGAAGCGAATAATTCGAAACATATTAAGAACGGGAGCTCATCAGTGTTGCGTGGATGGTATCCTAGTGGACGCGATATTTTGGAAATAGATAAAATAACTGAACGGGAAGCCGAAAGAATGAAAGCCAGTAAGAAATATTAATGACACTGTAATAAATAATGACATTAACGGGAAGAAGAGGAAAGAAAGAAAGAGTGACAACTTTATTTAACCTCAGAATTCCATCAGTAACAAAGGTGAAAGCCGAGCCAAACATAATTAACAAATAATACGTAGAGAAAAATAAATAAATACATAAATAAATAAATAAATAAATAGATAAATAAATAATGGCTGGCTAGGGCCTAACAGATGAAAGCTTTCTTTTGAAAGTCCCAAGGCTTTTACATTGCTTTACCTCGTAGGGTAAGTTGTTCCAAATATTTGCGCCAGAGCCCAGTGGGGGGGAGGGGGGGGGTGGGGGGGTGGGGGGATACTCCCTATAAGGAACGGACCATTAGTAAAGTGATGGGGGGGGGGGGTGGGGAATTTTCAGCTAGCACGAATTTTTTTTTCGCTCACTTTTTTTTTATCTTCCTCTTTGCATGAATGTTTTTTCTTGGCATTTTCCCTTGCATGAATATTTTTTTGGTTTCTTCCCCACCCCCCCCCACCCCCCCCCATCACTTTTCTAATGGTCCGTCCCTAATGGCCTATACGGGTCGGCTCCGCCCGAAAGGGGTACCTTTTTCAGGCTTCAGGTACATAAAAGGGTAGGGATTTCACGAGCTGGAGTATATAAAAGGTTAGGGAAATCTGTCAATTAGGTATTTAAAAGGGCCTTTAATTAAAATATTTCGAGCAAAGGCACCTTATGACTGTATCATTTCAATTTATTAAATGCTACAAGAAAATGACAAGAATAGTTCGTTCCAAGGGTTTAGGAAAGGGATGCAGTGTTCTTAAGTAGGTATGTGAAAGGGGTACCATTTTTCAATGGAAGGTATACGAAAGGGGTACCTTTTCTGTCAAAAATGGTATATAAAAGGGTAAGGGGTTGGACCTCTGGGAGGAGTGAATGCAACTTCCCGTTTTCCTGAACGCATCTACTTTACTGCTTTAATCTTTTAACTTTAGGGTTACCCACACCGTCACTGTTTTCCACTTGGTATCCTGACTACGTACTATTTATGTTCAATGGGAGAACGTAATGTACTGAAATTAATTTTAATTAGAATTCATCATTATTGATAGCTAACTCGCTTACCTTCTTTTCATTAACAGATGGCTCAATGATTTTGTGAGGGAACGAATGTGAAACTTTGTATGGTTAGCAGAAGATGTTTTCTTGCAGACAATTTTTCTTCCTTAGGCGTAATGGTGATTAGTCTGCTACACAGCCGTTATTAGTGTCGTCACGCAACTCTCCTCCCCACTAACGGCTGCTGAAAACCGAACCACATTCCTTTCCCGCGATTAGCCAATTAGAATTCAGCTCCCATTTTCTGGAAGGTGTTCGCGCCAGAAGTTTCATCCAATCACGGCCTTGCTTTTATCGGTTCCCCAAACGTGGAGAAAGCAAACACAATGGCCGCGCTAGAGGAAGCAGTTATTCGAGTGGCTTCCTTATTTAAGATTTTGGAAATAAATACGCATCAGAAGCGGGCAATTCAAGCAATTGTGGTCGATAAGAAGGATGTCTTTGTAAACTTGCCGACAGGATTCGGAAAATCGCTTATTTATCAAGCTCTCCCGTTCGTGTTTGACCATGTAAACAGAGTGCAGGTCACATTGTTGTAGTTATGTCGCCATTGGTAAGCCTTGTGGACGATCAGGTTAAAATTCTAACAGATCTTGGATTGTCTGCAATAAGTATCAGTTCACAAGAGGAGTTAGGCGTTACAAAGATTGAAAAGGGAAAATATTCTATTGTCTTTGGCTCACCTGAAGCATGGCTAATGAATGATCGCTGGCGAAGAATGTTAGACAACCATGTCTATTCGAATAAGCTCTGCGCCGTGACAATTGATAAAGCTCATGTCCTAAGGCAGTGGTAAGTCCGAGTGTTAGCCTTCTAGATTCTCCGTCAGCTTAAACAATAGTTTCTCTGCTGCGATCAAAGTTCACTGTTATCAGACATACGTTTAAGTATTTTCTCGATTTTCGCATGTAACTTGCTCGTTGAAACTATATTAATGTGTTGTTAAATATCATATAAGATAGGGAGTGTCTGCCAGAGACCAATTTTAACTGAATTTGCTATTTTTGTACGAGCATCTCTCGTTAAATTATGTTAAACCTTTACGGTCAGATCAGTGGGAATATTCATGATTTTCTCTCTCTTGTAAATACCACCATTATTTTTATCGTTCAGAGAATAAAGCAGTTTTATGACTTTATTGTGTGTATTGATTTATCAAATACAGATTGACCTTAAAATAATAAATGTCCTGCAATTTAGCTTGAACAATTTCAGATACGTATGACACGAAATATAAAGTATCAAAAGTAAAATTAGTCTGCTACACACCCGTTATTAGTAATTGCGTGACGACACTAATAACGGCTGTGTAACAGACTAAAGTAAAATAAGCTCAAGATCAGTAAAACGAATCGCACCTCGACAGACTTGCTCTTAAGGAGAATACCTATCACAGATGCAGCAGCGCTCATGTCCTTGTTTCGCTGTTTCAACAGAATAGATCCTGCAATAGCCAAGCTTCCAAACCAGCCGAAAGGTTTCGTTCTTTTGTTGATAGCCGAAGTGAGAAGGAATGAATAAAAAACGGGAGCTCGTTCACGCCACTCATCACAAACTAACTGTAGGTCAAACTTCTCCAAATCTTCCTTTTCAATTTTCCTTAAAATTGATGGCTTTCTTGTTGAACATAATTTGGCAACTTCTTTGTTGACGATCTTCAACACCTTTTCCACAATATGCTTTCGCACTGAATGACAGTTCATAACAGCTCCCGCAATTTGAGACGGAACGCTATGTGCTAAGGCTTTTCCAGTGGACTGATATGAACCAGTTAGAGATTTGCTAACATTTTTACTGGGATACTGAATTTTTAGTTGCACTTGACTCTGTTCTTGGACGCCGGATGATCTTGGAGTTGAAGTCACTCCGGGAAGAAATGCATGTGCACTTCGAGGACTTGCCATATTTTGATTTGGGAAAGCACTCAACAGATGACTGAGCTGACTTTGAATTGGGGATAAAAAAACCAGGAAGGTAAGCAGGCACAGGCCGTTTCCATGAAGAAAAATCCTGATAACTCGAATTAGCAGAAGAAGTGCAAGTGGTAGCTTCGCCTGTGCCAAACTGAAGCGATTTGGATACTTTCTGTCGATTTAAACTTTCCTGTGTCCGCGACATATCGCGGACCTGGTCCTGATGGTTTCCTTCAGGAATGTTGCCGTGTAATTCTTCTGAGGCCCTTTGAAGGCGCTTTGTTCTCGGTACATCCCTTTTTTTGAAGACTTCTTCGATTTCTTGCAGAATTTCGTACAGTTTTCCAGAAGATCGCTGAAACTTCGTCAATCGTTTGTAGCAAACGCTCCTGCAAACAAATATCTTGCCGCTGTTCGCGAAACAGCTCACATCCACATTAAGGGACGATTTAATAATCCCTTGCAAGTCGATCGATTTTTTACCAAAAATATAAGTTTTCTCTGGATTTGCTGACGGCGAAGAGCAAGTAAAGCATTTCGAATCACTGTCGACAATTTTCTTAGGAGTTCCGTCCATGACTTGCTGGAAAACATGTTCATATCCTCGCGCCCGGAATCGACTGGCTTTTCCCGCGAAAACTGACGTCACAGTCAATTTCTAGATACGTGATTGGTTTGTTCGTTAGACCGCAAACACAAAAGGAAAGGAATGTGGTTCGGTTTTCAGCAGCCGTTAGTGGGGAGGAGAGTTGCGTGACGACACTAATAACGGCTGTGTAGCAGACTATAATGGTGATTTACTTCCTATTGATTCCATGTAGATGGGCGTGCTTAACTTAAGGGAGTTTATGATGCGCAACATCCTGAAATGTGACGAAATCATCAACCTCTATCGGTAAGAGTAGACCCTCATATTTATGATTGTCATGCAGGTATTTGCTAGCTCCGCAGTATGTCATGAGAAGAGGAGTGAATAAAAATGTTCTCAAAATATTAAAATGTTTGCATTAACTATTTTTTTTGTTTTACTAATTACTTCGTGCAAGGTCAAGAAATCCGAAAAATCATTTGCAAGAAAGAGACACAGACAAAGAGTACAAGGACACAAGCAACGGCGAGGATGAACAACTAGAGCCAGGATTTCCGGAAGGAATAGTTATTGCAGATACTATGAGCATGCCGTTAGAAAACAAAGATGGAAAGGAGGGAATGAAGCTCCGACGACGATCTCAGATTAAGGTGATCTTAAAGCGAGTGAGAATGCAGGTTTTGTATATGCTGCCAATTGCAATTTTGAACCATTGTTTCAGACTGTTTACTCCAACTCATGACAATGACCATGATATTTCAGAGGAAGTACAAATCATCAGAATTTGAACTGGCATACAACCCAAAGGTGAAGCGACGAAAAATCCGGTAAGCGAATAATGTAAGCAGCCCCAAATCAGTTGCATCATAAAGTCTTTTATTAGAATGCAGAAATGTTCTCCAATGGCGGAAGTGGTAGCGGTGGCAGTGGTGGTGATAGTAGTGGTAGTAGTAGTGGTAGTAGTAGTAGCAGTAGTAGGAGCGTTAGCAGTCGTCGTAGCAGTAGCAGAGGCAGTAGCAGTAGTAGTAGCAGTAACAGTAGCAGTAGTAGTAGTGGTAGTGTTAGTGGTCGTAGCAGTAGTAGTGTTGGTAGTAGGTGGGGGGGGGGGGGCAGGGGGGCGCAGTCCATGGGTAGTGCTGTTCATTCGAGGTAGCACAAGTTTCCCAGCAGTCTTCTTTAACACCTTGTTTTTTATGTGGGCGTGATCAACTTATTTGTAACCAATGCAAGTGTGTTAGCTACACTTTCCTCATATTATAGGAAGGGAATCCTGGGCGGAGAGCAGGCTGCGAAGCATTGCCAATCATTTAAGGCTGACGGTGAGTATGATTTTTCCGGAGTTTGGAGTCGGTAACAATGTAACACGAAGCTACTAGATGGGCTCCTGACTAGACCTAGCTGACTTTTCTATGTGAAGTACATGGGAAGTTCAGAGATATAATTCTCCGTTATTTATATCTTTCTCAATCCTCTATCATCACGTATTAACATAGCAATAAACATAAAGACGCTGTACTTACAACGCTAAGGTTTTGTGAATGCACTTTGAATAACGTACAATAAATGTTAAACAGTTTGTTGCTTACTGCCAACTGTCTTTAATTTATCAATGCTATATTCCCCTTCTCCTTTCTAGATTTCAGGCAACTCAGAAATATACTTTCATTTAACAGGGAGACGCTCAGTGGAAAGTCTTCCTGATGAGATCCTACAGCTAATATTTGAACACGTTCACGAAACAGACGGTGATGCCGCCATTGCATCGCTTAGCTTAGTATGCCACAGGTGGCAAAGAATTATTGCAGACGACGTCTTTCGCAGACGGGTTCATTTTAAGTGGCTTGCGTCGATTTATAATTGGGAGAAGGCCTCTGAAGACTTCAAAGAACAGTATTTCGTCATGTATAAAATTTAAGAGTGCTTGGGATGTGGCGCAAAATTTAAAAGTATGCCCGGTTTTCAGCAGAGAAGGAAAGGAGGATCCCTAAAGTTTTATTCAGACGGAGATTCTGTACTTCCTGATTATTGCTCGGAGTTCTGCTCCAGGATGTATTCGGTTTCATGTGACTGCACTTGCCACAATCTGCTGCTAGCAAAGTTAAAAGCGTATATGGCTTGCAGGAACCAGCACTTCAACTTTTAAGATCATTTTTGCATGACCGTAAACAAAGGTTAATATGCAATAATACGGGCTCTAGCTGGTCACTTTTACAGTGCGGCGTCCCGCAGGGAAGTCTCCTTAGCCCCTTACTGTTTAACATCTTTATGAACGACATGAACGAATCTGTTTCCGTCTCTTCCCTACGCCTCTACGCGGATGATACAACCGAATATATGGCGGACGAAAGTCCTCTTGTGCTTCAACACGTCTTAAATCAAGACATGGAAAAACTATCTACCTGGCTTAACTACAACTATCTTCAAGCCAACGGGGACAAGACACAAGCAATAATTCTTGGGAATTCAACATACAATTACGATTTGGAGTTTGATGGCACTTTAATCGATATCAAAGAACATTTAAAGATCCTTGGAGTATGTCTGGACAATAAGTTATCTTTCAAAGAACACACAAATGTAATGCTGAAAAGAGTATACGCTAAGATTGCCGCACTTCGTCGCCTCAAGCGCTTAGTACCCATAGATACTTTATTACTTTTATACAGGAGCTTTATAATACCGTATTTTGAGTATTGTAATTCTTTACTGATTGGTATTGGCAAAATGCTCAACAAAAAATTGGAAGACGCTAACTTCTACGGTCTACGAACAGTAATCATGATGAACACGGGGAAAACTTCTAATTATGAGTCATTACTCAAACTGCTGGGCATGAGAACGCTAGAAAAGAGACGTATTGAACAATCTCTGATAATATTTTTTAAGTGTTTTAAAGAAAATGGCCCACGTTATATCGCCAACTTATTCAAGCCCCGGGTTACGCCATACAATCTTAGAAACAGCGGGCTAAACGTAGAACAATGCCGTTACAATAGTAGATTCTTCCACGGCTCGTATTCTTATATAATCTCTAGAATTTGGAATCAGTTACCGCCGGCAGCAAAAAATGCAGCAAACGTTCCAGCTTTTATCAATCATCTTAATATAACAAACTTTGGTGGCTGCCAATGCAGTTCTTGTTTTAAATGATTCCTTTATAGACATGTTGTATTTTTATCGTTTTCTAATATTGTATTTTTAACGCATATTTTTAAGATATTAATAATATTGTATTTTTTAATATATAGTTTTTAAATCCTTTTTTAACATGTATGTCAAACACTTTTATCATGAGCCTCTGGCTCGGGAGACTTGGGCAACCACTCCCCGTGTTTTTGACGTAAAATAAATTACCTTACCTTTACCTTACCTGGGAAACCTGAACTGAACTGAGCTGGTCTCTCAGGGAAAAAAAAATGTCACGTCATAACTGTTTGTTTTCTGGTCACTTAGATACCCGGGTTTCTGCATCTGTCTTTGGGTGCTTAGTTTTCGCCAGCCAAGTTCAACAAATAAGTCATCGACATTAGAGTTAGAGCTAAAAGAAGTCATAATGCATGCAGCTTTGTTTTGTAATTTCTGTCATTTATTTGAGAGCGTTATATTACAGTTACCCCACACAATACTGCAATAATTAAAGTGTGGCTGAACTATTAAGCTACAGATGACAAAATGTAGAGTTGCTGGAGGGACGAAAGAGTGGATACGTTTTAGAGCCCCCAAAACCAGACGCAATTTTCTTAGACTGAAATGATGATCCATGTGAGTTCTCAATATTGGGAGGAGATGTCGTTACGAAAACATTCAGAAGTAAAGTTTTTAAATTTCCCTTTAAGTAACTGTTTTATGACTGTTAAGAGTGCATTGGTCTATAGAAAGTTTTGTGGTAAGCATAAACAAGACTATGGACTAGAGTAAGAGAAAGTTTATAATAATCAACTTTGCCTCCGGGCTTTGCCTATTGTATTGTGCTTCTATTTTTGGCAAAGACAATAGTTAGAAATAATTGTAATGAATCGTTTTCATTTGTGGCATATAATTGCCCCCTATATTAACTCTATATACCTCGGATGAACCCTGCTAAGGCAGGCATCATTTTTTAAAGAGATGCGGCTTTTCTTTGCTATGGTCTCGGTTTTGTTCATTGGCAAAAAAGCGTGAAAACGCGTTGAAAATGCAACATCGTAGGGCATTTTATGCATGTAGCTATAATAAAATAAATAACCCAATACCTTACTAAAGTAGATAAACGTGAATATATAAAAAAAAGCGTTACAACTGAGCATTTGATTAAAAGGCCTAGTTTATACGTCGCAATATCGTGGAATTTAATTCAGACGAATTTAATTCATTGTCTCTTAATCATTTAATTCAGACGAATTTAATTCACAATCCCTTAAGCAAATAAGTTCGACGATAGTGACGTTTAAATCGGCGTTTAAATTCTGTGTCTTTACGCTGTATTCATGTTTGATGGTAGATTATTACACGTTTACTGATGTAATTTCAGCAAAGCCGTTTCCGAATGTGTCTTCATGACAATGGCGTCAAGATGAAAGCTATTTTTAAAATTGCACAGGCACTGAGCTTTGTTTATTCATGGACCACTCAAGTGTTTATCTTCTATTGAGACACTTCGTTCGCTTAATTAATGCAACTTACACATTCTGTTCGTCCCTGTGTTCTCATATTCTACTCAATTTTTAAATTTCGTTTCGGACTTGCAAATAGCCCTGATGAAAAGGAATCCATGTACTTGTTTTTGTCTCCTATCATCAAAACGCTTTGAATAATTAAGCTACCATAATAGAGATGGAGGTCAGCGCGCTATTTTTCCTCACCTGGAAATTTCACTATCTCAGTTCCTTTTCTTTTCAGCTCATTTGTGGCAAGTAGGTAACTTTCCCTTCTATGGCTCATCCCACAGCGATTCATTCCACGGTGGTTCATCCCACGGTGGTTCATCCCACGGTGGTTCATCCCACGGTGGTTCATCACATGGTGGTTCATCCCACGGTGGTTCATCACACGGTGGTTCATCACACGGTGGTTCATCCCACGGTGGTTCATCCCACGGTGGTTCATCCCACGGTGGTTCATCCCACGGTGGTTCATCCCACGGTGGTTCATCACACGGTGGTTCATCCCACGGTGGTTCATGTCATGGTGGTTCATGCCACGGTGGTTCATGTCATGGTGGTTCATCCCACGGGGGTCACGCTATGGTGGGTAACGTTCCAAACCCTGCTCAAAAATCTATCAAGCTAATAGTGCGGAGACGCTCATCTTGCGGGTTGCCGAAATCCAGCGAAGAAAGGTGAGACGTACGGTATTCCGAGATCTGTGTGGCGTTAGTGTTAAAACAGTAAAACATCGTAAAGCCAAAATCCCAGTGTCATTTGTCCACCCGCACGGTGTTTTTGAGTCTCCACCCATTTGTCCCCGGACAACCAATTTTCCCTGGAAAAGACCCTGGGAACGAGGTTGGTCAAAAGCGCTACAGGAAATCGAACTCAAGTGGCATATTATTCTGACTGTCTTGAGTTATTTCGGTTTAATTTTAAAGCAGAGTCTGAAAGAAATATAACTTGGTGATCATAGGATTGAAAGCTTGTATTGTAGTTCTGTCAAATAATATGAAGCCGAAATAATTCTTTTTCATATGCTGTTTAAGACGAAAATAGTTTATATTGTTCATGACATTTGTTTAGGTTAGGGGTGGTGAATGGTCATTCAAAAACTCTGGGTCTCGCAAAATTTTAGTCAAATTTCACGGGTCTCGCAGTATTGTTTTTTTAGCGGTTATTTGCAGTTATTCGCAGCTTCGATTTTTATACGAAAGTCTTGCAGTCTAAGAAATCAAATTGTCTTGAGCTCGCACAGAAAAACGCTAGTCTCGCCGTCTCGCAAAGTGTCGCATTTACCATTCGGCACCCCTTAGATTATAACAATTTAGTGGGGATTCCCATGTTGGTAGGATTCCTGCCATACGAAGTGCTTTGCTCAACCGGAAGTTTCGCGCTGTCATGAAATGCCATTGTCAACTGGGGTTTGATCACGCGTAACGATGGGCGGTTCGATAACTGACAAGTCACAAGCAATATTTGTCCATGAGAAGAAAGCGCGTCAATTCGGACCAGCGTACGTATTTTGCCCGGCGTTTAATTTTTCAATATTCGCTAGGCGAATACATTGTGTGCTGGCATTTGGGAAAAGGAAAAAGGAAAGGAGTCATTTTACCGTAACGACTTCACCACTCAACAATGTTACGGAAGAAATACGCTGAATAATGATCTACAACACTAGGAGACGATATGTAGTCGCTACGGTCTTCTTCACGTCAGCTTTTTGGTTAACTATAGAGCTCATTCTTTTAAGCTACACGAACCGTTTGAATGTTGACCTTTCTCAAACGAGAACTCGACTGCCCGAAGAGGCGTACTATCAACCTCGGAACAACGAGGACCGGATCAAGTCGCAGTCGATTTCGGTCGACATGTTGCGTATAGATGCGTTCAAACGTTTGTACGTGACTCTTATCCCGCCAAACCCACGCGGGGCCGGCGAACAGGGAAATGCTGTTTACAATGATAAACACGACGAGACGCAGGTAGCCAAAGAGAAAGAAGGCTATAAGAAATACAGTTTTAATAACTTGGCGAGCTCGAAAATCTCTCTGGAAAGAACGATTCCCGACAACAGACCTCCCGAGTAAGTGAAACTAATGTTCTATTGACCGCTAAATATGATGCCTTAAACCTTGGAATAGATCTTATCCGTTGTAGCATCTTTGTTCTTCACCTCGGCTGCAACATTTTTTGAGGTTTAGGTCTTCCTTGGCGGTCTAGAATGCCGCCATTTAAACATTTATGATAACCGTGTTGACGCGATCAAAGATCATACGATCCATCTGAATTTCCCAAAAACCGAGGCTTCATTCGTTTCAGAATTTATACACCAGAGTTATTTTCTGAAATACGTCTCGTAATCAAAATATTTGGATAAATGAATATTTGTTGTTAGATGAAGTTTTACAAGTTTCATGTCCCTTGCGGCGCATCGAGGCCGCTGGACCGTGAAGTGAACAATTTTCACCATGGCCGGTCTTGTATATTTCATAGCACTTTACTTCAAGACAAACTGAAAACAAAAAAATCTACATATTAAAACCTCACGCAACTTTAACATCTTTCAGATTAGATCTCAACCCTTGCTAATTTAATCTGTATCAGTTTCTCGTTTTTTAAATTTACCTTACGGGAAAATTTACGCTTCGGTGCTGTCCGCTGGCGCTTTAAACCCAAACTATTCCTTTACTCTTAGAGAGATGTTTACCAAGCAGTTTTCACATAATTCGCACTTGTATTTAATTTTATTCAGTGAGCAGGTTTCCTTTCTTCGAAGAGACCCCATGTGAGTGGTCATTATTGTGCCCTGGCGCGAGGCCAACCTTGGCCTATTTTCTTCATTTGTCTTTTGGAAATTCACTAAGTAGAAGGCAAAAATATAGGAAAAATATAGGACGACAATAGCGGGCAACGGCATCGTCGTAAGGAAAATGTGTAATGAGTAATACACAGGCACTACACACTTGTGCGTTCTAAATTTTGTTATGCGTTTCAACCATACATCAGTGTGAAATGGCATGAATTGTGAGAACTCAAACTGTACTGAAACTTTTATGCAAGTTTTTTTTTAATAAATATCGTCTTTTACATGTACCTTGGATCATACTACGGTTCCGATACCGACAGACAAAGTAAACGAAGCGAATCAAGATATTTGCTCGACATGTAGGTTTTTTTTTCTGGACGTCGGTTTTCGTCGCCGTTTCGTGATGTGGTTGCTTATGATGTTGTTTTACTGTATATTGAGTGCTTTGCTGCGCGTAGTGTTACGCTACTGTTATGTCTTATGAATAGATCTCCTCTCTCTTGGCAGGTGCCTTGGATTAAAATATCCCACAAAACTTCCCACCGCAAGTGTTATTGTTATCTTTCACAACGAAGCGTGGTCAACACTTCTTCGCACAGTACACACTGTTCTTGCGAGATCACCACCGGATTATTTAAGAGAAATCATCTTAGTGGACGACTATAGCAACCACGACGGCTATGGTAAAATGTTTTCATTTGTGTCAGTCGCATGTGTGATTTAAACAAGAAACGCTTTTGATTAAGTGAAGCAATGGCAATAGTTACGAAAGGATCTGGATTGAAACCAGTTGTGAACTGTTTTAAAAAGTCTGACTTCGCTTTCGTTATTTCGCTTTTTTTCTAAGACGTGCCTTGGTTTTCGTTATTGACTGTTTGAACAATTCAGCCACTGTTGTTTGAATTAGCAGAGGAATTGTTGAACTCTGCAGGTGCGAAAACGAACAAAGGAATTACTGTCGAACATTAAACATTTACATGTAATTTTGTGTTTCTGTAGCAATATTTTCAAAAATTTGTAGCATTTTTGGAACTACCCGGACCGAGATTTCAATTAATCGCCGCTCACCAAAACCGTGATCGCAGATGTTCAGTTTTCATCTCCAACAGACTGCGGCTAGCGAAGCTCTTTGTCTGACATTTTCTAGTCATAACTATCGTGGCACAAATTCCTTCGTTTCTATCGATGACAAGAAGGCCAATAGCTCGGGTCAAGATAAGATACCAATATTTTAAGCCGGCGGAAAATTCAAGAATGATAAAAGATAACATTTTATGATCCTTGAGCCATATAGGCCGCGTGGGGCAAATCACGTCGCTACCAACTTTGTATGTACAATTGCATTTGTTATGCAAAGAGTACACGAAACATTTTTTGTCAGTCCTGTTCGGAATTTTTGGGTTTTGACGCGCACGAGAAGCGAAATGGAATTTTAGGATGCCAGGATTCGTTAAATTTTGCGGGGAATACAAATTTTAACACCTGTTTAAAATGTTTGCTAATAGCACAGGTGTTTGGAACATGTCTTCCCGTGTGAACATCCACTGTCTTGTTGCATGACCCATACCAATTTTTGTTTTACAATGGCGTAAGCTCTGCGACTTGAGTTGCTACTTCAATGAAACAGATATCGATTAAGTTTAGACTTTCATCTTTCATTCACTGAAGAAACCCCTGTAGAGTGTCACGCATGTTCGTTACTCAAAGAAACCAGTCAACCTTCAAACTTCATTTGTAACATATTGTGTCGAAAGAGCGTGAATAAGTGCGAAATCTTACCCGCACAGGTGACCAGACACATTGTAGGATTTGGCGCATCTTAATTGCTGACGAAAGTGTGACATGTAATGAAATCTTACGTATTACCGTCTGTAAGAAAAGTTGGACATCTAAGCAGTACTTTTTCCTCGTTCTCTACAGGTCATCTCGCGGAGAACTTAGAAAACTACATTAAAAAGCTACCTAAAGTTCGCCTCATACGAGCGCCAAAACGCCAGGGACTCATTCGTGCGCGCCTTATTGGCGCCAACCAAGCAGTTGGTGACGTCCTTATATTCCTGGATTCTCATTGCGAGGCTAACAACGGTTGGCTGGAGCCGCTGCTTACTAGGATCGCATATAACCGAACTATTGTCGTTACTCCTGATATCGAGGTAGTCGACTTAAGAACGTTCTCATACGCCAAAAACAAGGGTTCTTACAACAGGGGTGTTTTTAATTGGGAATTGACATTTAAGTGGAGAGCTCTTCCGGAATACGAGAAACAGCGACGGAAAAGCGATGCTGATCCCATCAGGCAAGTATAAGCTATAACGCCTCTCTGCTCCTTGGTTCGTCTCAGTGCAGTACAACTTTTTATTACACGTAACACGATAATTTTATTCCATAAAGCTGATTTGCAGAATTCTATACGCTTTATTTTCACATGTGAAAAGAGCGTATACAGCCAATCAGAATGGCGTACAGCTGTTTCACGTGTGAAAGTATAACCAATCAACGATAGCGCAAGGTCTTTCTGAGCCAATCAGAA
>OX453279.1:20059192-20446692 GCA_949710005.1 Ricordea florida
GGAGACGTGTCAGAGAGAAAAGCTCTCCGAGAGAGACTCGGATGTAAGAATTTCAAGTGGTATCTGCAGAATGTCATTCCAGAGTTGGATATCCCGGATATGTATCCCTACGGTCGGGGGGAGGTGGGTATATTTTGATTTGACCGTTAATCTCTGTGTCAAGTACCAGAAACCCATCAGACTTGAAACATGTTAATCATGCGTATTCACAGCTTGTCCAGATTCAATATTTCCCGATTAGCATATTTGGCACTGTTTGGTTTATTTGGTTTCTCTTGCTTTCCAAATATGGTACTTGGTAGATTGAAAGTGGACAAGCAGTGGTTGAGTACGTTCAAATGCAGTTACACGTTTCAAGTCTTATGGGTTTCTACAAGTACTTTTAGTATAAAAACTCAGGTGATTATACAAAATCGCGCGCTCTGATTGGTTCGCTATCTCGGATTATCAGCCGATAATCACCTCAACGAATAAAATGGCTGCCAGTCGTTCGCGCGCTTTTGATGAAATAAAACTTTTTCGTGTTGTAAAACGCTTTTCTTATCTTTTTTGAAATAATCACCTGTGTATTTATACTAAAACAATTATTCGCCTCAGGCTCAGTGATTCTTGGTGAATATTCACCTCGACTTCGTCTCGGTGAATATTCACCGAGAATCACTTCGCCTTTGGCGAATAATTGTTAACTACAAGTACTTATAATCGTTCCACTCTGGGCCATTAACGAGCCTAAGCAAGAAAAAACGACGAAGTAGACCAGGGGTCAAACAAGTAAAATTTTTGCAAGAATAATTTGCAAGTGTACCTTTTGTTTTTAAAACTCTAAAATACTAGCGACAACAGCTACACTTGAAAAAGCAATAGCACCAATGAACGACATAGCAAAACTGCAAGTGTGCAAAATTCAGTGTGGCGTGTTTGTTTGCCGTCCTCTGCAAAACTATATCGTACAATGAGGATGTTTTTCTGAAATACAAAAGTATTTCAAGTCAAAATTTCCTGGAGAAATTCGGGATGAAACGCGAACGTAATGAATAGGTGGAATGGGGGACCGACAAGTTGCCTTACGCGTTGTTATTCAGTTTTGCGTTTTAATTTTATTTAACAACAGAAATCCTTAATTTACGCAACATCAGCATTTATTCAAACAGGTCCTGCTCAAGATCGTCGTCCATGGCAAGTTCATTAAGCGTCTTTAAATCAAATAACTAATTTGTTCGTTGTTACAGATCCGTAACCTTGGTACAAACCAATGCTTGGACACTTTAGCAAAAAATGAAGCCGGAGGAGAACCCGGCATGTATATGTGCCACGGAATGGGTAATAATCAGGTAATGGCGTACTGCAGAATCTCGCTCATTTCCTTAGCAACGGGTTTACCATATCCCAATATTCTCTGGTGGAGAATCATGGTGGTCACTTTATTTTGCCACGTATCCAGGCCAGAGAGCAGCCGGCAATCTATCATAAACATTGAGACTTCTAGACGAGTTGATAACACAAGTCATTGACCCCCGCAGGGTTTTGGCCCAGACGCCAAAACACGAAGAGGAATTATATGAATCCCAGCGTGAATATTGTGTGGGAAAAAGAGAGAGAAAACTGATATATATGCGTTATTGACCAAGCGCAAGGTCAAGATACCTGTATGTTTGCCTCGTTATTTTTTTGCGTTACCATTAACCGAGACGTAAGCGAGTTCAATAAAATCGCAAGAAAAGAACGAGGCCAATATCCAGCCATGTTGACCAAACCAGCTTGGTCAGTAAAAGATTTATTACATGGCCATTTCGCTTTGTTTTGTTCCGCGGGACAAAGCGGGAAATCCCGAGCTGGCGAGATAGGCCCATCTGGCTCGCTCGGGTAGCCAATCAGAACCTGGCAGGATTGCCGCCTCATTTTCCCCGCTCGCGGAACCAGCCATATATAATAAATTGTATATTATTGATGTAGTTCGGAAAATATTATTGCCGATATCATGAAAACTAAGCGCATAAAGCGGACCGCGTAATTTTTTGAGTACTATTGAGTCTCAATCAGTTTCGGTTGCGTGAAGGCCGGTCGCAAAATAACTTTTGTCAAAAATACGTCCGTAGACCGTGCTTAAGATCACATCCTCTAACGTGGGGCAAATGCAATGAGAGCTATAACAAATACCACAACTGTAAGACAACAGATAGACCCTCGTTTGCAGCGTCAACCCTTAACGAAAATAAGACTGACATCTCTTATCTGATGGTTAAATGCTCGGAGAAATTAGCTGCATAAAGCTACTCTAAAAATCCGAGGGTAAATAAAGTAATGTATGTATGTATGTATATGCAAGTAGGCTTATGAGAGGATTAAGGTAATTTCGAGCAGTTTGCTTTTATGTTTTGGGGGAGTCTGATGTGAGTGGAATATACCAAATAATAGAAAAGCGTTGGTTGGTTCCATGACGATTACGAGAAGCAGTCTTTTGTCAAAGTTTCTGGTGTTCCAGAAGTCAGGAATTCATTTTGTCACCTTAGCAGCCAATGTTTGCCTCGTCAAGCAACGTCCCCTTCCCTATGAAAGCGTTTCGTGACAAGAAAAGTAACGGTTGCGGAGGACATAAGAATTCACATTGACGATATTCCGCCGGCGTCTTGTTTTGTTTTTCACAGTTCTTTATGTACACAAAGAAACACGAGTTCTGGCACGATGACCTTTGTTTGGATCTCACCAGTGGCGATCCTGACACCAAAGTGAAGTTATACAATTGTCACAGGCTAGGAGGAAACCAGAACTGGGAACATGTTAAAGTAAGTACCTGTTAAACACAGCATGGCAATGTAGTCGAGCCCGCATCAAGCATTTTCAAATATCGGCCCTATATATTTCATTTTTAACGACTCTTACGTACGGACCCCACTTCTGCACCTTTTTCTTCATCAGTAGATGATCAAAATGCATCAGATAACGGCCACATTACCATATCAAAACTGTAATCTTCTTGTGGCGCGTCATAAACATAATCTCGTGCAAGTGATGAACGAAATCCCTGGTTCTCATTGGCTGAGGGGAGTGCATGATAACCAATAACACATTCCTAATGACTTAAACGCATTCATTTTCTGAGGAAAATTAAAGAATTTTCCAGGAGCCCAGTGGAAATAGTCTCCTGTATTAACTTGTGTTTGCATCATTTCCCTGTTGATCCCTATTGTGATTTCAGTTCCCATCGCCACCTCGCCTCAAAACGTGCTTTAATGTTTTGCTGCTGTTACTGTTCACGCTGTCTTTTTGGGCTCTGTCGCTTGTGTCTTTTACAGCCTCGACTGGAATACTAAACGGCTCTAGTCTTAACTCGCGATTTACCAGCAGAGAGAGATTTTGAGTGTAGAATGAACTCAAAATTCCGACTGTATAAAACTGGATTTTTAAGCTTTGGGAATGTTGCCGACTTGAGTCATATTTCTGCTTATGGCCTCTAATTTCGATCTTATCTGCTTCTCGCTTCAGGATGGAAGAATTCGCCATCCTCTTTACGATGTTTGTCTCGAGGCTAGCCGGGATAATTTACTCGTCCGACAGTGCGATGAGAACCGTCCATCACAGCGATGGCGATTCTCCACCTACCCAGAGGAAGAAAGATCCATCCAGGACCGCAGAGACCAGATGGTTTTATAGCGCGCGCCTGATTTCGTACTTCGTTAGGAAAACTTCTAATTTAGGTTACGGGAAATTGTGGGGGATTTACTTTGAAATATTGGTGCCAATGTGAAAATAACTGGATCAATATCAGTTTCTGGGCAACCGGGCACCTACCCCTCCCCTAAACCAACGTTAACGCTAACTTTTTAACTCATTATAACTTGTTGGATTAGGGGAGGGGTAGGTGCACGGTTGCCCAGAAACTGATATTGATCCTGTTGACCGGAGGTTCAGGCCTACGTCATCTAGTTATCCGAAAAACTGAAGAGTTCGGCCTTGAAGGTTTTTGGGTGTCCTGTGAAATAATGGTATCCTGTGATCAACCGCATTTTTGTGCACCGATGGTTAATGTGGCTAGAACTCAAGATGTCATCTTTCGTAAGGCCCTCTTTTGCTTGCCAATGGGAAGGAAAGTCTCGTCTAATATCCGGAATTTGAACGAATCCGAATTCGAACCCCAGCAAAATCTGAGATGCAGATTTTATCATGAGAACGCCTTTTTTTTTAATTGATCATCTGAGGAATAGCCACCCTGCTTGGTTTCACCTAGCAGTTGAAAAAGTAAGAATCACTGTGTAAAATTAAAGCTTTGAACCCGGCATTTGCCGATTCTACTGATTTTGAAATACATATACTGTTAATAACTTTGTTTTAAAGGTCGCTAGAAACGTACTTTATTGCGCAGGCTCCACTTTTCTCTGCCCCGTTCTTCTCTTGACTTCGCTTCAACTGTACCAATTGAGGCAGAAAGAGCCAGAATTTCTTTGCAAGAAATAAGAAACTCTTGCTAACAGTAAAGTGACTAATAAGCAGATTTATTCGTAACTTTTTTACCTTGGTCTCCTGGCAGCCGGTTTCGTACTCTCTGTTTTAAGTCAATTTCGTCAAACCATTGTCAAAATTTATAAAATAAGGCATGGTCCAAGAAAAAACCTCGAAAAATAGCTGTACAAAACATATCAAGATTAAAAAAAAAACTCGTCACAAACCTGCTGTTCAGCGTCAAAAACGGACATTCAAAATTTGTATGAAAATTTATTTTGGTGACCTTGGTTCGAGTAGCGCACTATAAGAGGAGCAGTTGTAAGAACAAAGTCAACTAATTACTCGGGCTTCCGTAGGAGAGCCCGAGTCGTAAAATGCTAGCGGTTTGGTCGCCAAAAGGGGGGTCATGGGCCCAGGCGTTCCTTGCGTGGACTGCGGAAACTGGGGATGAGAAGGCGAATTCATGTGCTCGCTTTACGTAAACAACATGATTTACCGAATGGCCGTCTTTGTGAAGACCGTTTTGCAAAAATACAAACGCACACGCCGTCCGTGATAGGCCCACACTAAATGATGTCTAGCGTTGTCGAAATGGGCTGTCGATCCACGAATACTATGTATATTATGACTGTGCTCGTGATTTGTGTGAGCGGCTGTACACACGCCAATAAAATAATGATTTTCATTCGTGTAATTGAACTGACTGGTGGCACAAATAATCGTCAGAAAGTGGTACTGGAGTGACCGGTAACGAAAATTGCCCACACGGATCCGGCATGTAGTTGCGTACACATTTTAGGCGTGGTAAATATTCAAGTAAAACGTTCAACAAGAAGCCCGAGTGAACGCTCCTCAAGCGTCTTGTTGTATCAAAATCTTGGTGGCCGCTTGATATAGTTGAAAACAATTGCAAAACTGATATCGGGAAGGCGAAAAGGTGGTCGCGGCCGCTTAATGCTATGTTAGTCTACTGCTGTTTCGGGACTTTGATTACTGGCCGCTTAATGGACGATCGACTGTAATTCATACGATCCCTACATCCTAACAGTCGCCATCTTTTCCGCCTTATTCTGGGCTTGAAACGCCGCCCTGGCTACGCTTTATGATCCTAAAGAAACGCTTGTCTATGTTGACGAGTTCAAAACTTGTTTATATGGAGATACAAGCAAAAACAAAGAAATGCTTTGCATTACAGGTAATGAATATTCTTAAAGTTTTAATTCACCTTATTAAATCGTGTAGCCCCCGTGGCGCAATGGACTAGCGTGTTGGACTTCTAATTCAAAGGTTGTGGGTTCGAGTCCCACCGGGGGTGGTTTTTACACCTTTTTCACCTTAGATAACAATTGAAATACATGGAGGAGGGTCCTGTAGGGTGGTGCCAATCCCATTTCCAAGCCCACTATTTTTTTTTCGAAATCCCACTTCCCAGTGCTCAAATCCCATTATGCACCTATCATCGGCCATCCCCTGAGGGGGGACCCCGGGCAAGGGAGGGGACTTTGTACAGGATCCTGTCGAAGTTCTTGATTTCCCCCTCCTTGAAGGGGACACAGAGCAAGCAAAGTTGAGAAATCCCCCCTACCAGATGGGGATCATATTGAACAGCATCAAACCACAGTAAAAAACAAAAGGAAAAACAAAAGTCCAATGTTAGTCAATTGTCTTCCATTGTAATATCTGAAGCAGCAAATATAAGGAATAACACGATGGAAATGGATTTACATAACAATACCTGAGCTCACGCAGTCCGCCATTTTCCACGAGGAGAAGGTAAACCCGCGTTCTTCTGTACAGTGGTCTTTATGTCGTTGATGTAAGACCACTTGAAATTGACCTATTTCTGTTACGAAGTCCCCAGTTTTCCCCGGGTTGCAGGGCTTTCAGAAACCAAACTTCCCTCATTTCCCCCACATGCAGGGTAAAATGATCGTTCAAACCCCCGTATAAGTCCCCATACAAAGCTGTATTTGCCCGGGGTCCCCCCCCCCCAGGGGATGGCCGATGATACGTGCATTACCATTGACAGAATTCTGAAGGGAACGAGAACCACTACGTGGAACTTACCGGGGCCCAGTGGGACACGGGATTGCATAGATATAGTTTACCTCTCGCACCTCTCAAGATGGAAGGTTCACTCAATGTAGATAGCTTTGATAAGTCGCTCTTATTCTCGACAAGTTTCATGATGGAAGGTTCACTCTAAAGTGATCGCTCGTAAATTTGTCTCTCCAAATATTCACTCTTACATTTTCGCTTATAAACTAGTGCATCGTAAAGGTTGGGGGAACAAAAAGCTATGTTTCTTTTGACTGTCCTTCATGCCTCGTGCTTTTCAAAATGGCGGATAAGGTTTCAATGAGCCAGCGAGCAAAAGTAACGAGCCAGCGAGCAAAAGTAACGAGCCAGCTATATTTCTCAGTCAGCGATATATCCCTAATAATGTGGTAACTACCTGGTGTAGGCACTCACACAGTAAGGACACTGAAATAAGCAAGGGATGATTAAGGACACTGAAGTACGGCTAGGATGAGTACAGCTCGAGTACAGCTCGAGTACAGCTGAGGTTGCTTAAGTAAAGCTTGGCGACTATATTTATACGCAGACCACTCTATTAATGGGTGAACCTCTCAAACTACAGCCTACACCAAGTAGTTACCAGTCACGGTAACCACGGTAACTACTTGCAGCAAGTAGTTACCAATAATGTAACGTTGAAAAAACGACAGAAACCGTCTGCATTTTATGACCGGTGCCAGCCTTCGGCTGGGCTCCGGTAAAAACATTCCCATTCCCAGTGATCGAATCCCAGTCCCATTTTCCCAAGGGAAAACCCGGCCAATCCCAATTTCCCTTTTACCCTTCAGGACCCGCATGGCGGTAAGCCAACCTTGTATTTCAACACATTCTTACTTCCGTCCTGATCGATCAATAATCGATTTGACGCTACTAATTACGGGGTGGGGAAAAATATTACCAGTCATACAGTTTTTATTAACTTTTTTAAACTTTTTATTAGATACTCGTTTACCCTTTCCACAAGAGACAGCTGAAAAGATTGTGGATTCGAGTCCTGTCGAAAGCGTTATTTTTAAACATTTCTCTATCTTTTTTGGGTTCTGTCCTCGTGTACCGGTACACAAGAGCCGATACAAAAGACCAAACAATACATTACAGCTAAACAATGACTCCTAAACCGGTACACGAGGACAGAACCCTTTTTTGGCTCATAGATGACGTAGTTATGCCATGACGTTTTCAAAGCAACTCCATTTAATTTATTAAACTTGCATCAACGATTTCGTGTTGTACTACCCTTGATAAAATTCGATTTTGTCCCATGTTCGCTAGGATTCTAGAAAGGCGTGATTCTTCGCCTGATAATCGGAATTACACAACAGATTTTTCACCAGCACCTTCATTCTTATGCTGCTTGTTTCGGCATTCGTTTACAGCCTACCATTATGATATCAGCAGAACTTGGCAATGAAGAAGGAGAACGCTCGCCTGGTGGTGGTCTACTGGGGGATGCCCAAAGATTACTAAGGGGCGGACCATTAGAAAAGTGATTGGGGGGGGGGGTGGGGAAAAAACAAACAAAAATTCATGCAAGGGAAAATGCCAAGAAAAAAAATTCATGCAAAGAAGGTAAAAAAAAAAAATTCATGCAGAAGGAAGGTCCAATTGTGACATTTTCACACGTAGTAAAAAAATTCGCGCAGAGGGGTTCACCTGAAAAAAAATTCCTGCACAAGCAGTGAGCGAAAAAAAAATTCGTACAAGCTGAAAATTCCCCACCCCCCCATCACTTTTCTAATGGTCCGTCCCTAACTGATTAAAACGAATGAAAACTCTCACACATGGACACAATGAAGTTATCGAACAGCTAAAAAGACGCCTTCAAGCGGGGCCTCGGTCCCGGTAGTCACCCTCTCAGCCGTTTATGGATGTCACGCAACGTTCACCCGTTTTCGGGAACGTTGTGTGACCTCCAAAAAAACGGCTGCAAGGGAGACTTCGGTCCCTGACTTCATTATTTTGCGAGTTTTGTGCGTCTAGCATATGAATACGGGGCGAACTTTCAGTGATTGCCTTTTTCATCGTATTCAAAGCAATTAATAGCCTATCCAGGGCATAAGGTGGCAAAAGGCGAACGGGGAAGAAAATCAAGTCCATCCTCGCTTCCGCGCCGCTTCGGCGCAATCCGGGTATTTTCCATTCGCATTCCCAGAGGGCGCGATTCTTTTGACGCTGTTCAAAAGACTCGCAGCCTCTGGGAACGAGACTGGGTATTTTCGTCTTTCGGCACATTTTGAGACCCTGCAACACGTTATCATTGCAGACGAATAAATTGTCTTGGAGAATAAGGTGATAGATTTAGTGTCACTGAGTTTATTGTTTTCCCAATAGCCCTTCTTCACGTATATGATACATCCACATTTCACCACTGACTCAAGCAGATTAAATCAGCTTTTATCAGATTCTCCAAACCATCGAGAAATAAGTTTATGGTACACATTAAGAAGCACTCATTTGATCTGTAGAATAAAATGGCTAATACGCCCGGTTAATTACAACTTCTACTTGGTCTTGCTCATGGCAATACACATCTAAGACAAACACCGTCCTGCGAGTTTTCATTTCCGTGCTTGCACGGTCTAAAAGCGTTTCTAATGGCACATCTCTTGGAATCTCTCCCGTTGCTAAAGCTGATAGGAACGTTCCGTCTTCCGGTGCGTCAGTATCAGAGTACTGGGGCATAAACAAAGCGCTGATAACCGCTTGTCGATTAAGTCCCATTATCAGAAGCCTCCAGTAACCTTCGGCATCCACGAAGCCTTGTCGATCGGCTCTCGGGAGCACTACGTCACCCGATCTTTCTCGGCTACAAAGCCTCGGAAAAGTGTCAAGGTGACAGTGTGACATTCCCCATGTTGGAATGTTGGGTGCGCTTTTAATCCACTGTCGATCTAGAATTCTAAAAGGAAAGTAACTTCCAGTTTCCGTAACTTGCTGCAGCTCATTCTTTTTACTCACAACTAAGCGATTGCTGTGATGTGATCCGCCGGAAGTTGAGTCCATTGTACCATCACTTCCGGATGATGTCAGCAACGAATCGTTTGAACTTCTGTTTTTGGACTTTTTTGGTGGGCTTTTCCGAAGAATTTCTTCTTTCTTTACAGAGCTTGCTTCTTCTCTTCGGTCTGTTTTCTTAATACGGCGGGAATATTTCGGGACATCTGCAATTCAATAGTGATTTTGATTGATTCACATGATGTATTAATATTTTCTGTTTTTAATTTTAGAAAGCTACTGAACAGTACTGTACTGTGGTACTGTTTCCTTTACTATAAAGTGTGGTTCTAACTTTCTCATCTGTGGATCAAACCATGCAGCGCGACCATTCTTTAGAAAGCTACGGAACAGTACTGTACTATGGTACTGATTGGTTTACTATACAGTGTGGTTCTAACTTTTTCATCTGTGGATCAAACCATGCAGCGTGACCATTCTTTGGAAAGCTACGGAACAGTACTGTACTGTGGTACTGATTGGTTTACTATACAATGTGGTTCTAACTTTTTCATCTGTGGATCAAACCATGCTGCGTGACCATTCTTTGGAAAGCTACGGAACAGTACTGTACTGGGGTACTGATTGGTTTCCTATACAATGTGGTTCTAACTTTTTCATCCGGGAATCAAACCAGGCAGCGTGACCAATTCTATGGAAAGCTACTAAACAGTAGTGTACTGTGGTACTGTTTGTTTTACTATAAAGTGTGGCTACTCTTTGAAAAGCTACTAGATGTAATACACAGTTACCCAGTTACACATACAGTTATACAATATGGTGGTGTTTCTAGCTATAACAGTGTAACTGTTTAAGTGGATCACATCATGGATCATTACCATTCGTTGCCGGGGAAGTGCTGTTGTTAAGCAAAATGAACTCTGCTGATCAGACAATTTTCAATACCTTTTCGACACTTCCGGCGAGGGTTAACTCTCTGTGCCGTTAAACCGGAAGTCGCTTCCACCTTTATCTCGTGTCTCTCTTGAGTGCGGTTAGAATTTCCCTCACAGCTTGATGTGCTGTGCAACTCTCTAGCGCTGCGCCTGTGTGCTGCAGTTTTCAATGAAAAACAAGTGAGTTAAGAAGTACACTATTTCAAAAAGAATTACTTAAGAGTTTTTTGGCCCAAAAGTTCTCCAAATCGAAAAACAATGGAAAACTTGATAATTTCCAATTATCAATACTAAAGCAGAAACGATGACATGTTGATTAGCACTTCATATTAAATGAAAAACCTGTATGTATGTATTGTATGACCTGAGGTTTCACTCTACGAGTGAGAGTCAAAATCGTAACCATACCATACTTTGACGAAAACCTAACCAAGGATCTGTCAATTCTATGAAACTTTTACAAGTGTTATTTACAACTGAGGCTATTCTTAAGAGTCTGAAAACAATAGCTACATGTACACTTGTAAATCACACTTTTAATAGTTTTAAAGCATTAACCCCTGACTGTTTTTTTTTCGTGTGTTTTGATTGTGTCGTTTACTAGCGTTCTGGCAACGTCCTCGTCGATGTCTTCGTAAAGTTTTGATTAAGCTCTCTATTGGTTATTTTCACGGTCTGTTTGGTTGGCAATGTACCAACGTACTAAAGAGAACTTACTTATTGATCATTTACATGTACTCTACTTGTCTGACAGGACACTGTTCATATACCTCGTTTACAGGATCTCGGAGGATTCACTCTTCTTTCATAATTGACTCTTCTCTTCACATTTTGATGCTCAGCAATGTCCTGCCTCGAGGACCCACTAACACGCTCATGTTTGTCACTGCTCTCCCCACTTGAGGATGTTGTCGTTTTTCTAATGTCTAGAAAGAGAACACACGAGCCAGTCAGTCTAATCAAGCGTTAGTACCACCTTACAGCATATGTTAACACAAAGCAGCAATTTCCAATTCTTTTCAAGTAACAATTATCAAGGCAAGAAGCCAGACTTGACCTCATACAGTACCATACTGTACGCAGAGGGATAAGCAGTGTGGGTGGTAAACCAATAACAAACACTCAATCATGTCTACTTTTCTGTTATTATAATAATAACAGACCCTTGTACAGAGCCGCGTATCACCCATACTTCATTATACATAACGTAATTGTACTGTCTGGTTCTTAGAAAACAAGGAATGTTCTCACGTGGATTATCCTAGAGAATGTAGCTACAGCTTGCATAACGAAGTATGGCGTGACACAGAAGTCAACCCTAAAAAAATCCCGCTATGAGGGCCGTGTACGATCGCTATTGTTGCTCTCGATCAGTACCTCATGAACTCAAGCCCAATACTAACCGCTTACTAACCGAGCTTGCTCGGGCCGTACTGGGGAATATTGGCCCGAGCAAGCTCGGTTAGTAAGTTGTTTATTATATGGCACTCTGATCTGATGTTTCTGATAGTAAATGTTCGTCTTCTTCATCCATCTTTGAAATTTCGGAAAAATTTCAATCTTCTTAGCTTCTTCTGGTAGTTTCACTGTGAAGAATGACAATATTCACAGTCTTTTTTTTTCGCTGTTTTGTTTGTTGCAAATTTTGAATTTGCCGCCTTCGCTCCAAAACAAAAATACACGGGTTGGACCGTTTCCATGGAAATGGTGCGTACTGCAAAATCCTGACCGAGAAAGAACCAATCAGAGCACAGGGATTTGCCTAAGACTGGCTTTGCCATATAATAAATGAACATTATTTTCCGAACTGCCCTCTCACTCAGTCCATAAGTACTGAGCACTCACCAATTTGACTTTCACCCCACGACGAAGTTGCCTTCTTTTTCACTGAATCACTGCTAACAACGCTTTGTTGGGAATCTGAGCAACCCGTCACCCCAGACGATTGAAAAGCCTCTGTTACGCCACCAAAAGGGACAAACTCGATCGCGACAACCACGCCTTGGATGTGAAGCCTCAAGTACTGTCTAAAATGAAGTTGCTCAAACACTACCCCCAAGTGCACTGTGTTTGTCAGTTCGATGGGATTATCAGCTGGGAACAACCGTTTGTAAGATTCCAAGGAGACTGGAAGAGGTGGAAAACTGTAAAGACCTCCAGTACAAGACAATCTGAGAAGCTGCTTGGCTTGATGTGACTGCCGCCATTTGATGAGGTCTCTGACACTGTCACAGCCACTGAATGGCTTGTTGGCCACATCTGATGGTTGTTTGAGTAAGTAAAGTTGCGATTCTCTTGTTGTTGTGAGGAAGCAAAATTTCTGTTGTCTTGAATCATGGGGCTCAATTCTAAGCAGCATTCGAGCACACACAAGGACCATTCCTGGTGTAATGGTGGAAAAGGTATCTGGCTGTGAACAGGCATACACATGAAGGATGATTGGAAAAGGACTTGTACCTGAGGTGACAAGAAAAAGAGGGAAAATGCCGCGTATTCACTTGATGTAGTTAAAAGCTGTTGGTGAAAATGCAGTGGAAACCATTGATAAGAAATTATAGCCTGGTTAACCCTTTCCCTGACAGAAGTAAACTAGCAAAAAAAAAGGTTTATCATGCTACAAGTTAACGTTTAACCTCCTTAAATGTTTAACCTCCTTAAATCAGCAGCCACCTTTTTGTTGTTGCAAGGTCATTATTTACTGGTCTTTTACCTATATGAGGCAGCCAGTAAATTATCTTTTCGAGCAAAATGGTGACAGGAAGATGGCAATAAGAATAGGTGATAACTGATAACAAGAACTCCATTGTAATGACAAGTCACAGGCAGCAAAATGTGTACAGTGTACATCTGTAAATGTTTCACAAATCGAAGGCTTTGAATTAAAATGGATTTAGCACAGACTGTTGGCACGAAAAGAAGGTCTATTAAGTTTTGTTTCATGGATTTATTTAAATGTATCTTCGTGTATTCAACTCTTTTCAAAATACATTTTTTTATATAGAGTCAATAAATCACGTTGACCTCCATTTCTGCCCAATAAATGCTTTAGCTCTATTAAGCGGCCATTTTTTCAAAGTCCTAAGGGTGGCCAATTATGGTAATAGAGATTGCACTGTAGTTTGATTTTTTTTTCCTTTGTTTCACATTAATTTCCATATAATCTCTCAATAATATGAAACGAAGGAAAAACAAAACAGAGAAACTAGGTTGGAACCATTTCGATCTCAAATTCATTTTAACCTAAGACATGTGAATTACAAACTTTTCACTTCTTAAAAGGTAAATAGTTCTGGGGGTTCTGGGAAACCATTGTGGAAGTGAGTTTGCCAGCCTCAATTCTCACTTTGCAGCTGTTAATGAAAGACTGATGTCACTGAGCTTGCTTAATGGTATGATGTATAAACAATTTGAGTACTGTTATTAGTGGCTTTAGAAATGTTGCAGCTTGGTAACTATTCTGCCACTATTCACCACGATTTTAGAGAATACGTGTAACTGCTAAGTATTTTCAAAATAAAAAGGAATATAGTATAAATACCGTCATGCAGATGAATCCACTTAGAAAGCCAGAAGGACAAGCTATTGGTCTTCTTTTCACGTAATTCTTGACTCACAAATGTCACAACTCCGACAACATCACATATCAAACCAGCAGAGAAACTAGCCATGGATCCCCTTTCTATAAACCTGGAGTGTCATGTCAAAAACCATATTAAAAAAAATTATAATGCAAAGGAACACAGAAGCCATCAACCTGCACCTGGTCAGAGTTTATCCTGGTCAGTGCATCCCAAATCAAAGTTTCTTCAAGAAAGATTTATAATCAAAATGAAATGTTGATTAATTCCCTTTCTACATAACATGCTCAGGTAAAAATAAGTAATAAATCAAATCAAATAACAGATCTGTAGTGGTATTGTTATTCTCCCTACATGTAGATGGGACACTACCAAGGAATTACATGTAAATCAATAACAAGTACAGTACATATAATAAAATTATCTATTAATAGTTTACACCTATGTAATGAGAAACAGTGTAGGGTTACTTAATTTTCTTTTAGGAATTCAAAACAACGCCATGTCATCACATGGGTTAAACCCTATGGATCCAGTATTCCTAATTTGGACTCCACCACACTAACCGCAATGAAAAATGTTGTTCCTTATAAGTATAATGTATAATCCATTATTGACCAAAAGTGAGGTTAATATGGCTGCATATTGGCCAAGGTCTTTTTTGCATTCTTATTGACTAACACATGCTCAAGGTCAATAAAAATGCAAAATTGATTAGGGCCAATATGCAGGCATCTCAACCGAACAAGCTTGGTCAATAAGGGATTTAATTTATAGCCATTTTGCTTTGTTTTTTTTTTCTTCACAGGACAACATGTGAAATCCCAAGCAGGTAAGATACGCCCATCTTGCCTGCTTGGGTAGCCAATCAGAACTCAGGATTCATCTCAACTGGCCTGCTAATGGAGCCAGCCATACCTGTATAGCTATAACATTAGCAGTGACAGTAGTGCATGACGAAACAGGAACTGTAGAATATTTGAGCCACTTTTAAACAGGAAGTGTGAATCTGAAGCAGTTTTCTTCCTCACTGTTGAAAAAATGAACTGGTAAGGTGTCAGATCTTTGCAGTCTGTATCTGAAAAATCTCGTGTATGGTCATTACACTACAAAGCTGTTTCGATGCAAGCCGCTTTGCTGTGTATCGAAGGTGATTCATTTTGCTTCAAAGTCGTTTCACCATCAGTTGTTTCACTGCATATAAAAGTCAAATTGCTCCAACTTAATTCTTGTAAATGATGGTTGTTATATGAAAATATAAGCTTCCAACTGAAATGTCATGTTTTGAAACTCTTCATATAACAAGATTTCACCTGAATTCTCGAGTTATATTACCTGATCAAAAGCCCCACTGTGAATGATGAGAAAAAGACCGTCTCTAATTCAATATTATTATTTCTTCATTTAACTTAACTAGCATAGGTACTAAGGAATTTTTGCAATAAACACTATTATAACTATCTTTAACGTATTGACTAATGCAAAGCGAATGACTCCGGGTTCTAAAAATATGTATCCTGTTTCTGAGTGAAAATGGCTTGGTGGCAAGATGACCCAGACTGGTGGCGAGATGACTATAATTACTTTGTAGCGGAACTACCCAATATTTGCAAATATTACAATGTTTAGCCGGGTTGTAATACTCTCACCTGTAAGGAACATTTGGTACTCCCAACATTGGTCCCACATCGTCAGCTGCAAGCTTGTAAACTTCCCCAGCTGGATTGAACGGATTAATAGATATCTCAATATTAACAGCATCGTTTGTGTTATAAACAGCATTGCTTCTTTGGCAAAACTTTCTACCGACACGGTAATTCAATACAGCAACAATGTCTCCGACCTGAAGATAATTGTAAAGTTTCACACAGACGGAATTCCACAAGCAGAGTGAAACGGTCGCTGATCGATCCTCGAGTTCAAGATAAGCCTGGTAAGGGTAGTTAGTTTTCTTGTCGATTGACTTTCCGTAATGATTCAACCTTGATTTTCCCACTATTCGTCCGATCAACGCTGGGAATGGACGCTTGAGAGCTTTCCAAAACGTTGCAAGGTCGAGAATAGTTATCGACTTTTCAATCCTCGTTTTCAAGGTTAAATCCGGATTGCTGAGCCAGATTTCACCAAAGCAGTCCTCATCGTTCCATAATGGCAGATAATAGCCTCTGTGTGCTGCTAGAGGTAGCTTCTGTTTCTCACGAAATGTTGCATTCGTATGAAAGTCAATTTCTTTGAGGGAAGGATCATCGCGGTTTATGCATATATCCGACGTACAACTTAGAATTTCGATACTGCGAAGTACAACGTAGGACCTATCATCCAGAGATTCTTCATCGTCCACACAACTGCATTGGCTTACTGAAATGATCGAGTTTGGTTGCAATTTTTTCCCATGTACAAGATGGTTAAAAGCGTTTGACAATAAACAGGTGGCCTTGTAACGGCCGTCTGTGATGACGATATCGAATACATCGGTCCCTTCGAAGTCCACGGTACGTAAATGTATGTCTACGATGTACCTGTATATATCCAATACTTTGACAGTGAATTTCTCCTGACTTTCAAGACTATTAGCGATGCTTTTAAGGCGTGAAATACAATCAACGGTCAAGTTGAGTAGCTTGTCCGCCATTTTGAGAACATTCTGCCCCAGTTTCTCAAACGATTGCTCGCCAAGAAAGTCTGCGTGTCAACTGTTGTTTTCATGCGCGGTAGGCGTCTTCGAAGGTGTGAGGAAAAGACGATCAATATTTATGGTGAGATTTTTTGTTGAACGTACAAGTTATGGCGAAAATCATTGAGTGTGTGCCAAACTTTTCCGAGGGACGAAATAAAGAAGTGATTGATGCTATAGCACAAGCGATAGCCTCCGTTGACGGTGTAACGCTTCTTGACGTAGATCCAGGTGCCTCGACCAATAGAACCGTCTATACTTTTGTTGGCTCGCCTGAAAGTGTAGTTGAAGGGGCGCTAAACGGAGCAAGAATGGCAAGGGGAATTATTGATATGAGGAGACATGAAGGTTTGTTTAAAGTAAACAAATTAGAGATCGATGCCCTCTTATCCTTGTTCGGCCTGTCTCGCGTCTAATCGATCCTTTGTATAATAATTTTTGTAATACGTACTGGAGGCATAATTTTTATTTTGCGAAAATATTGGAAACTAGACAGCACACCAGAAGGGCTTTGTTGAGTAGAATTTTTGAATTGTCAATAATTTTGTCCAAAATTTATTGAAAGGCCATTGAAATAATCACTTCGCCTTAGGCGAATAATTGGTAAATATGAAAATGGCTCAATTTTGCATATTTAATTTTTCTGTCATTTTGTTCAAGAAGCTATATATCACACGAGGAGCCCTGGGTTCCTGGTCACAGTAGTTAATTTTTATTTGTGTATATCCCCATATCTTAACACTTTTTATTTTTCTTCCAAAATTGTATGATCTGCTACATTTTATGCAGGAAATCTTAATCCATGTTCTATTATTATATGTTCAATAATGTACAGAATGTTCTATATGGACATAGAATGCTCTATAATTGGACAACCTTGCAGTAAATTCTGTTGTTTTTATATAATTCTGTTATTTTTGTACAGGTGAGCATAAGAGGCTCGGGGCATTAGATGTGTGTCCCTTTGTTCCTGTTCAGGGTGTTACCATGGAAGACTGTGTTGAGTGTGCTAAAACATTTGGAGAGAGGGTAGCCAAAGAGCTTGGAATACCAGGTATTATCTAAAACTGATCAGTTTCATAACAGATTGAAATTAATTATCATATAGTTCTGCTATCCTTTTTAAATGTGTCTTGAAAGAGAGACAGTTGAATCTCTGGTACAAATTAAATGTAGTTTATGACATTGGAAAGGACATATTACATTAAATTCTGGCTGAGCATTGATTGGTTTCGGTCCCATTGCTTTGGATACACAATTAATGTGGAGCCAAAACCTTTGATTGATGCATGTGCAGTAACTCCTCACAAGTAATGTTACATTTTACGACAGTTCATTGTATATTATATATAACCATACTCAGTACGTTCATTTGGCATCGGAGGTAGGAGAATTCTCCGGCTACTACGAAGAATTCTCCCGTCAAATTTAGATGGCCTAAGCTATTTTTAAATTTGTACATGGAGTGCTTTCAGAATATTCTCCTGTTACTTTACACAATTCTCCTGCTGCTACAATTCTTATGGAAAACCCTGCATAGTAGGCTGAGTTCAGTGATTCTCTCAACAATGCAGACTTGTAGAGAGAGAACTCAGAATCGTATTGAGAGAATCAAGATGCACCTTGTGAGAAATGAGATGAGAGGTGCCAACTTACCTTTGAGCAGCACTGTAACAACAACTCTTAGAATGTAAGCACTAGCTGTCATTTATACTTGACATTTTTATTAACAATTAATTTAAGTTACATTTGTAGTGTAAAATTACCAAGGCGTGAAGATGCAAGAGAGCCTCAAAAAGCAGTTGAGGTGTGAGAGACTGCCACATGTAGCAAAAGCTGGCACTTCTGTTGGAACATGTCCTAACAAGTAAATAGGCTATAAAGGCAAAAAATTGACCAAGGAATTAGAAAATACCTGGCATGAAAAGTTTTGAGAGTAATCATATTTTAAGAGCATAGAACACAATTCAGTGACATACCAAGCAGTTTTGATTCCAAAGATTTGATTTACAAGGAAGGGGGTTGGATGATTTTGTCTTGGTAGCTGGGCAAGAATACCATGCAGTGTGCTCCATTTTTTCTTTTGAAATTTGTCCAGGTAGATGATTCTAATGCTCTGTTTGTAGAAAATATTTTGGTATCCCATAATTCACCACCTCCCTCCTTGATCGGAAATAAAATGGATTGGCCCCTATAAATACTTAACTTTTTTCTTTCAGTATACTTATATGGCTATGCCTCAACACAAGAATACAGAAAGGCAGTTCCACAGATCAGAGCAGGAGAGTATGAAGGACTTGCAGAAAAGGTTAGTGGAAAAGATCCATACATGTATAAAGACACTAATTTATATAGGTATTTTGTGTCGAAATTAATAGGTCTTTGTCAAAATTAATTCAGTGTAATTTGTGACTTCTGTTAAGTTTGTTTGGTATTGTTGTGATTGGTAGTTGGCTAAAGAATCTCAGGTCGCATTCCTTGTTTTTCTATCAGAAGTGAAATTCCATTTTTGATAAGTTAATTGCATATATGTACTGTACATCACCTTTTGATTAAATAGGCTTAAATGTAATTTAAGCTAGTTAACTACGAGGAGCAATGTTATGTGTTTTTTCCTTTGGGGGTTTCATCCTACGGCGTAACATCAGTCAGCGTATCATCAGTCAGCGTATCATCAGTCAGCGTATCATCAGTCAGCGTATCATCAGTCAGCGTATCATCAGTCAGCGTATCATCAGTCAGTTTATCATCAGTCAGTATGTCAGTTGTCAGTGTTTGTAGCGGTTAGCGGTTGTAGCGGTTAGCGTGCTTTTTCTACTGGTGATCTTATCACCATTTGGCATCTGTGGCATCTGGTATATTTGTCAGTGGTCCACATGTGGGGCAGTGTGTTTGGATCTACAGATGACTTACAAGAAAGCAGCATATTGTCATTTCGGGCATGCAGCAGGTAGCCATCTTGGCATGTAACCTTCATGGTCAGCGGAACCCTGGTGCAGTTGATTGGGACGACGGCCAGCGGTCTTCTCCTGATGCCTTGGTTCATCGTATGCATTGTGTACTTTTAGTGTGTACGTTGCCTTCCAAGTTGGCAGTTGCTTGTGAGTTGTTCTCATCCGTTCTTCGAGTTTCCCTCCCTCCCTATTGCCCTTGGTTTTTCATAGTTGTTTTTTTTGTATTTGTTTGAGTTATATTATTGGTTCTGTCATTGATATATTATTATGTTATTAGTTATCTAGTTATTAATTTATTCATTTATTTATTTTATTATTTATTTATATATTTTATTATTTTCCACTGACTCTGCTTAGTGTGACAGGTGCCCAGTGTGTGGTGTAGGGTGTGGGGAGGGCTCGTGGCTGGGAAGGCGGGCAGTGCCTGCTGGCTGGGCGGTCTTCTTAGGGTGGGGGGGTTTGGGCTGGCGGCGAGAGTCATTCAGGCCCATAGTCTCCTGGGGCACCTAACCTCCATTTTGCGACGAGTGTTGTTAATATGTGTAATCAAATGGTGACGACTGAAATAGGGGAATAATTTCATGCGTGTTTTGTGATCCAAATTCTAATTAACAATTAGATTATGAACTTGAGATTTAAGTAAAAATCAAAATAAACAAATCATGTGTTAGTAAAAAAAAATACCAAAATACCAAATCTTCCTGTGAAACTATGCTAAAGCACAAAGACATCGCCAGGCATTTTGAAAACGATCTTTGGCCAAGTGTTGTGTAATGGCTGTTAGTCTGTAGTAGCTCAGCCAATCAGATTGTGGCATTTGCATTTATAGTATACTAGTAGATGTTTACTAATAGTTATTATATTTTGGATAAAACGCAAGTGATACCATTCCCTAATTTCATGAGTACACCATTAGATTATCTATAACTATTAATATGTGAGCATGTTCTCCTTAAAATTTTCAAACCAAGATGTCATTTTGGCACTGTAGGAGAAATTACCATAACAACATTGTAATTCTGTTAAATTCATTATAGTGCTAATTAATATATGTTATGTAATGTTAATTATGTTAATGTTGTGTATGTGCAAGTCTGTTGTCATCGATTGGAGTGGCTCTTACTTTGTTTTAATTTGGTTTTGCTCCAGTTAATTAAAAAACATAGTGATTGTGATACTATAGATTAGCTGTTTCTGTCATGTGCATCTTAGCAGAGTGTGGGGAATCAGTGAAAAATATATGAAATAAATTATAATAATTGTTCTTAGGATCCTCAAACTTATAATGTATACAATGTACCTCCAGCGACAGATAGTCTTAATTGGTAGTATAATTATCTGCTATTACTGTACATGGCAAAAAACCGTTGAACAGGTACACATATAGTCACAACTTATCAACGCTCTCCTTTCCATTCACATGTACATTGTTGATTTTCTAAACAACAAGTTTGGGTAAGTCAGTGTAAGACAAAAGAAGATGCAATATTTATTAGAAATGAGGACACTTTTAAAAAGCCAAGCTTTTGTAACTACACCCATTTAACCAACAATCACTGAAACCTTTTTGATTCTTTTTTTGAACAGATCAAGAAACCTGAGTGGAAACCTGATTATGGCCCTGCAGAATTTGTACCAACCTGGGGAGCCACAATAGCTGGTGCTAGAAAGTTTTTGATTGCCTACAATGTGAATATTCTAGGCACAAAGGAGCAGGCTCATCGCATTGCACTCAATGTGAGAACACAAGGGCGTGGGCCTGATAAGGTTTGTCAAAGTTTTACAGCACTATATGTTGCTGTTTTATTTGATCACGACAATAAGATAATAATAATATATAGAATTAATAGTTGTTGAAGGACTCAAAGTGGACTTCTTTCCTATGTTCATATTGAGGATGCGTGAGTTTGAAAATTCCTAATTTATTTTACAAGCGGGCTAACAAGTGTGACCATGTGGTATAAAATGTTACTGTGCATTGTGTCTGTTTTATTTGGTCACTGTCTGGTTCAATAACAAAGTGACATACTCTTTTGGACCTTGGAGAATGCAAAGACAAAGTGGGACTTTCGTTCAAGGCATTTACAGAAACGTTAAAAGGTCCTCCCTGAATTGAAGCGCCTTGGAAAAGAGTCAGGGGCTGCTGCGTTCTGGACTCTTGTACTGTCTTTAATAATGGCATTCAGAGTCAAAGCCTTGGAACTACTTACTTGGTATCTTGAGGCCCCCGGAACTCCGGGGTATGCACTCCGCATGTTGGAAATGTTTCTTTGTTGTTGATCCGACAGAGTGCTGTAGTTGTTCAGGCTTAACGTCTTTGTGCCCAGAGATTTGCATAATATGTGTTGGCGGTACTCCTTGGTCATTCAGTTTCTGGTTTATCCTTTTCCTTCCACTATGACTGGTGAGGGTTTTAGCATCTAATCCAGCTTTTTCTGCCATGGTTTTTATAAGTGACTTGAGTTTGTTAACTCCCATGGAGCTGGCTTGAGCCAAGGTTTTGTATTTGTAAGGTTCTGATATAAACTTTCTTGCGTCTGATCTGGAATTCCGAATAGCATACACGCTTTCGAATAGGCACCCCGCCAGCGTAATACAATAACATCAATGAATAATAAGGCATATCACGTCACATCCTCCTTCCTTTAGGCAGTGACCACAGAAACAGTAACAGTATAGAGAAACAATATAAAAGAGTAATGTAAGTTTCGAGGCCACAGTCAAAGACCTTCATGACTTTGGGACTTCCTCGCCCGATTAGTATTTAATATAGTCCTTGAAGCGGATTGGCCCATTAGTGAACTGTTAGGTCGTTCTGATGGCAGTGTGCCAGGGGAGGATGTAGTTGTGCTGGAAGACAATGTAATGTCCTTTTCGGACATGTTTGCCGTTGGTGACTTAATGGTTGGCTTGCTTGGTGTTGTCGGGTCACTCTCGTACTCTTGTGGTGGAACACTGTCTGCCCTTATCTTAGCCGTTATCTTAAGTCCACCCGGTTGCGCCTGTACGTATGGTCGTTTGCCTCAATCTCGTATGACCGCTCGTCGAGGCGTTTCTTCACGACAGCTCTGTCCCATGTTTTATTTCCGAGCTGGAATGACAGTATGCGCACCCATCGCTTTACTCTAACGCTTCCAAGTCTTCCGCGTGCTGGTCGTAGTAGTTTGCCTGTTTGGCCTTGGAAATCTTCCTAGTTTCTTTGGTTTTTCCGTGTGCATTCCGTATGGCTTGAGCAACTCCGATGTAGGCGGTAAATGAGTTTTTGTGCGACAGCCAAGAAAGCGTTGTGCCGGGCTTGTACCCATTGATTCCGAGAATGTGTTTCTATGGGACATAAGTATCACCCAACTAGTGGACTAATGCAAATGCCGCAGTCTGATTGGCTACGCTACTTGAGGACTACTAGTAATAGTCCTCGAGTAGTGAAAGTCGTGACGCTTTCTATCGTTTTATTCCCAAATAACTATTTTTTCGACTGGCATTTGCGAACTTTATTATTGCCTTTTCTGTCCGACTAGTTGGGTGATACTAAAACAGTTAGACCCTTCGCCCTCACGGGCTACGGGTGCAATTTTTAAATAGTGCAAAGAATGGATGCCCCCATCTGCCTTCGGCTTGCGTAGCAGCGTCTTCGCTTTCTTTACTGTGGCTTCAGTAGCTCGGTTCGCTTGCTGATGTCCCGGACTGCTGGGGCACACGGTAAAATTCCCGCTCCTCTGCAATTTCTGAAATTTGTCTGAGGAAAACTGAAGGCCGTTGTCTGTCACGATGCTGTTAGGAATGCCATAACTGCCAAAATGTCCCTTGAGCTTTCTTATCACGGTTGAAGCTTTCTCATCTTCAAGATAGTTGATCTCAAAAAAATTGGATAAGTAATCACTGACCACCAGGTACTCTTTACCATTTAGCGTGAAGAGATCGGCTGACACTTTCTCCCAGAGTCTGTCCGTGGCAGGGAGACTTCTCAGGGTCTCCATGGGTTGGCGACTATATACATGCTTTCTCGTGCTCTGCGAAAGCACCCGTTGATCCCGATGTGGGAGTTGTGAAGCTCTTCTCGCATCAGGGGCTTTAGTTCTTTGGGGATCACCAATCGCTCGCCTTGTTAGAGAAAGCCGTCATGCACGGTCAATTCATCTCGAATACTGTGGTAGGGGGTAAAGATTGCCAGTACCTTGGCCCCGTCATACAGTTACCCATTCAGTATGTACCAGTTTAGCTTCAGAAGTCTTCATCTCGTGCTGTTGACTCCCTGCTCAGGGTATCAGCTAGAAACATCTGCAATCCAGGCCTGTAGACAATGTTGATATCGTACTTCTGTGTCTTCAGTAGCATTCCCTGGTGTCGTTTGGGAGCACTCCCCAGGGGTTTCTGAGCAATTGCTTCCAGTGGCTTGTGGTCGCTGATAACTGTTACCAGTCGGCCATATACGTACTGGTTGAATTTGGCAAGGGCAAAGACTGCGGCTTTCATCTCTTTTTCAATGAGTGCGTACCTGGTTTCGGTGTTCGCTGGCCATTTTGTAAGAGGGCTGGAGATCATGCTCTTGATCGTCTGGAAGGCTTTGTTGTGTATGCTATTCCACTACCATTCGACACCGTGGTGCGTTAGCTGTCTAATCTACTAGAGTACGCCTAACTGGTTGGGTATGAACCTTGCGAGATAGCTGACGAAACCGCACAGTGTGCGCACTCCCTTAAAATCTGCTGGTGGTGGCATCTTCACAATGGCTTCCACTTTCTCGGGAACCGACCTGACACCTTCATTCGTGACTTGGTGACCAACATAGTTGATTACCAGGCATCGCGGCGTCAGTTTCGACTCTTTTAGCTTGATTCCTTGCTCCCGGTATCGGTCGAGGAACGCCACTAGCTTACGGTCATGGTCTTCTCGCACCTCTTCATCAGTGTTGTCAGCGCCATAGATGACCATATCGTCTTGTATTGTTAGCAGGCCAACTAGCTTGTTAAGGGGGCTGGGTATGGCGCTTTTGGAATATCTGAGACGATATGGACAGACCAAATGGCAGCCTCTTCCAGCGATATCGCCCAAAGGGCGTGTCGAAGGTAGTGAGTTTCGCTGATTGTTCGTCCAGAACCACGTGCCAGTAACCATTCTTTGCATCAATCTTGGTAAACATCTTTGCCTTTGCTAGCTCAGGTAGCACGTCATCAATGAATTGGATGGAATACCTCTCTCGCTTGAGGGCTTTGTTTCGTGGTTTGGGGTCAATGCAGATGCGCAGATCACTCGACGGTTTGGTGGCGATGACCATGTTGCTAACCCAGTCTGTCGATTCGTCGACAGGCGCAATTACCTCAAGTTCTGTTAGGTGATCGAGGTCTGTTTGCACTATGGACCTCAGGGCGAATGGCATGCGTCTGGAAGGTTAAACGGTTGGCGTGACATCAGGATCGATAGTCATGTGTTGCTTTCCTTCAAGGATTCCAACGTCTCCGGAGAAAACGTCGCTCAGGGAGTATGTCGCCCACTCATGACGAACTGACGACATGGATTTGAAGTTGTCCCGTTTTACTTCGATTACATTCATGTTTTGGATGGCGCTTGACCCCAGTAGTGGCATTAGATTCTCTTCCACGTTAACAAACACGATCTTGTAGGTCTTGTCTGTCTTGGAGTTGCGTATCTTGAGACACTTGGTTCCCTTTGGTCTTAATTCGGTTTTGTTCCACATGACCAGTTTCTTGCCTGTAGGCCCCAATGCCTCCTTGTATACGTATTTCATTGGCAGCACATTTACCGAAGCGCCACAATCGACGTGTAACTTAACTGGATTTCCGTTAAGTAGCATTTCGGCGCTGATTGGCTCTGCAGCTGGTCTGTTGCTGTCATCGACTCATTTCGCGGTTTCGCGGTTTCGTGCTTCACAGTCACGCATTCCATGCAATCCGAGCCGCTTGAGCTCTCATAGGTGTTTTCTGAAACACCATGGGTTTGTGTCTTTCGTCTGTTCTATTGTAGCCAGACATCGGCAAAATGGTTCTTTCCACACGCGGAGCAGACGTTTTCCCCATGCTGGACAGTGGTCGCGGCCGGCTTAATGTATTTGACCACGATATCTTTTTTTTTTTATTTTTTTTTTTATTTTATTTTATTTCAATATTTTAACAGGAACATCTATTTAGCATAGCTAGTTTAAGTAGAGTCCTGTGTAACATAATATTACAAAATACAAAAAAAATAAGAATTACATTACAGGTTACATATAAAGACAATTAAATTTGAAGTCGTATTCCCAATTCATTCTAAGTCTTGAAAAAACGTTTCGCTTTAGTTTTAAACTCTACAAGAGTCATGCTCTTTCTTATAGTAAGCGGAAGCGTGTTAAATGTGCGTGCTCCATTTATGCGAAAGCTACCTTGGTATTTACTAGTTTTAGCTAGAGGAATGCGCAGCAGGTCTCGATGTCTGGTATGATAACTGTGTATTTCTCTAGCATGCTTAAATTCTCCAATGAGATATTGTGGGGCCAAGCCATTAATAGATTTGAAAACTAAGATAGACTTTAGATAGTCCCGCCGCTTTTGCAGGTCGGGCCAGCTGAAGATATTCGGTAATTCGACAAACTCAACAATTCTGCCTTCAATGATACTTGCAGCCCGCCGATGGAGTTTGTCTAGGTATGCTTTGTTACCCAATCCACAGCTGTCCCAAACACTGCAACAATAGTCAAAAAGTGGTAATACCATTGCATTATATAGTATGATACAAGCGTGTCTAGGTAGGACTTTGCGTGCCCTACGTAACATACCTAGGCGCGAGGAGATCTTTTTACCTATGTACTCTACATGATCTTTCCAAGAAAGGTTTTGATCAAGTATGACTCCTAGGTATTTGAACTTATCAACCCATTCAAGGCTGTGACCATTGGCCTGAATACTAAAATCATTAACTGAAGCAAGCCGCTGGTGTGTTCCTATCAGCATCATTTTGGTTTTGCCTATATTCAGAGACAAAAAATTAGCGCGCAGCCAATGTATAACATTAGCTAGGTCTAATGTTAAATTATTCTCGATAGTTGAAACTGACTTATTAGCAAAGTAAAGTAAGGTGTCGTCTGCATATAATTCTACATTGCAGATGCTAACGGCACTAGGTAGATCATTTACATACATTATAAATAATAGAGGGCCTAGTACGCTACCTTGTGGTACCCCAAAAGTGACCGATTGATGGTCAGAACTAATACCATTAATGCATATGCTTTGTGATCTATCTGTAAGGTAGGATTTAAACCATTGTACGGCTGATCTATTAAAGCCAAGTGCAGATAGCTTATCTAATAATAAATTGTGATCGAGAGTGTCAAATGCTTTACTCATGTCCAAAAAAACAAGTCCTGTGAGTAAGCCATTGTCAATATTGTTCAGGATAGAGTTTGTAATATGCGTAAGACAGGTAGTAGTAGAGTGCAGAGGACGGAAGCCAGATTGTAGGTGAGACAGGAGTTTATGCTGTTGTAGATAAGCATATACCATCCGGTGCACAGCCCGTTCGAGGATCTTTGAGAAGACCGGTAACACAGATATTGGTCTATAGTTAGCGGGATCCGTCCTGGGCCCAGACTTATGGATTGGAGTAACCATAGCATGCTTCCACTCAGATGGTACAGCGCCTTCGGCTATTGATCTATTCATAAGAACAGTTAGAGGCTTCGCAAGAGCTTCGGCACCGTCCTTTAGGAGTCGTGCTGGAATATCGGCAAAGCCTGTCGGTTTATTGATTTTTATTACCTTTAACTGTTTAAGTATAAATTCCTCAGATATTGGTGACAGCTTGAAGACCGCTGTGGGGCTGACTTGTAAATTCCTTAGCACTGGAGAGATAGATACAGTTGGAAGTGTTTCACGAAGACGCGCAATAACAGTTCTAAAAAAGGTCCCAAATGTAGAGTATCTGCATGGTCTTGAATTCCCGTTTGCGATGACTTGCTTTGTCACGGGCCAGTCTGGCTTGTCACGCTGTCTTCTTATATTCCTCCCTTCTTTCATTTCATGAATCGTTTCTTCCTGTCCTTGCTTGTCCAGGTCTTTTAACTTCGGTTTGGTCACTTCGCTCGCCAAGCACATGTCCACGCATTCGGAGAGGGAAAGCTTTTTCGTTTCTTCCTGTCCTTGCTTGTCCAGGTCTTTTAACTTCGGTTTGGTCACTTCGCTCGCCAAGCACATGTCCACGCATTCGGAGAGGGAAAGCTTTTTCCTTTGCAGCAAACGCTTTCGAATTTCGTTGTCCTTGACGCCGAAAACAATGCAATCTCTGATAAGGGAGTTGTTGAGACAGGTACTGAAATTGCACGTCATGCTCCAGCATGCGGAGCTCTGTGATATAAGCAAAGACGGACTCGTTGTCCCTTTGTTTTCTACTGTTGAACTCCCCTAAGGCGAACTTGTCAAAGGCTGCGATAATCTCCTTAAGGTTTCCTTTCTCGGCGTCGGTTAGATCCAAGGCTCTCTGGGAATTTCTGAATTGTTTTCGACTTCCTCTGCCTTGGCGACGTTTTTTAACTTAAAACAAATTAGAGTTTACGATGTACGACGCGCTTTAGTCATGACTACAAACACTACCACAAGCTGAGCTTGCAGTTGTTGTGCGACTTCAGTCGGACCTGAATTGTTAAATTTACACCTAAATGGAAGGAAAGCTCAATTGGTACCACGGCTTATAGTCGTGACTTTGAAAGCTTCATTCTCCGACCCCATAAGGACATATTTTGTTTGAAGATCGAATAAAACACAATCTGTGTTTCATCCATTTCACCGCCATGAAGAACAATTAAATATTCTACTTGACCTTCTACAGCTCGCGGGTGACGTCATTGTTAACCCTTATTTGCGTAATATTGCGCAAGAATGTAATTTTGTCATTGGAGAAAACAGGAAAAAAAAGAAAACCATTTTAAGATTGGGATTGCCACGGGCATCCCAGTAATAAATAATTAACCTCGTTCGTTCGATCATTACAAGGAAATCTCAGACCTCAGCCTTGACGTATTTATCTAGCTACAAGGCCTCGGTCCGAGATTTCCCTGTAATGACCTCACTCTCGGTTAATTAACAACTATTCACCGAAGTGGAGGTGGCTAGGGGTGGATATTTACCGAGCCGCGAAGCGGCGAGGTAAATATCCACCGCTAGCCACCGACACTGAGCGGCGGAGCGAAAAATTCGCACGTTGCTGGGAGGTAAATAGCACGAGATATTCGGAGTTTGACTAGCCAATCAGAGTGCACCTTCAACGCTATCCACTGTTTTAGTATATACTAATAAGTAGTATAGACTGTATTGTGCCTGATGATTCATATTATTATGCACCTGATGTCTAGTAGTTAAAATATCAGGGGGAAAAAGTGGGAAACCTCAAATTCAATAAATCCCGCAGTTTCTCTGAGATTTACCTGCCTCTTTTTACTTGTCTTAGCTTTTTGTTAACTACTATTTGTTCAATTGATTTTACATTGATTCTAAAAATATGATTGTAAGTCAGACAGTACCGAAGCGGCAAATGAAAAAATATGCTAACAGAAAATTGTGGAAAATTGTAATATGTAAGTACATGAAACCTGGATGCATTTTTGTCCATGCAATCATTTTGTGCCATATTTTTTCTGTCAGCCTGGGCGACTGGCAGAGTGTCAAGGTGTGGGATGGTACCTCCAAGAAGAAAACCTTGCTCAAGTGTCGCTGAACTTGCTTGATTACCATCAGGCGTCGATACACACTGCATTTGAAGAGTGTGTCAAGGATGCCAAGGTATATAAATATTATTATGTAATATCAAGAGAAAATGAGATAATCTTTCCTCGTTTTCCCTTAGTAATATCAGAAACATGTAAGTGCTTTTGAATGTCTTTAACCGAAGTTTGTTGACATTTTTTAATCGAGTACCATTTTTGAAAATCAAGATTGGCTCCAGTAGCCTGATGTACGTTTCAGGAAATACCCACCACTGCTCAAAACATGGCCGACGCATTGTTGTTCCAAATGCATGTTGTTTGTGAAAGAATAAAGAAAATTAAGGATGCTTCTTGGTTACCCTAGGCAACTGGTTGATTTTTGTCTGAGAGTATTAGCGCGTAATAATAATAATAATAATAATAATAATAATAATAATAATAATAATAATAATAATAATAATAATAATGATAATATTAATGATAATATTGGCAGAAATTTTGCAGAGTTTTGACATAATTGGAAAATTCTAGATAAATGAAGACTTTTTGTTTTTGTGCAGGAATTGAACCTTGGTGTCTGTGGCTCTCAGATTGTTGGCCTTGTCCCTTTAGAAGCCATGCTATTGGCAGCTGACTTCTATATCAAAAATGAGAACCTCTTTATACTCGGTGAAGATCAAAAGATCCGTTTGGTATGTACTCTACAGTGGTACTACTGGCTGAGAGAAGTACATATTCAGAATTGTTGCTTACAGCATCTTCCTCTTTTTATTCGTTCCCCATCTTTCCCCCTTTCCACTCTAAGATATCACAAGCGGTATATGCAAATTTCGCACACAATAATGGTGAGACGAAAGGATGAGAATTACAGACATTGCTATCTACTCTCGCTTAGTACAAATTCTCCTTGATAGACTCTAGAAGAAGGATGATACAAATTCTCCAGCCTCAGGTTACAAGCTGTAAATGGTGTAATGGTTTTTAGGCTTTATATGCTCATGCATTTGAGGTGAAAAGGTAAAACAATTGTTAGTATATACCAACTCAGCAACCTTGGCATTTTGAGCAATGTGATTGGCTCTCCACCTCGGAATATTCGACACTATCCACCTCCTAGGATGAGAAGAATGCTAGGGCTTCTGAGTAATCCTTGTGCCAGTGAGTTTTTGTTTGGAGAAAAATTAAAATGGCGTCCAAGCTACCGAATTATGACCGTCGTCAATTCTCGCATTACAGCTTGTACGAAGTTTTCCTAGGGAAATTAAGCAAAACGCGACCCCGATAAAACGTTGATCGGGGCTTCAAACCATAGCGCAAATGAAGGACAATAAAACTGCATGTGCAATATAAAGTCTCTTTGTCGTACGAATTACGGTTCAGTAATTGAGATTTTTTCTTACCGGCTGTGTTATCCTCGGCGTCGTCGCAGTGTTTTTGTTTCAGCTCCCTACTTAGGTTGCTTCGTTGGTATATGCTAAAACAAGTATTCTTTTCAATTTAGGTGAATAGTGGCTTAAGGAATATTCACCTCGCTGCTTCGCGGCTCGATAAATGATATCCTGCCACTAGTCACCTCGATTTCTGAGAATACTTGTTAAGTAGCTGGGCTGCACCTGTTGTGTGATAATTAAAAGCACAAGGAGTCAACAGAGAATTTCTCCTTTCCATGTTACTACACTGAAAAAGAAACTGACTGTGATAATTGAACAAAATGATCATCTCAAAGATGATGAATTGTTAAAAACCGAGTTCTCCAAATTGATTTAAAACAAAATATATGGCACTCACTTAGGAGAATTCCTACTCAGATCTTGGGAGTGAAAGTGTAGGTCTTTTATCGCTGGATTTTGTTTGGATTCACTTTTTGTTGTTGTTCTCATCTCCCTGTCACTGATCCGACAATCAGGGGCCAAAATTCTGCTCCTCACCGTTGAAAACTTTGAAGTGAATATGATTTTATTAAAACTTGCAACAGCCAGTCACTTGTCGGATGCCAAATCCCGATAAAACCAAATGCTACAAACGGAGCAACCGTAAACTGAAACAGACAGTTTTTCAGTACAGAAATCGAAAAACCCAATTTAACGATAGCTAAAAGCGCCAAACCGAAAATCATAATGCCTCGCCAATGCGTCACCCCCCACCCCCACCCCCCTTTGCAACCAGCCGAACTCTCTGTCCCCCAGAGAGGTAGTAGTTCTACTGTATATTTCACATTTCATTGTTGTTTAATGTGCGTTATTTGCAGGAACTTGCTTTTCCTTTAAGCTCCACGAAGGTTCCATCGTAGATTGTGATCAGTGCACGCCCAATTTCATCTCAACTCATTATATTTTTGCTTCCCATTACTCGACTAACTTTACGGAATTACCGTACTTCAGTAAATCAGGTCGTATCTTTTTGGTCGCTCATTTATTTCATTTGCTGGCTTGTGACCATCCTGAGGAAATGCATGAAGCTGTAGTATGTGTAAAATCTGAACTAAGTGTGTTTTCTGTTGATGCAGGTTGTGGAAAGATTAGGTCTTAGTTCAATAACTCCATTTGATCCAAAAACAAGAATTATCCAGTAAGTTCACTTTGTTTTTCTTTGAACTAGATGTAATAATTTACTGTGAAAGTAGACAGTTAGCCTCCAGCTATGGAACAAGTTTTGCAGCTTCCATAGTCTTATACACGTGTACATTCCAACAGGCATTTTTCTTTATTTTAAGGTACATGATCGGTAGTCATGAAGTGGGACCTCTTGCATCAATGTCCCTTCAACAGTTTATCTTCAGTCTGGGATCACGATCCTCAGCTCCAGGAGGGGGATCTGCGTCAGCTGCTGTTGCGGCAATGGTAATGCAGCTAATCATAACTTGTGTTCAATCCAGTCACTGCCTAGTCTCCTCCGCAACGCTACTAACGGCGTTAGTGGGGGAGAAGCGTTGCGTGACGATCCTAATAACGGCTGCGGAGGAGACTAGGCACTGCCAGATTAAGTACAGTTAAACGATTTAGGAAAATACCATAGTTACTTAGATATAAGGCGCAGCAATTTTTTTTTTTTGTTCAGAAAAATTTGTTCGCATTAATCTGTTACAAACTCGGGGTGCGTCTTGTAGTCGAATGTTTTCAGTCATGGAAAAGTAATTTCCTAGAGTGTTTTTCGAACTTGGAGCCTGCCAAACGACCTGCATGGCCTAAATAAGAGACAATATATTGGCCTTGAACTACTAGAATTTCTCTTTGCGTTTTCATTTTCTCCTTGTACTTTGCGTCATTCTTATTCACGTGCTTGTCCTCTGCTGATGTGTTCGTGTTTGGTGCTATGTTATTAAGTCTTGTTCTGATGGCCATGCCTCGCATTGCTTCGTATGTTGATATTCCTGTAGCTGGGTGCGGTGTTGTCCTGTATGCAGCAAGCATATCGTGGATCGCATTCTGACGCTCATGTTTCCCTTTACTTGCAGCTGTGCTATTTGTTCAGTCTTGTCAGGAGCTCCTGGTCTTGTTGAGCTTTCCCGTTCACTCTGGGGTGTAGCGGTGATACTTTACGGTGTTGGAACCCCTCTTGCCTTGCGAACTCTTCAAAGTCGTTTGAATTGAAGGGTGCTCCGTTGTCTGATTTTACACGTCTGGGTGTCTCCTTATCGGTTTGAAATGAGGTTGATGATACCCTCTTTACAACTGGATAGAGGGTCCTCTTATCGATAATGACTAAGTTGTAGTGTCCGTCCGGATAAGGACCACCAAAGTTTACGGATACTGTGTCCCATGGTTTGTCTGGTATATTGGGGGGCTTGATTGGTTCTGACTGGGTTTCTTTCGTGGCGACTTGGCATTCATAGCACTGGTCAACCGCGTTGTCGATCATGTTTCCCCTTAGGGTGCTGAAGGTTGCGATCATATCGGCTTTGCTTCCTGCTCCTTCTTTGCTTCTCTGGGCCTTTCCATCGATGAGCGAAGAGTATTTTCGTAGTTTCTTTCAATCCTCGTTGCCGATGTTGTGACCACACGCCATACTAAGAGGAACTGAATATTTATGACCTAAGGTATTCAGATTGGATGCTATAGGTTGGAACCTCGCAGTATAATGCAATTGTAACTAAACAAGCCTTGTTAAGTTGTAGCAAAATTCCATTGCGAAATTCCAATGTCTCGTTTTGCTTGTTTTGCCACAGGGAGCTGCTCTGGCAACCATGGTTGGCTGGTTGAGTTATGGCAACAAGAAGTTTGAATCGCTTGATTCACAAATGAGAGAACTCATACCGCCTCTTAGACAGGCCATGTTGGACTTCATCCCCTTGATTGATGCTGATACAGATGCATTCAATGGTTTTATGGTGAGAACATAAGATGGTTCCTTTCATTGAGACACTGCATGTGCCATGTTGTTGTGGGTGGGGTCTCCCGCATGTTGAATCAGAGATTCTAGTGGTTTTGATTTGGGGTGATAATCAGCATTTTGGTCTTCACCCTTTTAGGGTCACCCTTGACACCAGATGGGCTGCTCAGATTTTAGAATTGGTTGTGGTTAAACTGTGTAGCCTTACGTTGTGAATCAATCTTACACAATTAATTTATTCGCTTTCGAGTTTTGTAAGTGCGGGTACATTTTACACAGAAGAAACGGATTCCCTCCTTGCGGATCGAAAACTATGGAATTTTCCTTGGGCCACATTTGATAAAAACCCTGTTTATATGAGGTGAAACAGTTCAGTTAGGCGGAACTTGGCCCGCTTTACCGAAATGTCCGGACCCGCTAATACCTATTTTGTTTGGTAATAAGTCTTCTTTTATATAATGGAAGTTGTGCTGGAAAAATAATCATTTAAACGCTTCAGGTCGCTTTACCTGATTGAAAGGTGTCCCAGTCTATGGCTTCCTCCGCGTCTTGTAGTTCAGCTCTGAACTGTTCGTGTAACATGTACTCGTTCATATATCATATACCTGGCGGCCATATAAAGAAGCGTATTGTATTAACATATTCATCGTGATATCTGCTTGCAAAATGTATTTGAGATGGAATGGAATCTTCCATTGGACATTTGCTGGCTGTTTAGGCACTTATATGGAATTTTCTTTCTTTAGAAAGCAAAAAGTTTGCCCAAGAGTACACCCGAGGAGCAAGCAATGTAAGATTTATATTCTAGGGCTTCTTCTTTTACTGACTTAACGTAAAGTAGCGTGTACTGTGTATACCTGACACAACTCTACGTGTCCTATTGCTTGTTTACACATGACATCATGGAAATTCAACATAAGGAATTGTCTATTCGTCTGAGGTTTTGCTTTTATGAGGTATAAGAGCAGCTAATCACTTTAATGATTACAAGTTTGCAGCTCAAAAGTGTTCCCCGTTTCGATACAATACTCTTGCATTTCAAAGCTCTTGTGTGACGCGACAATTTGATGGCGGCCGAGAAAGCTGTCATACCGTAATTTATCCTGTGACATTTTGCTATCTGAACAGTCCTTGTCTCAGTATAAGTATTACTATAATGTATATGAGTTCCTCGAGTGGTGAATTGACGTTTCGCGCAAAACGCAATGATAGATGGTAGTGGCCGCCATGTTGGTGCCCTGCAGAAAGACACCAACGTGACGTCTCTTTACAAAGCTCTAGAAATTCGAGGGAACCATTTTCCCAAGTATCTCGCACATGAAACATCGCACAGACCTGACTCTTGACAAGGCTGTTTCTGTTTTTATCTTCTTTCATTTCCCAAAATTCTGGACTTTACCTATCGAGTGGTTTCTAAGTTTGTATTTGATGACGTAACGGTAACACAAGCAATAGAACATACAGAGTACTTTTTGCCATAATAAGTACTTATTGAATCCGTGCGTCGTGACCTCGAGTCAAATATTTTACCGTTCGGCCAGTCCAAACTCAAGATCAGTCAATTATCATTTTATCATGTATCGCCCTTCATGTATCTTCCCATTTTACAGCAGCTGAATCTCGCTGGGCCATGCGCAGGGTTTTGCAGCTCTTATAAGGCCCTGTTTGCGACATTGCGTACAACCCCATACGAGCATTTTGTCATTATGAAGCCCCTGCCATGGGTTGTAGGAACAAAGGAACATAGGCATTAATTTGTTTTCAATCTCCCAAATAATGTTCTCTAACAAATCAACTTTACGGCGTATAATTCGCTCTCCTTAAAAGAAGGGTTAATAACAGTAGACAGTGTTCTTGGATGCCATGGTTTGGCACTATTCTATTTTCTCAACAAGCAAAAGGCCAGCGACTTGCAGATCCTTAGATTACCATGTTCAGTTTCTCCTTGCCGATTATTATCGTCATGAACCATTAATTAGAAATTGCGAGGAAATCGCAACCGTGAGATGTACTGTATTACAATACATGCACCATTAATGATTACTGAATCGATTGATAATCAATAGATAATTAATTCATGGATTGTTGGATCCTAGGATTTACTCGTCGATGGTATAGTAATAATCGATAGGCCACAAAATTTTTTGGTCATTAATATTAGTCATCGATTACGCATTGATTATCGATAATAATCAATAACTAATCAGTTGGTTACTCAATGATTACCCATGCATCATCGATTTATTACTTCTGGATATTGTTGGCACCTCTACTCTGTACTGCTTCAGCTGCTAAGTTTTCAAGCTCATGTTGTTGCATAGCGGCCTCGGGTTAACACTCAGTTGTTAACACTCTACCAAGACTTATAAATGAATCACAAGCAATTCCTGTCAAACCGAAAAGAAAATGAGTCACGTGCACCATCATAACGTTGTTACGATATGACAGAGGAACATATAAATAAATAAAGCCTTTTTTCTCTGTCCGTACAGAAAAAGAATGACAAACGTACTTCCGCTACGAATTCAACTATTTATTTGAAATTGACAACTAAAATAATTCGAGTAGTCTACAATGGGAGCGATCGCTAAGTTAAATATTCTCTAAGCGCTAAGCAAGCTATCCTTTAAGTTAAAAACTAGATATATTCAGTCGCCACTTAACACTTTAAACTCACGAATTCCCTTTTGATATCCACTTGATAACAAACAACTTCAATTCTTCCTTGGATAGCTTCTTGAGCCACGGCGAACGGCACGATCTCCAAATCACTCTTAACCACTTTAGACTACCTCAGAGCTTCTGTACGTAAGTGCCAGAATTATCCGATAGTGCTCTTTAAATACATTTTCAGATAGTTCTAGAAAATTCGAAAGATTACAGTAATAACTATTTATAGGAAGTTACTTCACTTGTTTACATCATGTTCGTATGTTCTAGAATTCTCTAGAACTAAGATTGCGTGACAACGCAAACATCCGCATACTTAATGGTTCTGGAATCTTTTCCTCATAACAAACGTTCAAAGTGTTTAACCAAGAAAAATGTTGAAAGCAGCAAAACACCTTGTTGAAACAAGAGAACTGTTGCAAAATGAGCATACACTGATAAGTCCAGGAGAAGTGACGTAATAACATGTAGCGCAGCTATAAATGAACGTGATAAATGGAAAGAGTTCGTAAACTCCAGTACTAAACAAATAGATGTACATTGCTCCAAGAAATCTATCGAAAACCCTGCTAGCAAGACTGAGCAATTGAAGCTACTATTACTGATTCTAAAAATAATGATGACGGTGATGATGGATGATGTGAAGTCGAGGACTGCCATTCAGGTGCCTCAGATACTTAAATAGGGAGCTTACGAATCGACGACGTTTTCACAACGACGACGCTGGTTCACGTATTCTGCACCATGCCGCCGTCCTGTAAGTTTATTAGTTTATTACTTACGATTCGTAGCAAAGACGACAACATCGTTGGGGGCCCGTGTAAAACTTTCCAGAAGTTTGTTTGTTTTTACTTTTCACTAGCGGAGTAATGTAAAGCAAAGTTGGCAAACGTCAGCCGGAGAAAAGAAACCTTTCACTTCTTTACTCTTATGGGAACAGATATATAAACGAACAAGGATTTTCCACTTTTACCGCGAAGTTGACAAATCAGTAAGTCCAGAGCGTTGCACTGAAACTACGACAGGTTCGATTTGGACGAGGAAAACAAGCAGAGAAGAATGCGTGACCTATTTTCGTTTCCACAAGAGGATATTACCCCTTTGCTTAAACTGCCGGCGGCTAGTTGACGAGATGACTGCTTAGTTTTAGCTCCGCTATATGATAAACGTTCCCAAGGTAGACCTGTAATACTCTAGTGAAACAACAATAACACTCCGAACGCTTGAAAAGGTATAGAAATACACTATAATTCAAGATCAGCAAACGAGAACACAATCTACTGGTGCGAGTACTTTTTAGGATGTATAATAAATTGAAGAATAACAACAGCTGTGTTCAAATACTAAAATACACAAAATATATTTTGCTACAACAATAACAGTAGTTATCTTCTTAGTTCTGTTTCGAAATATTGACAGGACTTTTTAAAAATATAAAACATCTTTTCAGTCCTTTCGAATTCACGTTACACTAAAGAATCTGTTAGACCCCAATCAAGAATGATTAATATGAAACAGCTTTCATACAGCAATTTGATTTAGACACTTCGCTTTCACTCGCCGTTTCGCTCTTCGAGCTATCCATCATGCGTTATCCTGGGTTGTTACTTGAATGAAACTAGCCAAAAAAAAAAACCATATGTAAAGAACGTGTTACTAATGTGATAAGTGGATTATCTAGCCAAGCCACTGAATGTATCCAAAGAAAACTTGCTAGATAAGCCTTACGTCCTGCTGAAATCCACGACGCCGGCAAATCTCTCTTACCAACGTCGTCAACTTTGATGCGACGCCGGCCAGTGCTCAGATAGGCATGCGCAGTAGGCATGTGACTCAATCCAACGGCGTCGTCGTGAAAAAGTCGTCGTTTCGTAAGCTCCCTTATATAAGAACCGGACGTGACTGAAAATGTTGAAAAGATCATCAGTTTTGCTCCAGGTGAGCGAAACACACATTTAGGTGAATTTTTGGACAAAGAATCAGAATTCCTATCATTTCTTACAATTTACTGTGGACAAACCAGAGCTGATAACAAGGAGAGAACAACACCTATGCATGACAGTACTTTATGCAAATAAAAACTGAGAAATCAAGGTGGAACAGTTTCACGATCAGTACCTAACATCTTTTATAGATTAAACAAATTGCAAATTCAGAGTACTGCAAGTATTTCTTAAGAAATTGTAAAACCAAAGGGAAGAAATATACCACCGATGACTTAAACAAGGTTCGATACTGGAACCGGCCCTCTTTAACTTAAATGATTTACTTACCGTTCCGGAAAGCGGCTCATTGGAATCATTTGTTGTTGTCTCAAAGCTGTATTTGTCGCTTCCTGTCAAAGATGCTACCGCAGTTGTGCAGCAGATTAATGAAGACTTGGCTAAGATCGCTACTTGGTATAGTTATAATGGTCTCTTCATCAACCCTGATAAGACCAAACTCTTGGTGAAGGTAAATCGCCAGATGCTGCAAAGACTCTCTTACGATTTTCATGTCACTTAACCTTGTAAAGATAACTTACCCAGTAAGTTACTCAGTCCAACTCAGCGACGGACCTCGGCATACAAATGGATGCAACACTAAACTTTGATGAGCATATTATTGCGGATACTGTTTCATCTAGACTATGTCAGATTAACAGAATTAAATACCTTTTTGACTATCCACGCTTTAGTGTTCAGTCGATTATTTTATTGTTTTACTGTATGGTCTTGCACATCAAAGAAGAACGTCTCCAAACTGCAAAGTGTCCAGAGGTTTACTGCAAGAGTTGTCACAGGCTCGAGAAAGTTCGAACACACCACACCGGTCCTGAGGGACTTTAATTGCCTTCCTGTTAGTGGTATGCTGACATATACTGTTGCTACTCTCACGTTTAAATGTGTTAAGCTGCTAGCGCCTAGATATCTCTGTTCCCGCTTTATCACTAGGGCTACTATACACGATCGTAATACTAGAAATAAGAACAAATTAGATATTCCAGGACACAAATGTGCTGTTGGGCAGCGATCTTTTCTGTTCCGATTGTATTTTCTGTATCACCGATTGTAACGGCCTCGAAACGTTTAAGAGGAAATTGAGAGACTATCTTTTCCAATTATATTTTTCAAATAGTTAATTATATTGTTGTATATGATTGTAAATGATTGTTATATACTTATAATTTAGGACTGGGAGCACCCCTTTTTTATTGAGATAATGATTAATATACATTTGTAAAATGGGACTGAAAAACCTTCTTGGAGCCCTATTAAAGTGATGATGATGATAATTATTATTATTATTATTATTATTATTATTATTATTATTATTAGAATGAGATGATTAGGTAAATAAACTACCGGTAATTCAACTTGGAGGATGTAGAGTCTTAAGAATTTTACGAGCATCACCACCATGCTTTGAAAAATGCAAGAAAGACTTGTTTGCTGCTGCAGCCCATCTGATGGGCCCCTGGTTTGCTATGATTCATCAGTTGCGTAATCCTATATGATTTTGTTCATTACCAACTGCAGAAACAAGATGGATATTTCTGTTCAAAACATGGGGTAGACTTATAGACAACAAAAACTATAATGATGATGAAATTGACAATATGACATGGCAACAAACGTCAGACCTTATTCAGAAGGACCCTGCTACATGTGCTAAAAATAGGTAGTCTAGGACTACATGTGGCTACTGCAATTTAGTAATTTTTAATCGCTGTGCACTTTTTATTATAGTAAGATTTGTCAAGTCATAATGCAACACGTTTTTCAATTTCTAACATTGACTTGAAAAGTCATTGTAGCTAAGATTTAAATTTGGTCTCTGAGGTAACTGGTTCTGGTGTGGGTGCATAATAAACTATTCCGAACACTTCAAATCCCAGCATCCGTCGCGCGTCAAGTTTTCATTCTTACTTAATATCCGCCTTTGTGGCTACCAGCTTTCTAGCTCATAGCCACAAAAAACTTTGAACACACAGATAGTGAGATGTAATAGGTACCATGATACCAGAACTACATTTGGTTTCGACTCCATTATATCCTGTACCTTTGTGATAACGTACCAAATTCTGCCACAACTGTATGTTTGCCACTTGCCTTATACCTGATACCTAACGTAGTCAAAGTTTTGGCGTCATGTACTCACTGTATGTTTATTTCGAAAAGCTACTCAGCTCCCTGGTCACTTTTGTGTTGTGATTACAGGTTATTACAATTACCTTCAAAGTTCATTCAATCACAACTATGAAAAAACACTTCTTTAATTTTAAAATTTTTTATTTGTTTATCATCTGACTTTTCTATTTCGTAAACAACGTATCCACGAGTTCACGGTAGTCCTACTTTGATTTATTCAGTCGTGATGAGGCCGTACAACGTGGATTGAAGGACGCCATTCAGGTTCCTCTCAATGTTATCAGAACAGCTACAAACATCTGGAATCCATTGGTAGAGCTGGCCAAAGTTGGTAACATCAACAGCAAGTCAGATTTACAGGTTTGCGATTTTCTGTGAGATATATATCTTATTGACCAAACGCGAGGGCTGCACTGAGAAAATATCCGTTTGAGGTCTTGACAGTACGGACCGAGCGCAGCGAGTGCCGAACATAAAAGACTGAGCAATTGAAGCTTGGTCAATAAGAGATTTATTACACGACTGGAAACCGCATTTAGAAGTTGTTTACTAAAAAAAGTCTGTCTTGATGGTCGAGACAGGGAATTTCATTTCAAATATCGCAGTATGTAATTCTCGTTTTTAACTCTAATGAAGTTGCACAGTGGCCAAAGCTCATTGCAAAAAATCTGCATGGAAAACCCAAAGAAGCTTAAAAATGTGATTCTCCTTAATTTGTCCTCGAAGCGTGAGCGAGCAGTATACAAGATATCCTGCAATCTAATTGGCGCGGGGGAGCCGTTTTTTAGTGGCTTAGTGCCTCCTGGAAACCTTCTCAAAGAGGCCTGTTTTACATGACTATTTAACTCGTTTTTGTCTGAAATGTTGATCGTGCAATTCGTTTTTCTAATTCTATGTACCTGTACAGTTCAATGAAAATGTTATTTATTTAGCCAGCTGTTGACCAGCCATTGCCGGATTTGTATTTATTTGTTCCTCTAAGTCTATGTACTTGCGGGGGTTTGGGGTGGATGAGGGCAGTGAACAGTTTAATGTTAGTTTTATCAATTTAGGTGTCCGTTGACTAGCCATTGCCGAATTAGTTCACGAATTAAAATTATTTTAATTAAATTTTAAGTTAAGGTTAATGAGTCGTGGGTTATAGGAATGTTTTTAACTGAGGTTGGAAACATTTTAGGGGTATTGCGATCCCAGTGTGCAGGTCACGGTCGGCTGTGTACTGTGCACACCTGACTCGTATACCTTTTAACCCTGGTATAGATCGCAAACAGTCTCTGTTATTCTCCTGATTCTTTGTGCCTGGAGCGCGATGCACAACCTATCACGTTGAGAAACCGGATGCGCGGAAGGGATTCCCCACTCCCACGCACACATACATATCCTTTGTTTAAACATGATTGGGTTTTAAGCTCAAAGCTTGTGGGGTCGTGTGAAAATAATCACTATGAAGAGCTATATTAAAAATACGATAACAATACTGACAAAACACTTCTATCACGATAAAAAACTTTAAAATTATTCAAAAAGTTTCTACAAGGATACAGTGTTAAATCGAACTCACATTAGTTTCCTCGCAGTAAATTGACTACAGCATTAAAGAGATAAAATAATTAAAACTAAAAGCATTTGGAATCTTGGTAGTGCAGCGACTGAACGTTAAAATCAAGTCCCTTAAAATGAAATTCCTTCTTCACTTTGCGGTAAAATTTAGTAAACTGGCCTGTAAAATTTGTCGAGACAGTTTCCAATGAATAGCGCCTCTATTGCTAATAGAGTTTTTTTAAGAAACTACGAGTTAAAACGCGAGACGATTATGTTACCAACCTCCGAAAGGAGGATGTGAGGCAAAAAGACAGACTGCTCGCGGTCTAGCCCTGGTATTGGACGTCGTAAATTGACCTCTCTCTCATAAATATTTTTGGGCTTTTAACACCAAAGGTTGGGGCACGGAGCCTTGAAACAGCTGTATGGGGTGCTTCTTACAACGTTAAAATCAACATGGATGGTATTACAGATGAAACGTTCGAGAAACAGGTAAATGATTGGGCAGCTGGAGCAATGCAACTTTGTGGAAATGATCCTTGTATCTTCACTAAAATTTTGAAAAATATTGAAACTATCTTGGGCCAGAAGTCGTTGTGCAAATGAGTTAGGGGAAGCTTTGGTTGGTAGACATAATTAGTACATTTCCTTAAAATGATTGTTGTACTATTATGATTATGATTATGATTATGATTATGATTATTATTAACTATTTTCTGAGAAAATAATTACGACGGTGATCTTAGGTAAAAAATTGATGAGCTAATCGGTCAGAAAAGCTTAAGTTTGTACGGCAAACTTAATTAGTTCACTTTTCTGAAAACGATTGTTGTAGTTTACTGGTTTCTGCAAAAAAAAAGAAAAAAATTCAGGAGATCGATCTTTACAAGACGTTGTTGATCAAATTGGACAGAGAAACTTGAGGTTGTGTACCAAGGTTTAGTTGGTGCACTCTTATGTATGTGACCGTTGTTTGTTTACTGAGTTTTGAATAAAAGATACTGAGATCAGGCAGAAACCCGTGAGACCGGAAACGTGTTACACGCGTTCACAGTTTGTCCAGATTCAATGTTTCCTAGGTACCGTATTTGGAAACTGCTTTCCCCAGTCTTTGAGCGTCTTGGCTCTGTCCTACTTCAGTGGTGCGTCGTGAACAGCATGCATTTGTAACAACGTGACCGCCACGTTTTGAGCAAATGTCGATATTTTCCCAGTACGTGCGTCATGCTAGTAAAGCCAATCTCACTGGTTCAATTGGTTTCTTTTGATTTTCCTAATATGTTATTTTGTAGACTGAATGTGGACAAGCTGTGGTTTAAGACATTCAAAGGCAGATTCACGTTTCTAGCTTTATTGGTTTCTGGCTTAGGTGCAAACTTGGAGCCAATTGTGGAGCAAATTGGGCAAAGAAGTGTAGAGTACTGTTGGTGGTGTGAGGCTTGTACGTTTGCCGATCTTAACTTTTGGAAAAAAAGAAGTGACCACAACACTCCGTTATTTCCAGAAAAAAAAAAAAAAAACATTTATTCCCTAGGATAGCAAAACGTGATCAATCTTCCCTTTCATGCATTGTTTCAATCAGTTGATTTTCCTGGAGAAAAAAGATTGTATCTCACCACCGTCAGAAACATTTCATTTTTCAGCACTTTGTTGATACTTATTAACCGACCTGATCATTATCTCACACTAAACAAATCAACCTTGTACTCTTGAAACGTTTTCTGCCTAAAGCTACGTAAAATTTGTAGTTGCTGTAAATATACTTGACAAAAAATCCTTGATGGTGTGAGCATATTTTCCGGTTGTTTTAAGTGGATCCTTTTATTGTTTTTAACACTAGTTCGAGGATATAATTGAGACCTCCAGTGTAGTTGAAGATTTACCTTTGCAGAATTTACACAATTTCAAGCAAATGCACTTTACTCTGAATCGAAGAACAGGCTGGAACGGGATTCGAACTCGCGGCCTCTTGAATACCGGTGCGATGCTCTACCAGCTGATAAGCAATGTGTACTGGGATTTGGCTAATGGTGGATTCATGTATGCTCGAGTTAAGAATGTTATCAACAGTTCGAGCGTAAGAATTGAATGCCATATTCGTAATGTAATTTGCACGGGTGGAAAAAATAAACAACTACCAAGATGTTTGTGAATGAAACAGAAACAAAAAGTTGATGATGGCGTTTTGTTTGACAGGTTCTTGATGAGGTACAGTCTTCGTTGGAAACAGCCCAAGAAAAATGTAAAGAAATTCTAGCCATTTTAGAGGACAGGAAGTGAAAGTGATAAAATCGATGGTGCTTGGGGTTCTTAGTGAATCGCGTGCGGTAGCTAGGTAGTCATGTTCTGTTGGGTCAGCCATTTTCGGTTGGGTATGTTGGTTCATAGTTTACTGTTCTATTGTGAAAAGCCCGTCATGAGTTGGCTTGGTTGGCCAACTTCTTAACCAAATCGAAACTGCAATCTTGGTCAAAATGTTTCGCACAGTTTCCATGATTCCCGTTGAAGCATTGGTATCTCTAATTGGTATCCGTCTCGTTCGCATTTCTTTACACTTGGCGAATATTTGTACATAATTGGAGTTGAGTTGGTCGTGCCTGTAAACTCGTTCGTGTTCGCACAGTATTAGGAGTACATTTGTTCGTACTTAGCGTAGAGTTGTTCGTATTTCACATGGATTCGTGAAGACTTTCTTTCAAGACAAGATGGAAGTCCATTCGCGGAGCAGTTTACGACTCAAACCAGCGAGAGTACTTCCCAAGGTAAAAGAAATGCCAGACATTTGAGCAGATCCCTCCAGAATAAAAACCATTGCCACAAAAAAACCCGTCGTTTCCGAAGTGGTGCTCTAGAGCCACTTCGGTTACAAAACAACATTTCTCCATCGTTTCTCCGTGTGAAATCGGTAATTCCGGAATTCTGCGATTCTGCGGTCACATTTCCGATCAGTGGACTCCCAAAACCTTAACATCGATCGAGGGACCAAGTGACGGAAGTGGTATTTCTTCCCCACTACTATAACTCGTTCATTGCTTCGCATTCACGAGTTACGAATGAACGCTAACAGAATTTTTAATGGGTAGTAAACGGAAGGATGAAGCTTAAGGATATTTCTAACTACAAAGCAGACCGTCAGTGTGAATTGACTAGGCTTATCAAAGTCGACAATGTAAGTTGTACCACCGGGAGACAGGAGGGGAGCTGCCATTTTGAGCGGTAAGCTTGCTCAGCGCGAATGTTGGAATATTAGCTTGTGTGGTTTTTATATAGGGATTAGGAGTTTTCCTATTGGTGGAGCCAGAGCAACGTGTAAGTGGGAGTAAATTAGTAAAATGAAAAGCTTTCATTAAAACCTTGATGTACGGTAGTCGGAAAGCCCGCCATGTATTGAGTGGGATACTCAGAGAGGGTTACCAAGTTGACCGCTGACATGAGAACCCCAGAGCAAGAAGTAAATAAATTAATTAAAAATAAAAAAAAGACAAATAAGCGTCTAAGTCAGTGTCATGGTTAGTTCTGCGTTTTGCGTCATTTTAACATGTGCGTCATTTTAAACGCTTGCATTCTGTTTTCTCTTGAAGGGCTCTATTGCTCATGAGTAGCAAAACATACGATGGATTTTTGTGGTGTAGACGGCGAGCAGTCTGTCTTTTTGCCACAGATCTTTCGCGCAGATGTAAGAGCTATAACCCAACTAACAAGTGTAAACTAAGCATTTCTCGCGACTCGCGGCTTCACAACTGGAAACGTAATTTCACGAATCGCGCTCCGCGCCCAAAAAATCAAAAGGAAAAAAGTGGACTGGTCGCAGTTTGATTATGGTAACAAATGAGGACTTAGCCTTTGAAGAGGCTCTCAGTCAAGGGGCTGGGTCCAAGCGTGCGTCACCCTGTCGCCCACCGTTTTTTTTTTTTTTGCGCAAAACGACAGATTACAGTAGAAAAGACTTGCTGGTTCTGCTGGTTCTGCGTTGGTAGGAAATTGAAACACCCGTTAAAACGGTTTATCAAACGACTGGATTAAGTACGTTTTACCACTGCAAGGGTTAAGCGGTGCTCCGTTTCGTGCGGTAGCCCTTCTTCATTTACTGAAACACTCGAAACGTGAGCACCCCATCGTGAGGTGGCAGAAACGTCCTTTAGCAACGCATTTAATTAATTGTTTTTAGTGCGATAGCTCGTAGGCTCAGGGGGACTTCAAAACGAAGTAAATTTAGCTACTTTACTTTGTTTGTAAACTGTATATTTGCCGAGAATCGAGAAAACGCTAACTTAAAGGCAAGATCTGCTGTACAATGCCATAAGAAACATTGCGTGACAGCAGAGCTAAAATTAACTCCAGTGCTTCCAAAAATTCGAACAAATTATGGCAAATTTAATATTCGATTTAATGGACCTAAATTATGAATGAACTCGATGAAAGATTCAAGTTTTGTACTTCCAATCAATTTAAAAAAGAATTAACTTCGCATTTCATTAGTCTCTATTAATCTTTACTGATATTTTGATGGTTTATATCTATTTATTTTGTTTTGTTTTGTATATTTAATCTTGTACCAAGTTTGTGATATTTATGTGTACCAATGTATTTGTTGTGCCTCTTTCCTGACTCTTACATTTTTAATTATTATAATTACGGTCACCCAACTAGTTTAGCTTTTTAGTTATTTTGGGTGTCCCGCTACTGTATGTACTGTACTGTTTATTTATATATTTATAACTAGATATACCTCTCGGCAAGTGCCAACGAGGTGAAATAATTTTCTTTCTATGGAACGTGTGGAAAGCTAGTTTTTTGTTTTGTAGATTTTGGAACATTACACAGAGGGTATATTGATTTCTTTGTGTGCACACATGCTGTATATAGCATTTCAAAAAAATACGCAGTCAACGACTGCATGTGGCTAGTGCTTGCAAGGACAAAGCCAATATTTGATTTATTGGAGCACAATTGCATATGCATTTGAAATAGCTTTAATGTGCGTATTGTTGTTATATTGACAATACAGCTAATTGAAGAAACGTCAGGTTGAAAATGGTCATATCATTAGAGCTAAGACTGAAGAGAATTTTGGGTACTCGGACATTTGACCAATATTTGCGTGAACATGAACATCAATCAAGTTCTCAATTATTAGTGCAGACAGTTTGGTAACTGAAACACTGTCATACAGGTAATAATTTTAAAATTTCACTAATGATAATTCAACAACAAAGTTTCCTCCGCTCTCATTGGTCGAGAGTCGACCACGTGAACCGACAGTGCCAGCCGCGGAGGGTACTATCAGCGCATAGAGCCCTCCTCTTCAGAAAATTTTGTTATTGAACAATAAAAATAATAGCGCAGTTTAAATCTCGGGCATTACTTAAACAACAAAGTAGTTTAATCGAGTGCAATATGCTGTGATAGTTACCCGCAGAAACTGGATGTTCCAACATTCAGTTTCCAAGGGCAACTATCACAGCATTAATTGCCCGAGATTTAAACTGCTCAATACCCTTTGTCTACTTATGTTATATCTCACTGCAGAAATTTCACTTCGGATAAAATATGAACTATAACTAGCAATAATCAGTGATCAGTGAAATGCGTTCGACTTTGATAGAGACGTTGAATTTTGATACCAATTATTAATTCTCACGAATTATTCTACAGTCATGCTATGTCACATAGAAGGATGAATACTACCACAGACTGTTTAACAAGCGATAATACAATAACGGTATAATACAAATGCCTAATCATTGGTAAACAGGTTATGGTCATCCCTTTATATAACAGGTTACCATAGCAACAATATGACCTGTCGAAAACACCTTTAAATTTAGCTTTAAGCTGTAATAACTCAAAAACGAGCTTGGTGACCCCAATTTTTTATTACTACAATTTGCAGCAGTGGAATCTCTACTGCCGATTGAGCTAATTCGCTGATTTCCCTGAGAGACGTAAGGACTCTGATCTGGCTGAATCGGCCCTTAGATAGACAATGAGCAGATGCTGCAAACCATAATGAACTTGAGCTCCGTGAGTTTATTTCTCGAACACAAATCGTACAATTTGCAGCAGTGGAATCTCTACTGCCGATTGAGCTAACTAATTCGCTGATTTCCCTGAGAGACGTAAGGACATTGATCTGGCTGAATCGGCCCTTAGATAGACAATAATGAGCAGATGCTACAAAGCATAATGAGCTTGAGCTCCGTAAGTTTATTTCTCGAACACAAATCGATCGAGCTACACAGCTCGTAAAGTTTGTTTTTCTGCCACAAATCATGGCCGCCTGAGCTACACAACTCAGTAACTTTGTTTTACGGCCACAAATCATGGCCGGCCGAGCTACACAGCTCGTAAAGTTTGTTTTACGGCCACAAATCATGGCCGGCCGAGCTACACAGCTCGTAAAGTTTGTTTTAATTTACGGCCACAAATCATGGCCGCCTGAGCTACACAACTCAGTAATTTTGTTTTACGGCCACAAATCCTGACCGGCCGAGCTACACAACTCGGTAGGTAAACATTCCTTGCGAAGTAAAACCGAAGTGCGATGACGGAATTCATCCTCGGCATTCAACATGACGAAGTACTAGCTCTTTCTTCTCGAACGTAGCCGACTTGACAAAACAGATCCCAAATTTGCCTTCATAGTCACAAAAGAATTCGTACACGCTTCTTTAAGACATCCATAAATACTGCTTAAAACACTTTTTAACACCAAAATAGTATAAACACTTTCCGTTCTCCGTCCCTGACGCTCGCTAATATAAACTAATTTTGGTCTTGAGGCGTCAATACCGCATGATATTGACGGCTAGTTGGAAGAAAATATATTCCGTATTTGGCAGAGTCAAGTAGCGACGGAGCCCAATACGAAGAATATATTTTCTCCCGACGCCGTCAATATAATGCGGTATTGACGTCTCAAAATCAAAATTAGTTTTTTATCGCGATTCCTCCGCTATTCGAGCGAAAATAAAGCAAATTTGAAGTTGTTAGACCCTGATCAAAAAGACGGATTCTCTCTCCCGTTCATCTGACGTATACTAAGATTTTACGCGTGATCAAAATTTGTTTTGATAGAAAAGTTTTCAAAATACCGCTTGTTTTTGTCATAAATTGCCGAATGAGACCAAACAAACCCAACAAATGATTTGTATGACAGAATTGAGAAAAAGCACGAAATAACCAAAACTTTTCTTTAATTTTGAACCTGTTTTGGTGGCGTAAGTAGCGCGCGCACGGCAAATTCTGTTTGTAAACAAACTTTCAAATAAGCGAAAAAGTCTTAAAACCTAGATTATTATCAACTTTTGATCAGGTGAAACGTTGCTCTAATTTTTTCCTGTCGAATCTCAAAGTTTTTGAGGAGTTTCGTCGTTGTTTTGCGGAAAAATAAAGCGTTTTCTTCTGCCAGTGAGGAAGCCTACACAATTCAAGTTCGCGGGGGGTGAAAAGCGTGTCCATACATACATATATTTCAAATTCGCCTGCATTAGGAATGCGTTCTCCTTCGTCGAACGCAAAAACTGTCTTGTTTGTGAATATATTTCAATCTCCATTGCTTAAAATTTGCAGCAATTTTATGTAAAACAGATGAAATAGGTACTCCTTTTACCAGTATTTTCTTATACTTGGATCGCAGTTTTCTAGTTTTAAGTAAACTCATGATCTTTTTCATTCTCATTGGAGATGGTTCTCTTTCTCTTACTCTTCGATTATAAAGCCTACTTACTTTTGAACATCGTCGATAATGTCCATGCCTTTCTCCACATGGGAGTGATTCCGTCTTAAGAATGTTTGTATTGCTATTTATAACATTGTTTGTCGCCTGATTTGAACAGACAACTTTCATGACAGCCTTCACTGAAGTATTGAAATCTCCGTTTTCGATTCACAATGTTTTTGTTGCATTGCGCTCAATCACATGGTATAAGCAGTGCCTTATCCTGCCATTGCTGCGTACATGACAACACTCCATGAAGTGAAGCATTCGTTTTGGCACTCCCGAGAGAGTTCAGTTATCGCTCCCCGAAGGGAACTCATAGCTCCCCAAAGGGAATTCATTTGGCACCCGCGAACGGGCATTGCTATGGCTCCCCAAAGGGAATTTCTTTGGCACACGTGAACGGGCATCATCATGGCTCCCCGAAGGGATGTCGTTTGGCACCCGCGAACGGGCATTATAGCTCCCTGGTGGGAATATTGGCTCTCAGCAAAGAGATTAATTGTTCCTGTAAGGGAATACAATCCTTGGTGGTAGTTGCAGACCGCCATTTCGTGGACACAGCGACAGGATTTGGTAGGATAAACCACACGAGCAGAATTTCCTTGATTGGAGCACATGCTGACTTAGCTTTTGATGTGGCTGCTGCTCTTGTACTGTGAGGTTTAAAGGGGTTGATATCAATACCAGCACTGGCCATGACAGACTGGATCCACCGTGATATGGTGTCTCTGGAGGCTTGGTGATGTGGTTTCGTGTGTGTGACAAAAAGCTTGGTTTCAGTTCCTCTCCAAGAGGTTGTTCTCTCTAAATAGGCTTTCAGGTGAGTAAATACACAAAGTGATGAATCTAAAGGGTAGGCGTGCAAAACCACTGAAGGCACCTTGTACCCTGGTCTGCTCTGTTTAATGTGCTCTGGTAAAGCAAACTCAAAGGAGGTTTCCCTTTCTTTCATAAACTGAATGTCTAACATTGAAGGCTTTGTCCCCTTTGTGCAGAGACAAGTGCAATTAACATTGCTAGCTTAAGAGTCAACAATTTAAGAGGCTGTCCGCGTAAGAAAGGAGAAGGCAATTTTCGGACCTTTTCCGATTTGGCTGATTTCTTCAGTGAAAGTCAGGCATTATGTCCCATGTACAAATATCGCATTTGTTTGGATCAACTCGATTTATTTCATTTTTTGCGAGGCTGTTTCTGAGACAACCTCAGTGTTGCCCGATTTGCCGGTAGGTACGTGGTGTAAGCATCGTGTATGGCTATGGAGAGCAATGTATGCCATATATTCACTAACGGGGAACCACTATATGATGCTTACACCACGTACCTACCGATTTGCCTTCCGACGCTGTCAGATTTAGCCCTATACTTAAGGAGCTGCCAAGTTAATACTTTTTCACGAAACAAGCTGAATTTTTCACATATTCAAGTTTAATCTCTCCCTAATACTTGACATGTAATACAGAAAAACTTGGAACAAGTTTGACCGAACAAAAAGGCTTTGAAGATAACCTCTGTCACAATACAAAACAAGCGAAACGTGACATACCTTCAGTTAAGTAGTATTTTCTCCAATGTGGCACCTAAGTTAAGATAAACTGAATCATAACACGAAAGTACTATGGCCAGACAATAGATTAACAGAATAAAATCTGTGGGCACTCTACGCTCTGCGTTGTAGGAAATTGTGCTAAATTACCAAATCTGCGTCATTGTGATGTACGCTTACATTTCGGCGGTACGACCGATAAACTAATTGTCCAACTAAAAACGCTTTGGAACTTAAGTTAACATCAACAGTCCGCCTCATTAGTTCCAAATAAACATTTTCAGTTGTTTTTGCCGTTGTCTACAACAGATGCAAATGTCCGTAACAATGCTATGAAACCAACGACCGATATCCGATCCGCATCACAAATATGCAAATTGACTGAAAACCCGATGCGTGTTTGTTCCTCATGAAAAAACCTTTTCTTGGGTTCATTTCCAGGAAGTTGGATTAATTTTTTCCCGAAAAAATTGCTTTAAGAGTCTAGGTGAACGTTCTTTGAAAAATTTCCCCTTTTCGCCCAATGCACTGCATTTTGTTTTTCTGATCAATCCTGTCAATTTCATTTTGCATTCCAATTCAATTACAGCATTGCCGCAACTCGGTCTTCAAATAAATCATACTGCTTACTTTTAAATAAATAATCGTCTTTTCTCATATTAAAACAACTCCATTTGGTGCCCGATGAAGAACCTTTTCTTGGAGTAAAGGAGACATTAATTCTTCTGCCTCTTCCTAGTGGGAGTACAAAACTGCTTGGGCCGTAATTTAATTTCAAGAAAACAACTTTGAAAAGTTTATTTTTCTCCGAATTGTCGTGATGCGCAGACCTGGCCCTCAGTCGGTAATAAAAATGCGAAAAATGAGTATTTCGCCTTCCACTTGTTCTTTACGTGAAATCTTACATACTCCATGCGGGTCCAGTAGGGGCGAGGAGAGCCATGTTTTACTCTACGAGCGCAAATCAGATGTTTCCGCGCATCTTGCTAGCTGCCACATGTCAAAATGTGATATTACTGAAACCGAACTTATCATCGCAAGAGCTTGAATTCGAGGATTTTCGCCAACTCAGCTTTCTGACATGACCATCTCAGATTGGGAGGCACAGACAACTATTGGGAAGAATTGTTAGAATTTATTGTTAAAAAACAATTGTCCCAGTATGGCCAGGGTATTGACATGACTTCTGTGCTCGCCAACATCTTCCCAAAAGCTGTCTGTGTAATTATTTTCGGGTAAAAACTAGAAATACGACTCCCGCAAAAACCTCGCGAAGCTAGTTTTTGAAGAAGTCACAATGCCTTTAGCTATTATCCTTATCCCCATTACTATATTCGTTATGCTTTGTTTGGTACATAATTATTGACACCTTGTGCAAATGACATGATCAGTATACCGCTCAACACAGTGCTTAAAAAGTTAACTTCATTTAGCTCTTTCACTGCCACTGAGAAACATTATCTGTTATCCTTACACGGAATAAAGAGTTTATGAAGTATCAAAATAATATTCACTTAAAACAAATTGAAAATTATTGTAAATCTTTTGCAAGTGAAATCTTGAAGAACTGATATTAGTGCTTGTGTTTACCACAGCGTAAAAACCTGTTTTTTATTTTAGTTTTATTTTCTTAGTCTTTACAGCTTTCTCTGCATCATGTACATCATTTTTAAAAGCAATATATTCTTACACTGAGGATGAGTTGAATGCTCCAATTATTTTTTGTTTATGCTCTATTGTTATCATTGCATGAGATTCATTGTAAGAAGAATCTTCTGATTAGATATTTTATTGTCTACTGCAGTCATTATTTCATTCCTAGGTAGCCACAATTGAGAGCATTATGAATAGTGCACGTTTCAATTTGTTTACTCTCTTCAGTTGGAATGGTACTCCCAGTGGTAGATAGAAAAATTCCTCAAAAGAGATGTCATAACAACAGAAGTTAGAGATACAATGTCATTACATAAAAAAAATTGGAGGTAAAATAATTGGATTCTACAAAAACTTTGAATAAAGGTTTGGTAATAGAGAGTGCCTACTGTATAGTATGTGGCTGTGTTTTTTTTAGGTTATCATAAGAACAATGTAAGAAAGAGTTATTGAAATCTTCATGTGTTGAAAAAAATGGCTGCACTACATACTCCTGTAAAAAAATTAATGCAAAACCAACATCAAGCAGTCAATAGTATATACCACATGAAAGTTTAATTGTGCTGTTATAGAAACAGCCAAAATATCCATACCCAACTAAAGAATAGTATATGATTTTGAATGTATGAAAATTTCAATTATAACAACTGCAGAAGAAAGATTTAATAGTATGGTATTTCATAAAAAAAGTCAAAGCAGCTGGAGGTATTGAACAGTAACCAATGACATATAGTAATGAGAAGCACTATTATTATATTATTATCAGTATCATTATTATTATTATTAATTACTGGTATTGATATTTTTATTATTATTGTTTTATGTTTTTCTTAATGTATATTGTTATGGGATGGAATGTATGTCCTTATCTGGGTAAAAGTATTGTTCCCCTACTACTACAAGCAATACAAAACTCTTCTTGATAGGCTTTCCATCAGAGGTGGTGGTAATCAAAACAGCTCTAAAGAATGTCATTTCTTCTTTAAGGCTTAGAATCTAGTGCAGTCATTTGTCCATAAAGTTAGTGTGGAAAATCATGATTGAAAGCATTGGGCATTTATGAAACTTGAAACAATTGTCCATATACAGCACACTTGCAATGAATATATGAGAAAGATGATAAAAGGTTTGGCATTACATACTTTAGTTTCTTCTTTATGGTTTTTCCATTGTACAAGGTGAACTGTATGTTGTGGTTGTTATTAAATATTGGTATTTGATATTATAAAAATGAACAGCAGTAAGTAACAAAGTTAATATGTTATGTATAATTTTGCAAATTAGGGCTTAAATTAACTTTTCATTTGTGGGAAAAGGGCAGGGGTCCTAGATAGCAATTTTATCAAGGGCTCATAGAACTCTAAGGTAGAACTGACCTATTGTAAAAAGGCTATGAAACTTGTCTGTCCCCACGCACTATTACTGAAACCTTTCAATCAGAGAATACAGTACTTAGTGACGCTGGGTATCTATTCTGTTGAATATGCTTAACATAACTGCTAGATCAAGATGATTTACAATATTTTCACTGTTGCAATGATATCAGATCACATAGTTATAAATGATTGCTATCACGACTGCAACTCTCTGTGTTGGGAATTTCTTCGCCAGTATATGTGTACAGCCACTTGTCCCAAACTGTACTACTCACATTTCTTTACTGTACTTATTCCCATAGCCCACTCACGTAGGAATGTTTACCGTGTGCGTGCACATGCCGGTATGCCGTGTACTGATTGGTCTAAACTCCACGCGTGTATTTTTCCCATGGTTTTGGTTTGGGTGAGTTAATAAAGCGTTGTTCTGGTTGAGTTGCACCCATCGTGGTTTTGTGCTTATATTTTCTTAAACTTTGGCGCTTCAAAATGGAAAGGCTATCGTTTTATTACGAAAAATACCTTCATACATTCTCTTGTAATCTGTTGGTAGTCTTCCGATTCCGTTTTTAGAATAATAGAATTATTTTCCAGAGACATCTCTAATCGTTGAAGTCGTTCCTTAACTCGGTTTCCCTTCTAAGTCGTTTTGCTAAATTTAGTTCGCCAGTATATTTCGTTATGTAATCGTTCGCTCATGTCCTGTATTTCTATCAATAACACATTCAATTTCAAAATTAACCTGGTTGAATTCCTGGTCCTTTTCCCTGCTGTTTCGTTTGCCTTTTTCTGGAGCGAGCAGTTGTTGTCTTTGCTGGGATGTCTGTTGTTATTCTCCCTGCCGTCGTATCTCTATCCCTGCTTTGAGTCGTGCTTTCCTTGTGTTGATTTTCACGATATTCGAATTTAGAAACGATTCTTTCAATAATTTTTACTCGGCGACGATCTCGTGCTAATCTTTCTTGAATATCTCGGAGATCATCTTGCTGGGATGTACTTCCAGGACGAGTGAAATCGGTTCCCACAAAATTTGCATTACTTTCAAAAAGGCATCACCGAATTCCCAATGGCGGAAAGTCAGCAGTTCTCAAGTGCGCTACTATTGCCAGGTAACCTGGCCTGCGAACGGACACCTTTAAAATATAGATATATATATATATATATAAATATACATATATAAAAACTCTCGGCTCGATTTACTCGGGCTTGCGAGTCACGTGGTCTGACCGGAACCGACACGATTAGTAACCTCGCTTGGCGAGGAATTAATCCAATTTCCTGGAAATGAACCCAAGAAAAGGTTTTTTCATGAGGAACAAACACGCATCGGGTTTTCAGTCAATTTGCATATTTGTGATGCGGATCGGATATCGGTCGTTGGTTTCATAGCATTGTTACGGACATTTGCATCTGTTGTAAACAACGGCAAAAACAACAGAAAATGTTTATCTGCAACTAATGAGGCGGACTGTTGATGTTAACTTAAGTTCCAAAGCGTTTTTAGTTGGACAATTAGTTTATTGGTCGTACCGCCGAAATGTAAGCGTACATCACAATGGCGTAGATTTGGTAATTTAGCACAATTTCCTACAACGCAGGGCGTAGAGTGCCCACAGATTTTATCCTGTAAATCTATTGTCTGGCCATAGTACTTTCGTGTTATGATTCAGTTTATCTTAACTTAGGTGCCACATTGGAGAAAATACTACTCAATTGAAGGTATGTCACGTTTCGCTTGTTTTGTATTGTGACAGAGGTTATCTTCAAAGCCTTTTTGTTCGGTCAAACTTGTTCCAAGTTTTTCTGTACTACATGTCAAGTATTAAGGAGAGATTAAACTTGAATATAATAATAATAATAATGATAATAATAATAATAATAATAATAATAATAATAATAATAAATATTTAACCTATATTGCGCAATTATCAATTTAAAAATTTTCAATTGCGCATTACAATATAATTTAAAAAATTCACAAGCTAAAAAAAGTTAGGCATAAGATATATATAACTATAAAAACAATGTACAATTAGAAAGCTTTTGAAAATAAAAAGGTCTTGATGGCTTTCTTGAAGCTTTGCACTGATGTCTTGCTTCTTATTTCACTTGGAAGATCGTTCCATAATTTAGGGGCGGCCACATGAAAAGAGCGATCCCCAAGCGTAGCGAGCGATTTACATGAGCTATAATTAAGGCGTAAACCATTGTTGGAACGCAGGTAATATCTTCCAGCAGATTCTCTAACGGAAATAAGTTCACTTATGTAGGCTGGAGCAAGACCATGTACGGCTTTAAAAGTAATCAACAAAATTTTAAAAACTATACGATATCTAACAGGCAGCCAGTGCAATGACTTGAGCAGAGGTGTGATGTGGCAATATCTGCTCTCCTGAAAAATCAATCGCGCGGCTGCATTTTGAACTCTGTAATTTCTGAAGTTGTCGTTCCGGAACTCCAAATAGGAGACTGTTACAATAGTCAAGGCGGCTTGATATAAAAGCATGTATCAGTGTTTCTGTGCAATCTTTGGTTAAAAACCTTCTAATTCTTCTAATGTTGTAGAGATGATAAAACGCTGCGGAACTGGTCTTAGTGATATGATCCACCATAGATAAGTTTGAGTCAAGCCATACCCAAGATTCTTAACAGGAGATTGTGGAGCTATATTCGCTTTACCGACTGTAACGTGTGAGATGTTTACTTTGGCAAGCTGCTGTTTTGTGCCAATCAGAAGAAACTCAGTCTTATCCTCATTCAGTAGTAGTTTATTATCATGCATCCAATTCCTGATGACCTGAATACAAAACTCGATGGCAGCAATAGCATCTGAGTGACCCGTTTCATCTGCAGGGCTAAAGGAGATGTAAAGTTGGGTGTCATCTGCGTAGCAATGGACAGATGGAAGATAATCTTGAATGACATCTAGTAGCGAGCTCGTATAGATGGTAAACAAGAGCGGCCCAAGACAGGAGCCTTGAGGAACACCACAGTTCAAACTGAAACTCTTAGACTGACACCCACGAACCGATATCCGCTGACAGCGACCTGATAGATACGATCGGAACCACTCAAACGCCCTGCCTCCAAGTTTCCGCTTGTTGAGTGCCATCAGCAAGATATCGTGGTCAACTGTGTCGAAAGCAGCGCTACGATCTAATAGCACCAGTAGAGTCACATGCTGCTTATTCATGTTTAAGAGGATGTCGTTTTTGACTTTTAGGAGTGCAGTTTCAGTGCTGTGGTTCTCCCTGTAAGCCGATTGTGCAATTGGGTATAAGCCCATATCAACCATATGTTCACGAATCTGATGAAAGACTGCCTTCTCCGTAAGCTTCGATAGGAAAGCCAAATTGCTAACTGGTCTGAAGTTCTTAAATATAATATCGAGACCAGGCTTCTTGAGTAATGGGCAAACTAGCGCTTCCTTCCAACTCTCAGGAAAGTGTCCAGCTTCTAATGATTTATTTACGATTGAAGTGAATACCGGAAGTAGAGCGTCACATTTGCTGACCAAGCGGGAGGGCATGGGATCAAGTGGGCAGGTTTTTAACGCCGAGTTCAGAATTAGTGATTTAACATCTTTGTAAGACAAAGTCTTGAAGGCAGATAACGTTGGAATTGCCATAGCATTACTATTAACAGTATTGGACGCCACGGGGACCGTTAAATCTGCGATATCAGCATCAATTTGTCTCCGGATGGTATCAATCTTTGTCACAAAATATTTTCCCAGATCGTTAGCAAAAGTCAGGGCATGCAAGTTTGGAGGTAGCCCGTCGTCCTGAGACTGATTAAACAAGCGCTTACTAGCACGGAATAACTTACGTTGATCAAAGCTGTTTTCCTCAATAAAGTTAGTATAAAACGCCTGCCGTGCTTTGTTCAAAAGATTGTTAACAGCATTGCGCTTGATTTTGAAGGCGACCAAGTCGGAATTAAGTTTCGACAACCTCCATCTTCTCTCAGCCTTCCGACGCTCTCTTTTAGCATGTGCAAAATTCAGCTTGTTTCGTGAAAAAGTTCTAACTTGGCAGCTCCCTAAGTATAGGGCTAAATCTGACAGTGTCGGAAGGCAAATCGGGCAACACTGAGGTTGTCTCAGAAACAGCCTCGCAAAAAATGAAATAAAACGAATTGATCCAAACAAATGTGATATTTGTACATGGGACATAATGGCTGACTTTCTCTGAAGAAATCAGCCAAATCGGAAAAGGTCCGGAAATTGCCTTCTCCGTTCTTACGCGGACAGCCTCTTAAGACTTGATTCCGCTGGTTTAGGCAATGATGACAAGTACGTCAGAACTGGGCTCACATCCCATGTAGTATGGTATCGTGGTGTAGGTGGGTTGGTCTTATAAATGCCTTTCATGAAGCGGCATACAATCGGGTGACTCCCTATGCTCACATTGTTATTCGGTAGAATGATGGCCGATAAAGCACTCCTTGCAGTGTGTACGAAAGTCCTTGTTCGTGCAAGCTGACTAAAAAGTCCAACACTGTGTTTAAAGGAGGATCGTATGAACTGACTTCCCGTTTAGAGCAAAATTCATGCCATCTCTTTATATATGATGTGTACTGTTTCTTGGTACCAGCTGTCCAAGACTGTAGGATGATGTCGGTAGCTTTGTTTGAAATTCCTCTCTGTTGGAAGGATTTCCTGAGACTTTGCAGGCCATCAATTGCAGTCGTTTGCTGAGAGGGTGAACAGCATTGCTGTGAGGCAGAGTTAGAAGGTAGTCGGACTGAGGAAGGACTAATGGCTGATCCATCAGAAGGTTTAGTAGAATGGTGAACCAAGGTTGTGTTATCCAGATTGGGACTTCGAGAACTCCTGTTGATTGGTCCTGTTCGATCTTCTGTAAGCAAGTTGCAATGAGGCTGAATGGAGGGAATGCATAAAAGAAATGAGGTTTCCAGTCCATGAGAAAAACATTAATAAACTTTGCCCCAGGGTCAGGTCTCCATGATACATAAAGAGGTACTTTAAAATTAAGTCTAGAGGCAAATAAATTAATATCGAACGTGCCCCAATGTTCTTTTATAGTATTAGAAACCTCCTGAGACAAGGACCATTCAGTAGACCCTTTAAGCACAAGAGACTCTGTCAGCCTCAGTATTTTGAGATCCTGGAACATGAGTGGCACTGAGCCAGATGTTGTGGTTAAAACACCATTCCCATATCAAAGTTGCCATGCTATTGCATGTAAGTGATTTAATGCTCCCCATTGCAGCGGTGTATGCTACAGCAGTGGTGTTGTCAGACTGGACAAGAATACGTTTCCCAGTATAGGCACTGCAAAGGGATTTTAGGCCCATCAAGACAGCTTTCGTTTCAAGATAATTAATGTGAAAGTTCTGCTCCTCGAGGCACCAAAAACCCCCAGTAGAAATGTCTCCACAAACTGCTCCCCAGCCTAAGTTTGATGCATCTGTAGTCAAAATCAGCTCAGGGTTTCCATGGCTTATTGCTCTGGAGGAGGTTAAGACATTGTCCACCCACCATGTTAGTTCTGTCCTGGATTGGAGAGACAAGGTCATAAGGGAATCAAACTTTCCCTTACTTTCCCGCAATGCAGAAATTTTATCACGTTCCAAGTGTCTGTAGTGCAACTCTGCAAATTCTACAGCTGGAAAGCTTGATACAAGAAAGCCAATAACCTGGGCAACAGTGCAAATAATGACTGTTTTCTGGCGTTTGACCTTAATTGCTTTGGCATCAGTGAGAGTGACTGTCATAGTGACACTGTCCAATACAAAACCAAGAAATGCTATTTTCTGTTGGGGTTGAAGCACTGACTTCTCAGGATGTACAGTAAAGCCAAGATCATTGAACAGGTTAACAGTATCCTCAATATTACATTGACATGAAATAAAAGTCTGCCCAATAAGTAAGGAGTCATCCATACGTCCCATACAGGTATGTCCAAAGGAACGAAGACAGGCATAGACTGGTTTAAGGATTTTTGTAAAAATCCTTGGGGCAGATGACAAACCATTAGGTAAACAAGTGAACTGGTAGTACTTCCCCTTCCATTCAACCATAAGGAATTTTCTGTCTTCTGCAGCTATGGGGATGGAGTAGTAAGCATCTTTAAGATCAACCGATGCCCTGAAACATCCTGGTCGGATAAGCTTAAGGGCAGTGCGGAAAGTATCCATTTTAAAATGATGGTAATCCACGTATTCATTTAGTGGCTTCAAATTAAGTATCAGCCTATGTGTACCATCCTTTTTAGGACGGATAAAAATATTTGAAATAAAATCGTCAGGCCCTTGTTTGGTCAACATAATAACCCCTTTATTCAGGAGTTTGGCAATTTCTGCATCAATAATCTAGGTCTCAGTTAATGAGAAATGGATTTTATTAGGTTTTACCATCTGAGTTGGATATTGGCCCTCAAACTCTATATTTTTTTTTCTCTCTTCTTTATTGATTTATGGTTTACAACAATTACAAAGATTGAATAGACATAAGGTCTCAAACTCTATATGATGATGTTTTATGGCATCCAATATCATTGGGTCATTAGTCAATGATTCCCAATTTGACAGATGGTTTTTCACTTGACCTGCTCTTAAGAGTTGAGTTCTCTTGTGCAGGTTGTCTATGTTAACACTTGTAAAACGATTATTTACCTGTACTGTAGGTGTCACTGGGTCTTTTGAGTATTCTTTTGGTTGTTCTCCCTTGTCTGGGTTGATGCCCGGCCGTGCCCTAAAAAAGGGTGACGCTTGAACGCATTGAAACGGGAGTTTTGTGGCCGATCACATGGTTTAGGGCGGTGGTTCTTAAATTTCGAGGCTCTGGCTGCGTAGCTTGAGCCATTAGAAGCTTTCTGCATTTGTTGTCCCACTCTCTTCACCTCAGACATTTCTTTGAGGTGCTTTGATAAATCATCACCAAATAATTTGGTTGACGGTTTTATTTCCTCCTTACACAATCTCGTGTAGGGTGGGTTCAAGTCGGAATTGATTATTTCCCGTCTTTTCATGTTCAGCTTCCAATTTGCATGGCCAAAGAGGGCAATGCTGTCCATCACGTGAGTTAGGATTTCCCGCGCGTCAACATTCTTCGCGCTGTGAATATCCTTAAATAGCCGGTCGGCTAGAATTGTTAGAGAGGATAGCCCATCAATAGGAGGCTCCTGGACACGCTAAAAAGCCAGGTCTACAGTCCTGTTCTTTCTGGACAACAGGTCCCAAATTTCTTCATTTACGGTAGTTAAAGAGAGGTATTTGCAATTTGCAGGCGGAGGATATTTCTCGCCTCTCTCTTTCACAGATTCTGGTGCGAGTTCACCGGTTAGAATGTTGTCTACAAGACCAGCTATTTTCTCCTCAATGGCAGGAAATTTCGTGCTATTTGGTAATAGTGCTTGGGTCAGGCTGTCAAGAATGTCGGCTTTTGGCTCTGAGTCAGGGCATGTGCACGGAGCAGACAGCACAGTTGTGCTTTGGCCGTTGCTCGAGTCGAGCAAGTTTTCTGTGGCCGCGTTTAAGTCGAGTGCACGAGAATCGTTTATCTCATCCGGTTCCGAACTATCATCACCAGCAACTGGGTCAGTTTGCAGGAGAAGATCTTCTTTAAGGCTGTTGAAAGCTTCTGTTTGAGCCATGGACGCTTGAACAAGCTGCTTCAAGAAACCTTGTAGTCCTTGTAGAACGCTCGACACATCGGGCGAGTTGGCATTTTTTGCTTTGCCATTTGTATCTTCCGACACAATTTCCGCCATCTCCACTCCAATGTTACTGTCGATGCTAATTCTGTGTAACAGGAGATGTTTAAACGAAGTTCAGGAAGAAAACAATCCAATTTTCATTCAGCAAAAGTTTTTGCTTCCATTTGACGGCGCGAAGCGCTTAGCACTGACGTGCGCATGCGTGATGCAATCTCATGGGATCCCTGTGGCAGTGGTGACGAAATAGAATCTAAATGCATTACATTTGGTGACACAAAACTCACCCCAAGATGGGCGTCGATAAAAGCCGGAACATGAAACATGCCGGAACATTCCGGAACATCCCGGAACATGAAAAAGTTTTTAAAATTAAAAAGCAAATAATAGCAAGAAATAAATAAGACAATAAATATAAACATAAGTATGTGTAAATGGGCCGTTCTAGCGCAAAAATGATTTCGATTTTATTATCCACTTTTTATTATGAATTATTTTATTATCCACATTTTTTATTAGTAAATATCATAAATTTTCTCAATTTTCACGTAAAGAGTGGATTAGCTTATTTAAAGACTAGGTGATCTATATAGAGTATTATCCAGGTGAGAATATGGAAAATCTACCAGTGAAAGAACTAGGAGCTATGGCGAAAAAGCTTCATACCCCAGGATATGGGAAAATGCGTAAAGAAGAACTTCTCGAAGTTTTAGCTGATATTCAGCCAGATATTTTACCAGTGAGGGCGCTAAGAATTATTACTAAAAAACTTGGTACCCAAGGTTATGCTAGAATGCGTAAAGCAGAACTTATTGAAGCTTTGGAAAGACCCAATCCACCTAGAAATATTCAAAGACCCATTCCAGCACCTAGAAATATCCAAAGACCCATTCCAGCACCTAGAAATATCCAAAGACCCATTCCAGCACCTAGAAATATCCAAAGACCCATTCCAGCACCTAGAAATATCCAAAGACCCATTCCAGCACCTAGAAATATCCAAAGACCTATTCCAGCACCTAGAAATTCACTATTTCAATCACTAAAAGATTTATCAGGAAGAGCTAAAAAATCATTAAAGAAAGATATTAAAAAGTTTTCAGATTGGATTATATCTTATATCCCAGAACCTATTAAAAATAATGTAAATAAACAAGTAAAACGCATCTTTAATAGACTCGATGATGATTTAAATCAAAAAGAAGAAGAAGAAGAAAGACATGATTTCACTCCAAAAGAACAAGAAACAGCTTTGAATGGCTACTTGAAAACATATCGGATAGAGGGAAAGAAAGGTTACGATCCCACTTCATTTCTTAATAATGTAAAGTCAAAATTCTTAGCTCTAATTGATAAACAAAAGAAACCTATCAAGATAAAATCTATCTTTAGATGTAAATACATAAGAAAAAATAAAAAACTGGTGTTATTTTTGCGGAGGCTAAACCATACTTTCATTCATTTGCAGAAACAATCACAGAGGCAACAGACGTTTCTGATATATTCGATAAAATTTCAGCTCTACAAATTGAAAAGGCTCACAAATTTGAAGAATCGGAGGATTCTGAATGGGTCTTTGATCAGATGATAGATCTTAGGATCCACATCAACCCCTTTGAACCGTTTTCTGGAAGTTCTTATATTCCACTACCACCAAAATTAGAAGCTAAGAAGGCGATAATCAATGTTAAGAACGAGAATGATCACGATTGTTTTAAATGGGCTGTGACCTCTGTAGTTTATCCTAGGAATAAAGATCCCCAAAGACTAAACAAAGAGATGAGGTACAATTCAGAGATATTTGACTGGTCAGGAATAGAGTTCCCAGTTTCAGCAGTTGGAACAAATCAGATTGATAAGTTTGAAAAGCAAAATAATTATGGGATTAACGTACTTGGTTATGAGAATAATGAGCCTACCTTAATTAGACGTAGTAATAAATTAAAAGCGATAAAGACAAACTTACTCTTCTCACATCAAACGATGAAACAAATCACTACTGCTGGATTAAGAACATGTCAAGACTGATTAATTATAATAACCACACTGGCACTCGTTTCTATTGTGACAATTGTCTCAACTCATTCTATTCAGAAAAATCATTAGAAAGACATATTGAATATTGTCTCAATCACGAAGCAGTTAAGGTGGAAATGCCTATGAATGAGGATGGAATTCCAAAGCACATTAGTTTCAAAAATTATAACAGAAAGATGCAAGTTCCGTTTGTTGTCTATGCAGATTTTGAATGCTTTACAGAGAGCATAGACACATGTTCCCCAGATGAAAGAAAAAGCTTTAGCAAGCAATATCAAAAGCATACGCCATCAGGTTTCTGCTATCTTATCAAATGCTTTGACGATAAAATATTTCCACCAAAGCTTGTAAGACACACAGCGGAGTCATCAGATGAAGATATCCCTAAGATGTTTGTAGAATGTTTAGAGGTAGATATTAAGAAAATTTACAATAAATTCAGATTCCCCGAGGATGTGAGAATGAAAAAGAAGGATAAAATAAAACATAAAAATGCCACAAACTGCCACATTTGTAAAGGTAAATTGGGAGAAGATAAAGTTTTAGATCACTGTCACTTTACGGGGAAATATAGGGGAGCAGCTCAGAATAAATGTAACTTAAATTACAAGATTCCTAAATTCTTCCCAGTCATATTACACAACCTATCTGGATATGATAGCCATTTATTCATCAAGAAACTGGGAGTATCAGAAGGTAAGATAGATTGTATACCTAATAATGTGGAAAAGTATATTTCATTCACAAAGGAGGTTGTAGTTGATAAATTCAAAAAAGAAGGTAAGCAGATTGAAGTTAAACGGTATATTAGATTCATAGATAGTTTTAGATTTATGTCAACTAGTCTCGCTAGTTTAGCAAATAATCTACCACGATCTTCTTTAAAAAATCTAGAGAGTTTGCATGAAGGAGAAAGGCTCAATCTCTTAGCTAGGAAGGGTGTATTTCCATATGACTGGTTTGATAGCTTCAGTAAACTCACCGCGACTCAATTACCACCAAAGGAGGCGTTCCACTCAAAACTTAATGAAGTTGATATATCATTGGAAGATTATCAACATGCTAAAAAGGTGTGGAAAACCTTTGAGATGAAAAACTTTCGAGACTATCATAACTTATACCTTGAGACGGATGTACTATTGTTATCCGATGTATTCGAGAGCTTTAGAAATGTTTGCACTAAGAACTATGGATTAGACCCAGCGTGGTAATATACAGCACCAGGATTAGCATGGGATGCTACCTTGAAAATTACCAAGGTGAATTTAGAACTTTTGAAAGACCCAGACATGCTAATTATGATCGAGAAAGGTATTCGAGGCGGTATATCCATGATCTCAACTAGGTATGGAAAGGCCAACAACCCATACATGAAGGAATATGATCCAAACCTACCCACAAAGTATATTATATATCTTGATGCAAACGGTTTATACGGATGGGTAATGACTAAAAACCTACCAACTCATGATTTTCGATGGATGTCTGATCAAGATCTAATAAACTGGAAAGATCATCCATGCATATTAGAAGTTGACATGGAATATCCAAACCACCTCCATGACTTACACAATGACTATCCATTAGCCCCGGAGAGAGTTAATGTAAATGGCGTTGATAAGTTAATTCCAAACGTTAACAGCAAAACAAAGTAGATAGTTCACCACGAAACACTAAAACAATATTTAACTCTCGGACTAAAACTAACCAAGATTCATAGAGGTATCACATTCAAAGAATCTGCGTGGCTAAAGCCTTACATCGACTTGAATACCAATCTCAGAGCTAAAGCAACCAATGACTTTGAGAAAGATTTCTTCAAGCTAATGAATAACTCCGTATTCGGAAAGACTATGGAGAACATTAGAAACAGGGTAGACATTCGTTTGGTTACTAATGAATCGCAAGCTCGAAAGCTAATCAGAAAGCCGAATTTCCATCATAGAAACATATTTTGTGAGAGTCTAATTGCTTTTCACATGACGAAAACAAGGCTTGTCTTCGATAAACCAATTTATTTAGGCTTGTCCATTCTAGATCTAAGTAAGACTTTAATGTATGACTTTCACTACAATTACATAAAATCTAATTATGATGAATATGCAAAATTGTTATTCACGGACACTGACTCACTAGCGTATGAGATAGAAACAGATGACTTTTATAAGGACATCAGCCCAGATGTGAAAGAAATGTTTGACACCAGCAACTACCCCAAAGAACATCCATCAGGAATTAAGACAGGTGTGAACAAGAAAGTCGAGGTATGTTTAAGGACGAAGCTGGCGGTCAACAAATTACAGAATTCGTCGGTCTACGAGCAAAACTATATTCATACATAATGGATAAAGGAGATGAAGAAAAGAAATGTAAGGGTGTGAAGAAAGCAGTTGTGAAGAAGAGCATAAGTTTCAACGATTACAAGAATTGCCTTTTCAATAAACAACCACAGAGGAGGAAAATGAACGTTATAAGAAGCCATCTGCATGATATTTACACAGAGACTGTTAATAAGGTTGCATTATCACACGAAGATGATAAAAGGGTGATAATGGAGGATGGGATACACACACTTGCACATGGTCACTTTAGAACGCTATCAGGAGGTAATTCAGTATCTTCAGGTACAACTTGAAGCTCCTCACGGACTAGCCTACGTGTAGCCGCACCCTCCCCCCGAAGGAAAAAAAACGGGAGGAGGGAACGTCTACAAAAACCTGACACAAATCGTGTTATGTGACGTCACTCTAATTTATGCAAACGCATGTCTCAGCACTTTCCCCGATTGTGTAAACAATGGTATCACGTTCCTGTTCTTTCGAACACATTTGCAATTTATGGCCGTTTACAATTGTGCTTTTTTGTTTTAAAGAGATCGACAAGGATTATGAGAGATATTTGGTTAAGAGCGGAAGGAAAACTATGTTTGATGTAAGTCTAGCGCTTGAGAATTTAGCAAGTTCTTGGATACTTGCGTTTACAAAGGCGATAGATTTAGACAAAGATCTATCCTGGACTTGCGAACTCACGTTCACTACAAGCCGACAGAAACATTTCAGTACACACATTTCGCTTCCTGCCACCCACCAGGGGTCAGTAAAGGCTTCATCAAAGGCGAAGCACTTAGGCTGCTTCGAACTAACTCTTCAAAAAATACTTTTGAAGTGAATATTGTAGCATTCAGATCACGCCTTTACACGAGAGGTTATCCTGATATTCTGGTGAATAAAGTCCTCTCAGAAGTGAAATTCGAAGAGAGAAAGTCGGCTCTTCAACAAAATAAACGAACCCACAAGATAATTCTTCCTTTTGTCACACAATACCACCTAACGGTGCCTATTTAAAAAGAATCTTATTGAAAAAATGGCATTTAATACAGGATCAACCTTTACTAAGTGAGATATACAAAGAGCCTCCCATCATCTCGTACAAAAGAGGAAAATCGCTCAAGGACATACTCGTGAGACCCAAACTCTAAAGGCAAAGAAACCGTACACTTGCGAACAGCGGGAGTCGTGTAGGCCTGTCAACTTTTTTAAACCAAAGAGCAGAGGCCATCAACGGTATCACTTGAAATATTATCGACTTCCCGGAATCAATTGGTAGAGAAAGGAAGATATCCTTCCTTTCAAGAAACAAATCGATGGCTTTCTCCTGTTCTCCATGAAATTTCTCTATTCCGAGAGCCGCTCAAGAAAAAGTCAAAGCCGCGATATAGCTCGTTGTTGTGCGAGAACACGGTTAGCTCGGCATTTTCTTTTATGGTTCTCACGAGACTATAACAGACTTAAGCCAATCAGAGTTCATGTAAGTATTGAGAAAATGGCTCACCAATTTAAAAGTACTAAACATTTTCTTGCTAAAGGGTGACGTCACATAACACGATTTGTGTCAGGTTTTCGTAGACGTTCCCTCCTCCCGTTTTTTCCTTCAGGGGGAGGGTGCGGCTACACGTAGGCTACTCACGGACAAATCCTCGTCTAGGCCCTCCATCTAAATAGTATAAAACCGGCTGATTTGGTGAAACCACACTTCTGGATATATCATATACATCAAGACTTCAAATGGGATCTGTAGCTCTTCGTTTCTCTCCACCTTCATCCTCACCTGGAGCATATAAATACCTAACTTGAACTTCTGAAGGTAACCTTTTCTCATCCAATCCCACAGGTCTCTTGTATTCTGGAGGCTTAAATCAATCTCTTTCATTTTCAAGGCTTTATCAGGTTCTTTACCTGTGATACGTGTCGGTTCAGAATTCAAAGTATTCATAATAGCAGGCAACCTTTTCACCCAAACTCTAGACCTATCACTACTAACCATCTCCTGCGCATATTGATGACTAAATAATTTCTCACCAATCGTTCGATTAGCTCTCTCAACAAAAGCCTGAGCTCGATGGTTTCCAGCTTCACTTCGCTGTATGGTTACCCGATGTTTATTCATCAACTGTGTAACATTACCCATGAATTCTTTACCAGGATCAACCATCAATGAGTAGTATAGTTGGGATTAATCAAATACCACCACCTAGGAACCGTTTTTCAGAGAGGAAACGCTTAAAACGTTAACATGTCTCTAGAAGCTGTATTTCAAGGCGGAAAGACTCCCAAGGCAAACAAATACGAATTGGTGTGGTGCACGAAGATGACCCGAAGATGACCCGAAGATGATCCGAAGATTTTCCGAGCGTTTTCCGAAAATTAATGAGCAATTTCAATTTAGACAAATATGCATACTATAAATCTTCGGAAAAAACGTTGCCGTAACACATTTAGAGAGTGGTGAGTTCGAGAAAAGAAAAATGAACGCTGAGGATCAGCAACTCTTAGAAGATTTGATTGTAGCCGAGGCAAGCGACGATGAGTGGGACGACTCCGACCCTCCTTGTGTGTTGCCGGATTACGATTCTGACCTCGACGATTATGTTGAGCCGCCCCCTAGAGAGGAGGAGCCGGAGCCGGAAGAAGAAGAAGACCAGGAGTTTGAGCTTCCACCCTTCTTGGTGGAGGCCCTGGAATTATTATTAGGCGTACCGCCTCGTCGCGATCTGAATCGCGCGAGAGGTGCTTAACGATCCGGATTTAGATTTACGTATATACGCAGCTTTCGTTATAGGAGTTGGCAAATTTTTTCGTTATGTTATAATAGCCGACGTTCTCGAGGTTGATAGTTCGGGCGGGCTTGAGGTGAAGCAAAAGTGGTGTTATTAAGCCACGCGCCTAATTTTTTCCGTTTCGATGTGGGCAACCAATTAGAGAGTAGCAACCAATAGACCACAAAAAATGGATGAAACGGTCGCTGACAGCTTGAAAAAAGAAAACTATTCCTCTACTTACCTCTCGCAGTTAAAACTCTTAGAAACCTCTTTCTTAGAAGACCCTCCAATTTCTCCCCATCCCAACCCAGAAAGCATCGAGGGGTATCTTTCAGCCAGCCCTCGACTTTGCCAGCGTGTGGTTTCGGGTGAGTTTGATCATCTTACATGGAATTTTCCAACTAGCAGGCGAAAAGAGGGGTATAGACCAAGACCAATATCAAAAAGTAAAAGGTTGGCGTCGCAAAAATTGTTGATGAAAGAGTTTGGACTTGATTTACTCGAAAGAAAATCGATAGTAAACCTCGTGAATCGTATTGAGGACAACTTGAGTTTTGTCTCAGACTACCGCCGGCTTCCAAAGCTGATATGGTTGTTGAAAGTAATCTTCGAACTCCGAAAGGACCCCGAAAGAGCCGCCAGGTGCAACATTTCACACATTCGACCGACGACGCTTCGAAAATACGACGCTCTATGGATCAAGCTGAAGTCATCGCTCAACATGGAAATAACAACCTCCACTTAAGCGAGTTTTTCTCGCATCTCTGCGACCAGTTCGCTGCGAATCTCGGTCCGCAGCTTTGTCAGATCGAGGTTTTCGTTTTTTGTCACAGCTTTTTGTTTAATCTCGCGCTTGAGTGTTTCATATTTGTCAACCTCGGAGAGAATGAGTTGAAATTCCGTAGCGCTGATTTGGTTATCCTGCAAGGCTTTCGAAACCAAGTCATCGATGGTACTCAACTTCGTCTCACCAATCGCGACGGTTCGCTCATGCTTGGATATCTTTACGGCAATACGTTTACTGACCCGGACCATTGTGGCTGACACGATTCCAAAGATGCCACCAATAGCACCCAGTGGAACCCCAACGACAATCCCAAGGCCGGTCAAAGAGGCGGCTAGGCCCGAAGCCGAAAGTATAACGCTCAGACTTCCAGTCGTGAAAGCTACCCCGTTTAGAATTGTCCGAGAGCGGGTATATTTTTTCCGAACCCCATCGTAATGGGCGATACTGTTTTTTAGGGCGGTCTGAATGTCACAAATCTTTTGAAGCCGAAACGAATGCCCCTCATCGTTGGGGGCGGTGGGAACCTTTGGGTACAAACAATCAGATTCCATGTCCTATATACAGAGCTCCAACAAAACTTCTGCCCCGGTCGTCGGTACCGCCCAAACTCGAAAGAGATTTCTTTTTGTGGGGTCGACGGGGAGATAAAACGGTCGCAAATGCCACACCGAAGGTCCTTGAAGTTTCAAAGGCTCGACCTTCGCCAGTAGATAGGAGGGTTTGCCCCTTTCATACGACTTGTTTGGGTCCACCAAATCGCAGTAGATTGAAACAGAGGGCGGACCCCATTGTACAGGAACATGAATCAGAACGCGCGGGACTTCGGATATCCCCAACAAGTCGGCTAGCTTGCTGTCTAGGATCACCTGTACTTTCGAGAAGAAATACACTCCAGTAGCGGTTATCCGAAGTTCACAAGTGCCCGCGGCGACATCCTTTCCATGCCCATAGACAATTGCCTGTTGTAGACAGTGGAGGTTGTACTCCCCCTTCGGAATTGAGACCAGAATGTTCCCTTTCGCTTTCCTGATTGTGGCAAAATCGGCGGTTCCTTCGCGAATGAGGTTCAATTTGTCCCATGAGTTGAGAGCGAAGAAATATGTATCCATCGTTTTAAGTACTGTGAGCGTTATTTCAGGGATCTTTACGGTTCGAGCTGCGACACTCGAGAGCTCACCAACGACCGGAGGGTGAAGTTCGTTTACACCCTCGCTTGCCGCTATGCTGAGGGACATTTTATTTAACCGCGTATATATACATCATGGATCAATCCCACGAAATAGATCTTTGGTCTGTTATAAAAACAGCGTTTCCAAAAAAGACCGTAGAACATTTCGGTAAAACCTTAGAAAAAATTAAATTTCCGAAACAGAGCAATTTCCCCGATGCCCTCCTTCTCCGCAGCCCGGACAAATACCCCGTGCCTGCCGTTCCGTTCGCTGAAACGGTCTCTGATATAGCACCGCTGCTTCGAGAGCTCGAGATCTTCGTTGACCCAAAAATTTCTTTCAAAGCAGGAGTCCGAGACATATGGAAAGAAACAACTATTACACATCGCTCGGCAAAGGAGGCGCACCAATGGCTCTCTTCTCCGACGTATGAATATTGGCCTCAACAGCTGAACTTCGCCACATGGTGCGCAACTGCGGAGTGTGGGGTGACTATTACCGATTCGGTCAATAAAACCTTCCCGCCCATAGTTCAGGGGCTACTTCGCTTCCACGTATACTTCACCGTCCGCCGTATCCTATTCGAGCTCGGCTGCCCCCTCCCCGGAGACAAGGCGTTCCAAAAAACAAACAACCCACTTCGCAAGTCTGCCTTTGAAAGCCTCTGCATCGAATTCGGTCTGCCTAGAGCCCCGGACTTTCGCTGGAAGGGCGGTCGAAACCACGGGCTTGGAGACGTGTTCGTGGATTATCCGGTCGAAGGACCAAAGAACGAGTACGTCATCCGCCGCTATGATACCGAGTCCAACACATGGCCAGATAGCTTGAACCTCTTCTCAGATGAGGGTGGGAAAAAGAATAAAGGTAATCTGTTGGCATTTATCCGAAACGATGCTGGCGGAGCACAATACAGCTGGTTTTCACCGAAAAAGGGTGAAGGTCTGACGGAGGCTGGCATGGGGCGTCTCAATCGTAGTATCGAGGCTTTGGTATATTGTGTTCTTGGCTCGCAAGTCAAAACCCGATCTACTATCGTGGGGGCGAGCGGCAGTACTGTTGAGACCCGCCAAAGGTTTAGACAACTTCTAGAGGAGACAATCGTAGTAAACGATATCTCCACCGGCATCCAGAACTATCAAAGGGCTTTGTCCGACGCTCGAGCGCAGCTGAATCTGGCCGTGGCCCCAGGGCTCTGGTTGCTCCCCAGCCGGCTTGTTATTAATTCAAACAGCGTTCTCGGGTACAACAATGAGCTCCAGAAAGCGACCAGCGATATGACTTTCGGGGTCAATCCGCGTGTGAACGAGCGGACACATAAGCGCACGCCGAAAATAAAAGCCCCAGTCCCCCTTGTCCCGAAAACAACACCGAAAACAAAAGCCCCAGTCCCCCTTGTATCGGAAACAACGCTGAAAATAGAACCCCCAGTCCCACTTGTCCCGAAAACTAAAGCCCCCGTAGCGCCGTCCGCGCACGAGCGAAATTTAGCTGCAGTCACTGTTGTGGCCGCAGGTGCGACTTGGTGGTTGTTTAGGTAGACTTCTTCTTATAGCGCTCGATGACAAACACGACCACGGCTACGATCAAGAGCCAGGCGTTTTTGGCTAAGAAACCAACAACTTCTCCAGCCGTGCGGAAGAGGAATGAGACAATGGCGCCTATGGCTCCAGGAAGGAGGTCTCCAATCTTTATTCCGATGGTCTTTAACCCCCGCCCTACCCCCTGCGCTACGCCGGCGAGCCCCCGCTGTAAAGCCCCCAAGATAATCCCAATGACCGTCCCAGCCGCTACGAGAACCCCCAGGACCCCTGCTCCGTACTTCTTGAAAATAGCCCGAACGCGGTCCCGCAGAGACATTCGCTCCTCAACGGCTTCACTTTCCAGCTCTAGCTCTTGAATCTCTTCCTCGCGCGCCGCAATCCGCGCCTCCAAAGCACGTCTATCTTCCGATGAAATATCGTGAGCGTCTCTTATCTCCTCATCCTGTCGGTTTTGCTGCTCGAGTTCCTGAGTTCTGGCGTTATTTTCTTCCAAAATCTGTGCCGCGGTTGGTCCTAGGGCTTCTTTCAATTCTTTTGGCAAGTTCTTAGTTAAAATACCATCCTTGTTTTTCAGTGGTCGCCACGTTTGGTCTTCTCTGCCCCACAGACGAACCATAGTACGTCCATCGTACCCTTGTCCGATTTCGACCCCGCCATATCGGGGGTACTCTTTTTGCACCTCTGCCTTAGCAATATCCATTAAGCTTTTAGTGAATAACCCCCTAGTAACAGGGTTGGTCACCCTCTCCTCCCCAGTAACAGGGACAGTCGAAAACGACGTTTCTGCTGTGGCAGGCTCACGGGGACGACCTCGCGGTCTTAAGTCATACATCCCGACTTGTTCTCCACCCTCCGGCAGATCGGCGGGGTCGAAGCTGGGGTTAACCCTCCCACCTTCAGCGCCGGCGGGCTCATCAGGGGGTATCAAAGGCATCTCATCAGGGTTGATATCCATTTTTGTTTCTGCCTATACATACAAGACAAATAAAATGGCGTACATCTCCCATCGTACATCTACGTGGATATCCACCGAGACCAAGCGATCATTGAGAGGTTCAACAGGACTCTAGCCGAGCGGTTGTTCGGTTACCAGTACGCCCAGGAGATGCTTCTTCCCGAAGGAGAAAGATCGGTACAGTGGGTGGCTCGGCTGCCTGCTGTTGTCACGGCTTTGAACAACGAACCAACGCGGTTGATCGGAAAAAAACCGCAGGATGCCATCGAATCCAAATCGGTGGTACAAAAACCTTCCGCCGTTGTACCGGGGAGGGCGGTTGGTTTGGAGGAGGAGAGACTTTCCTCTGACGCCAGCGTACGATATTTATACCAGCCTGGTGAACAGGAGGGCGGGCGAAGACGCGCAACGGACCCAATTTGGAGTCTCGAGGTTCTCGAGCAAGAACGCGCGATTGTTCGGCCTGGCGAGCCTGTGGTCTACTATCTCATAGACGGGCCAAAACGAGGCTTTGTCCGCGAGGAGCTGCAGGTAGTGCCTTGGAATACCGAATTACCCCCTGAAAGTGTACTCAAGGAGTTCGGTGTGAATCCCGTCGGGTAGAACTCGTCTCTTGTCGTAGTAAGCGGAAAGCCCGAGTTTCTCCTGGTGGTAAGTTGTCATCTTCCCGTGGTCCATCCGGAATCCCCGGTTTTCTGCCCGGTCGAGCGCTCCATCGAGTGTTGCTTTGTATCGGCCCCAGGTCAAATCGTTGTCTTTTTTCGACATCCCCTTCGCCGAGGTTTTACTTTTTCCTGTCCCATCGTCGACGTAGTACGCCTTGCTGCATAGAGCAATGGCCCGGGTTCCCTCGAACTCGAGTTTGAACAAGCCCGGCGTCCGGCCGCTCCATTTATCCCAAGCCAGCCATTTCTTTTTGCAGCCCTCGAACTCTTCGCGGAGCTCGGGGCGGACGACGTCGACCAGGTTTTTCCCGGCGATTCCCATGTACAGGCTATCGGTATCCATCTGTAGGAGCTCGAAGGATCTTCGGTCTACGAAATGGTCCAGGAAGTCGTAGTAGAATTCGAGCATCCGTAGTTTGGCTAGCTGATAGACTGTGATTCCGATTTGGAACGGGCGGGTGATCTCGATCTTCTGCTTCCTCCTGTGGATCTCGTAGGCGGAACCTATTTCGTCGAGGTCCTCGAACCAGGAGGAGCGGAGAGCACGATCGACAACCGCTTCGTCATCTGTGTAGGAGACCAATGTCTGCCGCTCCAGCGCTTCAATGAATTTCCCGTAGCAACTATTACCCAGCAGTTTAAACAGGTCGGCGAATAGTGCTTTGTCCTTGTTGGTATCCCCTTCTCGTCGAGCTTCTGTAACCTGGTCGACGAACCAGCCGAAGATCTTTTGCGGTTTGTAGTTGATCGTCCGGTACACCGCGGTGACAGCTAAACCGTGGGCGAGGTACCAGCGTAGCAGAGGGGCGTACAACAGAATCTTCTTGGCCCATAGGGCTCCGACAAGCTTCGGCTCTGTTGAGCGGGTTCGTCCCATTCCCTCGAGATAGTCCAGCATCTCTTGGGGAACCGCTTCGATGGGGATCTCCTTGTTGTAGAAGAGCGGGGGCATTTCTTCGAACTTTGGCCAGAGGTGTTCGGGGACCTCGATGTCAACCTCGGCGAACCCGAACCACCTTCCTTCTCGTAGAGCCTCCACAAACCCATCGACAGCCCTGGTTGGCTCGTCCGGACTACGGTAGTGGATCACCGTTCCCTCCCCACAGGGCATAGGGGCTGCCATGGTAGAGAGGTAGAGCGCGTTCGCGTCGTAGCCGAGGATGCGTTGACATTGGTGGGCCTGGGCCGTAGGCTCGTATTGGTGCGACCGGATCCGCGAGACCCCCCCCTCGTGGTAGCGGGTAAATACAATCGAAGGCCCTCCGACAACCGCCGCTTTGAGCATGTCGTACGCTTCTTTGTTGGGGGCATACAGCTCGGGCGGGTTGGGGCTGCGAAGTGTGCCTCGCAAGACGAACCTCATCGACACTCTAGGTAGACTAACCGCATCTTTGAAGATGTCGATTCCATACGCGGTGTAGAAGTCGCGCATTTTGGCCAGTGCTTCGACGAAGGGGCCCACGTCGAGATTGTTGTAGTAGCGGAGCCAGTCCGCGAAGGTCTGCATCCCCTTCTCCCGGAATACCCGCTTGCAGTCTCGATATTCCGAAAGGGAAAGAAGATATTTGCCTTTCAGTTTCGAAAACCACTGTGGGTAGTCCGGTAGGCCAGGGAAGTCGAGCTTGTCAGGACTATCAAACCAGTCATACGGGAACCACGACTTCACGAGGGTACACCCATAGGCTTTGACCCAGGCGTCGTAGGTTTTCCCAGGCCCTATATAGTTCACAACATCCAGGAATTTCAACCCTGGACTCGTAATGAACATAATCTGGTTCGCTTTGCAGCCCACTTTGATTGACTGGTCGGTCGTCTTACAAAGCTCTTCGACGAAGTAGTTCCGGATCAAATTCAAATCGTACTTACCCGAATTAAACCCGAGCACGGGGACTTGGTCGCACCACTCTTCAATCGCTAGCCGATACTTTTTGGGCAAGAGCTCGAGGGTGTCGGGCAGGAACCTCGCGCGAACGTCTTCTCGTATCCTAGCAGCTCGACGTTCTAGCGTTCGAATGAACTCCTCGATCAACAACTTCGGAGGCCCTCCGGGCGTCGAAGACTCTCGTACGCATAGGTGTTCGGGAGTCGGTTCCAAAGTGTCGCTGATCGAAACCGAGATAGGAATATGTGTTCCCTCTAAGGACAGGTCTTCTGTAGGACGACAAGTGCTGGTCTTGTCGAGGTAACTCTCAAAGTCGAACACGATCGCGTGAGGGTAAGTTATTGTCTTTGGGTCGGGGATGCGATCTTTTCTCCAAGGTTTTGGCTCCTCGTGCTGCCACCGAACCACAAGGCGATAGCCAGCAGCTCGGATTTTGGCTTCTCGCTCGAGCGTCTGTTGGTATGCTATCTCGCGTGTAACAGGGCTGCCCTTTTTCTTGGAAAGATTCCGAAGTTGCTCCTGGCGTTGCTTCGGCGATGGGAAACAACGTTTGCACCCATGCCATAGGCACCCGTTGAATTGGAAGACGGTCTTTGAAATGGGATCATAACCGTCTACGGCGAAACCTTCTATAACTCGTTCGCCTCCATGCCCACATAGCTGGTGATGGATATGGATCCCTCTGGTGCGGGCTTCATACTCGAGCCATTGGACGGCTTGGACGCTATCCCGTTTTTGTGGGTAGAAGGCCTTCTCAAAGGCAGACGGCGGAGCTTCCACTTTCTCTCCTTTGCAGACAACTTTTGTCTCACCTTGGGTGCAACGCTCGGCGTGGCGATGGAGATGGCAGGACTGTGTGAACCTTGCATTGCACTCTCCGCACACGAACTTTTTCGCGAGTTTCTGGATGTCGCCAATGAGAAACGCGTGCCCCTCGTAGACGCCGATCGTCATTGGTGGAGTCCCTACTTTTTCATAGTGCGCCGGGTGCCTCCGATGCAACCAATCTCCAGACTCTTGTGGTTCGTATACCCGGATCCCGAGCCGGAAGTGCTGCTCTACTTTCCGCAGCTCGTCCTGAGAAATCCCTGGGCAAGCCTCGGGGGAGTGGTACATCTCTCTCGCAAGAGCTCGAGCTTGGCTGGTACAACGATCCACGCGCGCGCCACGGTGGACCGCTATACACCGAAAGAGGCAGAGGTTATCTTCATATGTATCCAAGGAGTACATCCCAGGCTTTCTCCTCAACCAATCTGGGAGTGGTCCTGTCCCCAACAAAGGCGCCTGCCTATCTACTACAACTTTTACCGTCACAGAGATAAACCGGATGAAGACCCACTTGGTGTTAGGGCGCTCGATTTGGTCACCAATCAAGCGCTTCTCGTCTTCCGCCTGCACCCAGTCTCTAGCTTGTGGTTCTAGGCGTTGAATCCAAGGACTGCCTTGTACTGTTTTGTGAAACAAGATAATTTCTCCCGTTTCGAGGTTCCGGAGTCGATAGGTATAACTGTATCGGAGATAGAAGCTGGTGGTGACCCTCTCGTGGAGCTTATCCATAATCCGATCCACCAGAGACCCGGCCACGCCTCGGAAGAAAGACCACTTCCAGAAGCGGCGACCAGCTTCCTCTCCCTCTCTCTCTCCATCCAACTCTTCGAGTATACGCGCACCTTCTCGCACCAGAGATCGCGCTAAGGGGGCTCGCCGGTTTTCAATTTTTCTACGAGCTTCTGTCCTCATCGTTGGGGTAGTCCTCTTTCGGACACCTTCCGCGAGAAGAGCGGTGTCGACCTCTCTCGCAAGTTGACGGAGTTCACGAGCCCGCTGCCACTTCTTGTGGGGGTTCTCTATATCCCATCTGGTTATAGCAGGGTATCTCCCCGTCTGTAGCGCTCGCCGGAGTCGTTTCCTCCACTCCGCGGCGCGAGCCTCCCCGATCGCTCGTAGGAGGTCAGCTTTTAGCATCTTAGAACCTACAGATAATCCATAACTTCTTGCTAAAGAGCGTAACTCTTTGACGGTGGACATATTTTGAAGATACCTTTATGCACCACTCTCTAAATGGAAATAATTTTTGTGTAGCCACTCTCTAATGGAAATACCTTTGGAACGCCAACGTTTTTTCCGAAGATTTATAGTATGCATATTTGTCTAAATTGAAATTGCTCATTAATTTTCGGAAAACGCTCGGAAAATCTTCGGATCATCTTCGGGTCATCTTCGGGTCATCTTCGTGCACCACACCAATTCGTATTTGTTTGCCTTGGGAGTCTTTCCGCCTTGAAATACAGCTTCTAGAGACATGTTAACGTTTTAAGCGTTTCCTCTCTGAAAAACGGTTCCCAGGTGGTGGTATTTGATTAATCCCAACTATACTACTCAATGTGTGCGGCCACTGTAATTTACAAGCATAAATCCTCTCGAAAGCCCTAGCCACTTCCCAACTATCTTTCGAAGTTAATGCCTCTGCATCCTTATATCTGGAAGCAACATCAACCACAACCAATGCATAACGATATATTTTTCTCCTCACTGTATCATGAGGAAGAAATAATAGATCCGCTTGATGAATCTGATTTGGTTTATCAACGACCCAATGTGGTCTGGGTAGGTACCTAGGAGGTGGAAGATATATTTGCCACAATGCCTGCCTATCCAGCCACTTTCTTGCAACATTCTCACTAACTTTAGCTGCACTTGCTAATTTAGGTATAGCGGAATATCCTTTCCAATACCCACGAGCTGAGTAGTATACCTGGCTTAAAATCTTATCTCTGTTTATTTATAAATAAGATTGCGTACATTTAAAATGGCAGCATCAATAATTTCAGAAATTATTGATCCACAACGTGAGCCTAGAGAACGTTTCGGTTTGAAAGCGGAATCAACATTGAATCGAGTCACATTCAATCCTTCATCCGCTAATCCTGGTGAGACATTATACATCGAAATTCCAAAACTATCACAGAACATGGTTATGGTACCTGGTAGTGTAAACCTTCTTTTTGATCTAAATGTCTCAGGACATAAAGATAATACTCTAGTTAATAACGTGGGAAGAAATCTAGTTTCCAGATTTAAAGTCATTTTCGGAGGACAAACTCTTCAAGATACTTATAGATTTGATTTATTCCAAACTTATCATGATTTATACCTACCAAAGAGTGTTCGTGGAAATAGGTTGGAACAAGGAATCTCATCTGAAAAAATAAGGAAACTTCGAACAAGTGAAGTAGAAAAAAGAAATACAAGTGGAAAGGAGGGTGTTCTAGCATCAATTCACGATACAAAGTATGTAATACCTTTAGATCATCCATTACTTAGAGATCATGGTGTGTTCTATCCGAGAGCTTTACCACAGCCTCTTAGATTTGAAATAACTCTAGCCCCAGTTTCTAATATTGTTGTTTATTCAAACACTGAAACAGAACCAAATTACAAACTTACAAACGTTGAGCTTGAATATTCCAGCATATCAAGTAATTCTTTAGCGCTTCAAACACAGGCTTCCTATCTGTCTAAAGTGTCTAAAGGTGATAAACCGTCGGATAAAGGGTTCATGTATGAAAACATAATAATTCACAAAACATTCACAATCTCAAAACCTAATGATGGGGTGATTAATGAACATATAAATGTCCCAAGGAGGTCTATGACTGGGATCCTATGCCTCTTCACAGATAAGTATGCAGCAGGAGAAAGAGACTCGGAGTCTTTTGCGAACCCAAATATAACATCAATAAATATAACTATTGATGGTGTACCAAACAGGCTCTATTCCAACGGGATGATGCCGAGAGACTTATGGAAATCTGTGATTAAGAGATTTGGGGTGAGCGATTCCGTTGAAGAGGCGGATTATTATGGAGACAAATTCGCCTTGTCGATTGATTTGAGGGGTAACCCTGATAGTAAAATCCATGGAAATGGTTTTGAACTAAATAACACTCGTGATGGTATCAAGCTTGAAATTAATCGCCAAAAAGGTGGAAGTGGGATTCTTAATTGTTACATATTTGTAGTTTCTGACGCGATCATGGGGCTAAAAGAAGGTAATTTAGAGGGTATAGTAATCTATTAAATATATAATCGAAAGATGAATGAATTAAGAGATAAAATCCCATTCAACTGTATAATTACTGGGCCTACAAATTGTGGAAAGACTCAGTATCTGGTGGATCAACTTCGAGGAAACTTTAGAAAAGCATTTGAGTATATTGTCTTGATCTGTCCAACTTATGTCAAGAACAAGACTTACAAAAATTTTGCAAAGGGTGATAAAAGATTCTGGGTGGTCTCACCAGATGCAAGTGATCAGGATCAAATCAATGATATGTTGACGAACTTTCATATATTATTCTCAGGTGAGAATACACTTATAATCTTGGATGATTGTGCTGTATCGAAAGATCTGAAGAAAAGATCAAATAAATTCATTGATCTTGCATTCTCTGGGAGACACGATGGTATCTCGGTGTGGGTACTCACCCAGCAACTTACTTCAATTGCGAAACCTTTCAGAGAGAATGTTGCTTGTGTGGTATCATTTTATAACCCATCTCAAATTGCAATGAAAACTCTATTTGAAGATTACGGAGGGAATTTGGAGGCTGAAGATCGTAAAAAGCTTGAGAAATTACTAAAATCAGAAAAGTATTCTAGGTTATGTCTTTGCTTACGACACCCTTTTCAAAGTTTTGGTCCATAAACACGCAAAAAAAGAACGATGCCAATATCCAACCATCTTGACCGAACAAGCTTGGTCAATACAGGATTTATTATATGGGATAAAACACCAAAAAATGATCCGTGTACGTGTTTATTTTCAAGGACTGAAAAGGAAGCCCGTTGCATGCAAAAATCAAGTTTTCTCGTTTTCCAGCTCCATCGATACAGAAACCACAGTAAATCTTTAACTGTCACGGAAAAGATTTTTCAGGGAAAAACTAAGAAAGAAAATTTTGGTAAACCGGCTTTCGCCTCGGATGAATTTTCCTTGCGGGACAAGGCCCTTATCCCGAGCGGGCAAGATAGCTCCATATTGCCCGCTCGGGTAGCCAATCACAGCGCGAGATTCGGTTCATCTTGCCCGCTCATATAATAACAGCAATTATTGCATAAACATGGCCACCATTGAAGATATATTGAATGGAGAAGGGGATAAAATCACCACCACCCCCAACGCACTCACAGAAGATGATTTGGAAATGAAGAGAGAGTCATTGTCGATTCTAGCTTGTTTAGGATCAACCAAAGAATATTTGGGTACAGACATGGACCACAAAGACACAAGTAAACTATCAGAAAAAGATGTTGAAAAATTTTACAAGAGATATCAAGTCGTTTCTGGTAGAAAGATTGCTGATGGGTTGGTAAATTCATCGTTTCAATTGATAGCTCAAGTGGTAAGTACGTTTGTACCTATAGATGATCATAATAGTCTTGTAAATGATTGGAAGAATGATCAGTTGATACTGAAAGAGATCTCAGAGCTATCTGGGTTACTTGTAGTAAGAGGTGGTAGAATGGTAGCACTACTCTCAGCACTTATTCATGTTGCAAAGCACTTCAAATTAAGTGAACCCGTAATCAACAATAATCCAGAACAGAACCTGAACAGGTAATCAACACTACTACAGCACAACCTGAACAGTAAACAAACACTGCTAAAAACTCCTAATTGACACACCTATTAGGAGACTTGTGGTTAACTATAAGTAGTGTATAAACATGCCTGAAGAAGTACTTGAAACAACTCGTAGGTTATATGGTGAAAAATATCATGACCTCAAACATTTTATAAGAAAAATAAGACCAGAAGTTATTTTTCTTATTAATAAATATGAGAAACCTGTACATGCTAAGTTTGTCCTTACATGCAAACTAATTTTCTATCATTATCCTGTTGGTGAAATAGAAATGCCAAGAACCTTTCATACATATTTGGAAGAAATCAAAGATACGCTAGACTTTAATGATCGTTGGTACTTATGTATGACAAATATGCTACTTTATATGAACGAGAGATTCAAAAAAGAATACTCAGGCTGGAATTATGAAGAGGTGGACTTCTTTGATATTTACATCTACCATTAATTTTTTTTTTATCATGAAGTATAAAAAGTGGGTTAAAGAATTGAAGATTTATATGAAAAACCAAAAATGTCTAAAGCAGCTAAACAACAAAAACTCACAAAACCTAAACCTGTATTCGTTTCTATTGATTCTACATTTGATTGGAAAACTATAGTTGTGGAGGAGCTTATTAAAAACTCTAAATATGGATATGCAACTTCGAAGGTTTATGTAAAAGGCGAAAACGGTGAAAAACAACCTTTATTATATAGACACCGATGAAATACCAGGATTTTTCCAGTGACGAAAAAATCATATCTTCATCGCGCGCAGTGAAGATATTATTTTTATCTTTCACGTGTGAGGATATTGGTGTCGCCATGATTACCAACATGATTAGCCAATTACAAGAGAGCCTCCCGCTCAGGCACTTGGCCGGTTCGTTTGAAATTTCATTCAAAAAATGTCTTCGAGGTGCGAAGACGGTACGATTACGGGTGACTTTCTCGATGAGCAACCAAAATTTAACGTCGATATTTTTTCCGAGCTTGTAGAGCATCCAGGAAGATTTGTCGAAGTTGTTTTATGTGGAAATTTCATCAGTATCTATAAAATAAACAGAACATTACATGGCCGCTTGGAGATACGAAATTTCTCTTCGAGTGTTGAAAAAATATTTCACTCGTTCGCTGCGCTCACTCGTGAAATATTTTTCAACACTCGAAGAGAAATTTCGTATCTCCGCGCGGCCATGTAATATCCTCTATATATTTATTGAATTAGCCGAGCAAACCTTGTGGGGCATCTCAGGTAAATGGCCATATGGAACCGAACCAAAGAAACAAACTCTTACAAATATAGAAGGATTTCAAGTTTCTTATCCCATGACATCTTTTTCAACCATGGATAACCCAACAAAAGAGGAAATATCAACTATTAATGCATTTGATAATATGAGGAGTATTACAGCAGATGCTCTTAAAAGATTTCGCAAGGTTACAGATCCTACCTATAAAGCATATAAGAAATTCAAGGATAAAGATTTGACTTGTACGATCAAACCTATATATAATTGGACAAAAGACGAATCTAAACCTAAGCGTGCATACATTAAGTTTTATACTAAAGGTAAAGGTGAGAAAATGAGTTGTAAAACTATAGTTTATGGGCCTGACAAGAAAAAAGTAAAACCATTAGATTACATGTGGAATCCTGATGAGACTAAAAGAAGTGTTGGTCACATTGTTGTTCGTTGGGATGACATATTCTGGGGCGCTCATGGACAGACTAATTATGGAACATCGATGCGTATTAATGTTTCAGAGATTAAATTTACTCCAATTTTGGAAGAGGAAGAAGAATCTGAAGATGAATCTGAAGACGAATATTGTTTTCTTAATTCTAAAGATGAATCTGAAGATGAAGATAAAAATACCTTTCCACCAGATTATCCTGATGAACTGATAATTGAACATAATTAATACTTACATTATTATATATATTACTACTCCTACTAGTACGCCTACTAGGAGATTTAAAGTTAACTGTAAACAATACATAAACATGTCTGAAGAAGTTGTTGTTGAGCAGATCACAAAAGAACCCACTGTCAAAAATAAAGTCAAAGATCCCAAGAAAGAGGAAGCTGGAAAAAAATCACCTGAGTCCTGTAAGAAAACTAAGGAAGAATTGAGAAAACAAGAAGAGGAAGAATCATCGAGAAAAAAACAAGAAGAGGAGGTTAAATCGGTGGATATTAATGCTTGGATGCCAGAGTTATCTTTTGGAATGGTGTTAAGCCTTGTTGCTATCGGAATTGCTGCATATGATTTATTCATGAGATATAAAAGTAACATAGCTGATTTACATGTACCTGCTCCTACTTTTACTGCTCCTCCCACAATCAACCACCAAAATAAGGAGGATCCCCCGAAAAACAACTTAAAAGATGATTGGATGTAAAATAAAATGTCAGATAATAAACTTGTGAAGACGGTTACTGATTCTACAACTCTGATAGGGCTGTCCGCCGCTATGGGGTATATTGGTAGAAGGGCTCTGAAAGAAAGATTACTTTCAGACCCATCATTTGCTCTCGTGGAATATGCGAAATGGGTCGCAGTTTTAGCTGCAAGCATGTATCTTAAAACTTACCTAGAGGATCAGAAGATATTACCTAAAAGCCTATATAAATGAGTAAAGTGAAATTTAATGAAAGAAAATTTAAGGAGTATCTAATCGATCACTTTAGAAATGTTCCTAAACTTGATAATTTCATAATTGAAAAATCAAAAGATGGTACGATGGAAGTTGCTGATTTGAAATCCTGTGTGAGTAAATTCAGAATTGCTATGAGTGATTTCTATAGAAATGAGCCTAAATTGGAGGATTTCATAACTATAGAAAATGATGGAATTGAAATGTCTTCACTTACTTTATTCACAATCATTGGATCGGTTAGTTTTACAATTTACTTATTCTCAAAACTGTTTAAGAAAAAAGATAAGTAGATGTATAAATGGCAAGTATAGCGATAATGCTTGGTGGGGCAGTCCTCAATGCAACGGCCTTCATTGGTGGGAATTATATAGCAAAGGCTATAAATGGGTCATCTTCCACTGATCTCCAAATTGAAAGAGAAAGACATGAAAAGAAAAATATCAGAAAGATTATGCTGAATATCAGGAAAAGAGGTTAGCTTTCATTGATTTTATGAATAAAAGAAAAGATGATGAAAATCAAGCCTCTGAAAATATTTCAAAGACAGATGAAGCACTGAAATTGTACAGTCAAGTTAATCCTCCTAGATTCTCTGATTATTACCGACCGAATCATGATCAGAAAATGGGTGATATGGTTTATGTTTCAGGTGGGATGTTAGTCTTGGGATATATAGCAAGTAAATGGTTATGATAAAACCAACTTAGAAATTTCCTTATTGGATATCAAATAAGGAATATAATATGGAATATGATCCTGAGCTTGATCCAACTAAATTAAATGAAGCAGGTGCCATTGGTGGTGATGAGGATGAAGATGCGCTTTATCTTAGCACAATGACTTCACCATCAACTACTCGTTTTGAACCTGATATTGAAGAAACATCATTCGGTGGTGATGACGATCCAACTAGACCCTTGATACGAAGGGAAGGGGAGCAAGATGATGCTTGGGAAATTATTAAGAGTAAATTTCCAAAAGTTGATACTTCTAAATTTACAGCTGGTCTAAATAAAGAGGGTGATGTAATTGTGAAATTGATCAGAAGTAATCGCAAACCGTATGAATTATTCAAAAGTAATGGTGATTTGAATGATGATTTACCACCTACGATCAAAAGAGCTCTGGGGGTTGATTCGGAAACATTACTTACAAGAAATGATGAGCTTAAATCACAATTGAAAGAATCAAATGAAGAGAATAAAGACTTACGTAACGCCCTAGAGGGATTACGAGCATTTGCAGATACAAATGATCTGGAGATACAAAGATATATTGCTAATGAAAAGGAACTACGTAGAATCATAGATGAACACCAGCAAAGAATCGCGGAAAGTGAAAGCTATTAAGATGCCGCTGTTAATCAGAAAATACAAGCAAAAACAGAAGCTGAGAAACTTCTTAATGAATTACGGCAATACAAGGATGAGCTTGATAAAAGCAAGAAAGGATTATCCAGTTTAAGAAAAGTAGAACAAAGTAGAGATCGGTTACTCAAAAGGGTTAGTGAATTGGAAGAATTGGCCAATAAACAAATAAATTCAAACGAAGAGCAAATAAACGATCTGGAGAGACAAAACGAGGCGATACTAGAACGAATGTCATTGCGAGATAGAGTAAAAGTTATCTTCAAGAAGTATGGCTTAACAGTCTTTTCAGTTGTAAGTGCTGTTAGTGTAGTAATTGGAGTTATCGTTTCTAATCTTTCCAAAGGACTATCTAAATTGGGTAAAGGTGTGGGGGACGGTTTTAAGACGATTGATAAGAAACTCGGTGAAATATTACCTGGTATGGTGGGTGCCATTGTTTGCTTTCTATTCAAAACTGCTGGAGAAGTAATTTCTTTTCTGGGTAAAAATGCTTGGTTATTGATCGTTGTTGTTGTTGTGTATTTTATAGAATATCTTAAAAGTAAGAATCGTTAATTAGAAAATGCTAAATGAAGAAGATATTGAATATATAAGAGAGTCATGATGTATAATATCAATTGTAGGGATTAAAAAATATTTTTTTGGTCCATATTTAACGATTGATGATATAAAAGATCTATCTTCTAAGGATGTGGAAACCTACTATCGTCATTTTACATATGACATGATGGATTATTTTCATCGTGATGATAATCCATCAGTCATTGGATAAATTTTTAATAAGCTGTATATCTAAATTGATCTCTTTAGGTCATACAAAGGAATTTTTAGATAAAGAGTTGTCAGCATCTGATGTTCCAAAACTTTCTCGTTATGATTTGATGAAATACTGCAATAGATTATTTAATAAAATGCATGTCTATATTAAGTTTGAAAAACAATTAAAAAATATGATTGATTAATTATCAAAAAGATGCTTACTGTTACAATGTATGAGTCTGAAACGAGGGTGTATTTAGATCCACCGCTAGATAAGATTCGGGAGATACAGCTTTTAGATTGTAATATACCTAAAAGATTGATAAATTTCAAAGATAGACAAACCATCTTCAAGGAAGTTAATCGCCCCTTTCTAATAATCCAGCCTGGAACCTATTCATTGCGCTGTATTCATGCTATCTTTATCAATGATACTGAAAATGCTAAGCTATCGATAATTGAGACTGATACTGCTGATTATCTATATTCGAATAGGAATTATAAGCTTAATCTTTCGAGAGGGCTACAGGTTGGTCTGGGGGTGCCTGAAGTTATATTACCTGGCAAATTATATCCAATAAATGTACAGATCAAAGAGCCTCTTAAATTGACCTGCAGTCTGGTAGATAATAAATCATCCTATATTACCACGGGTAGATTTGTTGACTCGGTAAAAATCTCTCCTTCATATCTACTTGCCAATATACCATCAAAGAACTATGCTGCGGTGCCCACTCAGAAAACTAGGGATCCCATAAATTATTTTACTCTCAACCTTTTGGATAGTGATGGGAAAAAGTTAGATTTGAAGGGGTCGACAATTACTGTTAGTTTAAGATTCGCATAATATTTTAAAAGAAATCAAGACTTGTAACTAAATATGGATGAGTACAAGAAAATTTATCCTGAATCAAATCCGACAGCGCCTCCTCCTGATGGTGCAACTTTCAGATTACAGAAATGTTGTGAAGCATTGGATAAAATAAAAAACGAATAGGAACATTATGAGAAGGTTCTGAAAAAGTACAATCGATCGAAAGGAATGCTCATAAATGCGAGTTAAGTCTGCGGCATTTTATCCGGCGTTTTAGCAGCAGGCGGATTAGGCAGCTCCCTGACAGGGTTAGGAATTGCGGTGGGTATACCCCTGGGAGTAGCAAGTGGGCTCATGGTCTGTGCATCTATAGCTTGTGAACAGGTATCCAAAAGTTTATCAGAGAAAGCAACCATGTATCAAAGTACCGTTACTTTAGCTAAATCGAAAATAAATACAATAGAGGATCTAGTATCGAAAGCGCTTCGTGATAATAAGATATCTGATGAAGAGTTTTCATTAATAATCGAAGAAGTGAAGAAATTTGAAAAGCTGAAGGCTGAATTACGACTCAATGGTCAAAAAAGTCCGCTGAAAAAGTACAATTCCGTGGTTCTGAAACAGAAGGTACGAGAAGAAATTCTCAAAGAATTAAAAGGAGGCAAATAATCATAACATTTGAGAAGTCGCGTTATTAACTTAAACTTAACAATTCTTCTATCTAAATTCAAGATAGAAGATGGGATTGTTTGAAGATTTTAGGAATAGATATCCAAAAGCTGATATCAGTCAATTTACATATGTAACTGATGTTTATGGGGGTTATATGAAATGGAAAAGGAATGGTTCAACAATCATGTCTTATGATGATCCCACTGGAAAGACATGGACAGAAGATCTTACACAGGGGTTGAAGGAAGAATTGTGGAGTGATTTAGGTTTAACGAGTAAAAAGGTAAGCTCCTTCCCAGATAGTTTAACTCTAACTGATAAAAAGTATCCAATACCAGCAGTTGCTTTTGATGAATTTACAACTGATGTTACAAAGTTACTAACTTCTTTGGATATCTATGTATCTAATACTAAGAAGTTTACTGCCAAAATGCGAAATGTATTTACATCTTAAGTTGTTACTTTCAAGTTTGGTAGTCGAAGTCGAAAGTGGTTGGGCGCTCCTGATATGAATTATTGGCCGTAACAATTAAACTTTGCAGTATGGTGTGCAACCTCTGGCTGTGGAGTTAGCCCATTTGAGAGTCTGACTTATCCAAAAGTTGTGAATAGCTTCATCAAATTCCACATATATTTCACAATAAGGAGAATATTATACGAATTGAGTGTGCCGCTGCCAGATGAACAGCCATTTAATATATCAAACAATCCGTATAGTAAGGTTAACTATCAAAGCTTATGTAGGGAATTTGGGATAGCAAACAATTCTGATTTCAGATGGAAAGGTGGAAGAAACCATGGTTTAGGTGATATCTTTTTAGACTATGGTTCTGGCTATCATGGACAAGGTGGTGGATTTCAGAACGTTCATGTGATTAGGAGTTATGATGAAGAAGCAAATCAATGGCCAGGTGCAGGTGGAAAATTCTCTGATGATGGGGGTAAAAAGAATAAGGGTGATCTTATCTCATTCATTCGAAATGATGATTTTTCTGGATATAAATATGCTTGGTTCATACCCACGAGTAGTAAGGGGTTGACTAAAGCTGGATTGCGTAGATTGAATCGCTCTGTAGTGGCATTTGTTTATTGTTTATTGGGTTCACAAGTTAATACTAGAAATTCAATCGTTGGAAGTGGTGGTGGAGCGATTGAGACTCAACAAGAGTTTTTATCTTTGTTTGAGAGTAGTGTTATTGAGAATGATATAACTAACTCGGTTCAAAGATATCAGCTTGCTACTCAAGAGGCAAAGTTAAGACTGGATATGGCAATTGCTCCTGGAGTTTGATTGATGCCTAGTAATATGATTATAAATACAGAGAGTGTGGTTGGGTATAATAATAAGCCAATGAAGGCTACAAATGATATGAAGTTTGGGGTTAATTTAGATGTGAATCTGGAAATGAAAACTGTTGGTATAAGGTTAACTTACCACACTCTGCTGTTAAACCTAAAGATGTTTATGAATCACAGCCAACGATTGATGTTAAACCTAAAATCAAAAATAATCCACCGGTGACTACTCAGCATGAAAATAATCTGGTAGCATTAACAGTTGTAGCTGGTGGATTAGCTTGGGCTCTATTTGGGTAACCAACAAATAACATTTAGAGTTTTTGTAACATGTTTCGTGTTACAAAGGTATATACTGTATTATTCTTACCTAGTTTTATGACATTCTTTGCAATGTGCTTTCTGTTTACCGTGAGTACATATTTGTGAACCTCCACATTCTTTGCAATATGCTTTCTGTCTACCATGATGACATATACCTTTACCACAACAGTCTTTGCAATTATACTTATATTTATTATGCTTACAAATACTTGTACCTCCACAATCTTTACATTTGGATTTAAATCGGTTGTGATGGCATAATTCTGATCCTCCACAATCTTTACATCTGGATTTCCGTTTACCGTGGGTACATATTTGTGAACCTCCACATTCTTTGCAATATGCTTTCCTTTTATCGTGAGTACATATTTGTGAACCTACACAATCCCTGCAATGTGGTTTCTGTCTACCATGAGGACATTTTTTTCTTTTGATAACCCTTTCAGGTATCGATTCATACTCATCTGGGAAGGTAATTTTATCCATTCTAATTTTAATTCTAGGAAAGTTATTTTTAGATTTGCTATTTACTTCTTTCACTGGTAGATTTTCCATATTCTCACCTGGATAATACTCTATATAGATCACCTAGTCTTTAAATAAGCTAATCCACTCTTTACGTGAAAATTAAGAAAATTTATGATATTTACTAATAAAAAATGTGGATAATAAAATAATTCATAATAAAAAGTGGATAATAAAATCGAAATCATTTTTGCGCTAGAACGGCCCATTTACAACTACTACATAACTAAAGAGCCCAAAAAATAAAACTAAAGAAAGAAAGAAATTGGCTTGTAATTCTCGAGTACTCTACACTAGTTTAGACAACCAAGTAAACCATGTGAAATCGTCTACGTATGAAACAAATAAGAAAACTTATCTATACTGGTCAGAGTCCCATATTTTCCTGCCGATCGCCGCCATCGTAGTTTTGTACAGCGAACGAAACGAGTACCCGTCCCTAGGGGCATTTGGAACTCTCCCCAGATTTCGCTCGCCATAAGAAAACAAGATGGCCGCAATCACCATCTAAAAATCGGGGACTGTGAACAGTATAGTATCTACCACCAATATAAATATTTCCTTTTAAATCCAAAGCCAGTAGTCCCTAAGCTCTTGTTAAATGGATAACCATCATGATCTCTCTTGATTCAAGGCAAACCATTACAGGAGGTGGCTGTGTGAGGAAAGCTTAAAAATTCCCCTCTTCGCAACCCAATCTACTATATTTTAAGGAGGCGAGCCCTCAGTCATGACTATCATTTGCATGGAACTGCCCTCACTCGCCCAGCAAATCAATTCCGACCAATAGAGGATAAAGCTTCATCCTCTCGTGATTCCGACAAAATAGTTTTCTTATACTCGGAGAAGATACCAGATTCATTTTCTTTCTTTATTTTCGTTTTCATTTTATGTATTTATGTCTATTTTCGTTATATATAAAGTATGTTTATTGTCTTATTTATTTCTTGCTATTATTTTTTAAAATTTTAAAAAATGTTTCATATTCCGGGATGTTCCGGAATGTTCCGGCATGTTCCGGAATGTTCCATGTTCCGGCTTTTATCGACGCCCCCCCCCCAAGATGGTAAAAATTGTCTATTTAACTCTTCATTCATTTCTCAAACCATTTCAGTCTCTAGTTTGTCAGCACCTTTTTTAATAAAAAGCCAAACTGTATTATTTTTTGCTGGCAAGGAAAACCCTCTTTGGACGTCCAAACGTTGTTTGCAGTAGCTTAATAGGGGTGGCCATCAATATGGGTATTATTTACAGTATTATGCTGACTATAAATTTAGTACTTTGATAATTATGCACTTGTATATCCTTACTCCATCTATGGTTGCGTATAATTATGAAACACCTCTACCTCGATTGGTTAAATCACAGAACAAAGCAGTTAGAATCATAAACAACGTCTCACTCTGTGATCATATTACTCCTCATTGCGCAAACCTTGGTCTTATCAAGCTTCCTGACATTGTACAATTTTGTACCTGCCAACTAATTTATGATCACATCTTAGACGGAAAGCTGTCCAATTTCACCCTATCGTTAGTATCTGAGCAACATAATTACGGCACTCGTTTTGCATCCCTGCAGCATCACAATCCCAGTCCCTTATGTACTAAGCTTTCCTCTTTTTTCTTTAAAAATGTATTAATTAAAAAGGGTATATAATTAGTCTAATTATATCATGCCCTTGTCCACTTTTCTTTGAACTTTGTATTTATTGTATTTCATTTGTTAATGTGCAGTAAATGAATAAATAGATAAAATAAATAAGTCTCTCGCGAAATAACACGGAGCGAGTCCGATGGATTCTTGTCAAAACGATCCGTCTCCATGGGATCCGATGGAGTCCGTTTGTTGACATTTTCCACCCCTTTCATTACTCTACTTTGCAGAATATTTTTAAGTCTGTCACGATCTAACACAAGTCGAGACCGACGGACTCTTCTCGCGGCGACCGTCTCCATCGGATCCGATGGAGTCAGTTTGAAGAAATTTTCCACCCGTTTCGCTATACTCTACATTGCTGTCTCTCACGACTCAGTTTGGGTGTATTGAACAACCCTCAATTTTGTTTTTTGTGCGGGCGTTCCGTGTTTATTTCTCTTTTCGGATGAGTTTTTGCTTCTGGGAAACCGAGCTCGGTGAATGTTCACCGAGCTCAACTTCCCAACCGACCTCGCTTGCTTATTAGACTCGGCAAGTCGAGCTCCAATGGTGACATTGAGCTCGATGAACACACCTGACAAACCTAGCCTGTGCCAGGCTCTCGGATCGTGGGCACGATCGAAAAGCGGGAGAGCGAGAGAACAAATGGGTGGGAGTCTGGGAAGGAGAAAAAGGAAGGAGAGCCTGTAAGAATTGTTTTAAATACATCATTCCGGTATACCAGCTCCTGGTATACCCTACGATTGGTTAATTTTGACAGTTGACATCAACAAGTCTTATATATGTCATCACTCGACTTTCAGCAGCAAATGGCTAAGTTGGCGAGCGTGTGCTACGCGCGTGAGTTCGACGAAGCTCTGTGTACAGAGGTTTTGGATGAGCGCATAGCAGATTTCCCGAATATCAAGGCTCTTAGATAAGAACAAAAGATGTGCCTATTTAATCTAGCCCGTGGAAAAGACGTGTTTGCGATTCTTCCCACCGGATTCGGGAAGAGTTTAATTTTTCGGCTTTTTCCCCGAATCGCGAAAACGTTACGCTCAAGCGGAGGTCAAGGCTTGTCGACAATAATCGTTGTCGCGCCGTTGGTTTCAATAATGAGAGGCCAAGTAGAACAGCTACGACAACTGGGATTTTCTGCTGCAGCCATAGGGATCGGCGAGGAATGCCACGAGGACAAGGTGAGAAATGGAGACTGTGAAATTGCCTTCGGAAGCCCCGAGAGCTGGCCATCTAAAACATGGGTAAAGAAGTTAAAGGAAGGCAAACTGGGAAAGCACTGACGGCTTCTGTGCATGTAGCTATAGATGATGTTCACTCCGTAACAGAATGGTACGTAACGGCTATTTGCTGACACTTCAGAAGCCAAGTCCATAGAGGAAATCATGTTGTCTTCCAGGCTAGAAACCCCAGCTAATGGATTTTGATTTTCCTTTTGAAATTCAAGCGAACGTCGAGATCTACTCGAATCAGTCGCTACATGTTTCCGAGTTCTCTTCGCGAAACTCCCGTTGGCGAGTTGCTTGAAACTCGTTTTGTAGGCGCCCTGACAATCTCTTCATTCGCTTGTATGGTTAGTTTCTTAAAGGTACCCATAAATTCTCGCCAAAGTTCTCGCACAGGTCAGACAGCTCACATCGGAAAGTTTGTCGCTTCGCACAAGGTCGATACCGAGGGAACTAACAATATCGGCCAACACAAAATATTCATCGCCAATGAAGGAAACCAATTCCTTGTTTCGGACGACGTTAAATAAAGAAACTCTTGGGATTTTCGTCCCAAGACAAGTAACATTTTTCTTACAAAATCGGCAGGACTTCGAAAGATGGCGAACCTGCACGCTCGAATTAGCACACGATGAAAACATGAGCGACTTCAGCGGATCAATATTTGAAAAAGATCGAACTCGCGCGAAACGTAACCGTACACTGCACATTTTGACCATTTGAAAGTTTGACGTTTGACATTATGACGCGAGAAAGTGTCATTCCGGAAGTGGGTGTGTCAGTGGGCGGAATGATGTGTTTAAAACAATTCTTACAGGCTCTCCTTCCTTTTTCTCCTTCCCAGACTCCCACCCATTTGTTCTCTCGCTCTCCCGCTTTTCGATCGTGCCCACGATCCGAGAGCCTAGCACAGGCTAGACAAACCGAGCTCGACTGACAAACAGAGCTCGATGGACTCGAATGAAACCGACCTCGGTTCTTTTCTATCATTTTTCTGGGATCGTAACTAAGCATTTTTTAAGCTGTTAGGTTAACGGTTAATGCTCTTGGTCAAAAGGAATCAAGATTTATCGAGCTAGGATTGATTTTCTGGTTAGCTTCGTAAACTCGGAGGATTTCAAGATTTGAATACAGGTAGGGGCAGACATCTTTGCCTTGCCAAACAATGTTCAAAATTGTTTTAATTGCAGCGTCTGTCTAAAGCTGGTATACCGGGATGAATGCGGATAACTTGGATCAATATTTGTTTCTGGGCAACCGAGCTCGAGTACAAGAAATCGAGTACGGGTCACTACCCGAGTACGAATACGAATCGAGCTCGCATACCGTCGTCAGCAAACGACTTCGGTTAGCCCAAGTCGAGCTTGACTTGTGCTTGATGCCGAAAGGCTCGACTCGTACTCGAATATTGTAGTATCCGTACACGGATCGATTTTTCTCTCCAAGAAACTGGTGCCGAGTGGCATTCTCTTCCCAGACCCCCAACTTTTCTCTCGCGCGAAGCACCTCTCAAGGCAACGAATAGGAGAAAAATGACGAGGAACGCGGCACAGACAGAGACGTCAAGGTAGAGTTAACTTTTTATTTATGGATATTATTCTTAATTAACTTTTTTCATGGAGTATAGATTATTGATTCTTGCTTTCGTCTTAAGTGACCATGCATTAGTTCAATTTTAACTCGTGGAAGTGAACAACAAGTGAAGGCGATGCTTGAGAAGAATCAGAAGTTTCAGAATGAGGGGTCGGGATGGACATTCGATCACGTCGTTTCCTTCAAAATTCACATGGACCCCTTCGAACCTCTTCTCGGCAGTTCATACATCCCTCTACCCCAAGAATTGTCTCTCAAGAAGGCAATCGTGAACCCCAAGAACGAGGACGACCACGAGTGTTTGAAATGGGCTGTGCCCGCCGCCATCTAGACCGCCAGTGAACATCCGGAGAGAGTGAACAAGGAGATGAGAGCCAATTCTGAGCAATTTGATTGGACCGGCATCGACCTCCCCACCCCCCATTCAGCAGATTGAAAGATTCGAAAAGAACAATCCCGGGTACTCAATCGACGTTTTTGCCTACAGTGATGAGGCCGCTTTGGCGAATAGGCACATGTACCCAATGAGAATTAGCGAAAAGGACTCGCGCAACATCGATCTTGTCCTCCTCTCAAACGAAAAGACGAGCCACTACTGTTGGATCAAGAATTTCCCTCGCCTGATGGGATCCTTCAAAAATAATCACGAACACGCGGTTCATTTCTGCCGGAGATGCCTCAGCTCATTCAATTCCCCCAAAGCGTTGACGAAACATCACGATTTTTGCCAGAATCACGACTCCGTCAGAATGGAGATGCCTTCCAATCCTGATGGGGGCCCCAAATTCATCGAGTTCGTGTATCACAACAGAAAGATGAGGGTGCCCCTCGTGATCTGTGCCGACTTTGAATGCTTCACTGAAAAGATGAGCGGATGTTCTCCGGATGAGCGAACGAGTTTCACGAATCCCTACCAGTGCCACAAGCCGTCGGGGTTCTCATATCTCGTGAAGTGTTCCGAAGACACCCTTTTCAAACCTTGTCTGGTTTCCTACACCGCGAAATCCCCCGAGGAGGACGTGGAGAGGCATTTGGTGGAATCTTTGGAGAAGATCATTATGGAGTTGTACAACCTGTTCGAATTCAAGGAGGACATGATGATGAGCGCGGATGATGAAAAGCATTTCGAGGGCGCCACCCACTGTCACATATGTGAGCGAGAATTGGGCAACGAGAAGAGGGTGCGCGATGACTGCAACCTCAGGGGGAAATTTAGAGGTGCGGCTCACGATTTCTGCAACTTGTAATTCAAGATCCCCAAATTCTACCCCGTGATTTTCCACAACCTCTCAGACTACGATTCGCATCTCTTCGTGAAAAATCTCGGCACGTCGGCGGGCAAGATCAGATGCCTCCCGAACAACGAGGAGAATTACATTTCCTTCAGCAAGGAAATCGTCGTGGACACATTCACGAATGCGCAGGGTCGGAGCGTGGGAAATCAGGTTCATCGACTCCTTTCGATTCATGAGGAGCAGTCTCGGCAGCCTCGTGAGCAATCTCCCCAAGGATTCATTCAAAACCATTAAGCGATTTTTCAGAGAGGATCAATTGGAACTCCTGCTGCGGAAAGGCGTCTTCCCCTACGATTGGTTCCATGGATTAAAAAAATTCGACGCTGCGGAGATACCACCGAAAGAAGAATTCTACTCCACCCTCTACTATTCCCACGCATCGGGCGAGGATTATGAGCACGCGCAAAAGGTGTGGAAACATTTCGAGATGAAAACCATGAGCGACTACCACGACCTCTACCTCAAGACGGACACCATCCTTCTCGTGGAGGTCTTTAAGAATTTCAGGGACGTCTGCTGCAAACATTACGGCCTCGACCCCACGTGGTACTACACGTCACCCGGACTGGCGTGGGATGCGATGCTGAAAAAGACCGGCGTGAAACTTGAGCTCCTTCCAGACCCAGAGATGCTGCTTATGTTCGAGAAAGGAATTCGCGGAGGCGTTTCTATGATCACCACCCGGCATGCGGAGGCGAACAACCCCCACATGAGACATCACGACCCTCAAAAAGAAAATTGGAAGCGATTTTATATCGGCTGAAATTTTTAAGCTAAGCTGACCACAATCGCCCATGAATTTGTTGCAACTAATTTAGCATGACAAGTATAGTGCTGACAAAACAATTGCCAACCATTCATTTCGATGGAGATACTTCACCACGCCATCAAAACTTCCAGGAAATACTTTCATACTACTATTAATGACGCTATACTTACGTTTTTGGTCTAGAGTTTTGACTTAAACTTAACTACATTGCGTTAAAATTTCGTGAAAAATAAAAAGCGTAAAAATAAGAAGATACTAAGAGTGGTGCCCCCTCCCGCCTCTACCTTAGCCTCGCCACTCCTCCCCCAAGCTATTTTGCTTCTCATTTCAGATTTTCGTGCTTCCGCTTGTATTTCCAGAAAGGGACTGCTGGTAGTCTGTGGAAACCTAGGCCCGAAAAGAATATAAGTATATAGGATATAGAACAGTTTTCAATTGAGCAACGAAAGTAAATTCCTTTTGCTTTGGTTTTGCAAGGCTTCGCTAATTGCTTGGCCAGCAAAATTCAGCAATACCAAAAGCAATCGCGACTTGCAAGCGCGCATTTTCCCGCGCTTTCGTCGGATACGTTTAATTGATTGGAACTTTGCTTGGTACGTTGAAGCAATCACATATTACTAGATATAATTTTATCAATAGTACTTATTAGAAAAAAGAAAGAAAAAAAAACGAACTATGGTCACCTGCGGTCACAGAATAAACTGTAATTGTTTTAAGGTTCATGGGCTCCTGAAGAAATTGAATTAAATTAAAATTAAAAGAAAATAAATTGAATTAAATTAAAATTAAAGGAAAATATCATTTTCTAGTTCTACGAAAAAGTGGGGGTCTGGGACGAGAAATTCGGCACCAGTTTCTTGGAGAGAAAAATCGATCCGTGTACGAATACTACAATATTCGAGTACGAGTCGAATCTTCTGGCATCAAGCACAGTCAAGCTCGACTTGGGCTAACCGAAGTCGTTTGCTGACGACGGTATGCGAGCTCGACCCGTATTCGTACTCGGGTAGTGACCCGTACTCGATTTCTTGTACTCGAGCTCGGTTGCCCAGAAACAAATATTGTCTAAACCGCTGTATTTTTCGATTTTTACGACCCCCTCGGCTGTAAATGGCAAATTTTGGTGTTTTGAGAGGTTTGCGATCATCTAAGTAGCTACGAAGCTAAGAGAAGGCATGGAACGAAAGTTTGCAACAAGTCATTTTTCACTCTGAATCCTGCAGATGAAAGTACGTGTAAGTTGCCCTTTTCAACTCCGTTTGAACTCGGGTTAGTTGGCGATCCGTGTTTTCCTCTCTTTACGAGAGCTGTCTCGTGAAAGAAATTGTATTTTTCCGTTAATTTACCGTAGCTTATGTTCAACTGCGACTAAGCAGCTGCAGTGGAAGTTTCGTTAACAGGAGACCTCTAACTTCAATTCACAGAGAACGAGTGCTGGACCTTTTTGGTAAGCGTCAAATCGCACGGAAAATTCGTTTGAGTCCTGGTTTTGTACAGAAAGTGATAGATCGTTACCATGAACAAAATATATCCCTCAGAGGCGTAATAGTTCATTTTACTTGTCCTAAAATTTATTAACAACCCTTAAACTTCTAAAATTAGCTGCAACCGATCGCGAGTATTTACTTGACAGAGAAACAACAGAAGCAACTAGTGGATAGCGTAGTCCACCCTGCCAATGTAACGAGTGTATCCCAGATCAACAAGGTGAACTTGCGACTATTCCGCTCGAATCCAAAACCCCTCAAGTAACTGCCGCAGTTGATGATTTTCTCACTGAAATAGCCAACGTCGACCCAACAACCCTGCATTTCTTCGACGGACGAATCCAGCGTAATCAAAACTACAGAAAACAGAAACTAAGGGAGAGGCGCTACTTGGACAGGCAGCTTTCGAAATTCAGCGCTAAAGAACGAATGAAAATTTCTAAACTTCTTTGACGAAGTTCTTCAAGAGCAGCGAGCTGACGGGAGTGCAGGCATAGTCAGTCGATTGAAATTGAGATGATATATGTAATGTAGAAAAGTAATAAGCAACAACCCTACCAAAATTTCAGGGCTGTGCAATATTCTGTAGTAGTGACAACTCAGATTTAAAATATTTTTAATGTGTTGTGGAGACGCCAAGTTGATATCCGTTTGAGAAGCCGGAAACCGGCGGAACTTTGAACCTTTCAAAATATTTCTTGTCTCTGCTAAACTTAGAAACATTCGCATGGTCAGCACTTCTGTTTTCATTGTTTGATCAAGTGAAGTTATGAAAATTATCGGATAATTCACCGTTTATTCGATGGGTTTGAGCTTTCGAGGTCTGAGGTCTTAAGTTTCGATGTGCGAGTTTTCGAGAAACCCAGACTGCGTGGTAATGGACAATTTTCGCTTCCACCACGGTCGTCGCATTGAACCAGTGCTTAGGAAAATATTAGCCAAGGGTGATGTAAGACTATTATTTTAGCCACCTTACCCACCACATTTCAATAGCTGCGAATATCGATTCAACGAGATGAAGGCATATTTATGCATATTTCAAGCACTGTGGATACACTTTGTTGCATAGATAAGAAAACAAAATTACACACTTTGTTGTTAATATTTTTGAGTCGCCAAATATTACGGACGCACCACACAAGATACAAATAGTTGTAATATCGAAATATGAACGAAACTTTGTCAAGCTCATAAAAGTAAAACCTTACCAGAACAATCAACAAGTGAATGAGACATGAAGTTAAATTATGAAGTAAAAATGATGCAGCCTCGAAATTCGTCACGTTCAAATAAATGAGTGTGAAAAAACTGCCAAGTTCACTTTAATTTACAGTGATTCAACTCTAGTAAAACCACGCAAGAAGTATCAATAACTTAATCTACAAAACACAACATCACAAGCCAACATCATCGTGTAGATGCTTCATTTATAGATAGATATTTACATTTGTATTTTCGTTTTGATTCATAATCTGTGGAAGTCTCTAATCGCCACCTTCAAGCCAGTTGGGAACCTTTTTGAGCGCTCTTTGTAAAATCATCAAATCTCTATCCAACCGACTTCTGTTCGCATACAACATTGAAATTAAATGATGATGGTGCTATTATTTCGCACACATTGATTCCAGTGCAAGGAGGTTGTCAGCATTTTTATATTACGTACCCACTGAAATGGCAGTTGTTACCAAGTCGAAATCGAATATCTCTTAGCGACTGAAAGCAGAAATTGACTGGATTCACTATTCGGTTTCTCCAATTCTTGTTTAGCGCTAGCAATTTGCACCTTCGAAATCCTGAATAATTGTCTCCATTTCCTGTTGCTTGCATTCCAAAGGACGTTTCTCGGCATTTTTTGGACCTTTTGTAGCTGCAACATGCGCGCCACGTGTCGGTGTGAAAGACAAATGCATGCTTGGTTGCAGTGACTCGAATTCGTCTGAAGCTGAAGAAGTCTGCATTTTCAAGTCAGTTCGTCTGGTAGCGGTGAATCTATTTCACTTGCCTGAAGAAAAATCTTTCTGTACTCCCGATTTTTTATTTCTTTTTCACTCCTTTGCATTTTCTCAAAAGCGAATCGTTGTGGATCTTCCGACTGATTGAATGTATCGCCGTCCTCATCGCAATCAGTGCCACTTGAATATTTGAAGCGGAAAAGTGCGAAAGCGGTGAACAGTTTTCCATCATCCCGTGCATAAGCGTTCCAAAGGAACTATCTTTCGTCTCCATACATGTACTTCACCTTCACTTGATAAGTCGCTATGGTGTTTGTCTCTGTGGTGTAAAATATGCGCTGATAGATCTACTCCTTCTTACAATATAATCTGCACCCTGATTGGCCAGCTGCAGAGTACCCAGCATCAAATATGTCAAAAAATATCAAAGAGATGTCAAGAAATGGTCTGGTGTTTACGCTACCTTGCGCACTGTAGCTAAAACTAACCGAATTATCAAAACCTGAGTTTCCACTTTTATATGAAACAACAAACGAATTAAGGAGCGATACGGATTCATAGATCAACAAGCCCTGGGGAGGCTTTTTACTCTGTTGAGGTGTGAATATTCTGTTTTAAGTCCTTTAGAGAGGAATTAGAGGTGCGGTCAGAAAAAGCTCTAGTTCTTACTCTGCCGAATACGCATTTATTGCGGGATTGCAGAATATACTGAAGGTTCTGTTCTACGCCAACATCAGGATGACCTTTATGCAGCTGTGAATAACCATGTTGAAGTCTTACGATCACGTCCGATCATCTGCGCCCTAGTATTCCGCTGAAGTCACCACTGAAGCGGAAACGCTTACAACTTGAGTGTTAGTGGCGGGAATCTGAACTCCCATCTGACCGTGTGCAGTATGCATGTGCACCAATGTAGGGTTGTGAACGATGTGATCAAGTCTCTTAAGTCACGGTACTATTCGTCTATTATTAAAGAAAATTCTGGAAATTAAAAAAAAATTGAAATTGTTCAAAAGCTACTTCAAGAGCCGACTGTTAACTATTACTCACCCTCTGAAAACAACCGTATGCTACCTGATGAATTTCCAACTCTTTTTATTACTAAGATTGATACACAACATAACGATCTCCTTGTTAGAAAGAAGCGCTTATTGTTTCGGACAAATGTTTCACTGATGAGGTACTGACTATGTCTTCGACTAAATTTCCAACTTCTACCGAGATGAAACTTAATGACATCCGAAACTGGCTGCAACACTGCTCTCGAAGTCTTGTGCCTTGCAACCATTGCCAACTTCTATTATGAAACAAGGTTCTGAACTATTGGTGCCTACTATTACAAACATCGTCAACCTCTCTCTTCGTGAAGGCTGTGTCCTTACGTGTCTGAAATCTGCAGTATTATCTCCGTTTCTCAATAACCTTCGATAGCGCCTTCAAATTCGATGTTTTAGCTAGGTTCTTGAATTGTAAAAGGTCCGCATCTGGTTTCTTGCGTTGCCCTCCAGATCTCAAGCGTTGCTCTCCAGCTAAACAACTATCTGACGAGTAAAAACATACACGAGACGTTTCAGTCGGCCTATAAAGTACGTCATTCCACTGAAACTGTTATATATGGTGAAGGTACAAGATGATATTCTTCATGCAATTCTACAGCGATAGGGCTGTTGTTCTACCTATGTTAGATTTATTTGCTGCTTTTGATACTGTGTCCTACGAAATACTGCTTTTGGTATCTAGTACATGTATGACTGAGGTAGACAGTGAACCACACGGACTCCCAACTACCACTCCTTTAGTCTCTAGTACACGCCTCCTATATATATTTCTCACAGGCTTCTGAATCAATCCCATGATGCAATCATAGGTACTATGTTACAGCAATTACACAAACACTAAACCCTCCGTTGATTGGACTATAATCAGCTGCGGCATTTTCAGCCGAAACCAACAAAGCTATTTCGCATATTAAGACATGCAAATGTTCAATAAAAACCTGTTCAGAGCTGACTGAAACTCATAGACTTGTATATGTTCAAGACAAGTTCAGTGAGAAACTGTTCACAACCGTGACTAAAGTTCAAAACTGATAGTTCTTCAGATATGTTGGTTCACGTCTGACACGAACAGATCTCCTCACATCTTTTTCCGCAGTCCGTGGTGATTCTTCTGTCTGTGGAAGATCAACATCCATCAAGAAATCATCCTCCTTTTGTACAGCAATGTTCCTGTGCAACTTGTGGGCCTGGCCTACATTGCGCATGAACACACGGCCTTCTCCTCGCTGCAGAATAGGGCTCGAGCCGCTGCGTTCAATCACTCTGTATGGTCGAGAGTCGTACCGTGTTGACGTCTTGGTCTGCCGCGCCTGTTTTAGCAACACGCTGACTCCTGTTTTGATGTCTGAAGGACTTGCTCTGTTTCTCTGGTCCGCATAAGCCTTTGTGCGCTACTTGGCTTGCTGGTCCTTCACCTTTGCGTACTCTAGTGCAGCTGACAGAACATCAGACATCTGCGTCTTGATTTAGCGTACTTTCGGATTTTACGTCCTAGATGCAGGAGTTCCGGCGACGCTCCTGTGGCTGCACGAGGTGTCGCACGGTAGTAAAGTAAGAAGGTAAACATGTCTGTGGGCAGTTACCTGCCTTCAGCATGTGTAGTTCCGATTGCCTTCTCAGTTGTCCTATTAAACCGTTCAACTTCTGCATTGGCTTCCGATGCTGGATTCTATTTGTTTCCAGGAAGTTCTCAAATTCCATCACCAAAAGATTCGTCACGACATTCTCTGGAAGCTCATGTACAACAAATATCTTCCAAAGATGTCCAATTACGGATGCTGATGTTGTAAAGCTATCACTACTACTACTACTAGAATCACTATACTTCTGGCCAACGCGTATATTCATCTTTACAAACTAGTTAACGTTCCTCTGTGGGAAAAGGTCCACAGAGGTCAATGCGCAACTCCTGCCAAGGCTTATCATGCATCACTGTAGGTCGGAGTGGCTCAGCAGTAGACTTGCCCGCAACAGACTGACACGGTAGGCAAGCCTTAACCATTGTCTTCACTTGATGTGCGATACCTAGCCACCACACGTTCTTTCTAACCATCTGTTTGGTTCGCACGATTTCTTGATGGTCCTTGTGTGCATTGATTAAGGTTGCTTGCACAGGGTACTTGGCATGACGATATGAGATCCTCGCAGGACAATGCCATTGCTCACGTAGAGTTCATCCTTGACCCGCCTGTAAGTCTTGAGCTCTGGGGCGTCTGGCCACTCAGATCCATTCAAACAACCTTTCACTTGCTGCAGGATCGGGTCGGCCTCCGTAGCACTTGTAATCTGCTCAAGGGTGAGTGCTTTTGGAATTGCGTTCACTGTGAAGTAGTTAATATACTCCTCTGCAGTGTCCCTTTCACGGGATGGCTGGTTGTCCAGCGGCAATCTTGAGAGTACATCAGCTGGGTTGGTCTCTCCCGCCATGTTTACAACTTCAAACGTGTATGGCTGCAGTCGCAGTGCCCATCCTTCAATCCAAGGCGGTGGCTTTGACTTGGGGCTGTAGATAAAATTCAGTGGCTTGCGGTCTGTGTACAGGGTAAACGGTTTGTCATGTAAGTAACTATGAAATCGCTCTCAGGCCCACGCAACCGCATACGCCTCCTCGGTCAGAGAGTAGCGCCCATCACCGTCTGTTAATGTGCGACTAACATACACCACTGGACGAACATCGCCTGCTCTTCGTTGCAGTAGAATGGCACCAAAGCCTACTGGATTTGCTTCCACTTTCAGTTCGGTGTCCGCAGTTGTGCATATCTGTACCTGCCAACTCTCACACATTATGCACGAGTCTTATGTCTGCAAGCTATAGGCATCTATCAAATCCCGACATCTTTTTCCTAAATTAAACACATTAATAACAAAAATCCCAGTCCATTGCCCCATACATTTTCCAAAAGAGGCACCTGGAGGTTGTAGGAATATCTTTGGACATTTTTGGTAACATTCAGAGGTGTTTGTGTCACAGTGGTACCAAATATATTTTGTAACGTTTTGTTAGTTTCACAAGAGTATGTATATTAGGTTGCACAATACTGCTGAAGTATTTAAGGGTGCTTGTAAGGTGTCCCAAGGGGCTAGTACACTATTTAAGGTTTGTTAAGTTATGCAAGAGCCATTCGAGGCATCTCTTTCAACCCTAGTTTTTTTATTTTATTTACTGTTGTAATTTTCTCTGAGTTTGTAAGACTATATTGCTGTTTTTGTAACGCTTAACGCTCGCTTCATCAATAAACGAGATGCCCGCTCCTATTCTGTGTTTTGTGATTATTTAGATTAGTTACAAAATATTTTATAATCGTTTCAGTGTGATTAGAATATAATTAATATGGCATCAACAGATCAGCAGAACACCATTCATTACTCGAACCCTAGTTTACATCTAGTTTACATTTAAGATCGTTGCAGTTATGTGGGCAGTTTCAAAGATCAGACGCAAAAAAACACAATCAAAAAATTTTTCTTCAGGTCCATCTTTGCAACTGCTCAAGTTGCCTACATAACTGCAACAATCTTTTGTTGCGAATGCCACGAGAATCTGGCTGAACTTCGCAAACTTCACTTTATTTCCGCAATACTAGATCTTTTCTAAGTTACACTCACTGGCCTCGTGAAAACCTAAAATTTCATTCATTCAAAGCGACCTTTGTCTTAAAGAACTTTTGCGAAAAAGCTGTCAATCATTTATTTCTGGTTTTGTAAATTTCTAACTTAGGCAAATTAACAGAACCAAAATGTCACGCAACGCTAACTGTAACGTTCGTGGCACTTTCACTTATTAAATCTTTCTTCTGTAGTTCACATGCATATATGAAATTTTCTTATATTTGCATTCACACCGGTGCATTAAAATAAAATAAGTATCATTTTTCTTTCAGTGACTGTTTTGTGGACTTCACTGAGGGAACCATGCGCGCCAACATCACACTATTGCTTCTGCTTACAGCGATGTCATTCTTTATGCTCTTTTCCTATTTGTATTTCCTGGATATACGTTTTGTCTCTTCCTGGACTGGTAAGTTGACTGATAATACTGGTCTACAGGGTCTAGTGGTACAGGTCCAGATGGTTTAGCCACATAAAAGAGTTGCAAATGAAAAGGTAGTTGGTAATATAAATTAATTAGTTCTATGGTCTCACGATGTGATCACTTGGGTGATGGTCGCAACGTTTCGACTGCCTACTGCTAGTCCTCTGGCGATGGGGTCAAAAATGTAGTTGCAAAAAAAGTCTCTGGAAACTTATGACTTAGGAGGGGTATCTTGTAAATGGAAATTTAAATAAGATTTTACTTCACAACTGGAAACATTCAAGTACAGTATAATGCTAAAAATGCACATGCATTAAATTCACAATATAAGCAACCAGTCTGTGGGCCATCATCTTTTCTATACTTGCAGCATAATCTTTTTTCTTTGATTTGCAGGAGTGTTTTTATTTCTGGGCCATTGTGCTATAATTATTCTGAATATTTTTTTCTTCTGTAATTAATTAATGCAGTCAAATTTGCATTTCATCCTTTTTCACTGAAGTCTGATGCAGAGTTTTCTCAGCTTTTATGAAAAGTAAGAGAGTGACAAATTATCATCACATACCGGAAGTGTTCTCATACTGTTTGGAATCTCATATCCGAAATGTTGCTTCATTAATAATAAAATAAAGATTATTTATTACTTCATTAATAAACTGAAAATTAAGAAAAAAAATGTTCATAAAACCGATTGGTAAGTTGAATTGGTTATTTGTCGTGGAATAATTTTGCCCTTTATATATGTGATAACAAAGTAATTACAATGCACTCTTTTGTAATTAAGAATTAAATTTCACTTGTATTTTTAAAGTTTTTCAAATTACCCTCACCACTTCGCGACTTAGGTAATTTTGTGAAACCTTTGAAAATACATGTGAAACAACGTGGACACCTCAATTCATCAGACGTAGATGCTTAATTGAATTATATATTTTGGTCATTTCTTTGCTTAAAAAAACACTACCTAATTAATGCCGCGCTTGGGTACAATTTTCAATTTACACTGCAAGAGTCAATAAGCCTTTACAGTTTTTATTTTACAGTTTCAGTTTGTCCTTAGGAACCTAGCCTTTGAAGAGAAGCGAGGCTGGAGGTGTACTTGGTTGGTTACAAACCTCCCCCCTGCCTTTTATGTGCAAATCATATTATTTACATATGAAGAACAGCAAAGTTTGTAACAAATCAAGGTTGACTCCAGCCTCAGTTCTATTCAAAGGCTAGAGTACTAAGCACACAACTGTAGAATGGTCTATTGCACCTGTTGCTGTTTTGCCAGAGTTGATGTTACTTATTTGCAGATATGATTAAGGAGGTTTCCACAGAATAATTTATCCATAATAACATGGTTCATGCAATCTTGAAAAGTCCTTGAATTTTAATTGTGGTCTTGAAAAGTCCTTGAGCTTGGTTCAGGTCCTTGAAAAGTACTAATATTAGTACTATTAGGTCTTGAAAACGTCCCTTGAAATTTAGTAATTTGTTTATGCGATATAACTTTTTCCTGAAAAATGAAATGATTTTACTGGGAAAATTTCCCACTGACGACTTGTGGCCAGTGACAACATTGAGACGAATGATCGGTATAACACGCGAGAGTGTATATGAAGCGAAATTCCACATTTGCCTCAATTTCATGAGCTTTGTACCTGGCCCAAAATGTAGGTTCTGCTCCATATGCGTTTGTAAGGCACCTTACGAAAAGATGACGAGAACGCGGACTTCGACATTGTTCAATGGAAAACCCGTATTACACACACGCAATTCTTACAGCCTCGCTGTCGTCACGTTGTGCCCACTCGGGCCAAACGCGAAGATCCTTCAGTTGACGACCTGCTGGAAACGGTATGCGCAGTGTGTTGACTGTGTTCTGATAAAAAATGTCGCGGTAAACGAATTGCTTGCTAAGTTTTTGGTCTTCAGATTTATCGGATAGCTAAAATATTATTTTCCCATTGTTCTTATTTGAGGTATTGGCCGAAACATTGAAAGAACATTGAAAAAATGACATTGAAAGAATGGGAGAAAGCGCCATGAGATCTCACATAAAAGGGCACAAACACAAAAGGAACGCTGGTGCCACTTCAAGTGAGACATTGTGTTTGTGTATCTGCATTTCAAATTTTATTTCTCTTTCTCAAAGATTACTGCAAGTGAAATAGCCAACGACTGGACATTTCACAGAATTTTGTTACATATGATACATAGACTAACATCATCAACCATGGCTGAATTATCTAAAAATAGTAAATCAGAGGGTACGTTGCAGAAGGTCCTGATGGTCTCGAGCTTTGAAAGGCTCGTCTCCTTGGTATGATACCTTCCTTGGTCACATCATAAGTGTCAGTGTCGTCTCACTCGAAGTGAGATTTACTTAATTCAATTACTTATTAATATTTTCATTCTTTTTTTCTAGGCTATATTCCTAAGACTTTGCAGCTAAGACCAAACGCCTCGGAAAAATGGCCAGATCTGCTCCGTAATATGACCTCAGTCTTACCTGAAAAAATAGACATCAAAAAATGTCGGCCCGCATACAACCTCCCTGCATCCGCTGCAAAACTTAAAATAGCAGGTTATAACCACACTCGTGCTCCAGATTGCAACCTGACTCTGTGTGACCTTAATAAAGGCCATTATCCCGTGAAGGTGCTTACGTGTGATGCACCAGGCGACAAACGCGTCACAAAAAAGGTTACAGTGACTGTGAAGACAACTCAGCGACTTAAGGAGACCATGCGCCTCATTACGTCCCTGCATAAGTACTATCCGGGCTTAAGATTTGAGATTGTTGATGATCAAGCCAATATAACATCCAAAAACCCGAAAGTTCAACAGGAAAATGAAGAATCGTGGTTGGATTTTGTTTCCAAATCAAACGGCACTGTGCATTACACTAAGCTTCAAGGGGACGCTGGCATATCCAAAGGAAGGAATACGGCACTTCGTTTAGTGAAGACCAAGTATTTTCTTCTTCTCGATAATGACTTCGTTGCAACAGAAAAAACCAACATATCCAAATTGGTAGACATTCTTGATCGAACCGATTTGACCATTGTAAGTGTGACGAAACTAATGTGGTTTATCTAGAAAGCACAAGGGCTGACCGAAATGGTTTACGTGTCGGCAGTATCTATTACCGGAAATAGTTTAGATTTTCACTAGCCACTTCTAGCACATGTATTACTTGCATTCTATCCGCTCTACATTAAACGTCGTTTGTTAAACAAAGTCTCTCGCGTGTTGTTACATGGTGGCAGCGAGTGGAGAGCTATAGTGGTACAATATTACACATAGTTTCTCATAAACGCAAGAGTAAAAAGAATGGCATCGGGATACTCCCTACCACCTGCAGCGCACCTCGAGATTCATGACTCGAACGCTGCGGAAAAGTGGAAAAAGTTCCTGTTAGCATGGGAAAACTACGCTCTCGCCACAGAGCTCAGCGAGAAGTCCCAGCCAGTACAAGTACCCACACTCTTGACAGTGATAGGCGAAGAAGCAAGAGAGGTGTACTCCACCTTTAACGACTGGGTAAACGAGGGAGACGACAAGAAAATCGGACCAGTACTAAAGAAACTAGGAGATTACTGCGAACCACGCAAGAGCATTCCCTTCGAAAGATATCGCTTCAACCGACGTATTCAAGAGCCAGGAGAGACTTACGACCAGTATCGCACGGCACTTCGAAAGTTAGCCGAGGGTTGCAACTTTGCAACAATAACTCCCGAAGAAATACTTCGCGACCGCCTGTTGTTTGGAATTCGTGACAACAAACTCAGAGAGAGATTGTTAAGAGAGACAACATTAACACTCGCCAAAACAGACGAAATCTGCAGGGCATCCGAGAGCACGACTGCTCAGATGAAACTTATGGAAAAAGAAGAGAATCCATCAAGCACTGTAAATGCAGTCAGAGAACAAAGCAAGAACCTTAAATTGCCAAGAAAACGAAATCTCAAAGGCAAGGACTCCCAACACGGAAAGCCCAAAGAATGTGAGAGGTGTGGCTCTGTTCATGATCACGCAAAGAAAGAACAATGTCCGGCTTTCGGCAAGACGTGTTTGAAGTGTGGTAAACTATCGCATTTTGCAGCTAAATGTCGCAGTAAGAAACGAGACAACAACACTCGCACGTTTGTTAGAGCTGTCGACGACGATGTCAGCGAATCCGAGGTATTCTACGCCGACATGATATCAGCAGTAGATCTGGATGATTCCCAACTCGTGACACTAAAACTGGAGTCTGGCAATTATCTGCGGTTTCAACCGGACACTGGAGCACAGTGCAACGTAATTCCGGTGAGCCTCTACAAGGAAGCCACAAAAGACCACAAATTGGAACGCGTGACACCACTGAACACTCAACTCTCAGCCTACGGTGGTTCGAAATTACAAGTTGTGGGCCAAGTTCGTATTACCGTGTGGCGTGACGACTACAGATGTCAGTTGGATTGTAAACTTGTTGAATACTTGTTGAAGACTCCAAAAGTACAGCCTTCGAGTGACTTACAAGAAAGGTCACGACATGTTTCTGGCCGACACCCTGAGCAGAACTTTCCTCCCAGAGGTCAACGCCTGTGAGTTCACGCAAGAGCTCGAGGAAGTGGATCACACAGCCTCACTACCAGTCAGTGACGAGCGTTGGCAGCAGATCAGACATGCATCGGCAGATGATCCTGTGTTACAGCAGCTACGTGCTACTATACGCCGGGAATGGCCAGAAACCAGATCCGAAATTCCGGAATGTCTCTACCCCTACTTCGACATGAGAGATGTGCTGACTGTCCAGAACGAACTCGTCTTCAAAGGACAACTTCTCGTAGTACCAGCCTCCCTACGTAAGGAGCTTATGGCAGTGGTACACAGCTCGCATATTGGCGTTGAAGGGTGTATACGCAGAGCACGTGATACCCTCTACTGGCCCCGCATGGCAACCGAGCTACGAGAGTACATCTCGAAGTGTGACGTATGCCTAGCGCACCGCACCAGACAAGCCAAGGAAACACTCGTACAGCACGAAGTGGTGGCCCGTCCCTGGTCCAAAGTCGCCGCTGATCTTTGTGAGCTAGACAACCGCACACTCCTAGTCATCACTGACTACTACCGTAACTTCATAGAAGTTGCTCGACTCAACACCGCGACGTCACGCAACGTCATCAAAGAAATGAAAGCCGTATTTGCCAGGTATGGCATTCCAGACGTCCTCGTGACGGATAACGGTCCCCAGTTTGCATCCGCTGAATTCGCTGTCTTCGCGAAAACCTGGATGTTCAAACACAGTACATCATCACCCTACCATCCACAGTCAAATGGAAAGGCTGAGAACGCCGTGAAAACTGTGAAACGCCTGTTTACCAAGTGTAAAGAGTCTGGCCAATCAGAGTTCCTAGCACTGTTAGATTGGCGGAACACCCCGACTGAAGGAATTGGCACCAGCCCCGCCCAGCGTCTAATGGGACGTCGCTGCAAGACCCTCCTTCCTGTCGCTGGTACCCTGTTACAGCCTCGTTACTCAACAGAAGAGGAGACACGCGCGCTTATTGGCAACAAACAGCGGCAGCAGCACTACTACAACAAGCATGCAAGGCCGGCACTGCGACCAATCGGACAAGGTGAAACCGTGCGCATGAAACTACCTGGTCAGAAAACCTGGAGCGCTGGTACCTGCATGGCACAAGCTGGTCCGCGTAGCTACGATGTGAAAGTCGGCGAGACTGTATACCGTCGCAACCGCCGCCAGCTGATTCAGTCCAAAGAACCTCCCATTGTAGACTCCAGCGAGCCAGAACCTTCTACATCATGTGCAGAGACAAAACCTCAACAGATTGAACTAGCCAATCAGCCGCCGACCCAAGCATCCAGCACCCCTGACTCACAACCTGTTAGTATACGCAGATCACAACGTACCCGCAGACCACCTGCTCACCTAAAGGACTTTGTCACCAAATGAACTATTAGTTCCTCTAAATACTTGTTGATTCGGTCTTGATTTATTAGGAAACACATGTAGCTTACTTTCTTTATAGGAGGAAAGATGTGACGAAACTAATGTGGTTTATCTAGAAACCACAAGGGCTGACCGAAATGGTTTACGTGTTGGCAGTATCTATTACCGGAAATAGTTTGGATTTTCACTAGCCACTTCTAGCACATGTATTACTTGCATTCTATCCGCTCTACATTAAACGTCGTTTGCTAAACAAAGTCTCTCGCGTGTTGTTACAGTAAGTGCAGATCTTGCTGAGGGAAGAGGCAGGAGAATTTGGAGTGGCATCATGAGAATTCACCAAAGTCCAGATACTAACCAAAGTCAGGTATTGAAGTATCCCGAACTGGCATATGAGGAGATACCGTTGTTTCCATCGTGTTATGCAGTAGACTATATCTTAAATCTTTTTCTCGGTAAAACGGAGCCAATACTTAAACTTGGAGGTTGGGATGAAAATTTACCAGTGGGGGAACACAGGGCGTTTCTTCTTACTCTGCGACAGGCTGGTTATAAATCGGCATATTGCTCAGACGTTGTTTTTAGACATCTTCCACCGAATATGGCCTTGTATGCACACACCAAAGCTTTCTTTGCAAATAACTTCAAGCAGTACTATACTAAAAAGTGGAAAGTGTCCTTTGATAAATTTATTTCATGTAATAGGGAACAATATACGAACTTCAAGTGCAGATAAATGGAAAATGCTGAGTTCAGACCCTGATTATGAAATACATGCAAATACACGCTTCGCGCTTGGGCCATAAATCCGACCGGAAAAAACTCGGTCCATAACGTACAGTACGAACCTCGAACTCGTTTAGTAAGAGGTATGACTTAAAGTAAAATTTATCATTTATTAAGTATCTTTCTACCGCAGTGCACGCGCACATAATAAATTTTCATATATATACATTCATTTCTTCATCTTCTACGGGTACAGTACGAACTCACAAATGACCAGCTCCCAGTTTGAGTTGACTTGATCAACCTCGTTCGTAGGGTCCTCGGCCCCCGTTGCAATAGAGAGAGAGAGAGAGAGAGAGAGAGAGAGAGAAAGAGAGAGAGAGAGAGAGAGAGAGAGAGACAGAGAAAGAAAGAAAGAGAGACAGAGAGACAGAGAGACAGAGAGACAGAGAGACAGAGAGAGAGAGAGAAAGAAAGAGAGAGAGAGAGAGAGAGAGAGAGAGAGAGAGAGAGAGAGAGAGAGAGAGAGAGAGAGAGAGAGACCCTGGTCTGGTCTGGAGAGGCTATTTGAGAGAGAGAGACCCTGGTCTGGTCTGGAGAGGCTATTTGTAAAAGAGTCACGAAGCATTTCGACCGCCATAACGTGCGTTATGTTTTTCAGTTGCCCTCACTTTGCGATTTCCAGTAGTAGTTATGCTAACATTAACAGTAGTGTAACCCTGCCGACCCTGGCGAAGCGGAAAATAAATTAAAATCCAATCCATTTTTAATTCAGCTATCACCAGAATCGACAGGCGCTATGCATAAAAACGTCACGAAACCAAAATCTAAACCAAAAAGCATGAAACCAACAACATCCCTGCGCCAGACATGACCAGGTATCACAGAATCTGCATCCAATAACAGAATCCATGCGCCAGAACCCATCCAGGAATCACAGAAGCTGCATCGACTCCACAAAAATAAATTAAATAGACCATCATGTTTGTTTCAAGTTTAAAACAATTAGCTGTTAGTGAATATTTTTACCCCAAGTTTATTAAATATTATCACGAAGCCTCTGTTTTTCCTATAAGAAATCCGTTTTATCATCATGTAACGGCCTATTACGATGAACTTGTGAAAAGTGTATTAGCATTAAAAAATGTGTAATTAAACGTTCCATCTCTCATGCGGACTATAAAACGTGTCTATTGAACCGGGAAACACAATTGCGTAAAATGAAGGTCATAAATAGTCACTTCCATGACGTCTATACCGAGACGATTAACAAAGTCGCCTTATCCCCTTTCGACGATAAACGAGTACTCCGACGAGGTCAAACCGACACCTACGCCATCGGGCACTATAATTGAATGAAGTATAAAGCCCATTCAAAGTTCCATTCAAGCACTTCGCTCGTACGCATTTGGTGATTGCCCTTCACAGGATTAAACTTAATTGTTTGTTTTTGAAATTATATTTTCATATTTGGAGCTCCCGGTTCGCTCCCGGTAGCACAGCATTCGCTTGCCAGTACACGGTAAATGAAAAACTTTGGACATTCTTCTCGCAGCCATACTTCTGCAGCACGGTTTACCAAACGGGCTTTGTTGGACGACGGCTATGATTAATTACGTCACGTCCAGATAATTTATCTCTGGAGTCTCGCAAGATTGATCAACTTCAGTCAACAGAGCGTTCACCTCAGCACTGGATCTGTAGTGAATATAAGTATTAAAGGGAGCTATTTCCCACTATTCAGGAGGTCAGCCAATGAACCTGGACGGTAGAAGAAGTTTTTTCATCGAGTGCAAGGGCTATGCAAATAAGCTTTGACACGTGCGATAGTTATGTAAACACGCTGACTGTGACAGATTTTAATCTGTTCTCGCGTGCAATCCCAGCAGATACCCACCGGTTTGAAGTCATAAAACACTTTATCAAGGTACGAAATTTACTGTGATATGTTTTTTAGCCTCGATTTAGACCCAACTTTTGAGATTTTTTCTCTCAAATTTGACTAAATTTTAGTAGGCGAATAAGGGCCTTAGAGTAGGGTGTCTTCCAGCCTCGCTGATCAGCTTAGAATTTTCGGAAAAGATTCCATATTTCGTCAGTCAAGGTAGTAAATGTACCTTAGAATGCCCGTGAAAGAAAAGTTTCGTGAGCTTTATTTTAATGGAAATAGAGCGCTTCACAAAATCGGTGAATTTTCGACAAAATAGTCTTCTTATACTCGGAGAAGATACCAGATTCATTTTCTTTCTTTATTTTCGTTTTTATTTTATGTATTTATGTCTATTTTCGTTATATATAAAGTATGTTTATTGTCTTATTTATTTCTTGCTATTATTTTTTTAAAATTTTAAGAAAATTTTCATGTTCCGGAATGTTCCGGAATGTTCCGGCATGTTCCGGAATGTTCCATGTTCCGGCTTTTATCGACGCCCCCCCAAGATGGTAAACATTGTCTATTTAACTCTTCATTCATTTCTCAAACCATTTCAGTCTCTAGTTTGTCAGCAGCTTTTTCAATAAAAAGCCAAACTGTATTATTTTTTTGCTGGCAAGGAAAACCCTCTTTGGACCTCCAAAAGTTGTTTGCAGTAGCTTAATAGGGGTGGCCATTTATATGGGTATTATTTACAGTATCATGCTGACTATAAATTTAGTACTTTGATAATTATGCACTTGTATATCCTTACTTCATCTATGGTTGCGTATTGTGGGGTAATAATTATGAAACACCTCTACCTCAATTGGTTAAATTACAGAACAAAGCAGTTAGAATCATAAACAACGTCTCACTCTGTGATCATATTACTCCTCATTGCGCAAACCTTGGTCTTATCAAGCTTCCTGACATTGTACAATTTTGTACCTGCCAACTAATTTATGATCACATCTTAGACGGAAAGCTGTCCAATTTCACCCTATCGTTAGTATCTGAGCAACATAATTACGGCACTCGTTTTGCATCCCTGCAGCATCACAATCCCAGTCCCTTATAGTAAGCTTTACTCTTTTATCTTTAAAAATGTATTAATTAAAAAGGGTATATAATTAGTCTAATTATATCATGCCCTTGTCCACTTTTCTTTGAACTTCGTTTTTATTGTATTTCATTTTTTGTGCAGTAAATGAATAAATAGATAAAATAAATAAGTCTCTCGCGAAATAACACGGAGCGAGTCCGATGGATTCTTGTCAAAACAATCTGTCTCCATGGGATCCGATGGAATCCGTTTGTTGACATTTTCCACCCCTTTCATTACTCTACTTTGCAGAATATTTTTAAGTCTGTCACGATCTAACACAAGTTGAGACCGATGGACTCTTGTCACGGCGACCGTCTCCATCGAATCCGATGGAGTCCGTTTGCCGAAATTTTCCACCACTTTCGCTATACTCTACATTGCTGTATATTTACTAAGTCTCTCGCAACTCAGTTTGGGTGTATTGAACAACCCTCAATTTTGTTTCCCGAGACGAATTCATTGATATCCTAGCGACAACATCAGGCAACCTTCAGCTGAATGCTCTTATCAAAAGCTCATGGATAACAGTGAACTGCTTTCCGTTTGACGTCGTAGTTTCATTGGTAGATGACATTTGACCCTGAACTAGCCAATAACAAGTCGCGGTTTTGTATGGAGTTCCAATTTTCGATATTCATCAAGCTTCTGTGTGCGGGCGTTCCATGTTTATTTCTCTTTTCTATCATTATTTGGTATCGTAACTAAGCATTTTTTAAGCTATTAGGTTAATGCTCTTGGCCAAAAGGAATCAAGATTTATCGAGCTAGAATTGATTCTCTGGTTAGCTTCGTAAACTCGGAGGATTTCAAGATTTGAATACAGGTAGGGGCAGACATCTTTGCCTTGCCAAACAATGTTCAAAATTGTTTTAATTGCAGCGTCTGTCTAAGGCTGGTATACCGGGATGAATGCGGATAACTTATCGTAAACTTGTCTAAACCGCTGTATTTTGCGATTTTTACGACCCCTCAGCTGTAAATGGCGAATTTTGGTGTTTTGAGAGGTTTGCGATCATCTAAGTGGCTACGAAGCTAAGAGAACGCATGGAACGAAAGTTTGCAACAAGTCATTTCTCACTCTGAATCCTGGAGATGAAAGTACGTGTAAGTTGCCCTTTTCAACTCCGTTTGAACTCGGGTTAGTTGGCGATCCGTGTTTTCCTCTCTTTACGAGAGCTGTCTCGCGAAAGAAATTGTATTTTTCCGTTAATTTACCGTAGCTTATGTTCAACTGCGACTAAGCAGCTGCAGTGGAAGCTTCGTTAACAGGAGACTTCTAACTTCAATTTACAGAGAACGAGTGCTGGACCTTTTTGGTAAGCGTCAAATCGCACGGAAAATTCGTTTGAGTCCTGGTTTTGTACAGAAAGTGATCGATCGTTACCATGAGCAAAATATATCCCTCAGAGGCGTAATAGTTCATTTTACTTGTCCTAAAATTTATTCACAAGCCTTAAACTTCTAAAATTAGCTGCAACCGATCGCGAGTATTTACTTGACAGAGAAACAACAGAAGCAACTAGTGGATAGGGTAGTCCACCCTGCCAATGTAACGAGTGTATCCCAGATCAACAAGGTGAACTTGCGACTATTCCGCTCGAATCCAAAACCCCTCAAGTAACTGCCGCAGTTGATTATTTTCTCACTGAAATAGCCAACGTCGACCCAACAACCCTGCATTTCTTCGACGGACGAATCCAGCGTAATCAAAACTACAGAAAACAGAAACTAAGGGAGAGGCGCTACTTGGACAGGCAGCTTTCGAAATTCAGCGCTAAAGAACGAATGAAAATTTCTAAACTTCTTTGACGAAGTTCTTCAAGAGCAGCGAGCTGACGGGAGTGCAGGCATAGTCAGTCGATTGAAATTGAGATGATATATGTAATGTAGAAAAGTAATAAGCAACAACCCTACCAAAATTTCAGGGCTGTGCAATATTCTGTAGTAGTGACAACTCAGATTTAAAATATTTTTAATGTGTTGTGGAGACGCCAAGTTGATATCCGTTTGAGAAGCCGGAAGCCGGCGGAACTTTGAACCTTTCAAAATATTTCTTGTCTCTGCTAAACTTAGAAACATTCGCATGGTCAGCACTTCTGTTTTCATTGTTTGATCAAGTGAAGTTATGAAAATTATCGGATAATTCACCGTTTATTCGATGGGTTTGAGCTTTCGAGGTCTGAGGTCTTAAGTTTCGATGTGCGAGTTTTCGAGAATCCCAGACTGCGTGGTAATGGACAATTTTCGCTTCCACCACGGTCGTCGCATTGAACCAGTGCTTATATTAGGAACATATTAGCCAAGGGTGATGTAAGACTATCATTTTAGCCACCTTACCCACCACATTTCAATAGCTGCGAATATCGATTCAACGAGATGAAGGCATATTTATGCATATTTCAAGCACTGTGGATACACTTTGTTGCACAGATAAGAAAACAAAATTACACACTTTGTTGTTAATATTTTTGAGTCGCCAAATATTACGGACGCACCACACAAGATACAAATAGTTGCAATATCGAAATATGAACGAAACTTTGTCAAGCTCATAAAAGTAAAACCTTACCAGAACAATCAACAAGTGAATGAGACATGAAGTTAAATTATGAAGTAAAAATGATCCAGCCTCGAAATTCGTCACGTTCAAATAAATGAGTGTGAAAAAACTGCCAAGTTCACTTTAATTTACAGTGATTCAACTCTAGTAAAACCACGCAAGAAGTATCAATAACTTAATCTACAAAACACAACATCACAAGCCAACATCATCGTGTAGATGCTTCATTTATAGATAGATATTTACATTTGTATTTTCGTTTTGATTCATAATCTGTGGAAGTCTCTAATCGCCACCTCCAAGCCAGTTGGGAACCTTTTTGAGCGCTCTTTGTAAAATCATCAAATCTCTATCCAACCGACTTCTGTTCGCATACAACATTGAAATTAAATGATGATGGTGCTATTATTTCGCACACATTGATTCCAGTGCAAGGAGGTTGTGAGCATTTTTATATTACGTACCCACTGAAATGGCAGTTGTTACCAAGTCGAACTCGAATATCTCTTAGCGACTGAAAGCAGAAATTGACTGGATTCACTATTCGGTTTCTCCAATTCTTGTTTAGCGCTAGCAATTTGCACCTTCGAAATCCTGAATAATTGTCTCCATTTCCTGTTGCTTGCATTCCAAAGGACGTTTCTCGGCATTTTTTGGACCTTTTGTAGCTGCAACATGCGCGCCACGTGTCGGTGTGAAAGACAAATGCATGCTCGGTTGCAGTGACTCGAATTCGTCTGAAGCTGAAGAAGTCTGCATTTTCAAGTCAGTTCGTCTGGTAGCGGTGAATCTATTTCACTTGCCTGAAGAAAAATCTTTCTGTACTCCCGATTTTTTATTTCTTTTTCACTCCTTTGCATTTTCTCAAAAGCGAATCGTTGTGGATCCTCCGACTGATTGAATGTATCGCCGTCCTCATCGCAATCAGTGTCACTTGAATATTTGAAGCGGAAAAGTGCGAAAGCGGTGAACAGTTTTCCATCATCCCGTGCATAAGCGTTCCAAAGGAACTATCTTCCATCTCCATACATGTACTTCACCTTCACTTGATAAGTCGCTATGGTGTTTGTCTCTGTGGTGTAAAATATGCGCTGATAGATCTACTCCTTCTTACAATATAATCTGCACCCTGATTGGCCAGCTGCAGAGTACCCAGAATCAAATATGTCAAAAAATATCAAAGAGATGTCAAGAAATGGTCTGGTGTTCACGCTACCTTGCGCACTGTAGCTAAAACTAACCGAATTATCAAAACCTGAGTTTCCACTTTTATATGAAACAACAAACGAATTAAAGAGCGATACGGATTCATAGATCAACAAGCCCTGGGGAGGCTTTTTACTCTGTTGAGGTGTGAATATTCTGTTTTAAGTCCTTTAGAGAGGAATTAGAGGTGCGGTCAGAAAAAGCTGTAGTTCTTACTCTGCAAAATACGCATTTATTGCGGAATTGCAGAATATCAAAATAGCAAATCAACTAACATTTTGAGATTTTGATATTATCATGATATTTTGATACAATGAAATGTCCTTTGATGTATCTTTCATGTTTCACATTATGGTGATATTTTGATATTATCATGATATGTTTATATTCCAGAATAAAGCTATGATGGATTGCAGAATATCAAAATAGCAAATCAACTGTGAGATTTTGAGAATTTGATATTGTCATGCTATTTGATACTTTCAAATGATCTTTGATATATCTTTGGTATGCCTTCTCATGGTGATATTTTGATATTACCATGATATTTTGAGATCTAAGAATCAAATCCATAATCTCAAGCACAAAAATGTGCTGCCTCCTGCTGGAGAACAAGGCTGTTTGTTTACAATCCTACACTAATTATTCATCTTTCTGCATTCCTACCGTGTAACTCAGAGACTTCAGAATGACATGCAGTCCAGCCATCCATATCGTTTTAAGTATGCTAATTCTGCTAACGTGATCAATGTAACACGAAATCCGCCTTCATCGCCGCCTCTATGTTCCTTATCAAAGGATCTACTTTTCTCTCTACTTAACACCAGATCAGTTATACTGAAGGTTCTGTTCTACGCCAACATCAGGATGATCTTTATGCAGCTGTGAATAACCATGTTGAAGTCTTACGATCACGTCCGATCATCTGCGCCCTAGTATTCCGCTGAAGTCACCACTGAAGCGGAAACGCTTACAACTTGAGTGTTAATGGCGGGCATCTGAACTCCCATCTGACCGTGTGCAGTATGCATGTGCACTGGTTGTGAACGATGTGATCAAGTCTCTTAAGTCACGGTACTATTCGTCTATTATTAAAGAAAACTCTGGAAATTAAAAAAAAAAATTGAAATTGTTCAAAAGCTACTTCAAAAGCCGACTGTTGACTATTACTCACCCTCTGAAAACAACCGTATGCTAGCTGATGAATTTCCAACTCTTTTTATTACTAAGATTGATACACAACATAACGATCTCCTTGTTAGAAAGAAGCGCTTATTGTTTCGGACAAATGTTTCACTGATGAGGTACTGACTATGTCTTCGACTAAATTTCCAACTTCTACCGAGATGAAACTTAATGACATCCGAAAATGGCTGCAACACTGCTCTCGAAGTCTTGTGCCTTGCAACCATTGCCAACTTCTATTATCAAACAATGTACTGAACTATTGGTGCCTACTATTACAAACATCGTCAACCTCTCTCTTCGTGAAGGCTGTGTCCTTACGTGTCTGAAATCTGCAGTATTATCTCCGTTTCTCAATAACCTTCGATAGCGCCTTCAAATTCGATGTTTTAGCTAGGTTCTTGAATTGTAAAAGGTCCACATCTGGTTTCTTGCGTTGCTCTCCAGATCTCAAGCGTTGCTCTCCAGCTAAACAACTATCTGACGAGTAAAAACATACACGAGACGTTTCAGTCGGCCTATAAAGTACGTCATTCCACTGAAACTGTTATGGTGAAGGTACAAGATGATATTCTTCATGCAATTCTACAGCGATAGGGCTGTTGTTCTACCTATGTTAGATTTATTTGCTGCTTTTGATACTGTGTCCTACGAAATACTGCTTTTGGTATCTAGTACATGTATGACTGAGGTAGACACTGAACCACACGGACTCCCAACTACCACTCCTTTAGTCTCTAGTACACGCCTCCTATATATATTTCTCACAGGCTTCTGAATCAATCCCATGATGCAATCATAGGTACTATGTTACAGCAATTACACAAACACTAAACCCTCCGTTGATTGGACTATAATCAGCTGCGGCATTTTCAGCCGAAACCAACAAAGCTATTTCGCATATTAAGACATGCAAATGTTCAATAAAAACCTGTTCAGAGCTGACTGAAGCTCATAGCCTTGTATATGTTCAAGACAAGTTCAGTGAGAAACTGTTCACAACCGTGACTAAAATTCAAAACTGATAGTTCTTCAGATATGTTGGTTCACGTCTGACACGAACAGATCTCCTCACATCTTTTTCCGCAGTCCGTGGTGATTCTTCTGTCTGTGGAAGATCAACATCCATCAAGAAATCATCCTCCTTTTGTACAGCAATGTTCCTGTGCAACTTGTGGGCCTGGCCTACATTGCGCATGAACACACGGCCTTCTCCTTGCTGCAGAATAAGGCTCGACCCGCTGCGTTCAATCACTCTGTATGGTCGAGAGTCGTACCGTGTTGACGTCTTGGTCTGCCGTGCCTGTTTTAGCAACACACCGTCTCCTGTTTTGATGTCTGAAGGACTTGCTCTGTTTCTCTGGTCCGCATAAGCCTTTGTGCGCTACTTGGCTTGCTGGTCCTTCACCTTTGCGTACTCTAGTGCAGCTGACAGAACATCAGACATCTGCGTCTTGATTTAGCGTACTTTCGGATTTTACGTCCTAGATGCAGGAGTTCCGGCGACGCTCCTGTGGCTGCACTAGGTGTCTCACGGTAGTAAAGTAAGAAGGTAAACATGTCTGTGGGCAGTTACCTGCCTTCACTATGTGTAGTTCCGATTGCCTTCTCAGTTGTCCTATTAAACCGTTCAACTTCTGCATTGGCTCGTGGCCAATAGGGAGTGAATTTCCGATGCTGGATTCTATGTGTTTCCAGGAAGTTCTCAAATTCCACCACCAAAAGATTCGTCACGACATTCTCTAGAAGCTCATGTACAACAAATATCTTCCAAAGATGTCCAATTACGTATACGGATGCTGATGTTGTAAAGCTATCACTACTACTACTAGAATCACTATACTTCTGGCCAACGCGTACACGCATCTTTACAAACTAGTTAACTTTCCTCTGTGGGAAAAGGTCCACAGAGGTCAATGCGCAACTCCTGCCAAGGCTTATCATGCATCACTGTAGGTCGGAGTGGCTCAGCAGTAGACTTGCCCGCAAAAGACTGACACGGTAGGCAAGCCTTAACCATTGTCTTCACTTGATGTGCGATACCTAGCCACCACACGTTCTTTCTAACCATCTGTTTGGTTCGCACGATTTCTTGATGGTCCTTGTGTGCATTGATTAAGGTTGCTTGCACAGGGTACTTAGCATGACGATATGAGATCCTCGCAGGACAATGCCATTGCTCACATAGAGTTCATCCTTGACCCGCCTGTAAGTCTTGAGCTCTGGGGCGTCTGGCCACTCAGATCCATTCAAACAACCTTTCACTTGCTGCAGGATCGGGTCGGCCTCCGTAGCACTTGTAATCTGCTCAAGGGTGAGTGCTTTTGGAATTGCGTTCACTGTGAAGTAGTTAATATACTCCTCTGCAGTGTCCCTTTCACGGGATGGCTGGTTGTCCAGCGGCAATCTTGAGAGTACATCAGCTGGGTTGGTCTCTCCCGCCATGTTTACAACTTCAAACGTGTATGGCTGCAGTCGCAGTGCCCATCCTTCAATCCAAGGCGGTGGCTTTGACTTGGGGCTGTAGATAAAATTCAGTGGCTTGCGGTCTGTGTACAGGGTAAACGGTTTGTCATGTAAGTAACTATGAAATCGCTCTCAGGCCCACGCAACCGCATACGCCTCCTCGGTCAGAGAGTAGCGCCCATCACCGTCTGTTAATGTGCGACTAACATACACCACTGGACGAACATCGCCTGCTCTTCGTTGCAGTAGAATGGCACCAAAGCCTACTGGATTTGCTTCCACTTTCAGTTCGGTGTCCGCAGTTGTGCATATCTGTACCTGCCAACTCTCACACATTATGCACGAGTCTTATGTCTGCAAGCTATAGGCATCTATCAAATCCCGACATCTTTTTCCTAAATTAAACACATTAATAACAAAAATCCCAGTCCATTGCCCCATACATTTTCCAAAAGAGGCACCTGGAGGTTGTAGGAATATCTTTGGACATTTTTGGTAACATTCAGAGGTGTTTGTGTCACAGTGGTACCAAATATATTTTGTAACGTTTTGTTAGTTTCACAAGAGTATGTATATTAGGTTGCACAATACTGCTGAAGTATTTAAGGGTGCTTGTAAGGTGTCCCAAGGGGCTAGTACACTATTTAAGGTTTGTTAAGTTATGCAAGAGCCATTCGAGGCATCTCTTTCAACCCTAGTTTTTTTATTTTATTTACTGTTGTAATTTTCTCTGAGTTTGTAAGACTATATTGCTGTTTTTGTAACGCTTAACGCTCGCTTCATCAATAAACGAGATGCCCGCTCCTATTCTGTGTTTTGTGGTTATTTAGATTAGTTACAAAATATTTTATAATCGTTTCAGTGTGATTAGAATATAGTTAATATGGCATCAACAGATCAGCAGAACACCATTCATTACTCGAACCCTAGTTTACATCTAGTTTACATTTAATAACTGAAAGATCGTTGCAGTTATGTGGGCAGTTTCAAAGATCAGACGCAAAAAAACACAACCAAAAAATTTTTCTTCAGGTCCATCTTTGCAACTGGTCAAGTTGCTTACATAACTGCAACAATCTTTTGTTGCGAATGCCACGAGAATCTGGCTGAACTTCGCAAACTTCACTTTATTTCCGCAATACTAGATCTTTTCTTAGTTACACTCACTGGCCTCGTGAAAACCTAAAATTTCATTCATTCAAAGCGACCTTTGTCTTAAAGAACTTTTGCGAAAAAGCTGTCAATCATTTATTTCTGGTTTTGTAAATTTCTAACTTAGGCAAATTAACAGAACCAAAATGTCACGCAACGCTAACTGTAACGTTCGTGGCACTTTCACTTATTAAATCTTTCTTCTGTAGTTCACATGCATATATGAAATTTTCTTATATTTGCATTCACACCGGTGCATTAAAATAAAATAAGTATCATTTTTCTTTCAGTGACTGTTTTGTGGACTTCACTGAGGGAACCATGCGCGCCAACATCACACTATTGCTTCTGCTTACAGCGATGTCATTCTTTATGCTCTTTTCCTATTTGTATTTCCTGGATATACGTTTTGTCTCTTCCTGGACTGGTAAGTTGACTGATAATACTGGTCTACAGGGTCTAGTGGTACAGGTCCAGATGGTTTAGCCACATAAAAGAGTTGCAAATGAAAAGGTAGTTGGTAATATAAATTAATTAGTTCTATGGTCTCACGATGTGATCACTTGGGTGATGGTCGCAACGTTTCGACTGCCTACTGCTAGTCCTCTGGCGATGGGGTCAAAAATGTAGTTGCAAAAAAAGTCTCTGGAAACTTATGACTTAGGAGGGGTATCTTGTAAATGGAAATTTAATTAAGAACGTGTCCACATGAGATCCATGCAATATGAAAATTTGAGTCCACATGGTATCCTCCAGAATTTGATACTATTTTGTGTACAGACTGGTATTAGTCCAAGTTAAAAGCCTGCCAAATGTTTTCCCGAAAGTTCGAGCAGTTCACGAGATACAGTGGTCCGAGTGAAATGACACACAATTTTAAGTAAAACCATTGTAAATTCGCTCGTGAAGTTTACAACTTGCTCAGAGACGATTCGGGGCAGAAAAGAATCTTGGCAAGTTTAAAATGAATAGCATACTTATTCTAGTCAACTAAATTTGAAGAGGATGCGATAACCATGTTTGAAAATATTAATGCATTCATGAAATTGAGAAACCTAAAAAAAAAAGAGATTTTTCATAATTCGAATTTCTAGTGAAAATCGCTTAAAATATCTTGGATGCGGCCATGTTTCTGCTCAAAATTACTCCATTTCCATAAAGTTTATTTGTTTAGGAATATATAGATGTGATAAAATCTATGTGAAGCTACGTACGTATAGCCATGCGAAACAGATATTTTGTGTCGTTATTTTGCTTACGATGACGAGCGAATGACATTGGGGGACTATGACATCTATTGACATCTGGTAAAACATATTGCTGATTCTGATGGAAGACATTCTGAGCTCATATTATATTTTGATACAAAATATTAGGTTTATAAAATGTACCTGATGAAACAAATTCAACTTGGAGTGCTACTGAATAAAAGTGAACCGCCGCCATCTTTATTTTGACAGTATTAGTACCACAGGGTACCCAAGGCATCAGGGTGTTATTATCAGAGGATTACCGCTGGCACGAAACTTTTTGGAATCGGAATAATTACAGCAAGTAAACTTTTAACTAAATGCAAATAGTATAAAAATTGTGCTGTTGCGTACAAGTGGTTTGGAAGTCTTTCTCGTCGGAAGACAGCGCATACGCCTGGCAGTGGTCTGCGCACGGGCTTTCCTCAGTAACATGCAGCTTGTCTTTTGTTGTAACCATCATAACCATGCTTTGAGCGAACATGCTGTGTTCATTTTAAAATGTAGCCGGTATTCCGACAATACATTATTATATGAGTTACCTTGTCCAGTCTCGCAAAGCAAACCGAATTGTAAGTATATTTTCTCGAAATCTCCATGGATATCCCTCTATACGGTTTCTGTTTGCAGGATGGCCGAGTGGTCTAGGGCGCGGTATTTCAATGCGGTGACCCGGGTTCAAATCCCGCTCTGGCCACTACCTGGTGTTGTTCTGAGTAAGTACCTGGTTCAACTCCTCGATCATCCTTGTAAATAGCCAACTGGTCTGCCTCCCACCAGTTGGGATTCTTAACTATATTGTATGTTGTATGTTGTATGTAAAAATGATGATAGGATTATGGGGGTTCTGGCACATTTTCATTACGATTTCATTACGATTTCATTTTAAGCGCGGTGCTAGCACATTTTGATAAGGTATGACACATTTTAATTATGATTTAACAAAAGATGTTGGTTTTTCGGGTGGGCCGACAGGCGGAGCGAGCCGCGCGAGCGGAGGGCGAATCTGCCTTTGAAACTAGAGGGTTTGTGCCGACGGTGAAGTCGGAAAGCGGGTGGGCCGACAGGCGGAGCGAGCCGCGCGAGCGGAGGGCGAATCTGCCTTTGAAACTAGAGGGTTTGTGCCGACGGTGAAGTCGGAAAGCGGGTGGGCCGACAGGCGGAGCGAGCCGCGCGAGCGGAGGGCGAATCTGCCTTTGAAACTAGAGGGTTTGTGCCGACGGTGAAGTCGGAAAGCGGGTGGGCCGACAGGCGGAGCGAGCCGCGCGAGCGGAGGGCGAATCTGCCTTTGAAACTAGAGGGTTTGTGCCGACGGTGAAGTCGGAAAGCGGGTGGGTACCCCTCTGTGAAATTGTTAAGTTTCTGATAATGATACAAAGCCGGTACAAAAACTATATGAAATTGGTGGTGACCGGGATCCGGCACATTTTATGAAACTGATACTAAGACTATGTGAAACCCAGAAAATTTGATGATGAGGATCTGGCACATTTGAAAAAATGATTTTCAAAAGAAATAAAATACCTATTTAAAAAGAAGAATCATTACACAAAATGGAACAAGAATTACGAAGATTAAATGTGCCGCAACTAAAATTTATTGCAAAAGAGTTGAAAATTAAAGGAAGGTCTAGAATGTTTAAAGATAATTTAATTAATGAGTTGGAAAAATTTACAGATGTGGATATTGATAAGTTAATTACAAAAGCTATTATGATGTATAATTATCCTTGTGTACATGGAATTAAAAAATATTTTTGTAAAGAATGCGGTGGATCACAAATATGCATTCATGAAAAAATAAAGTATCAATGTAAAGAATGCGGTGGATCACAAATATGCGTTCATAGGAAAAGAAAGTCTTACTGCGTATTATGTGATGGGTCACAAATATGTTTTCACAACCTTCAAAAAAGTTTTTGTAAAGAATGCGGCGGATCACAAATATGTATTCATAATAAACAAAAGTATCATTGCAAAGAGTGTTGAAAATTATGTTATGTAACCCCTATTTAGGTTACATAACAGAAGAACTTAACGAAATAAAAATGAATTATGATTTAAAAGATGAATATAAAATAAAAAAAAAATGGAACAAACAATTAATCAAACTGATGTTGAAAAAAGAAGATTTGGTTTTGATTATTATAAAGGAAAAAGACTTTTTAGTTTTAATTATTATAATGAAGAAAAATTAGGTTTTTGTGATTTTATAGAGGTTATAAAAGAAGATTTATTAAAAAATATATCAAAAAATCGAGGGTTTATTTACGAAGAAAAAAATATTCATTTTACAATTAATTATGATTGTGGTGATGATGATGATGATTATGGTTTTAATTATTACGATGATATAAATTTTGGTGTTAATGGCATATGCGTTTTTAAGTTTGTAAAAGATTTATTAAATTGCGCAAATGAAGAGTATAAAGAATGGTTAAAAGAATATGTTGATGAAAATATTGGAGGCACTTATCGTTATGTTAATGAAGATTATGTTCGTTTGGACGGGTATGATGAATATTATGGCGGGGATGATGGTTATGAAGGTTATTATGACAAGGAATGTAATATTAATAAGTTTGATGAAGAATTTATTGTTTACTCATTAGAGGTTGATATTCGTGTAAATCAATATAAAATAAATCACAAAAACAAATTCTACAAAGATTTACATGATGAAATAATGGCAGTAGCATGGCACCCGAGTAGGTATTTAGATTGGTGTATTGATTTTGAGGAGTTAAGAGATTTGAAAGAAAGATGGGGCGAAGATTAATAGAATATATTTATGTTATATAACCTAATTACTGGTTACATAACAAAAAATTTATCTAAATCTTAAACTAAAAGTTATGGGAGAACCCCTAAGATCAAGTTTTTTCCATTCATTGTCTAAGATAGTTAAATCAAAGTGGTTTATGGGACTCTCATATTTTTGAACCGGAATTGTCGGATAATCCTTTGAGGGTATGTTCGCGAGTAGGTGTGATGGCGAGAGTTTCACAAGTTCTCCATATTTTGTGTTATTCATATATGATGACTTATTATCCACTATACTACACATAAGTCTCAACGGCTCCTTAATCTGTATATTTATGGGGTATAATTTACCAGGATTTATAACTTCAGGCACTCCTAAACCAACCGCAAATCCTCTAGTAAGTTTTATTTTGAAGTTCTTATTTGAATAAAGATAGTCAACAGTGTCTGTCTCAATGATTGTTATCTTTTCCCTAACAGTATCATTAAGAAAGATCGATTGAATATCGCGCAACGAATATGTACCAGGTTGTATTATTATTGGGAGCTGATTATTGTCAGTTATTTTTTCTTGATCCTTGAAATTAATCAATCTTTTGGTTTGTATATTACAATCCAGGAGCTGTATCTCCCGAAGATTTTTCAGCGGTGGATCTAAATAAATCCTGGTTTCTGAATCATACATTGTAATACTCAACATTTTTGTTTTGATTATATTAAACTCATCTTTAAATTGATCATGGCTTGAATAATCAAAACATTAACGAAATAAAAACCAGGATAATAATCCTCCGGCAAGAATTAAAACAATAAGATTATTTTGATGAGAAGATGTTTCTATATTACTAACTTCTTCCTCATTGTTTGATTCATCGCTATTGTTTAGTTTAGGTTTTATTGGTTGAGGGTTGGTATTTAATAAAACCTTTGAGGTACCTAAACTATGAGTTATTCCAACAGTTTTTGTCTCAACATTTATTGAATTATTTACTCCAAAGGCCATATCTTCTGTTACCTTTTTCAAATCATTATTGTACCCAATAATGCTTTCTGTATTTATTATTAAATTGCTTGGCATTAACCAAACACCAGGAGCTACAGCCAAATCAAGGCGAGATTTTGATTCTTGAACCGCTGTTTGATATCTTTGAATTGATTTGGATATGTCATTTTCAATCACAGAACTTTCAAATAAAGATATAAAGTTTTGTTGGGTTTCAAAACCGCCACCCCCTTTACTAACAATTGAAGTTCTAGTATTAACTTGTGAGCCTAAAACACAATAAACAAAAGCTTCAATTGATCTATTTATTCTTCCCAATCCCGCCTTTGTTAATCCATGCCCAGATTCTGCTATAAACCAAGCATATTGAAAATCAACAAAATGATCATTTCGAAGCATTGATACTAAATCGCCTTTATTTTTTCTACCCCCATCATCGTAAAATTTATTTTCGCTGCTTGGCCAAATATTAGCTTCTGTATCATAACCTCTTATAATCCTGACATTTTGGTATCCTCCACCCGTTGCTTGCGCAGATGCGGTCCCAGGAACGCTTCCGGGATCCGCGTATCCTTTTCCATAATCAAAGAATACATCTCCAACTCCATGGTTTGCGCCTCCCTTAAATCTAAAATCGGCTAAAGTTTTACTCCACCCCTTATAATCTTGATTATTACTTAATTCAAATTCTGCGCACAATCTATTATAAGCATTTTTGTTGTATGGATTATTTTTTAAGGAAAAAGTTTTTTCGCCGGGTAATGGCACGTACAATTCATATAATATTCTTCTTATTGTAAAGTAAATGTGAAATACAAAAAAACTTCTAATAACTTTCGGGTAACTAAAAATATCACTTAAACTTACACCGCATCCAGACGTTGCGCACCAAACCGCCATGTTTAATTGTTGCGGCCACTGATTAATATTTGGTTTACTCAACCAAGCTCTAGCTTCTTTTCCACTAGTAAACCCCACAGTTTGATTTTTAAAAACATTTTTCATTGATGCAGTGAAACTATCTTTTTCTGAAACATATATATTTAGATTGATTAATAATTTTGTTACATTAAGAGCAAATTCATCGAATTTAATCCCAGGTATTGGGTATTTTTTGTTTGTAAATGATAAACTTTTTGGAAACGAGCCAACTTTTGGCTTATTTTCCAAGCCTAAATCTTCCCATAATAACTTTTTCAAATTAGAAGGAAGATCATCAGTCCATGTTTTTCCAGTAGGATCATCATCGGACATAATTGTTGTCCCATTAACTTTCCATTTAATATATCCGCCATATAAATCGTGTACATAATTGAATTTAGTAAGATTTGCTTTTGGGTAGCGGTTTCTGAAATCGCTAAATAACATCTTATTCTTTGTGTTTCAAATAATGTGATCTTTAGATCTTTTAAGAATAAGATGTAAAATTCAATTAATACCCGCAAAACAATTGCAACCAACTTCTGTTCTCTCATATACCAGTTTTAATGTCCTTTCCCCCCGGTAAGCTCTTTTAATAGATCTTCTCGAACTTTCTTCCTTATTATACTCATGTCGAAGTTTTTTTCTGAATCTTTTCTGAATTTTTGTCGTATTTCTTGTTTCAGTTTTTGAAACTTTTCCAACTCTGCTAAAATTATGGAAAATTCTTGATCGGATATAACATTATCTTTCAGCGCTTTTGAAACCAAATCGTTAATGGTGTTTAATTTTGATTTTGCAATTGCAGCGGTTTGTTCGTGTTTACTAACTTTATTTGAAAGTTTTTTGGAAGCAATACCAAATCCAACAGACAAACCCCCAAAAACTCCTCCGACAACACCTAAGGGAATACCGACAATAGCCCCAAAACCGGTGAGAGAAGTTCCTAAACCGCTTGCTGATAGAATAACTGAAATCAATCCGCCAGAAACACTAATTTTTGTACATATTCCTCTAGCCCTATTATATTTTTTCCTCACTTCTTCATAATGTTTAATTTCTTTCTCAAGATTTTGTAATACTTCGCTTGATTTTTGCAGTCTGAAATTAACCGGATCAACATTATTAAGGTTCCTCCCCTCGGTCGGTAATTGAGGATAAATTTTATTGTAGTCATCCATATTGTATTTTACTGAACGTTATGATATCTTTAAATTTGTTACTTTCTCTTCTTTTTTATACTTTCCACAAAATATAGAACTACCGCCATTATCAATAACCAAGCATTTTCACCTAAAAATCCAATGACCTGCCCCGCGGTTTTGAATAGAAAGCTAACTATTGCGCCAACCATTCCGGGTAATATTTCACCCAGTTTTTTACCTATAGTTTTCAAACCATTACCAACACCCCTACCCAAAGCAGATAAACCCTTTGAAAGATTAGAAACTATAACCCCAATGATGGCACCTGCAGCACTTAGAACAGCAAAAACTGTAAAACCATACTTTTTGAAGATATACTTTAGTTTCTCCCGTAACGGTAAATTTTTAAGTATTTCATCTTTTCGAGACTCAATATCTGATAATTGTTCTTCACTTGAAATTGTTTTATTACTAAGCCGTTCTTTTAATTTATCAACCTCAGATTTTAATCGTTCATTACTTTGTTTTAATTTTGATTCATTTGATTTACCCTTCTTATATTTGTCTATTTCTTCTTTGTATAATTTTACTTCATCCAAAAGTTTTTCCGCTTGTATTTTTAATTCTACATTCTGTTTAACTGTTTGGTCGAAAAGACTTTTAGTCTCTGCTTTTTGCACCTGTTGCCTCTCAATGAATTCCCTAAGTTCTTTTTCTCTTTCCACATATCGTTCAATCTCCAGAGGATATACTTCTGCTGTTGCTTTCAATCCCTGCAATGCATTATCTAATTCCTTATTTTTCTCAATGGATTTCCTCAAATCTAACTGGGTATTATTATATTTTTCCAACATTGTTTCATAATCAACGCCTAGTTCTTTTCTAAATGTTTTTGGTAAATCTTCAAGCCTAAGATTTTTATCTTTATCAAGTATGATATGCTTATTGGCATTTTTCCTATCACTTAATACCCCGGTTATACTTCCATCTTCTTCAAATTCAACATTAAATGACGCGTCCCCCGGATTGAATTCTGGAAAATAACGTTTTAGATATTGTCCTGCTTCTTCCCTTCTATCATAATCCTCATCTCTTTCTCCCAGGTTCATTATTTCTGGTGGTTTATCCCATTGAGACCTGTCTCTTGATTGGTTATAATCATCATAACCAGGATAATCTTGTTCAAGGGATGTAGATGTGTTTGAGGTTTGATAAAATGGGTTATCATCCCAATCCAAATCATCATCATCACCAGCATCATCAGTTTCTTTTGGTAAATCTTCCATTGGTATATATTCTGCCATGATTTTTTACTCATCAGTAAGAAATCTTTAGATTAACTAGAGTTGGAAATAAAATCAAAATTGATTTAAAAGATAAAAGGAATAAATAAAAAGAAATAAAATGATGAACGAAACTACACAATTAATAGATATTAATACTTATAAACCAAAATCAAGCATGATCTTTTCTAAACCAATTATTGGTCAAATTCCTGGAAGTAAACCAAAGGTTGAATTCAAAAGAATTAAAATCTTTACAAAAAATGATGATGGAACAGAAGGAGAACTTGTAATTAAAACCGGAAATTTATATTCTTTTGGTGTTTCCACAAATACAAGTCAAGAAACAGGTGCAATTACAGGATATGTATTTCCCTTATGTTTATGGAGTGGAAGCAGCCCAACGCCTGAAGAAGAAAAATGGATTGATTTATTCAATGATATAGTTGACAATTGCATTGATCATTTGCTTATTAATAGAGACAAAATTGGGAAATTTGAGTTGGAAAGAAATGAGCTTGAAAAACAAAAAGGTGGTTTAAATCCTCTCTATTGGAAGTTGGAAAAATCTTCGATGGATAGAGTTCCAGATAGAGGGCCAACTTTATATGCAAAATTAATTTGGGATAAGAAACAAGACCAAATTTTAACCAAGTTTTATAACTCTAAAAATGATAAGGAAATTGATTCATTGAAATTATTAAATAAAGGTTGCAGAGTAGAAGAAGGAGTCATAAAAATCGAATCAATATTTATTGGTTCTTGTATTGCACTTCAAGTAAAACTTTATGAAGCAGTTATAGAGCTAAACAGAGAAATGAAAAGATTAACTAAAGTTAGATGTTCAAATAGTAAATCTGCGGCTGAAGAAATGGAAAAATCTGAAGATGAAGATTCTGATGATGGGAGTCTCATGTAAACCAAAATAATAAATATACTTGTGTTATATAACCCCAATTACTGGTTACATAACAACATAATAATTTTTATAATATTTTACTTACAGCGTAACCTAAACCCAACATTCCGGTGCCAACATATACCATTTCTCCTGTCTTTTGATCATCGCTTGGTTTGTAATAATCAGAGAATTTTGGTTCAGTAATTTGCCCATACAATTCAAAAGCCTGATTTGTAGTAGAAATATTTTTTGATGCCTGATATTTTTCATCTTTTTTCTTCATTTTCCAATCAAGCATTTTTTGTCTTTTTTCCTGATATGCTTCGTAATCTCTTTGATATTTTTCCATTGCTTTATCGTGTCGTATTTTTTCTGTATCCGCATTGCGTCCAGATAAATATTTTGCAAGAATATTTCCTCCGGTAAATGCTGTTGCATTCAATACTGCCCCTATCGCCATCATTGCTAGTGTTGCCATTTTATTTTGGTAAAATCTTTTGTTCCTCTAAATATGTTTTTAGATAAATACTTCCGGATAATACAGCAACCCATTTTGCATAATTTGTAATACTTGAGGATGGGTCGCTCAAAAATGATTCTTTCATTACCTTTTTAGCCACATACCCAACTCCGGCTCCTAATCCAATAAGTACCGCTGAATCAGTTACAGTTTTCACAAGTTTGTTTTCGGTTGACATGATTTTTTTACTACATCAGTAAGAAATCTTTAGATGACTTTTGGGATTATTCCATTCCTAAAGATTTTGGAGTTATATGCAATGGAATTTTAGGGGGTTGTGGTAATTGTGGAACTTGTGATAAATCAGCTATCCTATTGGAATATTCAACCCTAGCTTTTTCCTTATATCTCATAAAAAGATCAAATGCTGTAAAACCCAATCCAACAACGGATAAAACAGAGTAAAAGATAACTCTGGTAGCCATGATTTGGCTTCGCGGGAGGGCTTTTCTTGATTATACTCTATTTCTGTATTTTCCCGTTTCATTTCCCTAGCTAATGCTTCTTTTGCTTTTTTATTATATTCGGCTAATTTCTTACCAGCTGCGACTTTTTTAGGATCTTTATCCTTCTTTTTAGTATCTTTATTTTCTGGTGCTGGGTCAGCTGTAATTTGCTCTACTTCAGATTGTTCGGACATTGTTATTTAGATGCTACAAATAAGTTTTTAGATCTGTTTAATATACTGTATCAACGCCTTCAGTAGATTGCTTAGTTTCCTGATCAGTTGTGTTAGAATTTACTGAAAAATGTTGGTTTTTGTTGAATTTAACGTGTTTAGCTACTTGAAATAATCCGCTAGCAAGTGCTGCCAATCTTCCTGCTTTCAACGCTAAGAGGCCAACAATGTTTGTTAATTCGCGATTTACCAAATCATCATTCTTCAAATCACTGCAAAGAGATTCTATATCATCAACCGGAACTAAATAAGAAATAAGTTTGGAAACTAATTGAAGTGATGAATCTACTAATCCGCCGTTAATTTTCTTACCCATTACCGCTTGATAACGATTAAAATACTTTTCAACATCTTTTTCCGATAATTTTTTTATATCGCCCAAACTCATTTCAGCCCCTAAATATTCCTTTGTTGTTCCTAAGGCCGCGAGAATGGCAAGTGATTCTTGTTTTATTTCAAGATCCTCACTTTTTCCCGGTACTACCTTTGGTTGGTCTTCTTCAATATAATCTTCTAAGCTTGTCATCTTTGTTAAATCACTTCGGGAATCTCTAAATAGCAATTAAATGGGTAACGCAAACTCAAACACAACCTAGAATATTTTTCTGTTTTCAGGAGTTGAACAAACTTTTTTCCCAATTCATAATCCAAATCACCACCGTAATCTTCGAAAAACATTTTCATACCTTTCTGCGAAGGATTATGGAAAGTAACAACGCAGGCTACATTTTCGCGGAATGGTTTTGCTATCGAAGTTAATTGCTGGGTTAGAACCCAAACCGATAAACCATGATGCCTTCCTGAGAATGCTAAATCTATAAATTTATTGGATCTTTTCTTCAGATCGGCGGATACCGCGCAATCATCTAAAATTATTAATGTATTCGTTCCAGAAAAAAAAGTTTGACAATCAGTTAATAACTCATTAATCTCATCAATGTTACTGGCATCTGGAGATAATACATAGAAATGTTTATCTTTATTAGCAAAGTTATGATAGGTTTTATTTTTAGAATAGGTTGGACAAATTAAAACAATATATTCAAAAACTTTCCGGAAAGGACCTCGGAGCTGTTCAATTAAGTACTTTGTTTTCCCGCAATTTGTGGGTCCTGTTATAATACAATGGAATGGGATTTTATCACGTAAATCTTCCATGATTTTTGTATCATAACATTATGTTTTTAGATTTCTCGGTCCGCGAAGCGGGGAGGGCGCTTTCGCCCTTCGGGCTCCGGCGTAGCCGGTACGCGCCGATCAGTACTTAATTGATCTCAAACTTGAATTCATAATTTCCATCATTGCATCAGCCACAACAAACATATGGCAAGTTACGGTTCCTGAACCGCTTTGTTTCCTTTTAATTTCTATTTTTACACCATCATGCGTATTATTTAGAGCAAGTCCACCACCATGAATACTATTATCTGGATGAGTTCTAGTATCAACCCAAAGCGCAAACTTATCCGCGTAAAATTCTTTTTCTTTCAATGAAATTTGTTCCCTATGAGTTCCTCCCGTTGGTTGGAATCTTTTTTTCACAGATTCCCAAAAATCAGATGGAATCATTCCCCTAGAGTATATTCTATTTGGTACGCCATCAACATCAATTTCAACGGAAGATATGCCTGGATTATAAAAATTTTCTGAATCCCTTGCTCCTGCAGCTTGAGGTAATAAAAACAAAAACAATATTCCGGTCATTGATCTTCTCGGTAAATTAATATGCTGATTAATAACACCATCCCCACCAATGGAAAATGTAAAAGTTTTGTGCAAGGTAATATTTTCATAAAAGAATCCTTTGCCGACTTGATAGGCTGCTTGAGCCTCGCGGGCCAAGTATTCACTAGAAATTGAAGAATATTCTAACTCTAAGTTTTTGATTGAATATGATGGCGCTTTAGTTGTATCAGAATAAATAAGAATATTAGCGATCGGCGCAAGTGTAAGCTCAAATATTAAATGGTTTTCCAACGCTTTCGGGTAAAAAACGCCATGATCGTTTAGAATAGGATGATTTATTGGTATTCTATACTTTGAACCATGAACATTAGCGAGAGCAACTTCTTTTACATCTTGTGTTTTTGCGTCTCCAGATTTTGTTCTAAGTTTTCTAATATTTAACGAAGAAATACCTTGTTTTAATCTATCTTCGCGCTCTTCTTCAGTTAAGAATAAATCATGATATGTTTGAAATAAATCATATCTTTGAGTATCTTGCAATGTTTCTCCTCCAAAAAGAACTTTCAGTCTGGTCACAAGATTACGACCCACATTATTCACAATTGTGTTATTCGCATGGCCCTCAACATCTAAATCAAATAGAAGAGATACACTTCCGGGCACAATCACTAAATTCTCGGCGAGTTTTGGAATATTTATGTATAATGTTTCTCCAGGGCTGGCTGAGGATGGATTTAGAGTAATTCGATTCAATGTTGATTCTGCTTTCAAACCAAATGGTTCTTTGGGAATTCTGTTTGGATTAATTTTTTCAGACGTCATTGTAATTTATAAGATACTTTGGTTAACCTTTAAACCTGTGTTGTTCTATTTTCTAACTCGCCAATATGTTTTAATAAACCTTCTCTTGCCTCGGGAATTAAAATTAAAACATTAAAAATTTTATCGCCATCTTCCATATATAGAATTTTTCTCCTAATAATTTTTTTCATAAGATTAATTTGGTATTCAGTAAATTTTATTTCCTCCACCATTTTAATTTATAAGATACTTGTTTATTTTTAAAATGATGTCAAAAATATATTATTCAACTGAAGGATATTGGAAAGGATATTCCGCGATTACTAAATTAGCTGAGAAGGCTAAAGTAAGTGAAAATACGGCAAAACAATGGTTACAGAAACAGGCAATATGGCAAATCTATCTACCCGCACCTAAATATATACCTAGACCGCACTGGACTGTGGATAAACCCAATCAGATTCACCAAGCAGATTTATTATTTTTACCGCATGATAGAGTTAGAAGAAAAACATATAAATATGCATTAGTTGTGGTTGATATCGCCTCGAGATATAAAGATGCGGAGCCATTAACCTCAAAAGAAAGTCGAGAGATATCAGAAGCTTTTACAAAAATATATTCTAGAAGGTTAAAATACCCAAAAACATTAATGGTTGATCCTGGGAAAGAATTTATGGGGGAAGTTAGTAAACTCATGAATTACCATAATGTGAAAATACAGAGAAGTGAAGCTGGTAATCATAGAGCCCAAGCATTTGTGGAAAACGCAAACAGAATATTAGGTGAAAAATTATTTAGCCATCAATACGCGCAAGAAATGATCAGTGATGCCCGATCCGCCAAAGGCGGGGTGGGCTCTGCCCGATCAAGAGTATGGGTGAAAAGATTACCAGCTATTCTAAAAACTTTGAATAATACAAAAACGAGAATAACCGGTAAAGAGCCTGATGAGGCTATAAAACTGAAAGAGGTTGATATTAAACCAAAAAATTATCAGCGGGTTGTTGGGCTTGATGAAGTTAGATTGCCACCAGTGGTTAAAGTTAGATATCTATTATTTCCCGGCGAACTTGAAGGAGGAGAACGAAGAAGGGCCACAGATCCTATTTGGAGCCTCAAAGTTTATAATATTTCAAAAAGTATGATTACGCCTAATCAGCCCGTTTTATATTATTTAGCTGACGGGCCTAGACGAGGTTTTGTAGGGGAAGAATTACAAGTTATACCTTATGATACTGTGTTGCCACCTAATTCTGTTTTAGTGTGATCCAGCTCTGCTGGGGAGGGCTCCGCCCGATAATGTCCATATGGTAGAGTATGTATTCCATCTTTACAAATTATTCTCTTATCATCATCAGCTGATAGTGCAACTTTATTGACAGTTTCAGTATAAACAAAATGTTTGTAACTTCTTATTACTTGCATCTCCCTCATCTGCTTTACTTTACTTTCCAAACATTCCTTGTAATCATTAAAGCTTATTGTCTTTTTTACTACTGATGTCTTTACCCCCTTGTCCTTTTTTATCTCTTCACCCCCATCCAACCTGTACGAGTAAAGCTTGGCTCGTAGACCAACAAATTCAGTGATAATTTTTCCACCAGCCTCATCTTTAAACTTGCCAATTACTTTTTTGTTTTTATCAGTCCAAATACCCGATCTATGTTTTTTAGGAAAATTACTTGTATCAAACCTTTCCATCACATCTGGGGCAATATCCTTATAGAAATCCTCGGTTTCTATATCATATACAAGACTATCTGTATCTGTCATAAGTAATTTAGCTTTTTCACCATATTTCGGTTTAATATAATTATAATGAAAGTCATACATCATTGCTTTACTTATATCTAAAATACACATTCCTAAGTAAATAGGTTTGTTGTATTTTATATGTGTTTTATTCATATGTACAGCCATAAGATTTTCAGAAAAAATAGTACGGCGATTATAGTTAGCTTTTGATATTAATTTTCTTGCTTCTTTCTCATTAGTAACCAATCTTATATCAACCCTTTTTCTAAGATTTTCCATTGTTTTACCAAATACAGAGTTGTTCATGAGTTTGAAGAAATCTTTTTCAAAATCATTCTTTGCTTCAGCCCTGCGTTGTGTATTCAAATCTATGTAAGATTTTAACCATTTTGACTCTTCAAATTTAATTCCTCTATGAATCTTTGTCACTTCTAATCCTAGACTTTCATAAAGTTTTAATGTTTCATGATGAACAACATAATTTTTCTTATTGTTAAGATTTGGTATTAATTTCTCGGCCCTATTTACCTTAATTCTTTCCGGAGCAAGCGGATAGTCACTATGTAAATCATGAAGATGTCGCGGATATTTTAAATCAACCTCTACTATACATGGAATATTTCTCCAATTTGTTTTCTCATTTTCACTCATCCATTTTAAACCATGAGTTGGTAATGATTCACTCATTGCCCCGCCATATAAATTGTTTGCGTCGAGATATTCTATGTAATTTGCTACCATTTTAGAGTCATATTCTTTCATGTATTTGTTGTTAGCTTTAGCATATCTGTTTGATATCTGAGATATACCCCCTCTAACACCTTTCTCAATCATAATTAGCATATCAATGTCATTTATCATCTCTAATTGAACCTTAGTTTTTTTCAACATAGCATCCCAAGCAAGCCCTGGCGCTGTATAATACCAAGCAGGATCTAATCTATAGGTATTTTGACAAACATCTCTAAAGTTTTCAAATACATCAGCTAATAATAACACATCAGACTTGAGATATAGATCAAGGTAATCTCGCATTGTTTTCATATTAAAGGTTTTCCATACCTTTTTAGCATGTTCATAATCTTCATCTGAAATATCTTCACCTCTAAGTTTTGAGTAAAACTCTTTCTTCGGTGGAAGTTGGGTTTCGTTTAATTTAACAAAATCATCAAGCCAATCATATGGGAATACTCCCTTTCTCATTAATAACTTTAATTCTTCACCTTCAAAATACTTTGTAGTTTCATGTAGGTTTTTATCTGTCGGATTAAGACACCTCCCTTTTATTTCGCCTTTACAAACGCCGCACTTTCCGCATTTAGTAAGATTGCCGGACAAATTATCAAGACTGGATGGCATAAATTTTAATGAATCTATGAACCTGATATCCCTGATAACATCTTTCATCTCACCACTTTTTTTATCTTTGAAGGTATCAACCACAATCTCTTTTGAGAAAGAAATATACTTTTCCTCATTATTAGGTATAAGTTTTATTTTACCTTCTGTTTTTGCAAGATTATTAATAAATAGATGAGAATCATACCCCGATAAATTGTGAATTATGACAGGAAAGAATTTTGGGATCTTATAATTTAAATTACATTCCTTATGTGCCGCACCTCTGTACTTTCCTGTAAGATGGCAATGATCTATTACCTTATCTTCATTCAATTCTTTCTCGCAGATATGGCAATGAGTTGCGTTTTCATAGTTTATTTTTTCATCTTCGGCCATATTCTTCTTATTAAACTTTTTGAATCTTTTTACATTATAACTAATGCAATTTTTATAAATTTCCTTAAATTCTTTCTCTAGATATTCCACAAATTTCTGTGCAACATCATCTTCGGGTGATTCGGCAGTATATCTATAAAATCGGGATTTGCATATTTTTTCATTAAAACTCTTAATATAACATCCGAATGCGGCTGGTTTGTGGGCCTGATATTTATTAGTATAACTCTTATTTTTATCTAGCAGGCCCGTTTGTTTTATTTTTTCCAAAATACACTCAAAATCGCCGTATGCTACACAAGGTATTCTCATTTTTTTCACAAAATTTCTAAAAGAAATAAAACATGGACTGCCATCTTGATTTTTTAGCATATCAATTCTTGCTTCATTGTACAAAAAACAATATCCTTCATGTTTTTCTAATGAGCTTTTTAAGTGAAAAGGACTCAAACAATTATCACAAAAGTACAACTTACATTTACGTTTAGTAAATTGCCTGCATATAAGTGCGCTAATATTCTTTATTAAAACGAAGTGTTTCTTTGGTTCTTCATCTTCAGTTTCTTCTGTTAATAAAAGTAATCTGATCAATTTAAATCCTCGTTTACTAGTTCTTTTTATAGGATATACCCCTATTTTCTCATCATATCCATATATAGCAATATCATAATCATTTTGGTTTTCAAAATTAACAATATCTTGAATTGTACTCGGGAAATTAATTCCATTCCAATTAAAATTCTTTGATTGTTCTTTCAATTCTTTAGTTATTCTTTGTGGATTTTTATCGGTTGGATAAACTGCCCGTGTTACACACCACTTGAAACATTCATCATCATTATAATTCTGTGGATTAATAATCGCATTCCTATTTAACAATTCTTTTGGTAATGGAATATAAGATCCGCCTAAAAGTGGAACAAAACGATCTATGAATATGTCAAAAAATTGTATGCGATAGAATATCCAACCAGATCCATTATTCATAAAATTTTCAAATAATACAAGTTGTTGATTTGTTAATCTATCAAATAATTCTGATAAATCTGTTGCCTCAAGAACAATTTCTGATTTTTCAGAAGGAAATGATATGGTACAATATTCAATTTCCTCTGTGATAAGATTTTTTTTCTCAAACATAAATGAAAATATAAATTTAGTCTTCAATGATTTTTTTGATTCAACTCTCTTTCTAATTAAATCCATAACTTTTGGTTTTATTTTATGTAAGAATGTCTTTTCATCATTCTTTTCATTTCCTTCAATCCTATAGCTTATATAATTACCATTAATAGCTGATTCATATTCTCTTGGCGTGAAATCTTCCACATTCTCATTTCTTTTTGTTTTTGGTCTTGCTCCCTCCTTCTCGTAATCTCTTTTTGACGGTTTTATTTCTTTGGGCTTATTTACTTTTTTGTATCTTTCTATAAATTTTTTAGCTAATTCTTCTGTTTTATTTTTTGCTTTTTCTGGAATGTATGGTTTCACAAAATTCCAAAACTTGTTTAACACATTTCCCAAAAAGGGGGTTTGTTTTGTTTTTGGTTTGGGTGGTGAATGTCTTTTTGATTTATATTTATTAATATTTATTCTGGGTTGGTTTGGTGGGGGTGGGCCTGGAGGTGTTTCCGGTATATATCTATCTGGTGAACCGGGTGGTGTTTCCGGTATAAATCTATCTGGTGACCCGGGTGGTGTGCCAGGAATTGGTTGGGGAATAGTTAAAGGTGGTAAATTTGGCCTTATTTGCGGGGGTGTAATATTCTGTATTGGAATTGGAAGAGGTAAATTTGGTTGGTCTCTTGGCCTCTTTGGGGTATTACGTAGCGCTCCAACAATTCCAGCAATATTATCAACTATTTCTTGAATATTATTAGTTATTTCGGGTATATTAATCAATGCACGAATAAGTTCTGCTTTATTAAACGCTGATCGCCCTTGAATATTATACCATCTAACTAAAGATTTTAGTTGCGGTACATTTAATCTTCGTAATTCTTGTTCCATTTTGTGTAATGATTCTTCTTTTTAAATAGGTATTTTATTTCTTTTGAAAATCATTTTTTCAAATGTGCCAGATCCTCATCATCAAATTTTCTGGGTTTCACATAGTCTTAGTATCAGTTTCATAAAATGTGCCGGATCCCGGTCACCACCAATTTCATATAGTTTTTGTACCGGCTTTGTATCATTATCAGAAACTTAACAATTTCACAGAGGGGTACCCACCCGCTTTCCGACTTCACCGTCGGCACAAACCCTCTAGTTTCAAAGGCAGATTCGCCCTCCGCTCGCGCGGCTCGCTCCGCCTGTCGGCCCACCCGCTTTCCGACTTCACCGTCGGCACAAACCCTCTAGTTTCAAAGGCAGATTCGCCCTCCGCTCGCGCGGCTCGCTCCGCCTGTCGGCCCACCCGCTTTCCGACTTCACCGTCGGCACAAACCCTCTAGTTTCAAAGGCAGATTCGCCCTCCGCTCGCGCGGCTCGCTCCGCCTGTCGGCCCACCCGCTTTCCGACTTCACCGTCGGCACAAACCCTCTAGTTTCAAAGGCAGATTCGCCCTCCGCTCGCGCGGCTCGCTCCGCCTGTCGGCCCACCCGAAAAACCAACATCTTTTGTTAAATCATAATTAAAATGTGTCATACCTTATCAAAATGTGCTAGCACCGCGCTTAAAATGAAATCGTAATGAAATCGTAATGAAAATGTGCCAGAACCCCCATAATCCTATCATCAAAAAAAGTGACTCTGAAAAGCCCCGTAGAGGGGACGAGCCACTATATGTATGTATGTATGATGCTCGGGATATTTACAAACTTTACTTGGCCGCCTTCCCAAGCCAAATTCGTTCCTGTGCTCGGGGAAAATTGTGAAATCTTCTCTGCACTCGTCGAACAACCCAACGCGGGCCAAACATAAGTTGCCGTCTTCCTCGACTCCTTCACGGGAGGTTTTAAAACAACCACACAAGTGCCCTTTTGTGCTACTGGAACAATTCTTTACAGTACAAATAGATCTAGCACTCTTGCTTTGAGCAGAAAGGTTGCATGCCTTCTTAGAACATTTCTGAAAAGAACAAACACATTTAAAGTCTTCCTTTTTTACGAATTGTCTGCTGGCATGATTATCCATGAAAAGCGTGGGAAATGCACTTGGTATCTGGTGCGTGTCACGCAATCCTCTCACCGCGTAACCAAAATGATGTCGGCGGAAAGCAAAATGGTCTAAATATATTGAATTTGTATCTTACTTGATCATTGCTTTACTTTTACTGCAAACAAATAAGGACCTTTCCGTTTTTTTTTTTCATCTGTAACCGACGTAGTATAAAAGGGCCTAAAAGTTGCGGTGTAGTAAAAAAAAAAGTAAAATAACAAGCGGTCGGACTTCCCATATGATTTTAAGATAAGATAAAACTGGAATGAAACATGAAAATGGTTTTTTTAAAATACTCCTCAAGAATTATAAACACACGGACTCTGTATTACAATATTATCGCATGTGTCACGTGACCCACATTGCCGTATTTCAAAGGCAAATTCTTCATCTAAAATGTAAGCATCACACACTTTTATTTTTGTAATTACTTAGATCATCAATTGTGCAAACTGGAAAAAGCATTGAAATGAATCAAAACATGGCCGCTTGTTTGCTTTTTCCCGCTATTTTAGGGACATTTTCCGTAATTTCGCAAAATGGTGAAAATTGTCAAGTTGGATTGATGGCTCACAAATATAAAAAACATTACAATCATACATTTTTATATTTGTAAATAAAGATCTAGGTTTCTGCTTTTACTTATCAAAATATTTTTTTGTTGCCTTAGAATTTGGGAGAAAGACACATCATGAATTCACTGCATTTTTGGCACGGATTTTTGCGCACTTTTTCACAAAAACTTTATACTCGTATAGCTCTCTTAAAAATTAGTATCTGGATAAACCTTTTGGTCTAGATTGTAGGTTCCTCGTGGGCAACAAGTGAGCCAATTTTGAGCGAAATTGGTGAGGGGTCGTGTAGACTCGTCTGCACGGTTCTTAGGTGGACACGTTCTTAAGATTTTACTTCACAACTGGAAACATTCAAGTACAGTATAATGCTAAAAATGCACATGCATTAAATTCACAATATAAGCAACCAGTCTGTGGGCCATCATCTTTTCTATACTTGCAGCATAATCTTTTTTCTTTGATTTGCAGGAGTGTTTTTATTTCTGGGCCATTGTGCTATAATTATTCTGAATATTTTTTTCTTCTGTAATTAATTAATGCAGTCAAATTTGCATTTCATCCTTTTTCACTGAAGTCTGATGCAGAGTTTTCTCAGCTTTTATGAAAAGTAAGAGAGTGACAAATTATCATCACATACCGGAAGTGTTCTCATACTGTTTGGAATCTCATATCCGAAATGTTGCTTCATTAATAATAAAATAAAGATTATTTATTACTTCATTAATAAACTGAAAATTAAGAAAAAAATGTTCATAAAACCGATTGGTAAGTTGAATTGGTTATTTGTCGTGGAATAATTTTGCCCTTTATATATGTGATAACAAAGTAATTACAATGCACTCTTGTGTAATTAAGAATTAAATTTCACTTGTATTTTTAAAGTTTTTCAAATTACCCTCACCACTTCGCGCCTTAGGTAATTTTGTGAAAACTTTGAAAATACATGTGAAACAACGTGGACACCTCAATTCATCAGACGTAGATGCTTAATTGAGTTATATATTTTGGTCATTTCTTTGCTTAAAAAAACACTACCTAATTAATGCCGCGCTTGGGTACAATTTTCAATTTACACTGCAAGAGTCAATAAGCCTTTACAGTTTTTATTTTACAGTTTCAGTTTGTCCTTAGGAACCTAGCCTTTGAAGAGAAGCGAGGCTGGAGGTTTACTTGCTTGGTTACAAACCTCCCCCCTGCCTTTTATGTGCAAATCATATTATTTACATATGAAGAACAGCAAGGTTTGTAACAAATCAAGGTTGACTCCAGCCTCAGTTCTATTCAAAGGCTAGAGTACTAAGCACACAACTGTAGAATAGTCTATTGCACCTGTTGCTGTTTTGCCAGAGTTGATGTTACTTATTTGCAGATATGATTAAGGAGGTTTCCACAGAATAATTTACCCATAATAACATGGTTCATGCAATCTTGAAAAGTTCTTGAATTTTAATAGTGGTCTTGAAAAGTCCTTGAGCTTGGTTCAGGTCCTTGAAAAGTACTAATATTAGTACTATTAGGTCTTGAAAACGTCCCTTGAAATTTAGTAATTTGTTTATGCGATATAACTTTTTCCTGAAAAATGAAATGATTTTACTGGGAAAATTTCCCACTGACGACTTGTGGCCAGTGACAACATTGAGACGAATGATCGGTATAACACGCGAGAGTGTATATGAAGCGAAATTCCACATTTGCCTCAATTTCATGAGCTTTGTACCTGGCCCAAAATGTAGGTTCTGCTCCATATGCGTTTGTAAGGCACCTTACGAAAAGATGACGAGAACGCGGACTTCGACATTGTTCAATGGAAAACCCGTATTACACACATGCAATTCGTACAGCCTCGCTGTCGTCACGTTGTGCCCACTCGGGCCAAACGCGAAGATCCTTCAGTTGACGACCTGCTGGAAACGGTATGCGCAGTGTGTTGACTGTGTTCTGATAAAAAATGTCGCGGTAAACGAATTGCTTGCTAAGTTTTTGGTCTTCAGATTTATCGGATAGCTAAAATATTACTTTTCCATTGTTCTTATTTGAGGTATTGGCCGAAACATTGAAAGAACATTGAAAAAATGACATTGAAAGAATGGGAGAAAGCGCCATGAGATCTCACATAAAAGGGCACAAACACAAAAGGAACGCTGGTGCCACTTCAAGTGAGACATTGTGTTTGTGTATCTGCATTTCAAATTTTATTTCTCTTTCTCAAAGATTACTGCAAGTGAAATAGCCAACGACTGGACATTTCACAGAATTTTGTTACATATGATACATAGACTAACATCATCAACCATGGCTGAATTATCTAAAAATAGTAAATCAGAGGGTACGTTGCAGAAGGTCCTGATGGTCTCGAGCTTTGAAAGGCTCGTCTCCTTGGTATGATACCTTCCTTGGTCACATCATAAGTGTCAGTGTCGTCTCACTCGAAGTGAGATTTACTTAATTCAATTACTTATTAATATTTTCATTCTTTTTTTCTAGGCTATATTCCTAAGACTTTGCAGCTAAGACCAAACGCCTCGGAAAAATGGCCAGATCTGCTCCGTAATATGACCTCAGTCTTACCTGAAAAAATAGACATCAAAAAATGTCGGCCCGCATACAACCTCCCTGCATCCGCTGCAAAACTTAAAATAGCAGGTTATAACCACACTCGTGCTCCAGATTGCAACCTGACTCTGTGTGACCTTAATAAAGGCCATTATCCCGTGAAGGTGCTTACGTGTGATGCACCAGGCGACAAACGCGTCACAGAAAAGGTTACAGTGACTGTGAAGACAACTCAGCGACTTAAAGAGACCATGCGCCTCATTACGTCCCTGCATAAGTACTATCCGGGCTTAAGATTTGAGATTGTTGATGATCAAGCCAATATAACATCCAAAAACCCGAAAGTTCAACAGGAAAATGAAGAATCGTGGTTGGATTTTGTTTCCAAATCAAACGGCACTGTGCATTACACTAAGCTTCAAGGGGACGCTGGCATATCCAAAGGAAGGAATACGGCACTTCGTTTAGTGAAGACCAAGTATTTTCTTCTTCTCGATGATGACTTCGTTGCAACAGAAAAAACCAACATATCCAAATTGGTAGACATTCTTGATCGAACCGATTTGACCATTGTAAGTGCAGATCTTGCTGAGGGAAGAGGCAGGAGAATTTGGAGTGGCATCATGAGAATCCACCAAAGCCCAGATACTAACCAAAGTCAGGTATTGGAGTATCCCGAACTGGCATATGAGGAGATACCGTTGTTTCCATCGTGTTATGCAGTAGACTATATCTTAAATCTTTTTCTCGGTAAAACGGAGCCAATACTTAAACTTGGAGGTTGGGATGAAAATTTACCAGTGGGGGAACACAGGGCGTTTCTTCTTACTCTGCGACAGGCTGGTTATAAATCGGCATATTGCTCAGACGTTGTTTTTAGACATCTTCCACCGAATATGGCCTTGTATGCACACACCAAAGCTTTCTTTGCAAATAACTTCAAGCAGTACTATACTAAAAAGTGGAAAGTGTCCTTTGATAAATTTATTTCATGTAATAGGGAACAATATACGAACTTCAAGTGCAGATAAATGGAAAATGCTGAGTTCAGGCCCTGATTATGAAATACATGCAAATACACGCTTCGCGCTTGGGCCATAAATCCAACCGGAAAAAACTCGGTCCATAACGTACAGTACGAACCTCGAACTCGTTTAGTAAGAGGTATGACTTAAAGTAAAATTTAACATTTATTAAGTATCTTTCTACCGCAGTGCACGCGCACATAATAAATTTTCATATATATACATTCATTTCTTCATCTTCTACGGGTACAGTACGAACTCACAAATGACCAGCTCCCAGTTTGAGTTGACTTGATCAACCTCGTTCGTAGGGTCCTCTCCTACTCGGCCCCCGTTGCAAGAGAGAGAGAGAGAGAGAGAGAGAGAGAGAGAGAGAGAGAGAGAGAGAGAGAGAAAGAGAGAGAGAGAGAGAAAGAAAGAAAGAAAGAGAGAGAGAGAGACACACACAGAGAGAGAGAGAGAGAGAGAGAGAGAGAGAGAGAGAGAGAGAGAGAGAAAGAGACCCTGGTCTGGTCTGGGGAGGCTATTTGAGAGAGAGAGAGAGACCCTGGTCTGGTCTGCAGAGGCTATTTGTAAAAGAGTCACGAAGCATTTCGACCGCCATAACGTGCGTTATGTTTTTCAGTTGCCCTCACTTTGCGATTTCCAGTAGTAGTTATGCTAACATTAACAGTAGTGTAACCCTGCCGACCCTGGCGAAGCGGAAAATAAATTAAAATCCAATCCATTTTTAATTCAGCTATCACCAGAATCGACAGGCGCTATGCATAAAAATGTCACGAAGCCAAAATCTAAACCAAAAAGCATGAAACCAACAACATCTCTGCGCCAGACATGACCAGGTATCACAGAATCTGCATCCAATAACAGAATCCATGCGCCAGAACCCATCCAGGAATCACAGAAGCTGCATCGACTCCACAAAAATAAATTAAATACATTATCATGTTTGTTTCAAGTTTAAAACAATTAGCTGTTAGTGAATATTTTTACCCCAAGTTTATTAAATATTATCACGAAGCCTCTGTTTTTCCTATAAGAAATCCGTTTTATCATCATGTAACGGCCTATTACGATGAACTTGTGAAAAGTGTATTGGCATTAAAAAATGTGTAATTAAACGTTCCATCTCTCATGCGGACTATAAAACGTGTCTATTGAACCAGGAAACACAATTGCGTAAAATGAAGGTGATAAATAGTCACTTCCATGACGTCTATACCGAGACGATTAACAAAGTCGCCTTATCCCCTTTCGACGATAAACGAGTACCCCGACGAGGTCAAACCGACACCTACGCCATCGGGCACTATAATTACAGTCATGAGCCCATAACGACTCATCACTATGACGATCACGTCCAGGATTCATGGTTCAGTGGATTTAGATGTTGTAGTGAGTTGTATTGAACTGGACGATCAAATCATTGGTATCAATCTTTTGAATAGTAGTAAATTTAAAAATCAATGCACCTTCATCCTGAATGTGGGAGGTAAACATATTAATAGCAAATTATTTTCCAATGGAACATTAGTTCACGTTGGATGCAAGTTGTTAGAAGATGGTATCCGGACAACGAATATATTTAAACGAGCTTTCAAGGATGATTCACCGACGATTACATCTATTCGTTTCATTAATTGTGCCGCAAATCGCGAATATTGCGTCGATCGTAATAGACTAGTCAAATTAATGAGCAATCATCCAGAGGTGGTTCGATGTCAATACGAAAAGAATAAATATGCTGCTGTCATTATAGTTTCCCGAACTCCGACTCGCGATATCAAGATAATCGTATTCAGGTCTGGTAAAACTAACATTACATCGGCGACGAATCGTAACCAAATGAGAGAGGCATACGAATTTATTAGTCGAATTGCCAATCAATATTCCATTGAAATAAAACTGAAAGCTGACACTATGCCATATCAGTGAAACAAAAAACCAAACAATGCGTTCGATGTAAACATGACAAATATACTAACGATTTTATGAAAGATGGAAGACAGCTAAACGTTGTTCCAAGTGTCGTGATTATGCTACAAAATACCAAATTAATACTAAATGCCCCCATGAAAACAAAAACACCAGTGTTTGGATTGTGATGGTGTAAACATATGTATTCACAAAACACAGAAACCCGATTGTAAATCCTGCACTGACGAAATCGAATTCAGAATTAACCATATGATTAAAAGCAGCATACGAGCAGATAAAAAATATATATGATATAATCCTAATAATCACGTAGATAAACATTTTTTACGTCATATAGTTAAAGAATATACTCCAGTTGCTACTATGCGGACTGTAAAGTAAAGTTACGGTATGTTAATTATGCTAGTGAACAGGCAACTCTTGAGAGGATAAATAACAAATTAGGTCATACCAAAACTAACGTCGTATTGTGTTGCAAATGATTAAATCAGACTATTTTAATACAAAATTTGGCGGCAATTCCGTGTCTTCTGGAACCACTTGAAGTTCCTCGCGAACCATTCCTCGTTAAGGACCTTTTTTCAAATAGTATGATACCGGTTGTCCCTTCGATACTTCACATCTATCTAATTCATAAATCTCCAAACTCCAGTTTGGTTCCGTCGCTCTTTTTGGATCACCCTCTAACTCTTCGGAAGTCAGTAAATACCTAACATACACACCCATAGGTAACCGAGCCTCATCCGTACCTATAGGATGTCTATAATGTACCGCCTTCATATCTACCTTCTCTAATTCTAATGCTTTCACTGGTGCTTTACCAGTCAACCGAGATGGTGTCGAACTAATGCGTACTTAAACGTCTTCCCTCTAAATCGATCATGGGGTAAAAATAATAAATCGGCTTGGGTGTATCCACGGTCCAATGCGGTCTAGGTATATATCTAGGTGTTGGTAAATAGATATGCCACATGGCCTGCTTTTCTAACCACGCCCGGGCTTCCGACCCACTCACATTCGCTTTATCCGCTAGTTTTTCCACGGCGGCATAGCTCTTCCAATAACCATTACTACTGTAATAGATCTTAAATAATTACATTTAAAGAGTTTAATCCATTTCATTTTAAATGGCGCAATCAGTCATCCTCACTGTCACTTGAATCTATATTACTGTTGTGGATAACATTAATCATTTCTTTAAAGGACTTATTTTTAGGTTCCTTAACAGTGGGCTGGCTTTTATTTGCCCAGCTAGTAGCATATGGGTCATGACTTTGTTTGGGTGTTCCAGCTTTTTGCCTTTTCTGCTATATCACCTTGCTTATCTTGTTTTGAAAAGGAATTAAATAGATGTGGGATTGAGTCAATAATATCTTCAGATAAATCCTACTTTTGAGAATTGTCTGAATTTGACTGGGTTGTGGAAGTTGCACATCCTTGTTTTTGTTGAAACATGTTTTGAGCCTTTTTGTATTCATTCTCTATTTTAATGGATTTCAAAATAAAGGCTGACATGACATACATATATATTCATACATATATCTATACTAGATCCATTGCAAGGATCTATACATGTATACAAGTCATTGTGAAAATCTGTCTTATTAATATATTTTATCCAAAAAGTTGTAAGCCACCAAAAACTGGTTATTAAAAATAATTGTTATGTTTCTTGCAGGGAACATCACTGGTTAGGCAAACCCAGGACCCTGGGCAAACCTTATTGTTACATTTCGAGCATGTCACAACACATGGTGTTGATTTCAGAATACCTCGCTGGGCATCACTGCGTGATTTTGAGGGACTTTTTCCCTTTGTAGGCTTGTGCCCTCTAGCTGGTAAACTGACATAATGTTTATCACATACTCTAAGATTCTTGACAACTTCAAAATCAGATGTTATGTCCTCAGGGGTACATTTCATTTCATACTGCCCAATCATACTATCAAATTTACGAGACCCAACCTCATTTTCACATCCCCTTAAACAGCATTGTATACCTCCAATCGACTGTCCATGCATGATCACTGTTCCAGTTATTTCATTCAAAGGTAAAGAATCACGCAATGGCTTGCCACGACATGACAACCAATACAGATCACTTGTTATCTTGAATTTGCTATTTACTTGAGATCTTAAATCTCTCACAGTTCCATATGGTGCAAACGAAAATATGTGCGCTTTACCTGTTATACCAATTACTGAGATGGTTGTCACAAACCTTTATGGCCTTATCGCCATGCTGAATAGAAAACCTGGATGGTGTAATTCAACCATTTTTGTACAGGGATAACTTAACAGAACACCAAAGCAAAGATACAAAATGGGAAAAAAAACAGTGGCAATTCTAAACAGTGTCTAGAGTTAGCATCAAAGCTCCCCCCAGTACCATTACCGACACAACATATGAGCCCACAAGAAATGGATATGGTAGGGCTGATACAGTCAAAATAATAGCAACAGCCAACAAGTAAACAGGAGTGGAATGAAACTCGCAGTCCAATACTAAATTATGGGTTATACCAAGGTTGAACAAAATACCATGTAAAACAAGAAGGCATGTTGTAATTAGACTGGAAAGAAAACACTTTGATTTTTTTATGCCAGAAATATTGCACCAAGGAGAATTTGACTTGTGGCTTTATGTTTAACAAAACTTTATAAAGTGGATCAAGCAAAGAAAAAAAAAACTCTCAAAATAATAATAGCAGGGAATATAGAGGATATTACATGGCCGCGCGGAGATACGAAATTTCTCTTCGAGTGTTGAAAAATATTTCACGAGTGAGCGCAGCCAATGAAACCAATGAAATACCAATGAAATATGATGCTGTGATGGTAATTTCCTATTGGCTGAGCCTGAAGTAGTCATGACAACCGTGATATCTTCACATGTGAAAGATAAAAATTGTATCTTCACTGGATACCAAATTTTCGTCACTGGAAAAATCCTGGTATTTCATCGGTGTCTATATAATAAAGCAGTATCTCCAGCACCCAATTCAACAATGTATTGTACTTAACCATTGGCCTTAAGCAAATCCTGTACAGTACATTGCAGTAACAGGAAAATAAGTGTAATGATAATACATAACAAGGCTAAAATAGAAATAAAGAGGTTTGACATGTAAACGTTTTGGAAAAGCCTTACTTTGAACTGTATTAAAAAAATAGACAATATGAAAGAGACTACCATTTTTGATTTTTGTTTTGATTTTCGCTCCAACGAAGGGCTAACACTCGAGACGTCAGCACCTCCCATTTACCTTACGGTGGTATAACTTACTTAGTCAACTCGTTTGATTTATCCAGTTTCTTGTGTACCATTTTTGATACATCCATATTTTGACTGAGGAACAAATCATGTACATGTAATGCCCAAGGGGAGTGAGCTATTTTTTCCTCATAAGATTTTGAAGGAATATGAAGGGAACATGGCAGTTTCGAAAGGCTTGGGAAAGTAAGCAACGTGACTGCTAACACAGCATGAGCACGCAGGGCAGCCATCACAAGAAGCACAATATAATGAACTAGCGGGCTAAAAAGCCAAGAAATGTCAAATAGTAAATCATACAGCAACAAGCCTGTCACCAAATACATACACAATACCATACTTTTATTCATCATTATAATTTTCCTCCTACCTTATACTAAAACAATGCACCTTTTTCTTACTACACTACTTTTTTTTTATTTAAGGTTTTTTAACTTATTTTTTCTATTTTTTTTTCCTTAATTATAAAATTATTGTTTTATGACACTGAATTAATTTTTAATAAGAAGACAGCATTAGCCAGCACAATTTATGCACAGGCAGTCAACAGCCAACAAATACCTTGGGAGACAACGATAAAAGCCACCAATTAAACCTGAATGCAGCCAGTCAAAGATCAGCGCAAAATTTAGACCACTTAACCAGCAAGTCAACAGCCACCAAAACGTTTTATACCAAGGCAGCCAACAGGGCAGCAATTCTTTTTAGACAGGCAATAAACTAGCCACCATGTAAGCCCCTAAATGTAGGCAGACAGAAAGCCAACAAAATTTGAACACAGACAATCAAAATGCCAACAGAATTTAACCCCAGCAAGTAGAAAAAGCCAACACTGCCAGGCAGTTAAACGCTAACGCCAAATTTAGACCAAAGAGCCAACAAAATTTTACACAGGCAGTCAATTTACGCCCGAAACAGAGAACTCGGTCTCGTTAACTCACGCTCGAGACGAAGTATACAAGCAAAAGATGACGACGTAGAGAAGACACCAGATGTGACGCCTGACTAACTCGTGACATTTTGGTATCGATATCAGAAGGCGGATAGGACCAAGTTTAAGTTCGTGAATGATGAGTACGGTGGAAGCGTCTATTGGACTTACAGTCGGCCTACTGTGGTGATTAGGTATGATGTATCGGGTAACACGTGGACGGATGATTTAAACCCTGGAGTACGCGCTAAACTAAATACAGATCTTGGTATGACTTTAACTCCGAAGGAAAGTTTTCCGGATAGCTTACCATTGACAGACAAACAATACCCTATTCCTGCTGTCAGTTTGCTGCTGTCAGGGGTTCTGGGTTGCCCGTGACCCATCCCCCCTTTGTGAGACTAAATTAGAGTAATTTATGTTACGTGGAATTTAATTCATCTATGCAGGTATTTTGTAAGCTTGTCCCTTCCCCACCCCACACTCACTAAAAAAAAAATCACCTTTAGTAAAACACTGCGTGGATGTCGACATAACGATCTCTTAAGTACCCTGGGTGTGACACAGCGTGACCCCCCCTTTGAAAGATCCTAGCTACGCCCTAGGACGGTGTTGACCCGAGTTCGTTCCTCTTCCTTATTAGGCCTTCTCCCCAACACGGTAGTAGATGTTACTATTTTAAACTCCTGTTATCAGCTCAGGCAAACGTCTGACACACTACCACGACTCTAATATTTCTAATATATTTAGTTTGTCCGCATTGCGCACGACACTGATCCTGAGGCGGTTCTGAGACTGTTGCGCAGAGAGTGGAGACTGGAGCTGCCCAACTTTCTCATCTCTGTCACCGGAGGAGCAAAGAACTTTTTTTATTATTATTATTATTATTATTATTATTATTATTATTATAATCCAACATAAGATCATACATATAGTAGGCGGAAAGTTACATGAACTCTCGGGTCTGCGAGGCTAATAAAGGATGCCACATGAAACATAGTTGCCAGGGGTTTACATGTTCATGAGCTTTTGTTTTTAAAGCAATAGAGCAAGAAGATTCCATTTCTTTGGTGGAGTTGTAGTCGTGGACTCAGTATCATAAACCGATTTAAGGTATTTAAGAAAGCCTTCTATCTTGGGCGAAAATTCTCTTTTTTTGAGATCCAGATGTAGTATCTCGCAAGAAGGAAGCAGAAGTTAATTTGATGTCGATTTGCAGAAGAATCAGGCCTCAGACCAAGTGCTACTAAAATATGCAATGAATAATGTTCAGGTATAATATTATGGGTGGCCAGCTTTATTAGTCAACGAATTCCAAAAGGATGAAACGTTAGGACAGTACCAGAAAAGATGGAGAAGTGTTTCCAGTTCGTTTCCACAGAAAGTACAGTTAGCACAGTTAGTCCTTTATTCCAATTTTTCTTAGAAAATTATTAGTTGCTATTCTCCTGTGCAGAAATGTGAATTGAAAATCTATCAGTTTTGTACTTTTGGTTTGTTTAGAAGCTAGTTGGTAGGTCTCGTGTCACTTAATGTCCTCATGGTCACGTTTATCAGTTAAGTCTTTTAAGCCATTTGTTTTGAGATGGTGGGGTGATGCATTTGCTGGATAAAAGCTTCTTATATATTAGCCGACTACCAGAGAGAGGTTTTAGAATCTTTGAAGAGAAGCTTTCGTATACAGAATTATTGCTAGAGTTGTTTTGACTTGTGCTCTAGAGAGACTTGAGTGCAGAAAGGAGACCATAGTATTTTAAAGGGCAAGCTTTGAGATTAAATTAATCTGAAATTCGTTGAGACTTAAAAAGTTATCTGAGTCATCTTTCAAGTCCTTAACTTTTTTAACCCCTTGGTTAAACCAGTCCGGATAGAAAACAGGATAATTAGCAATCCTTATAAGAGAATTATGCCATATGCTTTGAGAAAGAAATTGCGTTTTAGATGTAATTTGTTTCTCGAAATCTATCTCTGCCCAGATTGTAAGCAACTCTCTAACGAAGCTATTCTTAATTGGTCGCTATAATCTTGGTAATGTCCTGTTGGCTTAGGTTGCCGGTCAGAGCAGTTTTTTCAACACTTTCTCCTAGTTCAAGATCGAAAAAAAGTTTCCACTTTCCCTGGTTTCCCGAGTCCAAATACATTTTGATCCACATGGCTTTCAGGGACTTGTTGAAAGATTGGATATCTACCATTTTAAGGCCTCCGTTTGAGTGATCGTTAATCATTACGTTGCGTTTTATTTTATCTCCTTTTTGATTCCAGAGGAAAGAGTAGAATATATTATTAACTTCTTTGATAACTTTTTCATTTGTGCATAGAGGAGATAACACATATACAAGCTCGTCTAGATCAGCAAGACAAAGCAACACTTGGTTAAAAGATCCGGACATAAATTATTGGCCTCAACAGGTCAATTTTGCGGTGTGGTGTGCCATATCTGGCTGTGGAGAGAGCCCCTTTGAAAGTATGGATTATCCAAAGGTCATCAATAGTTTTACGAAATTCTATATTTATTTTACCATTCGAAGAGTCTTATACCAATTGAGTGTTTCATTACCCGATCAGCCGGTATTTAATATAACAAATAATCCGTATAGTAAGGTGAGTTCTCATGCACTATGTGGTGAATACGGTTTACCGAAAAACGCCGATTTTAGATGGAAGGGCGGAAGAAATCATGGTTAAGGAGATATCTTTATCCATTATCCAGGTAGTGGGCCAGGTAGTGGGGATCAAAATTTACATATTGTTCGAGAGTACGACACCTATGCAAGTACGTGGCCTGCAGGTATCAATAACTTCTCTGATAAAGGCGCTAAAGAAGGAGATGGTACCCTCATTAGTTTTATCCGTAACGATGACTTTTCAGGATTTAAGTATTCTTGGTTTGTTCCTACGAATGGAGAAGGGTTAACGAGAGCTGGATTGGGTCGGTTGAATCGATCCGCGGAAGCCTTTGTCTATTGCGTGTTGGGATCCCAAGTGAGTACAAGATCCTCGATTGTAGGAACCGGTGGTGGCGCGGTAGAAACGCAACAACAATTCAGCACCTTATTTGAGTCCAGTGTGATTCAAAACGATATTTCCAAATCCATTCAGCGCTATCGGTTAGCCGCCCAGGAGGCAAAATTACGATTAGATTTAGCGGTTGCACCTGGAGTCTGGTTAATGTCATCTCATTTTCAATACACTGAGTGTCGTCGGATATAATAACGTACCGCGTAGCCACAGTTTTCAGTAACGCGGTGAATGTGTTAGGATATTTTGTAGTCACCTTTTGTAGAGTTAAGACACAAGCAAACCATAGCCATTCAATTACGCCTTAATAGGCCATAAGGTCCAATAATTCAAAGTTTAATCGAGGGTTGCTTATAGTGATCGAAGTGTAGATAATTCTGAAGAAAGACGTTTGAGTCGAGGTTGACGTTATAGCAGTGATTGAGGTAAGCTGCTAAAACACAAACAAAAATATAAAAAAAGATGTTATCTGAGATTCATTTATGCAAAAGTTTGTGAAAACCCTAGTCACACCCCGTCACAAATACAGAGTAACATTACTTTGTCAAAGATGAGGCAAGCAAGTGACTGGGATGACATAGAAAAAGCAGCAGCTGAGATTCTTGATAAGAAATAGATTTCAAACAAACAACAAGAAATGAAAAAAGAAAACGAACCACATGGACATAATTTCGAGGCCGTAGCACATTTCAAGCAGTATGCGGATAATCGTGATCCGTATTATGTGTACCAACTAAACGATAAGCGGGGTAATCCCGAAAAGCCATCCTTTATATTCAAAACAAGTCTCCTCAAGGCCAAGTTTGCCATAAATACTGGATCGATGTAAGGACCATATTCTGAGCAATAGTTTTGTTTTTTCGATGGGAAGGTCAAGAGGTGCAGAGGGTTCGTTTCTCTGACGGCCAGCCTTTATTACCCCATGCTTACAGCAATGGAATGCTAATCCGAGAATTCTACATCGATAGAATTTTTTTGGTTGCTTTAATGAAGTACTGCGCAAAGAAAGCCACATTGTACGCTTTTAATCTTCGAGGTTGGGTAACGGACATGGCTGGTGCAAACCTGGAGGGCTTAAAACGACCAATTGGTAGCGACGCCTTAGAGAGGATAAAAGCTTGCAAATTTCACTATAAAGAATGTAGAAATATACAGGCGCGTAGATGGAATGAAGATGAAAGACGCAAGTTCAAAAGATTTGTGCAATTCTTTTCTGGAGGCAGATAGTACAGTTGGTTACGAAAAGGCCTGGGAGAAAGTTTCTTACCACATGCCTGGAATGGTTGCACAAAAGAGGAAATTACATTTTTTGTGCATTTTTTCAAGATATGCAGGGCGCTCTCAAAATAAATCAGGCAGAAACAATTCATGCATCCTGGGTTAAAAGAGACAAAATGAACATGACCTTATTACACGCGGCGCATGCTGATTCTTGTGACAACGTCCAACGTGAGGTCGAGTATAAAGCATTTGTCAATGGTACAAGCAAAGGAGGAAGCGGTCCCTCTGTACAAAAAAGACAGCAACAAGTAACAAGAGACCAGCTTAATAGGGCTAAAAAACTAGGGGAGGAGCTTGTGAGAGACGACTTGACTGACCAAGATCTGGCTTTCCAGCACACAGACACTTTCATGGAAATCGATCCACATGGTCGCCACAACGCCAGTGTTAACGCAACAAGAAAGTCCGATGGAGAAAGACCCGGCCGATACCGACCCGTGCGAAGTAAAGTCTTCCTCGAGAGACTTAGTTCTGCACTCCTGACAACAAACATGGTGGCAGGAATAGGAAAATATGCGTTGCCTGCCGAAGTCGCATAACTGTGGAGGCAAAATGCCGAAAATTAACAGCCGAGGCTGGTAAGTTTATAAAATTTAGCTTACGTTTCACATCATATATTTGATGTAGCTGCAGCTTTAGCTGCGACGATTTGAAACCGTACTACAGTCGCGTGTCTCTTTTTTTTGAGATGTAAAGAGACAATAAAGTTAGTTGCACTAAAGTATGTACACTTTGAACCTGGGCCACCATTAGTTAAACTAATGGAAGACCTATTACAACGCCGGAATTGGAGACAGACGTTTGGATCAATATAAATATATTATGAATCAATTTCAACAGACCTTGGCAAAAGGAATATAAGAAATGCAAGAACAGAGAGTCCAGAAAACAAGTCAAAGAAAATTCCAAGGGACAACAACAAAAACTGTTGATTGGGAATGCCAAGGCAAAAAGCAAAATTGCGATGTTTGAAGACACACCTTTGGATGTCGGCTCACGGGTAGAGGAAGCCAAAAAGATTGGAAGAGTCCATCATTATGGGGATGAGAAGCGGCGTCTTTTGTCAATTGTCGCGTATAAGTACCCATACAGTTTTCAGCAAAGTCTGTTTCAGTGTTCCTTTAATACCATTACTTCAGCACGGGTTCATTCCATCTTGTTCGGACGTGGTGGTGTACCACCTAGTGACTTCAAATTCAGCAGGCAACGAGTAAACCCAAATATTCTTGAAAATCTGACAGAATTTCTCAATCGTAATGACCTTGCCAGAGCATCGTCTTGCTGTGGAGTCCCAGTTGACGGTAAAGAAACAGCTGGGCGCTATTGGCAGGATACAATCAAGAAGATTATACTGCAGTACCTTATGGAGAACCCCAATGGTGTAAAGAGGACTTATAATTACACACACTAACCACAAAATGTTCACTCTAACACTACGCTGGCAGGATTCTGCAATTTGTGTGATGATTTCGGTCATTCAAACTTTGATGAAATGTGCAAACTTGTTTATGAAATTGCCAACTTTGGAGATGGAGAGTCTCACTCTTTTCACCCTGCCTCTTTAGAAAAGGAGTTGAGGAATTATCAGGCCTTCCTCAAAACAAAGTATTCGAAGTTAGTAGAACGGCATTCAACTTGCTTGGAGCTTTGTTTAAATCATGCATTTGGAACTTGTTCAGAGGAGCACCCTGACAGTTTGTAAGAAAAGACACAATTTTACCAAGCGTGTGACAAGTTGTCTACCTCCCTCCCGAATTCTGCCAATTCCACTGCTAGAGATAAGGTTGAAAAAAAGCTTACAGAATCCATCAGCACCCAGTGGAGTTATGTGTCTCATCTTTTGCGTACCAGGCATCAAGCGGACTACTACAAGTATGTCTTGAAAAACTTGAAGCCTGGAGAATGTGTCGTTGTGATGGACTATAAAATGAATTTGGAACTAAGAATGCGAGCACGGGAGAACCAACGCGACTGGTACAAGAAGTGAGACATCTCACTCCATGGTTTTTATGTTACTGCTCAAGTACTTCCAAACCAGCGATCTGCGGAAGTGATAGACCGGTGGAGTGACGACACGCAACAAGACACACAGTTACCCAGAGTGCCTTGTATGTTGGGTTCCGTTGGCTAGAGGCTGCATTTCCTGGATTTAAGGCGAATTTGTTCTCTGGTAAGTTTTGAAGAAAATATTGTGTCCTTTACATGCAACTGTAGAAATATTTTACATCATACAGTTCCAAAAAAGATCCATACTCTCCCCACAGGAGAGATTGGAATTTCCTGGGAGGTGGGGGTCTTGTAAGACTACCTGTAAAAAATTTGAAGAAATGTATAAAGCTCTATTGGAATTCCAGAAGGGTGGGACACCTTAGAAAAAATCCCTTCAATTAGCAAAGTACGGATACATTCACATGTTATAGACAGAGATCTACCGGTATTTTTCTTTCTATTACTACCGGTATGTTCATTATCATTGTTATTATTATTTTTATTGTGTTGTTGTATTCTTATTATAATTGTAATTTCTATGCATCTTTGTTGGTGAAGATTGACTCTGTTGTTATGTTATGTTTTGTTTGATAAAAGCAAACCAAGACCAGAGTAACTGTTCTTTCAAGTAATATATTTTGTGACTGATTTTATGACAAACATCCCTGTCAGTATGTCCGGTCAGATTTGCGTTTGAAAGTTTACTAGACAGGTGTCTACGGACAAGCGCATACATGTATTCGCAGGCTTGTGCATAGATTGTGTTACATCCACATTTTTTTTATTTATACCACAATTTCATAGTGTAATTTCTAACCAGTCAGAGTTCATAATGATAGTTAAGTGAGAGAGGGGTGGATCCTATCCAGTCACTCATGTGCCATCACATGATTTTCATGTGCACAATAAAATTCTAGTCTTAAGCTTTAAAACCTGCAATTATAATAAATAACATAATTAGTTATCTTATTATGTGCTTGTTCTCTTTGTTTCCAGACAATGGGACTCAATTTCATAACGCCAGCTTGTTGTGCTATTTGGCAGGAGTGAACCAATGCTTTTGATGTCTCAATTGTTGAATATAATTAGGCAGGGAAAGTAAAAACGGTTTTGGATACCCACTTCGCCCACATCAATCACAAAATTATGCGCTGGGTGCGAATTGGAAACAACGTGGAAAATGGTCCACAATTTGCAAGTCTTGTTTCGGTAAGTTAGCTATATCTCTGGGTGGAAGTATTTCATAGATGTAAAAATGCATTTCGTTTTGTCTCCTTCATTTCTTTTACACGGAGCTGCTGGTATAAAGCAACCTACAAGACATACACACATCCATTTGACTATTAAAACTTACAACTAATTACTGATTACATATTGGTAAATTCAGAGGGGTTCAGGGATTTGCTTTGAGGTCCAGTAATATCATTTTACCAAAGAAAAAGTGTCTGGAACCTTGAACTACAAAATTTGTATCTTACGGAGCATCAATAATACATCATGCTTTGAGCTCTTGATTGACAGAGGAAAAGCACCAAAGAAAATGGGTACACTCAAGGACATCACCTTGTATGGCAGTTACAAATTTTCTTTAGAAGGGGATCATGCTGGAGGGCTGGTGGCAAAGGAGTAATGGCAAGGAAGTAATGACAACCAAGGGGCAGCTGCAGTCATTGGCAGGGAAAACAGCCCCTATTGCTGGAGCCAAAGGAGCCACCATTCAACAAGAAATAACACCAGCAGGAACAGCAGCAACCCAGTCAGGAAATTCTTCTGCTGCTTACAGTATCCAATTTACAGCATGCACCTGAACCCCTCATCACCCCAAACAGGACCAGAGAGGAAAATTATGTCCACCACAAGAAGCAGCCACAAAAAGGGTCTGCTATCAAGAAGGCAAGTGGAAGTTGGGTGACATTTGCCATGGAACAAAAGGAGGTAGTGATCCAATTCTATGACCGGCAGGCCAATCAGGGAATTCGGGATAACCCCAAGGATGTCATAGAGGTGATGAAGCAGCATGGCATGGAAGCATTAAAGAAGGCCAATTTCGGAGTGGGTGGAGTAGCTATCATCAAAAAAGGAAGAATGCTGTCAATGCCCTGGCTGAAGAAGTGACAACAAGTAGCATCTCCACATCAAGAAATGAACAGTCCAACAGCAATGAAAAAACAGTCAACCAACAGAACATAATGTAATAGAACAGTTGGTTGAAAACAACATCAGCTTACCTTAGCGAGATCCTGTTCCGGAACATGAAACATCAAATATAGAAAGGTGTGAAGAAGTATGCCACCAACAAGGCCCTGAACGACAGCCACCAAGATCTGCAGGGAAGTAACAGCCCACATACTCCTGTCATTTTGGAATGGAATTTTCCAGTGGAACTCAGCCAGTCATCCCATTAGAATAGGTAATAGCATGGTTTGTAGTGATATTTGGTATAAATACCACGAGCAATATTTCAAAATTGTTGTACGTAATTTAAAGAGCCGTTAGGCGAGTGAAATTTGAGACAATTTTGAAATATCACGAGTGGTATTTATGCCAAATATCACGTACAAATCATGCTATTATTTGTTTATACTACTACTTGCAAAAGGTTTGTAATTTTCACATGTAGGTATTTCAAATAAAGCGGAAATACCACTGCTCTTAGCCAATCAAATTACAGAAATTTCTCATGTAGTAGTATAAATAATAGAATGGTTAGCAATGCCTGTACACTTATTGCCTTGAAATTTGGCCATCTATATTTTGTTAATGGTTTGCAGCCACCTGTTAATTCACTGCTCCAGACCAACTGGAAATTCTTGCTGATATAGGCCATACTGAGTGGTAATGAAATACATGATGATATATTTGAAGGGGATGCTGTTAATGTAGCTGTAGATGAGGCCATTGAAATTGCAGGCGATGAGTTCTGTGTGAACAAAATCGACGGTCAATATTGACACTATTGGTTCCAATCGTGTGGAGCAGCTTAAAGATGTGTTCAAAAACCTAGCTGTTGCCTAAGTGCACGTACAGAGTTGCTATGTTATAGTTGATTGTGGACGATCATTGCTGCTTATTATCAATGGAGATGGATCATCCATGATCATGGATTCTAACCAACATAAAACCACTGCTGCAATCATTGCATTTGCACCTGCTGGTCAAGCAGATTCTTTGGCTCTTTGGTTTGCATCGTGCATCCTGGGACACTGACATTGGATCAATTTCCGTAGTTTCTGTTTGTTATTGTTAAAGGAAGTTTTTTTTAATTGCATGTACACATAATTTTCTTTATAAGACACTAAAGTATCTTCAGTGTCAGGGTTTTGGGGGAAGGGTAGAGCACTGAAAATGTAAGGATTGGTTTACAACCCAATCTATTCTCACATTTAAACATTCTACATAGTCGAACAAACCTTTGCCACCTTGTACTTTGTGTTTGCATGTGGGTTGTTCAGGTTCACTCCTGTCAGATGCAATTGAAAACACCAAATATACTGTAGAATACTGTAGGATAAGCACTTTGAAAATTCAAGTGGCAGTGTTTACTAAGTTTCTCTGTGCTTTAGAGATCAGCCATTTTTTTTCCATTGGTACATGACTGAATAATTTCATTTTAGCATAACATATGTAAGCGCTGAGTTTGTACAATTCTCTAAGGCTAAATTTGTTATTATTATTATTATTATTATTATTATTATTATTACTATTATTATTATTACAAGTAAATGGCATTATCTACTTTTACAGTAACCCTTTTGCAATATTGGGGGAACCACTGCTCACTGTTCAACATTAAAGAAATAGAAAACATGTACCGTGTTTCTATCGAGTTTTAGTATAAATCTACTAGCGTTCTATCACAAATGCCGCGCTCTGATTGGCTACGCTACCCACCATCTATTCTGTGATAGATAGTGAGGAGCGTAATGGCGGCCGCTTCTTCACGTTTTCGAAGTGTCCGTGAAGACGATTTAGACAGTTTACTCGTCGAGGCTGTTCCAGAAAAGACAAAGTTTTGAACGACTAGTAGATTTATACTAAAACAATTAGATTATTCGCTCTCGATTTCTATGCGTGATAGTTGACTCGGGCTGCGCCCTCGTCAACTATCACACGATAGAAATCTCGAGCTCATAATCTAATTGTTTAATAGAAACACGAGTGAAAGTTTGGGAGAACGAGAAGTGCTCTGGGAACACGAGCTGCAGGTGAGTGTTTCCACAGCTTTTTCGAGTTCCTCCAAACTTTCACGAGTGTTTCTATAACACGATAGAAACACGAAGAACATGTTATCTCTTTCATTTAGAAAACACCGCGACGAAAAAAAGCAACTTGTTAGCTTTGATTATCAAAATGTAAATTCTCTTTGCTCGCGTCATCATTACGTCAACAGCTCGTGCTAGGTCTGTGTTTCTATCGAGTTATAGAAACACGAATTCTAACCAATCAACGCGCTTACTTTCTTACGACTGTTTTCTAAGTACTCTGTAAGGTTTTCAAGAGTTGTGTTTGATTCTGTTGTCATGCTTTGCATGTGATAGAAAGCAAGACAAATGTGTATTCAAATTAACAAGGTGAAGGACATTGAAATCTTTGAATTCATGAGTTTGTTGATTGTTTCTTGTTCTTTGCAGTTTGACAGAGGTATAAAATGCAGTTTTCACATATCTCATGGATCCTCTCTAGATTGTGATTTAAATTTTCTATAGCCTTAAAGTGTATGTGTACTCGCAGTGTACTGTTGCATGTATTTATGAATGTAGTATGTATAACAAGTAGGAAGAACCTTGATAGGGAAATCTTTCAATGGTATGTTCACTGTCCTCACTGAGCTAAAATTGAGTAGAGACTTGTTGTCTTTGAAAAGGCTCTGATAGAACTGGTTTGAGGAAAAAAAGGTCCCGATTTCCTATCAATGTCATGTCAAATTCATCTTAGGTTTTACAAGCAAGCACAATACAATTTGATAGGAGAAAGTATATGTAGCCATTGATCCTAAGTCATTATCAATAGGGTTTTTTTGGAACATTCATGCCTCAATTATTGGCTGCTTCAAAATTGGTATCTTGGAGTTGAATGGGAATACCAGCTATAAATGTGCATACATCATGCCTCTCGGCAGTATAAGATTCAAAAGCTGGTTTCAAGGATGTGGTGAATCTAGTGAAGCTGGTGGTTAAAGTTTTAAAACGTTATTAGTTGTTGATATTTGGACCAACAGTCAAATATGCAACAACATAGTATTCAATAAAAACATGTTTGCCTTGCAATAGAGTATCCGTCTCTTAGGAATTACTATTATCAAAGTAGATGTTATACTCCTAGTTAACCAAATGTAGGCCATTTGATAACTAGTAAAACCCCATTTACGTGAAGCAGGAATGCAGGCACACGCATACGTAAATATCTAAAGACAAATCTAAGTACAAATTTTGTATTCAAACACAAGTAGTTATTAGTTTGTTTACTCATTGCTTTATAGTAAACAAATGTGAAAATTTGTCATCAATTCTTATAGGAATGTAAGATTATCATAGTAATAGTTTGTTGTGTGAAGTCCATATAGTCACACAATTTCACAATGACTCACTTTAGTACTGACAAAATCTGTGCACAAACTGACTGAAAAATCTTTACAGGCGGTTTATGATGGCGATGAAAAGGGTAGTTGGACAATGCATATTAGATCACGCTGGACCAGCGCACGCCTCCAAAATGCACTTTGGCGCCCGCATGTAGCTCCTATTTAGCCAGCGGTATGAGTTGCAAAAGTATAGATTTTCAAAATGGCGGCCAAGGAAGAAATCCGTGCAGCCACGAGAGCTCCAGTTCCTCTGCGTGATCATGTTGGAAATTTTGTCCTCTTTGAAAGAGAAGTCGAGGAAGTGTTATCCACGTTATTCGAAAAGCATCGAAGTGATCAAAATCCGATTGAAAGAGTTCGACATTCGATAAGTCAACCTCTGGCTTAAAAAGTTGCATAGGCGACTCAGTCCTCGCATGACAGCCCGTGATCCTTGGACTGTGCAAGTTACAAGAGATTTGCCTGCGGAAGTTTTTTGTTTCATATTGGAGAGTGTTAAGAAGGCAACCTCACGGTATGGTGGCACCTATTCAGAAAGCCCACCCGTAGATTGTATTGCTTACACAGAGGAGAATCGAGTCGGGAGAGATTTGTCTCGACTTTGCCACGTCCCCAGAGAATCAGTTCTGGAATATTTTTCAAAAAAAAGCAAAGGCCCCAGGAAAGGAAACGCAAGGGTTATTGTGACTGCCCAAAAGCCGTTTACAGTGTCTCACTTCATCAGGAAAGGACACGTGTTGGTGAAGTGCTACTACAAATTTACAAATGAGAATGGATACACTTTTGAAAGTTAAAATACAGTGTTGTGACACTTTTCATGTGTACTCTCGCCCGTACCGTGAAAGCCACAACTTGGGACCTTTTAAAACTGAACACCTTAAGAGGTATCAAAACCGCATTTTTGACCCCTGAGATGTAAGTCAAGCACTCCCTTTCACTTTTATATGAAAGTCCCCACCCTAGGTTGGTGTGATATCTGCAGATTTTTACCGACCAAATTAAATGTAGATGTAGATTGTTATTGTTGTAAGATGGCAGGAATCAGACTACAGTCGATGCATAAGTTTAAACCAAGTTTAACGTTTATTGCAATAGTTTTACAAACATGCACATTATGGTTCGTCATGAAATACAAATGTGCTAACTTTTGAATATAACTTCCAGCAAAACATTTTCAACCATATTTTCCAATAACATTCCTAAAATACAAATGTGCTAACTTTTCAATATTATTAAGCTAACTTTTGAATAACATTTCTTACAAAAACATTTTGAAATATATAATTTTCTAATAAAATTTCTTACATGCAAATGTGGTAACTTTTGAATATTATAAACAGTTCTTTATAGCAAAACATTTTCAAAAGAAATTCCAGCTAAATTGCAGAATACCTGGCCACTTACATGTATTTGTTTTCACTGAAAATAATAGCTCCTACTGTGTTATTCCTCGGCCAACACATCCAAAGAAGTGGGCTGGATAGCCTGAAATTGCTCCAAAATTTCTAGTATATTAAATTTCTTATAAACAGAAGATTGAAAACAGTTGATTGACATGTTTCACAATGTCAACATGGGGGATTTTGCTTTTATTTAAAAAGGAATGCGGGCAAAAAAGGTTGACATTAGTCCCCATGTTCCCTGGGTCCACCTAACATCTGAAATATCTGAAACAGAGACCAATTTCTTGAATACAGCTGTTTACAAAGGCGAAAGATTTCTTGCTGAGTATGTGCTTGATGTGTACACTCACTTCAAGCCAAGTGAAGCTGTTCAGTACAAGATCTTTTCCATGTGCCACCCATCAGGAATAATACAAGGCTTTAGCAAAGAAGAGGCCCTAAGACTTCTCTGAACTTAACTCTTCCAGAACATTATTTAAAGAAAGAATTAACACTGACATCTGTCTTCAAAACACACTTCCTCGTCAGAGGGTACCCTGAGAATTTTATCCAGGAAGCCCCCTCGAAAGTGCATTCTGAAGACGGGAAACTAGCTAGCATTCCAACAAAACAAAAAGAACACATTTGTAGAAAAATCTAGTTGTAGGGACTGGAATTTGGTTCCTGAGACTAGTCATGGGGGCTGTTTTGCTCATGAATGCAGTGGCAGTTGATGTATAGCATTTATAGAAATATTTATCATTAATTGCATGTGTATCTTCACTGCATACCCTATAGTTTGCTTAAAAAAGTAATTTAAGTTTAAACAAAGTGCATTGCAGTGCAACAGTTAAAAAAATAAATGCAAACATTCCACAAACCTTCGATTTTAGTCTATTAATTTTCCTCGTGTTTCTGTTAATTTCTCCTTGCAAACTTCTACACTCTTGTACTGCCCTCTCCCTCGCTTCCTTTCGGGCCTTCATAAAGGCATTAACATCGAATCGTCTGTTCTTGGTGTGTGGCATGATGCTGCCAGCTCAAAACGTCCGCAGGAGAATCTATTATTACTTGCACAGTCCAAGGACTGCAGGCTGTCATGCGAGGACTGATCGAGTCGCCTATGTGGACAATGCTTCGTCGACTTTTCTTTCAAAAAGGACACAATTCCCAACACCCAGAGGTTGACTTCTCCTGCAATATTCGAGCCAACTTCAATATGATATAACAGCCATAGAAACAAAAATTCAGCAAAACAAAAACGATACGATTCTTACCCAGATGTCAGAGATGTAAAATTTCGTTTTGAAATGCTGTTATTTTGAACACTGTTAAATTCTTTCCAAGCCGAAAACTTCGCTTTACAACGCCGGCAAATACGACGCCATTAGACCTCGAAGAATGCGCTTTGGTGGAGCCAGTTTTCTAAGAAAAAACATGGCATATTTGGTATGTACGGAAAGCTCAGGAAACAAGCTGCTATCTTTTAAGGTGAATGAAGCACTACAGATCTCCCAGAATGCAGGAGGGCCCACTATTTATAGGCTACATAACTCTTCCCCAGTCTCTTCTCGAACGCCTTGATTTCCCGTGCCATTTTTGAAGACATCACAATGCAGCTTTTTGTCATATGTGGGCCCGGCGTGGATAAGATCTCGACCTGTCCTAATGGAACGAGTTTAGAGATACGTCTTTGTCTTATATCTCGATGTCTCGAAATAAGCAAGCAATTACGAATGTTATCTGGTTGTAAGTAAACAGATCCTTGAGTTCGTCTTTTACAGTTCGAAGTTTCCCATCCGTGTTCTTCTCAGTGGCAGCTCTTATAGCTTGAAATTTGTCGCTATCAACCTCAAGGTGACGCGCAAATATGGTTTTCAGCGAGGGGCGCATTCGCGGCGAAGGAGTCGATGGCACAGGCTTCCGCGATTTTACGGGCGATGGAGTGGAAATCTTTACCTTCAATCTTTCTAGGTGTGGGAGGGTTGTGTCCGTAAATCCTATAAAGGTTACTTTTCTGCACAACAAAGGCGTCAAAAGGAGCGAATTGGATAATCCTTATATTCAGACGCTGTAAGTCATGCACTGCGCATGCATGATCATATCTCGGTCGCTTTCCATCACATTTCTAGGTTCACCCGGCGCATTTTGCTTTCTGATGAAGTGGCAAATCAAGCTATGAGTATCCAAAAATCATAAAAGAAATAGACTTCAACGAAGAAAACATACCTATCGGCCAAATGATCGTTTATAGGATCGAAACAGAAGCACTGTATTAGCCGGTTAAACGTGGTCGTGTATGGCTTGTGCACGTGTGGTAGCTTTCGCGGGAATGTAACATAATCCGATACCAGGAAACTCTGGTGTGATAATCTTCCCATGCCGCTCCAAAGGCCTTTGACCTTCAGTAATTTGCTTTCATGGAAAACGAAGCCAGTCCTATCATGACAGATTATGTTTTGCTCAATGAAGAAATCTTTCGCAAAACTTGTTTTTCCCCACATACAAATTCCAGACATTTAACCGCATCTAATAACTATCTTTTTAAGGGAATGTTGGCTCTCATATCATCAGCTTCAACTGGCTAATATCAGAACCATTTCAATCTAAAAGTTTGAATTTGGTGCTTTTTTGTGCTAATTCAATGACAAGCGTTGTTTTGTAATTAACTCTGGATCGTGCCGGAATCCCGCTGATTTTACTTTCGTTCTTATGGGGACCATTAATTAAACTGTGTTTTTTTAATCCTTCAGGATCCACTTTAGGTTCTGTGATTATTTCAAAACTTAAGGAACGATAGAAACAGCTTTGTTGTTAAGCTTACTCATCTGAGTAGATGTATGGTAGTAAACTTGAGTGCAAGTTGCTCAAAAGAACTACCACTGCTTTTCAGGATAACAGCACAAGCTGTTCAAGGGTATTCGCTATCAAGACAAAACGAAGACTAGTTGAGCACGAGGTTCGTAAACGGAATGTGAACACAACGTCATCTGAGATAAAAATTGAATTTGGAATTTTCGGAAAAGTGCATTTTCATAGGATGCAATTCTCACGCATTTCTAAAGAAATTCTGGCGAGCCGTATTTAATAAACAGACACACAAAAAAAAAACATGCAACGTTTTGTGGCAATTCGCACATTCATAATTCATACAAAATAGCTCAATATCTTTAATGAAAAATCAATGTTTATCATAAAATCCAATATGTATGGTTATGTTAGCGTTTTTGTTTTGTTTCATCGGTATCAATTCCCAGCTGCAGCATTCCGAATCTTTGCTTGGTTCAAAACCAAGGATATTGATATCTAGAAGTTCACCAATTCTTTCAAATTCATTTAATGGTGTAGGAGGTACCTCAGGTATTGTTAGATTTGGATCGTTATAATATTTTCTCGCCAATGCCAAAGCTTTGTGAGTATTTCTCTTTTCTGGCTGTTCAATTCCTCTATGAATCTTTTGACCTATTGCAATACATCTCCAAAAACATAGATTATCTTCATGTTTAGTTAAAGTATAAATACACTTACGTTTCAATAATTCTCCTGGTAAAGAGCCACAACCAAGCCTTGTTTCATTTGAAAAGATTAATTTGGTAGTAACTTCAATAAATTCTACTCGACCTTCATAGGCTCCGCGTTTTTTCAAAATTATATTTGGTGGCATATAGGCTTTATCCCATGTGCTACTATCTTGTAGATCTATAATCTTCTTGCTTCACATTGTTCTATATAATCACGAATCTCAGACAAGTGAGCAGAAAATCTAGAGTTTTGTTCAAATGTTTTGGCATAATTTGTAATCTTCCCATCACCACGATAAATACGACAAGAAAAAGATTGTGTTACTTTAACCCGTTTATTGATATAGGGAGTTATTTTATAATAATTTTTGTCAAGTTAAAATTCAAGTTACCTCTTGTTTTGAAAATTTTTATTATTTGAGAGTTTTTCAAAAGTGTAATTTGTGTTTCTTCATCTTCACCTTCTTCAGCTGTAAAATACTCTTCTTCACCTTCTTCAGCTGTAAAATATTCTACTTCACCTTCTTCTTCCTCCTCATTTTGATTTCTAAATCTGTTGTAAACTCGACTTACTCCATTAAGAAATTGATTTACAACATTACTCATTGCATTTCGCATAGGAGGAGTGATTATTTCAAGTAAACGATTTCTGAAATTAGTAATCAATCGGAAAACTATTCTTTCAGACATTTTATATTATCTTGACTTCTTTAATTTTTTTTAAATTATTCATTTTTTCATTTAGTAAAGTGCTTTTTGTGATCTTGCTTAAAAATTAATAGAGAATACTATATAATTCAACGAGGGGGTTAACGAGAAAAAATTATAGGGGAATGTGTGATAATTTTAATGAGGGGTGAGACTTTTCAAAATTTATTTTCCGGGAATAATTTTTTCTAATTTATTTTCCAATTTTTTCTAATTTATAATTTTTTTAATTTTTTAAAATTTATTTTCCGGGGGTAATTTTTTTCTATTTTATTTTCCATTTTTTTCTAATTTATAATTTTTTTTACCCATACATTATACCTAACTAGAAAATAAGTTAGGTATAATTAATAGTTACAAATTTCTTTAAGCAAATTTCGAATGTTGGTAAAAAATGGTTTTAGTTATTTAAAAGTAAGTAACTAAGATATATAGTATCGCCTAGGTAATAACATGGAAAATTTAACAGTGCGGGCACTAAGAGTTATTGCCAAAATGATTGGCACCAAAGGATATTATCGAATGCGTAAAGCAGAACTTCTCGAAGCCTTGGTTGATACTCCACTAGATAGGTGGTCTATTTTACCAGTGTGGATGCTAAGAGCTATCACCAAAGAACTTGGCACCCGAGGCTATTCTAGAATGCGTAAAGCAGAACTTCTCGAAGCTTTGGGTAATACTCTACCTTTTAATCAAACCACCACCCCAGAAACAGAGAATAATATTCCAGCTCAAATAGACGTTCAGGAAGCAATGAATAAGGAGATCTCCAAATTTACAAAAAGAATGCTAAGAATCTCATCACCGGCCATGAAAAATAATGTAACTATATCCGCAAATAAGTTGAAAGCCGCTATAAACCATATATATGAAACTGGGACTGTTCCCGAAAACAAAGAAACCAAAAGAAAAACGAAAGAAAGAAAACAAAACAAAGAAACAAAATAAAACAATAGAAAACCCTAAAATTGATGATGAAATAGAGTTCACAGATAGAACTGAAATAACCCTAGTTGAAGACACTACTCGGGTCAAAGTTTTCAAAATTGTAGGGAATTTGAATTTTGATCTAACGGATATGATAATGGCTGAGACAAGACCCCAAGTTGAAATGAGGACAAGAGTTATCCCGTCTTTTTCGTGTTTGATTTATCATGGTAATGGTGAAATTAGGGAACACAATCATACTTTCCACCGTTTTCTAAACGGAACTTTTTCTAGCTAAGATAGAAGAATATATTTACGAGTGCGAACAGAGTCGATTAGACCTTGAAAATAACCCAATTTGGGACAAGGCTTATTTACCAAAGCACAGAACTAACAACGCAAAAGGTGTATATCAAGGTAAGGTTATGTTTACTGAGGTTCAGATTAAGCTAATTCTATCAAACGAGCCCCTCATGGGGTGTGGCCCCTTACCTGAATGGTTGGTAAAAAAGAAATGTATATACGCGATTGATAAGATACCCGATAATTTGTGTGTCTAGCGCTGTTTAGCCATCAACCAAAGAATTGCGAAAGGACGCAAATGACCTGCAGACACCAATCGAGACGCTCTAAAATTAGCGAGAGATTTTTATGAAAACCCAAAGTTAGGAAGTGTGGGAGTAAGAGCAACAAAATTGGTTGATTTTGAAAATATTTCTAAAAAATTCAATATTAACATCAGGGTGTATGAACCTTATGAAGGCGGAAAAACTACTTGGAGGTTAGTGGATGGAAAAGATCAATTCAAAGCTAAAAGACCATGTGTTGATATTGGGTTATACAAAGGGCACTGTTTTTATATCAAAGATATTGAACTATTAACCAACCTTTGGGAATGTCTCGGTTGTAATCAAAGATTCACCAAGCATTGGAATTATAATAGACATGTTACAGGGGGAACATGTACCGGAGGGCAAACAAAGTTGATCTGCTGTGGGGAAAAATTTAAACTCATCATGAACTCGTCAGAGAAAGTATTCTATGGTGGAAACACTCAATTTAGTTATGAAGGATGTAGGTGGATTAAAAAACAAAGCGAATTGATAGGTAAACATATCCATCACGCTATGTGTGGTCATGGTGGTGAATGGTATGTTAAAATGAATAAAGGTGAAATTCCTGTGGATGGGTATGAACCAGAATCAAAAACTATTTTCCAATACAATGGATGTAAATGGCATGGTTGTGAATGTCTAAGTAATAGAACCCCTCTTGATAAAAAAGAAATATAAAAAAACAATCAGGCTGGAAGATAACCTGAAGAAAAACGGATATAAGATCGTTTCGGTTTGGGAGCATGAAAAACCTGAGATAAAACAGGTAAAACTAGAAAAAGAATTTAGACCCTATCCCTACTTCATTGTTTTCGATTTCGAAGCGCTTCTTGAAGATGTAAATGAACAACATACCAAAGACCTTACCATAAAATCAAAACACGTACCTGTTTCTGTGGCAATAAATGATAAATCTTTCTAATGACAGTGCCGTAGCATGGGGAGGGGCCGGGGGGGCCCGGGCCCCCCCCCCAAAAAAAATTGGTGAACTCAAAATTAAAATATTCAATTCAAAAGAAGCGCAGTAACAAATTTCGTGCTGTGCCCCCCCAATATATTTAACCCTGCTACGGCACTGAATGAACCTGTGTGTATTGTGGATAAAAATCCTGAAAAGCTAATCAAAAGATTTGTGAAAATCTTAATGAAGAGGCGAGAACGGATTGTTAAACGAGTCGAAGCGTTATATCCAATACCTGAAGGTTTGAAGGATAACAAAACTAAGAGAATGATCAAAGTGAGAAATGATTGGATTTCATGGATTAAACAAGTTCCAGTGTTTGGTTTTAACTCGGGGAAATATGATATTAATGTGATCAAAAAATACTTTGTTAAGACATTATCTGATATCTCAAACGTAAATGTAGCTAGGAAGGACAACACTTATATGTTCTTATCTACACCAAAGTTCAAATTTCTAGACATTAGAAATTATCTCGCTCCTGGAATAAGCTACGAAGCTTGGTGTAGAGCCTGTAGTTGTGAGCTACGAAAACTCTGTTTTCCTTATGAATGGTTAGATAGCTACGAAAAACTATCTCATGTTGGCCCTGTGAAATATAAAGACTTTTATTCATCACTGAAAGGTAAAATAACCATATCAAAAGATGAATACAAAGATTTCTGTAAGGAATTCCGCAAACGTAAATGTGTGACTATGAAAGACTGTTTAAGGGAATACAACCTTGCAGATGTTCAACCATTCATTGAGGCTTAAGATAAGACAAGACAGCAACATTATCCAGACAAAATCGATATAATAAAAGATGCAGTCAGTATACCAGGAATCTCAATGACTTGTGTACTTAACAAAGCACTGGAATTAAAAGGTAAAAATGACCCAGATTTGTATGCGCCTGGGGAACCTTGTACACATAAGTGTTCTGATAGCTGCATAAAATATCCCTGTTTAGAGTGTAAAAAGACACGCGATAACTGTAAATTATGCGCAAAGAACGAGCCTTACGAGCTGCTAAAGACTGGAATGATTGGTGGCCCGTCAATTGTGTTTTGTCGATATGCGGAGGCTGGTGTTTCTAAAATCAGGTCACATATATATCACGCAGATTCCAAGCCCTGTAAATCTATCGCTGGATATGATGCAAATGCGTTGTATCTTTACTGCTCAGGTCAAGAAATGCCTTGTGGAAAAGACAGGCTTGTACATGTTAGAAAACGTAACAACAAATACTTCATTAAAAGAATTACAAAGCGCATATTGGAAGATAAACTACTTGGTTTTTTCCAAGTTGATATAGAAGTACCAAAGCACCTCTGGAAGAAATTTAGTGAATTTTCACCTCTTTTTGTGGTAGACGGAGTCACTGAGAACCAAATACCTGACCACATGAAAGAATATCAAACCAACACAGGTAGAAAAACAATAAAAGGTACTAAGAAGCTTTTAGGTGTAATGAAAGCCCAAAAGATTTTTTTGTATGCACCTTTGATAAAGTGGTATATAAATCACGGTCTTAGAGTCACTGCTATTTACAAGTATATAGAATACGTGTCTGGTAGACCTTTCGCGTGGTTTCCTGAAGAGGTGGCTGATGCCAGACGGGCTGCTGACCTAGATGAGGCAATGAAACAAATGGGAGACACCTGTAAACTAAAAGGGAACAGCTTCTACGGGAAGATGATTGAGAACCTTGAAAAACACACTAGCACTACATTTAATTCCAATACTGACTTAGTCGATGCAGCTTTCAGAAGTCCGTTCTTTATAGATTTAGAAGAGATAAACGATTCTTATGAAATCAAACAAAGAAAAAGACAAACCAAAATCACAAGGCCTTACCAGTGTGGTATTGCTGTATATCAATTAGCAAAATTAAGAATGCTAGAGTTTTACTATGATTTCACTGATAAATTTATTGATCGAAAAGATTTTGAAGTTCTACAAATGGATACAGATAGTCTGTACCTAGCCATTTCAGCTCAAGATCTCGATACCCTCATCATACCAGAGTTACAAAAGACTTACAAGTCTGAGAAGAGGGAGTGGTTATCTACAGATAAGTACAGTGAACGCACACCTGGGCTGTTTCAACCAGAATTTAATGGTAAACGTATGATCGCCCTTACCAGCAAGTGCTACTATGCTGATAGCAAAACTAAAACGAAAATTTCGTGTAAGGGTGTAAGTAAACAAAACACCTTGACTTGGGAACGATACAAAGAAGCCCTGAGGGTGGTATCGATAAAGCCACAAATACCGGATTCCGCGTCAAAGACAAAGCGGTAGTGACCTATCAACAAGCTAAATTAGAGTTATCAGCTTATTATGATAAACGAGTGGTACACGGAGATGGTATTCATACATCCGCCTTGAGAACATGATCCGGGGGTAATTCTGTATCCTCTGGTATGATCTGAAGTTCTTCCCTTACAAAACCACGTTTAGGTGCGCCCTCGGATAGGTAGTACAACACCGGTTGATTTGGTGAAACCGTACTTCTGGATATATCATATACATCAAGGCTCTAGATAGTGTCTGTGGCTCTTCGTCTCTCGCCACCTTCATACTCACCGGGAGAGTATAAATACCTAACTTGAACACCGAAAGGTAATCTTTTCTCAGCAAAACCAACTGCTCGCTTATAATTCTTATCTTTCAATTCAACCTCTTTCATTTTCAAAGCTTTCTCAGGTTCTTTACCTGTGATACGTGTCGGTTCGCTATTCAAAGTCTTCATAATAACAGGCAGCCTATTTACCCAAACTCTAGATCTAACACCACTCACCATCTCCTGCGCATATTGATGACTAAATAATTTCTCACCAATCGTTTCATTAGCTCTCTCAACAAAAGCCTGCGATCGATGGTTTCCAGCTTCACTTCGCTGTATGGTTACTGTAGTGTATTAGGACAGCGGTTGTAAATGTAAAAGTATACATCCGGGAGAGTACAAGAGCGGGAAGAAAAGTGTTGAAACGTATACTGCGTGTGTTGTTGTCTTTTGCCTTCGGGGCTGCCTTTTGTGGCTTACTATTGCGGTTCGACACTACAAATTGGCGACGAGGATGGCGAATTCAGTTAAAAGAGCGCTTCCGCCTTTGGATTTAAGAGGTTCTTCCTCTCAGGTCACGGAACGATGGCGACAGTGGAAAAGATCGTATCAGTATTACGTCGATGGCAAGGGAATTGCGAATCCTTCTCGGAAAAAGGCTCAGTTACTTCATTTAGCCGGCATGGAAGTACAAGATATTTACGAAGATCTTCCAGATCCTGGACCACTGAATGCTGACCAGGATAATGAGTATGTTGTGTGTTTACGAAAATTAGATGGTCATTTTCGAGCCGAGGAAAATGTACCGTACGAGCGACATGTCTTTCGTCAACTTACGCCGACAAAGGGAGAGACCGCTGATAAATTCATGGTTCGCTTACGTAAACAAGCGCGTCATTGTAATTTTGGTGCAACTTTGGAGGAAAATTTGCGGGACCAATTGAATGAAAAGTTGCCTGATGTGGAGCTAAAAAAGAAGCTATTGGAAGTCAATAATATTACTCTGGAAACTGCAATGGATAATGTTCGAAAGTGGGAAGCCTCACGCGAGCAGGCAAGTCAAATGGTCACGCCAAGCCAAGAACCTGGCGCAGGCACTAATGCAGTAGAAGAAAGTCCTGGACGTGGAACCAAAGGAAAAGGTGTTTGTTTCAACTGTGGTAAGGAAGGTCATTTTGCTCGAAGTAAAACTTGCCCAGCCCGAGGTCGCAAATGCAGCAAGTGTGGTAAATATGGCCATTATGCTAGCTGTTGCAAAGGGGGAAGGAACCTAAAGTCTGGTAAACAAGGCACCACCCAACAGTGGGGAGGCAGACAGCAGCGTCATGGTAAGGGGGGACAGGCCAATCAAGTAGAGGATCGTTGTAAGCAATCAGGTGAGGATGACACGTTTGCTTTTACTATAGAAGAACAGACATGTGCAATGTCAAGTTCCACTGAGCCAGTGATCTCAGTGAAGATTGGTGGAATCAGCAGAGATGTGTTAATTGATTCAGGTTCTGCAAGTAACCTTATCAGTAAAGATACACTGAAGGAACTTAAGTATCAGGGGCTCAAGATTGAATTAAAACCTTGCACAAAGAGATTATATGCTTATGGGGGTCGAGAGCTTGGAGTTGAAGGCCAGTTTCAGTCAGAAGTTTCCGTATCGAAAGCAAAGGTAGTAGCAAATTTCATTGTTGTTGAATCTGGGCGTTGTTTGCTGGGATATTCAACTGCCACAGATCTTGGAATCCTTCATGTGGATCCCATGGGAACTCTCGGAACAGGAGACTGTAACACTGTTGATGATACCTTTTTGGGAGGACTCAAAGCAAAATATCGAAGTGTGTTCCAGGGAATTGGAAAGCTTAAAGGTTATCAGTTGAAACTACACGTTGATCTCAGTGTTCCTCCAGTCGTTCAAAAGATGAGACGAGTACCTTTTTCTTTAAAGGACAAAGTAACTGCCAAGGTTAATGAACTCCTTGAAAAGGACATAATTGAGAAAGTCGAGGGGCCTACAGTATGGGTAAGCCCAGTCGTTGTCTCTCCAAAACCGTCAGGGGATATAAGACTATGTGTCGACATGCGGAGAGCCAATGAGGCCATTATTCGAGAAAGATTGCCTATACCAACCATAGATGAAGTCCTTGAAAGCCTTAATGGGAGTGGTGTTTTCTCGAAGTTAGATTTAAGGTGGGGTTTTCACCAAATAGAGTTGGATCCTGAGTCAAGGGATATTACTGCTTTTGCCACCCATGATGGAATTTTCCGCTACAAGCGTTTAAGTTTCGGTGTAAATGCCGCACCAGAAAAGTACCAGCATATCATCACCCACTCAATGGCAGGTCTACAAGGTGTGGCAAACAGAGCAGATGATCTTATCGTCCATGGTCGAGACACTGAGGAACATGATAAGAACTTACACAGTGTGTTGCAACGTCTTAGGGAGAAGCAGCTGACTTTGAATGCTGAGAAGTGTGCCTTCCGAATGTCTAAAGTGGTATTTATGGGTCTTTTGCTTAGCAAGCATGGAGTCGGCCCAACTGAGGAAAAATTCAGTGCCGTTGCAGAAGCAAGTCAGCCTCAAACACCTTCAGAAGTTCGTAGCTTCTTAGGACTTGTTGGATTTAGTGCCAGGTTTATACCTGATTTTGCAACCACTGCTGATCCCCTCAGAAAACTTGCAAGAAAAGGAGAACTGTTTGTGTGGGGCGAAAAGCAGGAGCAGTCATTTCAGAGATTGAAGAGTCAAGTTGCAAGTGCACCAGTCCTAGCTTACTTCGATAAGGATGCGCCCACCCGTGTTATTGCTGATGCAAGTCCAGTAGGGCTTGGTGCCGTGTTGGTGCAAGAAAAGGATGGGGAAAGCCGTGCCGTCTGTTATGCCAGTCGCAGTTTGAGTCAAGTGGAGCGTCGTTATAGTCAGACGGAGAAGGAAGCTCTAGCCTTAGTCTGGGCGTGTGAACGCTTCCACCTCTTCTTGTATGGGCTCCCACAGTTTGATCTGGTGACAGACCATGAAGCACTTAAAGTCATCTACTCAAGGAAGTCTAAACCTTCAGCCAGAATAGAGCGGTGGGTTCTGCGTTTACAACCGTACAACTACCAAGTTTGCTATGTACCTTCAAGAAAAAACATCGCAGATGCCCTTTCCCGACTAACTAAGATACCTGCTTCAAGTCAGTCCATAGAAGATGATGGATATGTACGCATGATAGCTCCACATGTTGTCCCTGTTGCATTGAGAATCGAGGAGATTGAACGAGTCTTAGCTCAAGACTCAGAGCTGCAAGCAGTCAGGAATTGCCTCATCGAAGGAAAATGGGACAATGCTCCAAAGCAGTATTTGCCAGTGCGCAATGAGTTGACTTTTATCGGTCATGTGATTCTACGGGGAACAAGAATTGTTATACCCCAAGCACTTCGAAAGAGAGTTGTCAGTTTGGCACACGAGGGGCACCAGGGAGTCGTAAAGACGAAGGAGAGACTCAGAACAAAGGTCTGGTGGCCTGCTATGGATCGTGATGCCGAGAGAAGATGCGCCGAGTGTTACGGGTGCCAGATGGTTACCAAGAACGTTCCACCTCCACTATTGAAGTCAACGCCATTACCCAAGCAACCATGGGAAGAAGTAGCTGTGGATCTAATGGGTCCGTTACCGTCTGGAGAACACTTGTTAGTTCTTGTTGATTATTATAGTAGGTGGATGGAAGTTGATGTTATCCGAACAACCTCCAGCAAAACCATCATTCATTGCTTGGATGCCCAATTTGCTAGACATGGATTACCTAAAGGTATGCGTACCGACAATGGCTCAAATCTTGTGGCTAAGGAAGTAGAAGATTATCTGAATGAAATGGGGATTGAGCACCGTTACACGACACCTCTATGGCCAAGAGCTAATGGCGAAGTAGAGAGGCAGAACAGGTCGCTTCTGAAGTCCATGAGAGCAGCCCATGCAGAAGGAAAGCATTGGAGAGAGGAACTAAACAGATTCCTTTTGGCGTACAGGTCTACGCCACATTCAACTACAGGAAAGAGTCCTGCCGAGCTACTGTTCAGAAGAAAGCTAACAACTAAAATGCCTGAGCTGGTCAATGTTGAAGAGGAGGAAGTAGAAGTAAGCGACCAAGCCGTCCGTGATCGGGACACTCAGAGGAAGCAGTTTAACAAGGACTATACTGACAAGAGGTTTCATACCAGGGACCGAAATGTGAAAGAAGGAGACAAGGTCCTGCTTGAGAAGAAGAAGGAAAATAAGCTGTCACCTTGCTACGAGAAGGAACCATATCAGGTGATATCTCGTTATGGGGACCAGGTGGTGTTGCGATCACCGGAAGGTGTTCAGTACAAACGCAACCTTCAGCATATTAAGCCATTCAATATGCCAGATCCTAAAGAACAGGGAACACCGCTACAGAATGCTGAACCGCGGACTGAACCCAAGCCGTTTGAGACGCCACCTATGGCAAAGGATCAAGTACCAATGGCTGAATCACCTCCAGAAGATGAACCTTCTGCTGTACCTGCAGCTGAACAGCCTGTGAGAAGATCCAGCAGAATTACGGGTCGTCCGAAGGCTCTGAGTGACTATGTTCTGTACTAAAGCTAGTGACATTTGCATTGTCATTACTACTTGTTGTTATTGCATGAGTGACATTGAAACACTGTTTTATGAGCTTAACTGCAAAGGCTGTTTATGTTTATGCATAGTGTGACTTTTCTCTTCAGATTGGAACTGAACTTTTACAGTATGTAAAGAAACCGGAGTTTGTAACATTTCTGTCTTTCGAGGTTAATTATCTAAGCGAAGAGAGAGAGGGAATGTAGTGTATTAGGACAGCGGTTGTAAATGTAAAAGTATACATCCGGGAGAGTACAAGAGCGGGAAGAAAAGTGTTGAAACGTATACTGCGTGTGTTGTTGTCTTTTGCCTTCGGGGCTGCCTTTTGTGGCTTACTATTGCGGTTCGACACTACAGTTACCCGATGCTTATTCATCAAATTTGTCACATTACCCCTGAATTCTGTACCAGGATCCACCATCAATTTATGCGGCCACTGTAATTTACGAGCATAAATCCTCTCGAAAGCCTTGGCCACTTCCCCACTATCCTTCGAAGTTAATGCCTCAGCATCCTTATATCTGGAAGCAACATCAACCACAACCAGCGCATAACGATATGTTTTTCTTCTCACTGTATCATGAGGAAGAAACAATAGATCCGCTTGATGAATCTGATTTGGCTTATCAACTACCCAATGCGGTCTTGGTATGTAACTAGGGAGTGGAAGATATATTTGCCACAATGCTTGCTTCTCCAACCACTTTCTTGCAACATCCTCACTTACTTTGGCTGCACTTGCCAATTTGGGTATAGCGGCATATCCTTTCCAATATCCATAAGTTGAATAATATAACCGACTTAAAACCTTATCCATAATCATTTATAAAATAAGATTGAATACATTTAAAATGGAAGTTATATCAGAAACTCTAAACCCAGAACGTATTCCTCGAGAAAGGCTAGGTTTGAAAGCTCAAACATCATTGAATCGAATCACATTCACTCCTTCATCTGCTAATCCAGGTGAAACATTATACATCCACATTCCGAAACTATCGGAGAACATGGTTATAGTGCCAGGTAGTGTAAATCTTATCTTTGATTTAAATGTCTCAGGTCATGAGAATAACACTCTCGTTAATAATGTGGGGAGGAATCTCGTTTCCAGATTTAGAGTCCTTTTCGGAGGAGAAACTCTTCAAGATACTCAGAGATTTGATTTATTTCAAACTTATCATGATTTATATCTATCAAAGACGGTTCGTGGGAATAGATTTAGGCAAGGTATCTCATCTGAAAATATGCGGAAACTTAGAACTAATGCTGGAGATAAAGATACTTCAGATGCAAAGGAGGTTAATCTAGCAACAATTTACAACACTAAGTATGAAATACCTCTAGCTCATCCAATACTTAGAGATCATGGTGTTTTCTATCCAAGAGCTTTACCACATCCTCTTACATTTGAAATCACTCTAGCTCCAGTTTCCGATATTGTTGTTTATTCTGAAACAGCACCAAATTATAAACTCACAAACATTGAGTTGGAGTATTCTTCCATAGCAAGTATTACAAAAGAAAGTAGGAATTTAGCGAGTGAAGCAATAACCCTATATAACGAGGGGAAAGGGTTCACATATGAAAACATAATTCTTCACAAAACTTTCACAATCTCCAAACCCAATGATGGTGTGATTAATGAACATATAAATATTCCTGGGAGGTCCATGACGGGGATCTTATGTCTTTTCACAGATGGTTATACAGCAGGGGCAAGAGACTCTGAGGCGTTTGCGAACCCAAAGATAACATCAATAAATATAAACCTTGATGGGGTACCAAACCGTCTATATTCTAAGGGTATGATGACGCGTCACTTATGGGAATCTGTGATTAAGCGATTTGGGGTGAGCGATTCCGTTGAAGCGGTGGATTTCTATGAAGACAAATTCGCCCTGTGGATTGATTTGAGAACTCACCCTGATAATAAAATCCATGGAAGTGGTTTCGAACTTAATAGCACTCGCGATGGTATCAAGCTTGAAATTAGTCGGAAAAAGGCTGGCACTGGGGTTCTTACCTGTTACATGTTTGTGGTTTCTGACGCGATAATGAATATCAATAATTCCAATCTAAAGGATATACGCTATTAATATAATTTAAAATATGAATGAATTAAGAGATAAAATCCCATTCAACTGTATCATTACCGGGCTCAGTATCTAGTGGATCAACTTCGAGGACATTTCAGAAACGCATTTGAGTATATTGTCTTAATCTATCCAACTTATGCTAAGAACAAGACTTACAAAAATTTTGCAAAGGGTGATAAAAGATTCTTTGTATTCTCACCAGATGCAAGTGATCAGGATGAAATCAATGATTTATTGACAGAATGCTCTATATTCTTCTCAGGTGAGAATACACTTATAATCTTAGATGATTGTGCTGTATCGAAAGATCTGAAGAAAAGATCAAATAAATTCATAAATCTTGCCTTTTCTGGGAGACACGACGGGATCTCGGTGTGGGTACTTACCCAGCAACTTACTTCGATTGCGAAACCTTTCAGAGAGAATGTTGCTTGCGTAGTATCATTTTATAATCTATCTCAAATTGCAATGAAAACGCTATTTGAAGATTACGGAGGGAATTTGGAGGCTGAAACTCGTAAAAAGCTTGAGAAATTACTCAAAGAAGATAAGTATTCTAGGTTATGTTTTTGCTTACGCCACCCTTTTCAAAGCTATTTAGAGATACCGGCAATTATTGCATAAATATGTCCAACCCTGAAGAGATATTGAATGGAGAAGGGGAGAAAAGCACCACCACCCCCACCACCACAGCAGATGATTTGGAAATAAAGAGAGAGTCTTTGTCGATTCTAGCTTGTTTAGGATCAACGAAAGAATATTTAGGCACAGAAATGGACCTAAAAGACACATACAAACTATCAGAAAAAGAGGTTGAGAAATTTTACAAGAGATATCAAGTCGTATCTGGTAAGAAGATTGCTGATGGTTTCGTAGATTCATCTTTTCAATTGTGGTAAGTAAGTTTGTAACTATAGATGATCAGAATAGTCTTGTAAATGATTGGAAGAACGACCAGTTGATCCTGAAAGAGATCTCAGAGATATCTGGGTTACTTGTAGTAAGAGGTGGAAGACTAATAACAATACTCTCAGCACTTATGCATGTTGCTAAACATTTCAAATTAAGTGAGCCTGAGAAGGAAATCAACACTACTCCAACACAACCTGAGCAGTAAACAAACACTACTAAAATCTCTTAATAGTATACCTATTATGAGACTTAAATTTACTTGTGAAATATAAAAAATGGGATAAAAAATTTAAGAGATCAATAAAAAATAAAAAATGGCTCAAGAAAGTGGTGAATATAACTCAACTAAAATTTGTAAATGTATTAGTCGTAGTATGAAAATATCTATAGATCCTAAGTATTTTTCAATAATATTAGAAAAATTTATGAGATATGATGATGATAAAAATTTTGAACTTGATAATTTTTTAATAACAATAAAACCAAAAGTTATAGAGTTTATTAAACGAATGAAACCTACCCATTTAATTTTTGACCTTAGATGTTATAAGATAAAAATTAAACCATATGAAATTTCCATCATAGATATGCCAGAAGACGCTTATGATAGTTTATACACGCACGTTACAAAAAGATTAATAGAAAGATTTGAATGTAAACATAACCATTTATATGATATGCATATTGATGATCACATTGATTATTTATGTTCCAATTCAAATGATGATTTTCATTATATTTCTGAAGAGGAATTTGAAGAATTAAAGTCTAAAGATGTGAAAGGCTTGGTTATTTCAGTAATCAATGCCTATCAATGTATTCACAAAGAAAAATTCTATAATGATTTATATGATGAGTTAATACCTATAGCGTGGCATCCAAGTCGTGCATGGGATTGGTGTTTTGATGAAGATCAGAAAGGAACAGCAGAAAAACTATGGAGTTGATTCCTGAAGATAAACACAAATCCAACTCCTACTAGTAAACCTACTAGGAGACTTAAAATTAACTATGAACAGTAAATAAACATGTCTGATACAACTCATTGAATATATGGCGAAAAAGATTATGACATCAAAAATTTTATCAGAAAAATAAGGCCAGAAGTTATTGGTATTATTAATCAACATGATAGACCTGTATATGTTAAGTTTGTCCTTACATGCAAATTAATGTTCTTTTATATGGCGGTCCATTTCCGCCAAAATTCGATCTTTGTATTTTATACTCGACTTGCTGTATTTTATGCTACCTTACACAATGCGACATCCAACTGTGTCTATTGAACATGGTACTGTTTGTTTTTCAAATTTAACATCCACCTATTCGTGTTGTCAAATTGACGATTTTCTTCTGTTTTTTATAAAAATGTAAACAATGCAAGTTTCGAATTTCGATGTTTTGTATTCAACATCCAAGTTCATGTATTCGGCTTCGTTCGACATCCTTCCGCAATCCATCGAAAGAGGACATCGCAGGCGCAGCTAATCTCCACCCCCATCCCCACGGTAACTGTGGCAAAAAGCCCTTCAGTAGAGTGGAGTAGGGATAATGATCCTACCCCATGATGGTCGCATGTTTGTCTTTTTAACATGGCGGTTCCTAAACTGTGGAACGAACGCAGCACAACATTACAGTGAAATGGAAACGAAATGAATTAAGTAACTATTTTTATTGTCATACATTGTGCTTACCTGCATTGAAATGTTCATAAATAAATTAGATATTTTGATTACTTCCGAGGTATTAGCATGTTTAATTCGAAAATGAAATGATTGATTTATTTGAATATTAGTAGGAGGTAGCAAGGCGTGACAGATTTTAAGAAAGACATAAGGACAGTCAAAGAGACAGCAGAGCAAGGTTTCATCCGCGCTCTAACAAGATTTCACTACCGCCGTCTAGAAAAACAAAAAATTAAGCTTAACAAAGACAAAGCTAAGGCCCGCCGTTCAAGTGAAAGCGGTTCAGAAACCAAACGTTACAAATCCAGAGCTACCCCGCCAACGGCGGTTAGCCGCAGTGATAAACTTAAAAAGCTTGAAAGACTAAAAGCTGAAGTAGACCAAATGATGTTAGAATTGAATAAAGATTGTAAAGAGTACTCACACGTGTCTGGTAAAATTGTCAACACCACCAAGGGTGGGGAAAACCCAAGTAAAGAGTCAAATAACTACACGAAAACCCAAAGAGACACGGAAAAGCGAAAAGAACGCAGAAACAAACCTACAAACTTAGCCTCACACCAAACAAATAAGGAGGAAAAAAACATCAAAAACCTCTCAAATAAAAACCTCACTTATTTCCAAACTAAAGTGATCTCCAGGGGATTGAAATTTATACCGGTGAACAAACCCAACACAAACAAGATCCGGCGGCAATTACTACAGGATTTTCAACATTTTGAAAGACGAATGCGTCTTAAATATTTGTTTCACAGGAAACGCAAAGAAGTTCACGGTTTCCACGTAAAATCTAACTTGAACCCACCAGTTCAAAAACCAGTTGCCCTGGAGAGCTTTTTAGTGAAAAGTGAAAACGGATCTGGCTGATATAAAGATAACTAAGCTAAACATAACTTGTCACGAGCAAAAGAAAAGCATTAAATGAATTAAAACAAAACAAAGAAATAAACCTTAAGAAAGCGGAAACACCACTGTTGTCATGAATACAATACACAAGATTCAAGAGGGCCAGATCCAAATCAACGATCAAAACAACTACAGGCCTCTTAACAACCCCATGGTTTTTGCCTTTTGTCACACAATATGAACCAGCAGTACCAAACATCAAACAAATTTTAATGAAAAAATGGCACATCACACAGGAACAACGACTACTCAAAATAATCTTCAAAGATCCACCCATCATATCTTTTAAGAAAGGTAAATCTTTAAAAGATATAAAAGGTTCAGAAATGTTTCACACCCGTAGAGATTGTGCGGCCTGTCACGCCTTGCTACCTCCCACCGCTCATTTTAAGTAATGGTCTGCGTAAGAACTAGGCAGGTCAAACGCAAAATCGATTCAAAAGTGTGAACTCTTAATTGTTAATATCAATTAAATCGACGAATCTGATTGGTGGACGGCCAAAAATCGCCGAAAAAACAATGAAAAACCCGACATAAACAACATTTTTCTCCTTAGTTTTCCCCTGGTCCCTCCTGTCTACCTCACGGTCAAATATTAGCATTGTTCTATGCGCCAATCAAAAGTTAGAGCTATTGCACTAGCCTATTGTTATTTTGCCTAGTTCTTACGCGGACCATTACTTAAAAAGACAAACATGCGACCGTCATGGGGTAGGATCATTCTCCTTACTCCACTCTACTGGAGGGCTTTTTGCCACAGTTCCCGGGGGGATGGGGTGGAGATTAGCTGCGCCTGCGATGTCCTCTCTCAATGGATTGCGGAAGGATGTCGAACGAAGCCGAATACATGAACTTGGATGTTGAATACAAAACATCGAAATTCGAAACTTGCATTGTTTACATTTTTATAAAAAAAAAACAGAAAAAAATCGTCAATTTGACAACACGAATAGGTGATATTGAATTTGAAAAACAAAAAGTACCATGTTCAATAGACACAGTTGGATGTCGCATTGTGTAAGGTAGCATAAAATACAGCAAGTCGAGTATAAAATACAAAGATCGAATTTTGGCGGAAATAGACCGCCATACTTTTAGGGTATTGGTGAAATAGAAATATCAAGATCCTTTCATACATATGTAGAAAAAATCACAGATACACCAGACTTTTATGATCGTTTTTACTTATGTATGACAAATCATCTGCTGGAAATGAATGAAAGGTTCAAAAACGAATTCTCAGGCTGGATGTATGAAGAGGTGGACTTCTTCGATATTTACATATACAACGAACCTAGTTAAAATTAAGATAGAGCTAATAATAAAAAATAAAATTGGAAAATATAAAAATTTGGATTTTATTTTGAACTTTCACATAATAATAATGATATTGAATTTATATAGCGCACTTTTTCATATGAATATGTTCAAAGGCGCTTTACACTTCTATTGGGTGAGATCGGACGTCAGCATGTAAAGGCGCCTCTGGCTGCCGCTATCAGTCCATATATGGTCTCACACACCCACCCAACCCATGCAAGAATTGTCAGATGAAACCAGACGTAGAGATAGACCACCACACCGGAAACTACGTCCCCTACTCTTTTCGAACAGTGTGTGGGTTCTTTAACGTCCCACAGATTATTAGGAACAAGGGTTGTGAGACGGGTCCTACGGTTTATCGTCCTTATCCGAGAAGACTAGAAAGTCTAACCATTTACAGATGTCATTACAAAGGCAGCACTTTCTCCTCAGTTAATTTTAAGACCCTGAGTGTTGGTCCGGCCGGGGTTTGAACCCGCAACCTCCCGCACGGTAGTCTGGTGCTCTACCAACTGAGCTAACCAGTCGGCGGTAAAATAATAAACATGTCTCTAGCAGCTAAACAACAAAAACCTAAACCTATCTTAGTTTCTCTTGGGTCTAAATTTGACTGGAACTCTATAGTTGTAGCAGAACCTAATAAAAGCTCTAAATATCAATATGCAACTTCTGAGGTCTACGTAAAAGGTGAAAACGGTGAAAATCGACCTATATTTATTAAATTAGCAAAACAAAACTTTTGGGGGATATCAGGTATGTGGCCATATGGAAGTGAAAAAGAAGACCAAAGTCTTGAGAATATAGAAGGATTACAAGTTTGGTATCCCATGACATCTTTGTCAACTAAAAAAGATCCTACGTATGATGAAACATTAACTATTAATGCATTTGATAATATGAGGAAAATTACAAAAGATGCTCTCAATCGATTTTGTAATAGTAAAAAATCCAGGATAAATATTACAGCTCCTACATATAAAGCACATAAGAAATTCAAGAATGAAGATTTGGCTCATGCGGTCAAGCCTATATATAATTGGACAAAAGACAAAACTAAACCGCAGCGTGCATACCTTAAGTTTGACACCAAAGGTAAAGGCGCTAAATTGAGTTGTAAAACTAGGGTTTATGGTCCTGAAAAGACAAAAGTAAACCCATTAGATTACATGTATAATCCTGATCAACCTATACGAGGTGATGGTCAAATTGTTGTTCGTTGGAATGATATATTCTGGGGTGCTCATGGACAGACTAATTATGGAGCGTCGATGCGTCTCCATGTTTCAGAGATGAAATTTACCCCAACTGTGGAATATGAAGAAGAAGAAGAAGAAGAAGAATCTGAAGATGAATATAATTTGCTTGATTTAGATGAAGATGATGTGTTTGATTTAGATGAAGATTAAGATGAAGATGATTAAACAAAGACCAATTCTACCCATAATAGTATACCTACTAGGCGATTTAAAGTTAACTATAAATAATGTATAATCATGGAAGAAGAATATTTTCAAAAATCTGAAAATCTGAAAATAGGTCGTAAAAGGATGTTATTTCATAAAGCTGTGGAAATTCTAGCTAGCGTAGTAGTTGTTGGTGCTATAACTGAATTAACATTTACGTTAACTGATTTGTTTTATTTTTCTTTCTTATTAACGCAAAAAGAACCTGAGCAGTAAATAAAAAACTACAACTCCTACTATTATACATACTAGGAGACTTAAAGGTTATTCATAAACAATACATAAACATGTCTCAAGAAATTGTTGCTGATAAACAGATCACCAAGGAACCTACTATCAAAAATAAAGTGAAGGATCCTAAGAAAGTGGCAGCTGGAAAAAAATTAGCTGAGTACCATAGGAAAGCGAAGGAAGCATTGAAAAAGCAGAAAGAGGAGGAGGAATCATTGAGAAAGCAACAAGAAAATGACGTTAAGTCGGTGGATATTGATGCTTGGATACCAGAGTTATCCTTTCAAACTGTTTTGACCCCTGTTGGAATCGGAATTGCTGCATATGATTTATTCATGCGATGTAGAAGTAACATAGCTGATTTACATGTACCTGCTCCTACTCCTGCTCCCACAATCAACCATCAAACTAAGGAGGATCCGCCAAAAAGTAATTTAAAAGGTGAGTGGATGTAAACTAAAATGTCAGATAATAAACTTGTGAAGACGGTTACTGATTCTGCAACTCTCATCGGGCTCTCCGCCGCTTTGGGGTATATTGGGAAAAAGGCTCTGAAAGAATCATTCATTGGAGACCCATCATCTAATGTCATGAATTATGCAAAGTGGGTTGCTGTTTTGGCGGCAAGCATGTATCTTAAAAGTTATTTAGAGGATCAGAAGATATTACCCAAAAGCCTGTAAAAGATGGCAAGTATAGCGATCATGCTTGGTGGGGAAGCCCTTAATGCAACGGCCTTCATTGGTGGAAATTATATAGCAAAGGCTATCAATGGCTCATCATCTACCGATCTCCAAATTGAAAGAGAAAGGCATGACAAAGCTTTAGAAAAATATCAGAAAGATTATGCTGAATATCAGGAAAAGAGGTTAGCTTTCATTGATTTTATGAATAAAAGAAAAGATGATGAAAATCAAGCATCCAAAAATATTTCAAACACTGATGAAGCTCTGAAATTGTACAGCCAAATTAATCCTCTCAAATTCTCTGATTATTACCTGCCTAATGATGATCAGAAAATGGGTGAGATGGTTTATGTTTCAGGTGGGATGTTAGCCTTGGGGTATATCGTAAGCAAATGGCTGTGATAAAATCAACTTAGAAAATTCCTTATTAGATAACAAATAAGGAAAAGAAAATATGGACATTGATCCTGAGCTTGATCCAACCAAACTAAATGAATCAGGTGCCAGTGGTGGTGATGATGAGGGTGACAATACGATTTATCTTAGCCCAATAACCACAACATCTGCTACTTGTTTTGAACCTGATATGGAAGAAACATTCATTCAAGGGACCGAGATGATGCTTGGGATGAAATTAAAGGCAAATTCCCTAAAGTCAATCCTGCAAACTCTACATTTACTGCTGACACTGATAAGGATGGTAATGTGGTTGTGCGATTGAAAAGGGGTAATGCGAAGAAATATTTTTTCTTCAAAAGTAATGGTGAAGTGAATGATGAATTACCAAATACGATTAAAAGATCTCTGGGGGTTGATTCAGAAACATTAGTTGCAAGAAATGATAAGCTTGCAACACAATTGAAAGAATCAAATGAAGCGAATAAAGACTTAAGTAACGCCCTCGCGGGATTAAGAGCAGTTGTGGATACAAATAATCTGGAGATCCAACGCTATAGTAGTCATGAAAAGGAACTACGTAGAATCATAGATGAACAACAGCAAAGAATCGCGGAACGTGAAAGCTATTTAGATGCTGCTGTTAATCAGAAAATACAAGCAAAAACAGAAGCTGAGAAACTTCTTAATGAATTAGGACAATACAAGGATGAGCTTGATAAAAGCAAGAAAGGTTTATCCAGTTTAAAAAGGGTAGAACAAACTAGAGACCGGTTAATCAAAAGAGTTAATGAATTGGAAGAATTAGCGAATAAACAAATACATTCAAACGAAGAGAAAATAAACGATCTGGAGAGACAAAACGATGCGATACTAGAACGAATGTCATTGCGAGATAGAGTAAAAGCTATTTTCAAGAAATATGGCTTCACAGTCTTTGCAGTTGTAAGCCGAGTGCTGTTAGTGTAGTAATTGGAGTTATCGTTTCTAATCTTTCCAAAGGACTATCAAAGTTGAGTGTAGGTGTGGGTAACGGCCTGAAGACGATTGGGAAAAAACTTGGTGAAATATTACCCGGTATGGTGGGTGCAATAGTTAGCTTCCTATTCAAAACTGCAGGAGAAGTCGTTTCTTTTCTGGGGAAAAATGCTTGGTTATTGATCGTTGCTGTTGTTGTGTACCTCGTAGAGCAATTAAAGAAGAAGAATCGTTGATTATAAAATACAAGATGATGAGCGTTACAATGTACGAGTCTGAAACGAGAGTATCATTTAGATCCGCCACTAGACAAGATTCGGGAGATACAACTTCTGGATTGCAAGATACCTAAAAGATTGGTGAATTTCAAAGATCGTCAAGGCTTACTCAAGGAAGATAATCGCCCCTTTATAATAATCGAGCCTGGAACCAATTCATTACGCAGTATTCATGCGATCTTTCTCAATGATACAGAAACTGCGAAGCTCTCGATGATTGAGACTGATACTTAGCAATTATTCCACGAAATCGAGTCGTATATGAGCTAATAGCCAACGAGGCGCGTAGCGCCGAGTTGGCTATAGCTCATATACGACGAGATTGAGTGGAATAATTGTTTTATTATATCTCTAAACCCTCGCTTATGAGACACTGGAATTAGTTTGTACGACAAGAATTGACTTTGTTATTGTTTTTGAACTGAACCATGTTGTCGAGCCGACATATTGTAAAGCCGATGTGTAAAAAAGTTTCAAACACGAGTCCGGCTTGTTTTTAAACATCTCTTTAATGCACTTGTCAATTTTTTTTTTCGAGTTAGCAATTTAGTTTGAGAATTTTAAAGTGGAAAAAGTAGGCAGAAATAAAATAAAAACTCAGTTTACGGGTTTCACAGTTCTTTCAAAATGGCGGCTGTTTGTTAGAGTTTCACTTTCGTTCGTAATAAACGATTTCGCAATATAATTTGCTCACTTACCGTCGAATAATTTCATCCCATATTTATTTGCTTCGGTAGTATTTTTTGGTGTATGATTTTTAAGCTTGACTTGAATTTCTCCCTGTCTAATTCAAGAAATCGTCCCTCCATGATGGCCGTTTTCCGTGCCAATGGTATATGAGCTGATATACAATGAGTCGGGAACCAATCAGAGCGCGCGTTTGCTTATATACAAGGGTTGAAGATATAATAATACCGATTATCTATATTCTAATAAGAACTATAATGTTAAAATTTCGAGAGGGCTACAGTTTGGTCTGGGGGTGCCTGAAGTTATATTACCTTGCAAATTATGTAATAGATAATTACTGAGGCGAGCAGCATTATTGGATATAATGCAGGCAGCTGAGGCCGCAGGCCTCAGCTGCCTGCATTATATCCAATAATGCTGCGAGCCGAAGTAATTATCTATTATAATTACTGATCGTCCTCCAAACCCGTTGTTTTCTGTCTGCAATTATATCATCGAATGTCACCGTCCTTTTGTATTTTTGTGGAAAACAATAAGTTAAACAATTCATGGCGTTCAATCGATACTTTTTATTCAAGGTAACGGCCACATTAGCTATTGTTTTCATGAGCATGACTTGACATGTACGTGTGAAAAATGCAACCAGAACCGAGTTATTGACTGTTTGTTTGTCAAGGTAGATTCAATTTGCATATTGCCGATAAACACAGTTCTTTCTGAAAGTCAACTCGTTGTTTGGAATGATGGCGGAAAACTTCTGCGAAAGCAGTTCTGAAGAAGAATTGTGTCTTACGCAGTCAACGTTTACTATTAAGTCGGATGAATGAGATGGTAAGTACTTTCTCAGACGTTACAGTTCTTTTGGTTTTCCTTAGTTGTGTGTAACCCGATGTTGTAATTGTTGTTCGGGAATGGGTGTGTCGACGAGTGAAGGGCACAGAAAATGATCAGAGGATAATAATTTTATTCATTAAAGTATTAGAAGCGGATATGGACACAAATGTTCTTGACTTTGGTTAGTTCGTTTTCTAGTGAGACAGATAGTCATGTACTTTTCTAAATATTTTCAGTCCTAATTGTTTGTGTAACGAGGAGTATTGGTTGTTACCTCATTTTCTCTTGTTGTTACTAGGGAGTGAAAGATTTCGTGCGCCAATCTCATCTGACGAATGTCGGAGGTTTGAAGACAGTTCCGATGCTAGTCGAAGGAAGTAGAATTGGGCGCTAAATATCTTTAAAGAATGGCAAGAGACGAGGAAGTGCTTCAGCAGTGGATATACGGATGTAAAGCATGCTGCATTATTAAAACCAAAACACGCAGCATTATTTTTAATAATGCAGCTTGTTATAGGTTTAATAATGCTGCGTATTTTAATAATGCTGCATGTCGATTTAGCACGTGTAAGATTACCCCTGATAATTTCCCTGCTACCAAAAAAGACCGCACCCGTTTTTCTCACACACTTGGTTTGCATTTTTTTTCTCTCGGCATTCGATGATATAATGCAGACAGAAAAAAATGGGTTTGGATGACGATCAGTAATTATACCCAATAAATGTCCGGATTAAAGAGCCCCTGAAACTGACCTGCAGTCTGGTGGATAATCGATCATCCTATATGAACAAGGGTAGATTTGTTGACTCAGTAAAAATTTCTCCTTCATCTCTACTTGCTAATATACCATCACAGAATTATGCTGTCTTGCCGACTCAGAAGGCTCCCATAAATTATTTTACTCTAAGTATTCTGGATAATGATGGGAAAAAATTAGACTTGAAAGGATCGATGATTACTGTTAGTTCAAGATTCACATAATATTTTAAAAGAAATCAAGACTTGTAACTAAATATGGATGAGTATAAGAAAATTTATCCTGAATTAAATCCAACAGCGCCTCCTCCTACTGATGGGGCGACTTTCAGATTACAGAAATGTTGTGAAGCTTTGGAGAAATTACAAAACGAATTGAAGCATTATGAGAAGGTTCTGAAAAAGTACAATCGATCAAAAGGAATGCTAATAAATGCAAGTTCAGTCTGTGGGATTTTATCCGGTGTCTTAGCAGCAGGCGGATTAGGCAGCTCCCTGACCGGCTTAGGAATTGCAGTGGGTATACCCCTGGGAGTAGCAAGTGGGATTCTAGTCTGTACATCCATCGCGTGTGAGCAGGTCTCCAAAAGTTTTTCAGAGAAAGCAACTAAGCATCAAAGTACCGTTACTTTAGCTAAAGCGAAAATAAATACAATAGAGGATCTAGTCTCCAAAGCACTTCGCGATAATAAGATATCTGATGAAGAGTTCTCCTTAATAATCGAAGAAGTGAAGAAATTTGAAATTCTGAAAGCTGAGTTCCGACACTAAAAATGAGAAGGATCAAAAAAGCCCTATGAAAAGGTACGATTCCATAATGTTGAAGAAGCAGGCGCGAGAAGAAATTCTCAAGGAGTTAAAAGGAGGATCATAACAATAACATTTGAGAAGGCGTGTTATTAATTTAAAATTAAACATTCTTCTATCTAAATTCTAGTTAGAAGATGGGATTGCTTGAAGATTTCAAGACAAGATATCCAAAAGCTGATCTGAGTCAATTTACATATGTAACTGATGTTTATGGTGGCTATATGAAATGGAAAAGGAATGGTTCAACAATCATGTCTTACGATGATCCGACTGGAAAGACATGGATTGAAGATCTTCCACAGGGTTTGAAGGAAGAATTGTGGGGTGATTTAGGTTTGAGGGGTAAAAAAGTAAGCTCATTCCCAGACAGTTTAACTCTAACTGAACAAAAGTATCCAATACCAGCAGTTGATTTTGATGAATTCACCACTGATGTTACAAAGTTACTAACTTCCTTGGATATCTATGTATCGAAAAATCAGAGGTTTACTGCTAAAATGCGTAACGTATTTACATCTCAAGTTCTTACTTTCAAATTTGGAAATCAAAGTCGAAACTGGTTGGGCGCTCCTGATATGAATTATTGGCCGCAACAATTAAACTTTGCAGTCTGGTGTGCAACCTCTGGTTGTGGAGTTAGTCCTTTTGAGAGCTTGAATTATCCAAAATTTGTGAATAGTTTCATCAAATTCCACATCTATTTCACAATAAGGAGAATATTGTACGAATTGAGTGTGCCGTTGCCAGATGAACAGCCATTTTCTATATTACAAGAAATTGGATAAATCAAACAACTTCTGGATTCCCCACGGTATCAACGTTCGTTGATACCGTGGGGATTATCACAACTCCTAGAACTTCACGAATCTACTTTAAACCTAAAATTCACAAACCGAACAATCCCGGCCGACCCATTGTTTCTGCATGCAGTTGCCCAACTGAACTTATCTCCAGCTATTTAGACAAAATCATGGTACCCATTGTCAAATCTTTACCATCCTACATTAAAGACACCAACCACGCACTAAAAATCTTCCGCGACTTCAACTTCTCCGGCGAAAACAAGTTTATTTTCACCATGGACATCACTTCTCTATACACTGTCATACCGAACAACGAAGGACTTCTAGCACTCAAATTTTATTTCAACCAGCGCTCTACTAAAGAGCCCAGTTCAGAAACATTTCTTCGCCTCGCCGAACTAGTTTTAACTCTCAACTGTTTCTCATTCTCCAACAACCACTACCAACAAATTAATGGTGTCGCTATGGGCACTAAAATGGGACCTAGCTATGCCAATCTCTTCGTAGGCTACATTGAAAATCAATTTTTCCGCCAATACAACGGACCTAAACCTTAACTATATCGCCGCTACATTGATGACTGCGTTGGCGCAACTTCATCCACCAGGGAAGAACTTGAGCATTTCATTAATTCTGTCAACTCGTTCCACCCAGCATTGAAATATACATACATTTCCGTACATCAGGGCAATACGAAAAGCCGTAAAAACCTAGAACAGAAGTTTATCTTCCAACTCGGTTCTCTTAATCCCCACGGTATCAACGAACGTTTCTCATTCATTTAATCATTCATCTAATTTATTCACTTCCATCCACACAATGCTATGGTTCCACCAATAGGATGGCTCCATACTTCTCTATATAAATTGAACGTAACCCACAATCCTCTCATTCGCTCCGACGAAGGGCTAACGCTCGAAACGTCAGCACCTCCCATTCACCTTACGGTGGTATAACTTACTTAATCAACTTGTTTGATTTATCCAATTTCTTGTGTTTCAATTTCCCACCGACGCAGCACCAGTTTCTTTAGAACAATACTTGTTATTTTCTATATTAAACAATCCATATAGTAAGGTTAACTATCAAAGATTAAGTAGGGAATTTGGTATAGCAGACAATTCTGATTTCAGATGGAAAGGTGGAAGAAACCATGGTCTTGGTGATATCTTTTTGGATTATGGAGCTGGCTATCATGGTCAAGGTGGTGGTTTTCAGAATGTTCATGTGATTAGGAGTTATGATAAGGAAGCAAGTCAATGGCCGGAAGGTGGTAAATTCTCTGATGATGGTGGAAAGAAGAATAAGGGTGATCTTATCTCATTCATTCGAAATGATGATTTTTCTGGATATAAGTATGGTTGGTTCATACCCACGAGTAGCAATGGGTTGACCAGAGCTGGATTGGGTAGATTGAATCGATCTGTAGAGGCTTTCGTTTATTGTGTATTAGGTTCACAAGTTAATACCAGAAATTCAATCGTTGGAAGTGGTGGTGGAGCGATTGAGACTCAGCAAGAGGTTTTATCTTTGTTTGAGAGTAGTGTGATTGAGAATGATATAACGAGCTCGGTTCAGAGATATCAACTTGCTTCTCAAGAGGCAAAGTTAAGGCTGGATATGGCAATTGCGCCTGGAGTTTGGTTGATGCCGAGTAATATGATTATAAATACAGAGAGTGTGATTGGGTATAATAATAAGCTGATGAAGGCCACTGATGATATGAAGTTTGGGGTTAATTTGGATGTGAATCTGGAAATGAAATCTGTGGGGATATCGCATAACTTAGGTTCTTCAAAAGTTAAGTTGCCACACGCGTCTTTAAATTCTAAATATAAACATGAGCCTGAACCTGAAAGTATATCAAAAAAGACGGATGTTAAAACTAAAATCAGAAATCCTCCACCGGTGACTACCCAGCATGAAAATAATCTGGCAGCATTGACAGTTGTAGCTGGTGGATTAGCTTGGTTTCTATTTCGATAATTATTTTTTGTAAATAATATATTTTCATAGTGTGAAACACGTTATGAAACTTGATATACTTTATTATTGACTAGTTTTAATGCATTCTTTACAGCGTGATTTATAATTATTATGAGGGCATATTTGTGAACCCCCACAATCTTTACAAAATGATTTCTGTCTGCCATGTATACATATTCCATTGCCCCAACAGTCCTTACATATATACTCATTTCTATATTATGCTTACAAATATTTCCACCTCCACAATCGTTACCATATGATTTAAAGCGGTTGTGAGGGCATAGTTCTGATCCTCCACAATCTTTACATCGGGTTTTCCGTTTACCGTGAGTGCATATACCTTTACCTACGCACTCTTTACAATAAGATCTTATTTTACCGTGCGGACATTTATTTGATTTTTTGATAACCCTTTCCGTTATCTGTTCATCACGAATATCTAGTGGAGTATCAACCAAAGCTTCGAGAAGTTCTGCTTTACGCATTCGATAATATCCTTTGGTGCCAATTTTTTTGGCAATAGCTCTTAGTGCCCGCACTGTTAAATTTTCCATGTTATTACCTAGGTAATACTATATATCTTAGTTACTTACTTTTAAATAACTAAAACCATTTTTTACCAACATTCAAAATTTGCTTAAAGAAATTTGTAACTATTAATTATACCTAACTTATTTTCTAGTTAGGTAGAATGTATGGTTAAAAAAAATTATAAATTAGAAAAAATTGGAAAATAAATTAGAAAAAATTATTCCCGGAAAATAAATTTTAAAAAATTAAAAAAATTATGCCCGGGATTTTAATCCGGGGATAATGCCTCCTATATACCACCGGCGTACTCAAGATGAGAACGTACGAGACTCACATAAAGGGATCTCAAATGCACGGAAAGGCCCACGAAGCTGGTCTACTAAGTACTTTACCTTGCCGCAATTTGTTGGTCGAATTTTAATACAATAAAAAGGAACTCGGTTTTTTTACTATTCCACTCTTCCATTATATATTATAACTGTGTTGCATATCTAATAAGTTGTTTATATATTTGTAAAACCGTATAATCAGTTTACAGAATCGCTGAAATATGCCTAGGCCGAACTGAAAGGCATATTCTAAGGTTACACAGTAGATATATATGCTCTTACACCCTCTACTGACTGATGACTAGTAGTTTCTTAAATTACTTGTTCTGGTACTCCATTATCATAAAGTTCTGTGGCACCATTTCGCCAAAATGAATGGTCAGTGAAATGACCATCAAACCCAGCGTTACCCACGACCTTTTTAACAACATTTCCCAACGTTTCACTTCCAGCAACCTTTTTGTAATACCAGATATTTCCCTTTAGTTTCGGCAAAGGTCGCAAATAAAATGAATTATCTGATGTGTCCAAAGGTACATGACTAATGTATTTCTTGTAAAACTTCACAGGATACCGCTCTGGTTTCTCAACATTTTCATATGTTCGAAGAACCTTATTCTTGATTCGTAAATGAGCCAGGCCTCTATTATTACTTTTACTTACATCTTCCACATATTGCAAATACTCTGCACCAGACTCATCGGTATGGAATGATAACTGAGAATTCTTCATTTCTGGTTTCTGGTTTCTGGTTTCTGTGTTCTTGTCCTGCTCGCAACGCATTGCAAGTATTTCTAAGTAATTCGGGCGAGTAATTTCCCAAAAACCCTTTTTGCCACAAATATTCATTTGATCTGGAGTTATGACTTCTGCTTGACTAGTAATACTACCATTTCCTTCGCCCGCCGTCTCTTTTAAGACACAATTTAAGGCCGTATTCAAATTACGAAATTGAAAACTCTTCTTATCAATTAGAAATAGTGGTCCCTTACGTTGGAACGAAGATAACATTGTAAACTACATATCATTTCATAAATGGTCTTACCAAGGTATTCTTCTCCATCTTCCTTCCTCACTTCAGACACAAATCGAGCCGAGAAAAAATCCATATCCTCGTCACACATCTCGTCGATGCGTTGCATTAGCACAGGTTCGCCACTGTAGTCAACCTTTAACACAGCTTCATTTCTCGTCTCTCGCCAATTCTTCAAAGATGTTTAGCGCCCAATTCAAAAACCTTCGACTAGCATCGGAAAACCAGCTGTCTTCAAACCTCCGACATTCCTCAGATGAGATTGGCGCACGAAATCTTCCACTAGTAATAACCAATACTCTTGGTTACACAAGCAATTAGGACTGAAAATAATTAGACAAATACTTGACTGTCTGTCTCACTAGAAAAAGAATTAACCAAAGTCAAGAACATCTGCGTCCATATCTGCTTCTAATACTTTAATGAATAAAGTTTAAATAATATATAGCTTCACTAATAACAACATTACCCTTGGAGTATTTTTCTGTCCCCTTCACTCGTCGACACACTCATTCTTCAACAGCAATTACAACATCAGGTTACACACGACTACGAAAAAGCAAAAGAACTGCAACGAATGAAAGTAAGTACTTACCATCATATTCATCCATCATATTCAACAATCGTACGTGTTACGTACGTGTTGCTTTCGTTCGCCAAACGCAGCTGTTGAGACACGCGAAATATCTTCCCTTTCCCTGAAACAAAAAAAAAACAATAACTTGAAAACGTAAAATGCAACTTTACAAGGAATATAAAACAAACGGTTATAAATGCAAGTCTTACCTTCGACGATATCCGAGAGACAACAAATGCGCCACGAAGTCGGATTCTGTCCTCGTGTATTGGCACACCTGGGAATAACCATTGTATTTTCTTTGTATAGGAGTCATTGTTTAGCTGTAATGTATTGTTTTGTCTTTTGTATCGGCTCTTGTGTACCGGAACTTATATTGACCTCTGTCTTCAATCTTTTCGTTTCCGCCCGAAGTCTTTACATTTACCACCATGCATGTCCTGACCCTCCACTTGTCGACGCCATTTTGAATTTGTGAATGCAGAACTTGAAAAAGCCAGGCTCTCTTTTTCAAGTTTCAATCGCCAGCGCGAGCATGCGCAAACCGTGACAGTGTCCCTTTAACAAGAATGATAGCAATGACAAGCAAATGTTACTGTGCAGAAGAAGAAAACATGAAGCAAAAAATCAGCTATAAGGGTGTAAGTAAGAACCAAAACACCAAGACGTGGGATCGATACTATGTAGCATAAATGGGTGGTGTTATAGATAACCACAATATTGTAACATACACCCAAACAACTGTAGGTTTAAATGCATACTACGAGAAGAGGGTTGTAGCCGATAATGAAATTCATACAGAACCACTATATTAGGGCAATATTCACAGAACGCTATCAGGTGGCAATTCAGTGTCTTCCGGCACAACCTGAAGCTCTTCAGATAAAACCCACGTTTAGGACCATCCAGTAAATAATACAACACAGGTTGATTAGCTGAAAGGACACTACTTGATAAATCATATATCTCCTAACTCCAGATTGGATCTGTTACACGCCACCTCTCGCCGCCTTCTTGTTCTCCAGGGGCAAGCAAATATCTTACCTTAACTCAGGTGGTAATAGAGTCCTAAAGTGTGACGTCGCGTTGCCATGGCGCTAAAAAACTCAGTTCTAAACAATGCAGATGATCAAGAGCGCGTAGGTCACGTTTTCTTTGTTGAAAAGTCAAAGCACTTAAAAATCCTGTAATTGTTTTAAAAAATCACTCAAGAGGAAGATCTGCGGGTGGAACAGTCAATTGCGTTGTCACAATTGACGCTTTTGTCTAAAAAGAAAGGTCCAAACGGTCATAAATGGTCTACTGCTTTGCTCCAACGTGTAACCATGCGTCAGAGAGCCATACTTGCCGGTTCTTCGCATTTCCAAGTCCTCAAAAGGCAACAAACGAACACAAACGATGGATTCGTCTGATAAGGTTGGTAAAAATATTCATGATCGTGTTTTTTACTAAGAATACAACTTCAATATGTCGATTCTGAGCGTAAGGTTTACCGAATGATTCGCTTCACACGGGTTTCACTGGGACGAAGTTGTGCCGATGCGAAACAATCGAACTCAGTGTTATTTACCTCTCGAGACCTATCATTGCTTTTATGATTCACCAGTTAAGTGCCTTCGCTTCACCTTAGTTTGTGAACCTGTTATTAAGATTGATTTCTCTTACAACACAATGTGTTGGCTGAACATTCTAGGCCGTAACAAGGCTGTAACAAGTTTATTATTTTAATATGAATATCGTTACATCTGATAAGGTGGTTTCTATTTGCTCCTTCCACAGAAGAGAAGATAAAATACCCAACAAATACTCGAGGGTGTGTAGCTGCCATTTTAGAGATGGTAAAAAGTCGAATGGTCCAGAGATTTTTGAGCGAAACAGGGACAAATTATTTCCTGAACAAAGAGGGTCCCCTCCGAAGAAAAAGAAGACTTAGGCTGCCTTAAGGGAAAAGACTCTTAGGCCCGTTTCAAACGTCGAACTTTACATGTGCCGAATCTAATAATTAGATTCGGCACATGTAAAGTTCGGCGTTTGAATCAATTAGGTTCGACAGGTTTGTATTTGGGTCGACCTGCCGTTCTATTCGACCGGGCTTGTCGAATAGAACGGCAAAAGATCGACTTCGTTTCAAACGTCGAACTTTGACATGTGCCGAATCTAATGCATACATTACAACTACATTAAATAAATTATTTTTTATGCAGAGTTCTGCTTGTTTCCTATTTTTGTCATGCGCACACAACTTGTTTTGATCATTTCGAACAAAATGGCGGGAAGTTCCGAGCACATGTGTTCCTCTTGCTTCAAGAATACTAAATATACTTGCCTGAAGTGCATGAACTACTTCTGTATGCGGTGTTCCGTATTTGAAAATGATGAGGATGTAGCTGGATGGAAAGCAGGCAGTTCGGTGGCGTACTGCGAGTCATGTTTTGAAGAGAAAATGACAAACGAAATGAATCATAAGGATGTACATGTTGATCATGAGGAAGATTTCCCGAAGCAGACCAGTGGAAGGAAAATTCAAGAGGCAGGTCAGTCCGCAAAACCGGACTCTCTGAAAAGGTATGCAAAGTGTCGTTATAAGCTGCATTCGATCTCGCTGTAAACAAGCCACAAACTCAAATGAAATTTGCTCCTTGGGTTAGTTTAGGACAATAGTAAAGGCTTGCCATGGACCTCTCAGTCCCAAACTTGATTGTCTACTTATTGAAAGATCACGAGGAAAGATATTTTTGTCCGAGAAACATGTGATTTTATTAATATCATTACAAGTATAATTTTCTCTGCTGAGGTCATACATGTGCCTGTTCATCAATTTGACATGCCAAATTCTTATGACTTTAAAGAATAGCTCTCTTTTCACATTAATTTTTACAGGTTGCTGTACTTCGGCTGACAATACTAACATCCAGGTTTACCTGTTTGTCTTATAGGAAAAGACGTCTTGACCAGAAGGATGATGAGGATGTTGAAGTTGAAGATGATGATGAAGAAGAAATAGATGAAGATGTGGACATTGCTCTGGCACATTTTGTAAAGAAAGGAAAAGGGACCAGCAGTAAAAGACCTGGGCGAAAACCTCGATGGTGCTCAAAAAGTCTAGATGATTTTATCGATATTGTTGTCAACAGCAATGAATTTAAGACCAAACTGATTTTTACTAATACTAAGAATCAGAGAAATGGACCAATCTATGCCAAAATCATGGATGAGTTGAAAGAGAGGGCATCAGCTAGAGGTGACAAGTTCACGATGACAGTTAACCAAATTAGAACCAAGTTCAAGAAGTGTATCAGCCAGTGTAAACAAGCTGCCTTAACTCAAAAGACAGCAACAGGAATAAAGAGGTACCAAGAAGACCGTGGGTTTGGCAAGTGGTTTAATGCTTTGTTTGATGTGGTGAAAACAAGGGACTCATGCCAACCAGAACTTGCTTTGGAGCCATCAACATCTTCATCTTCACCTCCATGTACCCCTGGAAGTTCCCTTGATGATAACGCTGCTGACAATGTTGAGGACGAAGCCAATCTATTTGTTCCCAAAAGGTCTGTGAAGAAAGGGAAATCTACTAAAGATAAACTTGACACCACCCAAGAAGTGTTGAAACTCATCCAAGAGGCTGTAAAAAATGACCCCACATGGGGATGTGTCAGGTGCAAAATCTATATTCAATCTTGCACTTGATAAAATCATATCAAAAAAATTTGGGGAAAATAAAGATAATTGAAATTAATTAACAGACTTTGTCAGTTTCCTTCTCAAGCCATAGTTTTTCACATAGTGCATTCCTAACTTTATTTGCTTCCAGTGAGACATCCCTGATGCTTGAGCAATTTCTCATCTGCAAAAGCTTTCTTATTTGCTCTCGATCTCTCTTTTGACCATTCGTATCCAAACTCAAGTCAAGCTTTTTTGAAATTGTATCTCCTTCTGCAATACATATATTATGGAGAACCAACCAATGTGGTAATACGAACATTATCTTGACTGCTTTCACTCTTTCGAAGTAGCACCCTCCACCTACCCTTGAGTTGCCCATAAGCACCCTCTGTGACCATACGGGCTCTGCTTAAGCGGTAATTAAAGTTACGTTGCTGGGGTGTCAGGACTGCATTAGTGTATGGTTTCATTAACCATGTTCGCAAAGGGAATGCAGAGTCTCCCACTATAAGTGGTGGGACAGTAACATCTCCTACAGTTTTGCCAATTACTGGAATGAAGCCTTCTTGGATACGGGTCCACAGGTCAGTTAATCTAAAAATAACCGCATCATGAGAATTTCCTGGAAACCCACAGCTGCCCCACACAAATCTGTAATGTGAATCTACCATTGCCATCAAGACAATAGAGTAGAAATTCTTAAAATTATGGTACTCTTTGCATGCTTTAAGTCCTCCAGGTGGGCATTTCATGGGAATATGACAGCCATCTATTGCTGTCCAGCAGCAAGGAAATTGCCAAAATTCCTCCATGACAAGAATTTTTTGTTTGAACTCCTCTTCAGTCTGAGGCATGTGAGTTGACACAGTCTCATTCCATAAATGATCCACCAAGACTTGACAGACTTCCTGACAGATTGAGGAGACAGTGGAGACTCCTAGCCCAGACATTTCTGAAATGGTATAGTGATAATCTCCTCTGCCTAGTCTGTACAGACAAATAGCCAGCCTCAGTGCTGGCGTTATCGGTTCTTCCGTCACAGTTTGCCGAATAAGGAAGGGTGCAATACGGTTTAGGATGAAATGAAAGGTATCCCGGGAAACTCTGAAGGTTTTCTTGAATCTTGCATCTGAATATGTATTAAAAACATTTTCCCACCAGCCAGTATTTCTTTTCAGCCGACGACAAGAACGAACTGGACGAGGAACTGCGATGTTCCTTTGGGAAATCAGCAATACTAAAAGGAAAGCCAAATTTAAAAATCGCTTTCTCCCAGCAGCGAGGTTGTTTAATGCTAACTGCATCTGGAGTCGCCTTCTTCTTCCCTCCTTGATCGCACATGCAAGAAAAACAAGCTCTTCGTTTGTACAATTTGTCTTTCCCGCATTTTTTTCCTCCATCTTGCGAAGCAATAACCGCTGACTACAAAAGTGTCATGTTCACTTTTGCAATTAAGTTCGACCCAATTAGGTTCGACGTTTGAATCAACTGCCGAACTTAATTATTTGGGTCGACCCAAACTGGTATTTGGTTCGGCACATGTAAAGTTCGACGTTTGAACCGAGCCTTACTGAGATGATCGAAGACGCTCGAAAAAATGAGTCACCATCCACTCAGGAGAGTAAAGAACAAAACCAGAAAACAACACGGGAGGTTATCCTGGAGGCAGAATTGGACCTAGTGAAGAGCGATCTTAAGAGTCTAAAGGAACACGTCCAGTACAAAACCAAGTGTTACACTGTGGGAGAACTGTCAGGAGATGTTATCAGAATGGAAACTGGGCTTCCTACAAAGGAAGTATTTGAAATTGTTGTGAGATATGCCTTAAGGTTTAAAGATTCAATCAATTTTTTTGCTGGCTGGACGGTTGAATCTATCAGTTTTGAAGACCAGATTTTCATTACTTTAATGAAAGTAAAACAGAACTACACCAACCTGCACTTGGCTCAGCTATTTGATTGCAGTGTTGCTACAATTGCAAACATTATTTCAACATTTATTCATGTGTTACACGCTATTTTATTTAATGACATTATGACATCTATTCCTTCCCGAGACAAAAACAAACTATCTGCACCATCCTCTTTTCATCAATATGGTTCATGCCGGATTGTTATAGACTGCACTGATATTGAGGTTGCAGCACCTGGACTAATGAGTCAACAAAATGCAACATATTCATCTTATCGTGGAATGAATTCATTTAAAGTCCTTGTTGGTGTTGCACCAAATGCAGTCATCACATATGTAAGCAAGCTCTACCCGGGGTCTATCTCAGACAAAGCCATTGTCCAAGAGTCAGGCCTTCTCAACCACTTAACTCCTGGGGACATGATAATTGCAGATAAGGGATTTCTTATCCAGGATATTGTGCCACGAGGGGTTTCTGTTAACATCCCACCATTCCTGAACAATGGAACTTTTACTGAGAGTGAGGCAAAGGCAACAAAGGCTATAGCCAGATGTCGGATCCATGTGGAAAGGGCCAATGCTAGACTTAAAGACTTTAGAATATTAAGTTTCATCCCCTCTTATTTACGTTGTTATGCCGATGTATTGTTTCAGCTGGTTGCAGCACTCGTAAATTTGCAGTTTCCTCTAATCGAAGAGGGGTGTGAGGATATGACTTTTGAATAGTTTTTTTCCTAGTATATTACTGAGTGACATTACATGTATGTTTAAGGTTAAAATAAAATCAGGTAAAAGAATTTAACCTAGATTGATTCTCAATTTTCATTTGTCTTCTAGCTGTAGTTATTTTTGAAGCAGGATTGCTGTCAAAGAACAGAATAATGATGGCCTTCATTAAAATACTTTTTAAGTTACCACAATATAACAGCGTAATTCACAAACTATGACAATCCTTTCCGTGACAACCTATGAAAGAATTATAAGTGGTGAAAAAGCAGAAATCAAAATATGCAGGAGCACCCCTTGCCCCTCCTCAGCCCACCCTCTTTGACAAACTAGAGAAGGGGGATGAGCTATCAAGCTATGACAAAGAGTTTTTTATGATTAACCAATTACAATTTATAACAGAACAAAAGTAAATCATGTTTACTGCACATTTACCATTTCTTAAGTATACAGTCTCATGGAAGGTTAAAAATAAAATAATTTACAATTCTCCTTCCACAATTTTTGGGAAAATATAATCATAATAAAACTTAATTAAGCGTGGGATGTTTGCAGCCCATGTGTCATCCCTTTCTATTTTCAAAACAGCGACATCTTTTGTAGTCCAAACAACAAAAAAACAAAACTTTCTACGAGACAAATACATTTGTCCCTGGACTTGATCCCAGTACACATGGTCTTTCCTCAAGGTGTAACCCTGCCCACTTTCAGTTTTTTTAAGGCAGAATGATGTTGACTTCAAAGCCTCTTCTATTGTCAGGTTTCGTTCAGTGTATGGGCACTTTGACTCCAAAACAGTTTTATCGTCTACAATGCCATCAGGTGAAGCACCAAGAATTCCAGAAGAATGAAACCAGATACCAGTATCCTTAACCATTTTCCCTGTTTTTAAGGTGAATGCTTTAATGGCTTCTTTTTCATTGTTAACTCCCCATTGGACTGCTTTGACTCGTGACAAATCATACTCCCCAAGGAGACGTTTTACCAGTGAAGGAGTGACTCTTTTGGCTTTGAGGACAGAGCCAAAGTTACTGGCGGTAAGTCGACCTCTTCTTGCCAAATGCCAAGCAGGATTGTCTCTTTGGCCCACAGTTAACTGGCTAATTCTTGCGATCTTATGCTCATCTAGTTTTGAACGGCGAACCAAGCAATCCAGCTGTCCTTGACTCCCTCTAGCTTGAAGAAACTCTTCAGAGAAAATAATTTCCTCGATGGAAGGCATGGGCAGTTTGTTAGCAACAGGTGGCTCAGGGCTGAGCAGCCAGCAGAGACCAGTAAACTTTCCATATTCCTTTAGGTCTTCATACAACGCGAAACGATCGGCTTGCGTCGGGTTCCTCGACAAAGCACAGTACCTTTTGGGTGGAGGAAATAGCTCTGAAACCGCTTGATTTGACAGCGTAGTCGTGGACTTCCTTTTTCTCCACTGCCATTCGACGTCTGTGCGGCTAAGGTTGTGGATCCCGTGAATAAAAAGTGCGGCTGCATGACTACATTTAAACGCTCCTCTTGGACATTCGCATTCGGTCGATTTTATTTCTTGTTGGTCATCCAAGTAAATCTGCAATTTTCCATTTAACAGACAGATGAAAAATATGTTACGATATATAAGCAGAAAGATGTTTGAATTGGCTAAGCTCGCATTGTTTGTGGTAAGTTTACGAAAAAAACCCAAAAGATACGCTAAATTATATGCTTAATTTTCGATCTATGAACGTTGTTTTGTTTCAGAACATCGGGAACTTCTTGCTTAGACCATTTGAACTAAATACAACGACATTTTTAGATCAAAACGACACAGTATGCTTCACAGCTTATGCTTCCTAAGTTGATAAATCGTAAAGTTAACTCACCGTGACTTTATAAACCTTCTTTTTCATACTTGCGTGTACTTCTCCTCGTAAAACTCCTTGCTGGTAACTAAAAGCTTCCACATGATCAGAATTAAAGTGGTTTTCTCCTTTTTTTATCGATTTCTTTTCGTCCGAGAAGAAAGAAAGCAGCGATGCGATAGATAGCGTGGCCATTTTGATTGAAATGTGACTTTGTTTAGAACTGAGTTTTTCAGCGCCATGGCAACGTGACGTAATCACTTTAGGACTCTATCTAGACGCTTATAGTTTACAGCCTTAATATGGACCTCTTGTAATCCCAAAGCTTTAACAGGTTCTTGATCATTGATTCTGATTACAAATGAAACTTAATGCTCGCAAAACTGCTGGCAGTCATGTCAGTGACCCAAACCACAGATCTGCAATAGATAATTACTGAGGCGAGCAGCATTAGCGTCCAATATATGCTGCTCGCCTCAGTAGCTATCTATTATAATCTCTGATCTTCATCCAAACCCATTGTTTTCTCTCTGCAATTATTTCACGGAATGTATTTTGTTTTTATTGTGGGAAAGAATAAATCAGTCACTTGATGGCGTTCAATGGATGTTTTTATTCAAGGTAAAGGCTACATAAGCTATTGTTTTTATGAGTATACCATGACATGACGTATAAGAAATGCAACCAGAAACGCGTTATGACTGTTTGTTTGCCAAGATAGATGTCAATTTGCATATTGCTCGAAAAACACAGTTGTTTCTGAAAGTCAACTCATTGTCGTTTGGAAGGTTGGCGGAAAGCTGCTGGGAAAGCAGTTCTGAGGAAGAACTGTTTCTTACGCAGTCAACATTTACTGTTAAGTCGAATGAATATGATGGAGTAGTGGTACCCTGCGGGTCCTAAGCCGGTCAGCAAGACAAAAATTAATTTTCCAATCAACTTTTTTTTCCGCAAAAACCCGCAGGCATTATGCATAAAATGTGACCCTCCATGGGAAAGCAGGGAAAAGGGTGAACGCACGGGCACGCGTGTCATGACACGGCACGCTAAGCGTGTCACCTATCTCTCAGATATGTGCATATGTAATAAGCAAAACAAAGAGTGTCACGGTAGATATTGTTTTGCATGCTAAAGCTTTTGTCCAAAGCAGTGAGCTGTTTGACACGCTTATGTTCAAAACGACACGCGTGTGAAAAGACACGCGTGCAATATAGCACACTTGCGTCGAGACACGCTTCCCAAAACAACCACCTTTCCGATTCAAGCCTTTCAACGTGACGAAACTTACTTTTCGTGGTACGAGTCGAGAAATACAAGAATGAGAGAGTAAGTTCCAGTCCACAAAATGTAAGCATGTTGTTGCTGCTTGATTGAGAGGAAGGGAGCTGAGAACAATACATGTGGAGAAATTATGGACACGCACGCGCAATAAATAGGGGATTAAGATTGTGTAATCAAACAAACATGGCCCTCTCAAGAAGAGACTTTGTATGGACCAAAACAAAAAAAACATTCTTACCTCTCTCCGTTTCAATAATTGCACAATGTTGCATCTTTTCCGCGTCCACTATTCAGCTAACTCAAAATTGCCATAAAAAATAAGACACGGTAAAATATAATGATCACGGTTTTGTTCCAGAAAGAAAACCACCAAAAGTCCACGAATCGCCACCATGTTGTCACTAATTTCACAAAGAGGAGGCTTACTAAAATCCGGTTTCCAGCGATAGTAGAAGAGGTATCCAAAATGTTGCATCTCTTTTTCCCTTTCCAAACGATGTTTGTTGAGTAACAACCAACAGAAATACTTCAAAACAAATATCTGCTGCGGTTTTGAGACTTATTTTCGCTTAAATTTGCGTTGCTAACTTCCCTCGAAAGCGTGACAGGAAGCGAATTTTCTATGAAGAAACGCATCACTCGAGCGTTTTTCCAGTGTTGCTTTTTGTCTTCTTGAAAACGAAAACAACAAACTTTGTAACCGCTTCTCCTGGTTTCCAGGCTTCAAAGTTGCTTTCGATTTTCTTGACCGAGCAAATCTGAGACAAATAACATTATAAATACAAAATATCGGCGGGAAAAATTGCATTCTCGTTCATCGACCGTGAATGATATATATTGTCTTATAAACCTCTGTAAGGATGTCAGGCATTTCTCCCTCTCTGGAGGATGTTGATCTCCTGTTGAATGGAGGAGTCCCTTTGAATAAGCTTAATTACATCCGAAATCAGGCTATCTCAGCCGACCACATTTTGTTTACTCTGGCGATCCGAAACAGACTCTTAATAAAATAAACCAGCAAACAACTAACACGCAAGTATTGCTTCTATTAATTTCTTTATTTCAGAAGCAGTGGAAGCTACAACACACACACGCGCACGTTTGCAAAACAAATAAGCTTATAACTTAAGCTTCATGACTCAAACTTACAACTCGTCCTTCCCGGCAAGATATAATACGTTCTACAGTAAAACGTCGTCCTCCCTCGATTGTTTTCCGCCTCCGCGCTTCCTTTCCTGGGTGAAATCGGCGGTGGAAAGGCAGTCAAGCGCTCGAAAGAATTTTTCTGAATGTTGACTTCTCTTACTTCTCGCCGCCATGTTGAATTTTAGCTTTCGCGATGACGTAAGGGCAGGGACGGCGGAGCCGGGGGGGCTGGGGGGCTTTAGCCCCCCCCACTTTTGAGGAGGATGGCATTTTATTTTGTTTAAGCTACAACTTTATACAAGCCTCGTCGGAAACTTTTCGCGTTTACGTATTTTTAACATTTTCTCAGCGTGAGCTTCCTTCCCACAGACGGGAAGCTTGTGCCCAAAAACCGCAGGTTAGCGTTGGAGACGGAAAGGATGAGAAATAACCTCCAAAATATTGCTGTAAGCATTAAAAGTACCTTCCATTTTACGCTTTATCCAGGCTAATTATTTCAAGAAGTATGTCGCGGAGAATGTTGTTAATACGATTTCCGAGACTCTAGATTTCAAAATTTTCTGGGGGAGGATGCCCCCAGACTCCCCTACCAACTCGCGCCTCCGGCGCTATTTTCCAGCCCCCCCACTTCAAAATACGCTCCGCCGTCCCTGAAGGGTGCTTATCCAATGGAGAGCGAGAATTTCACTGGTTTGATTGGCAGGTCGCGGGAGCTCCTAAAATCAAACTCCTCCCCCTCATGTCCACAATTTCTCCACATGAAAAGCGAGAGGATTTCGAAAAGTTCAGGGTCATAAAATCGGAACGGGATAGAGAATCGTGCGTGTGGCAGTGCGCCTATTAATTCTTAATCCCGTAACGATTATTCTTGTTCGGCAGTCAAAATTAGTTTTTTGTTAAATTTCAGTCAATAACATCAAACTCTTGTTTATATGGCTGAAAACTTCAGAATTTCCACCGTAATGTGAATTTTTGTGAGCCCAGAAACTGGACCGTACCGTTAACGAACAAATGAACCGCTTTTTTGTAGTTTAGGCCTAAAAAGTACTCCGGTTATCCTGAACAGCACTTCCGTTAACCTGAATAGCTCTCCAGTTAGCCCTGTTTACGGCTAGCTTTCAATAATGCTAAGGTTAACGCTGTATATAAAATTTTCGAAAGCTGTTAGCCGGTGTTGTCATAGCTTGCGAAAACAGCCATCTTTCTTCGCTCCTGGCCCGAGTAGCGTCCATCTTGCGAAACGCCACTTGGCCGGAAGTGAAGGAGGACGACTGTTTTCGCAGGCTAGTGTTGTCATGAGTATCGCTTGCCATGCGGGCGTCCGGTGTTACCTTTTTTTCCCTAGATCCCCGCCCAGCTCTCGGTTGGCTGCACAAATACTGGGACTGAAGGCTATGTTGTCAACATGGCGAACAAAACGTTAATCATATCAACAAACAGTTTACAACGTTGGTGGCACAAAATTTTGCTTCAGTTTCTGCTGAGTAAATACTGCATGTTTACTCACTTATTTGAATTCTTCACATGTCATCTGAAATCACTAATGTTTATTTTCAATAAATCGAGAGCACTGCTGAAAGAAAGAGCTGATTTCGCAAACGTAGGACCCATGATCACGAATAAAGATTTTCTATCGTCAACAGCACTGGAATCGCTGAAAATCTGCGAGGAGAAGTTGCTTGTTTCCAACGTTTGCTTTAACGGCCGCCGCTACATAACTCGGGTGTCAGCCAAGCTAAACTTGTTACAGATTGTTGAGACGAAAGAAGGGTGAGTTGAACGTTAGTTCTTCAACGCGGTTAGCGTGTCATTTTGCACAGTTGAAAAATGCATGCTATTTGACTCACTGGCGTCCATTTCACACGGTACGGAGCTAGATACACTTCACTGTTCGCTGAGACACGCGACTTTTGTTTCTACCGTGCGATAGAAACAAAGGAAAAATTTTAATGAGGCGTGCCTTCTGACACACTACTCAGAAGACGGTGTGTCATTTGACACCGCTGTCCATTGTTTAGAGTGTCATTTTAGCGTGCCCGTGCGTTCACCTTTTTCGCTGTTTTCCCATGGAGGGTCACAAATTAATCCTGACTAAAACTAATCATCATATGGAGCATATTCCCCACTACAGTAATCTTCGAATGAAATAAACGACACCTTTATTGAGCCACTACTTATACAAACTCCTCTTATATAATAGCTTCCATTTTTAGTTTCTTTATATTCCACCGTTTCTGGAAAAAATTATGTTACGTTATAATTCACTTCGTTCAACCGAACGTAAATTATTTTACACTTTATATTCCAGACACCAAACTGCAACAGAGTAGGATGGATACTCTTACAGAGTAGCACGAGTTTATTTATTTGTGACACACTTTAACCTTACAGATGCACTTATATTCCATAACTAAATACATTATCGATTGTAGTATACCAAATACTTAATCGACTGAAAAACGTTAAGCTTACTCCGTACAATACTTGATATTGACCATTACAAACCCAAAAAGTTTGTTACTTCTAATCTTTTTGAATATCCTACATACATGTCTTTTGAGATGTCGCATTTCCAGCGACCGTGGATTTTAAGAAGCCTGTCTGAAACCGTGTTATTACTGTTCCTTACAACGATGTTACACCCCCCGACCTTAGGCTATGTAGTCCGTACTCTTTTGGGTTATACCCCAGCCCTTCTAAGCACTCCTTAAACATCTCAAGGCATCTCGAATACGAGAGGCCGACTTTGCAAAGTGAATACGACTTGGACTTTCTATGAAAACTTATACGGCGAAAAATGGGAAGTTCTGACTTTGGTTCTATACCGGCCTTATCTAAGTACCTCTTTGTTAACTCCACAGGACAATATCTACCCTCAATACGTTTGATATACACAATGTTACCTTCCCGATAAATGTCCGTCTTAGAACGTGGAATCAATATGGCCATGTGATCCCTTTGGAAATCTTAAGTGTTTAGCCAGAATGCTTGAAAATTCATCAAACCTCAAAAACCCTGCAGAACCTATTGAACACATTGTTGCTATTCTCAAATCCTTTAAGCTACAGTTTTGACCAGCGTATTTATCGATAATTTGCTTAATAATATCCTCTGAGACAGGTCTCTTCTTAGTGATTGGCTTACTTTTACTTCTCTTAGCATATTCCATAATATTCCTACACATTTTATTATCAAGCGGATTGCTAGCTGGTATGAATGTATGGAGCCACCTAAGCGCTGAGAACGCTAACACAACTGACATGCCTCCTTTCGCACGTTTTGATACTTCTGATAGGTAAATTGCAGTGCTTACACTATCGTATGGTAGTTCTATTTGAATGTCATTAATTCTAGACCACTGAAAAAACTTCTTGATTTCACCCAAGTACCTCCTCTTAGTCGAATTCGCTCTAGAGCACAACAGCTGCTTGATCGCGCCTTGTCTGAAGCCTTTCAACTTTTCTGGGACGTTAACCCAACATTCACTCTTTTCCACAACCTGGAATTAAACACATGACTCTCATCGATTTGGACCAGTGTCCAAAACCTCATACCGTAACCACTCCCTGGGCCCGTGCCCTATCATCATCTTTGCAATGCCTCGTACATTTAAAGCCAGTGCCTTCTAAGAAATACCTAAGCTTACAGCCAGTGCTGTCGCTTACTTTCCATATTACTGACATATCATACTGTCGCTTTTGGAGAAATTGATACGTGTGGCAATTATTCTCCCCTTAAATCGTTCTGATCCTAACAGTGAATTCTTGTTGCGTCCATGCTTCAGTACCTCGTGACCCTCGAAAACTCGATAGTCTACCATGCAACACTCCTGATACCTGATCAATAAAGGCCAGAAACTTGCCGATGGCCAAAAGGGCACAATAAGTGTACCAACGGCTTTTTGCTGCCTCATGTAATGCAACGTTCTTGATATTAGACAAACTGGAGGAACTAACAGGCAGTTTTCATTGCCCACGTTTTGAACGAAAAAATCTATACCAACGCATCCTGGCGTCCAGAAACGTGAGAAGAACCTTTCGAGCTTGTGATTATAATGGTTTGCAAAACAATCGATAGAGTGTGGCCCCCACAGAAGTTCTATACGCTCGAGTAACGCGCGAGTAATTTGCCAATCATCTATATCGATTAGCCTACTGAGAAAATCTGCTCTTTCCACTTGCGTTCGTGGTACCCATTGTATATCGAGAAGGATTTTTCGTTCAATGCAGATTCTAAAAATTCGTATTGCTATCGCGTGTAAATCTCGTTTCATGCTCCCTACTTCCACAATTTTAGCCGCTGCCTGATTGTCGGTAAACCACTTCACATGAGAATTACTTAATGCCGCTTCAAATGATTTCAATGCAAACTCAATTGCATACAATTCCCTCCATGTTGAGCTTTTTCGCCTGTCCTCCTCTGTCCACATGTTGTGACAGATATACTCTTGGTTCAATATCGTGTGACCGCTGCAGCCAGTGCTGCTTGCGTCTGAGGACACAAAGCAATTGGGCGTACTGTGGCAAAAACAGTATCTTATATTTGATCTCTTTATATTCTCTTTCCAGAACAAGATTTCATTGATCGAATATTCGTCGAGCTTAAAGACCGACTCCCAACCTTGGGACGCGGCAATCGACATAGCGCAGTGTCTCGTCATTATTCTGCTGATATTACCCACCACTGCCCCCGTGGATATGATTTTACCCGTGAAAGACGCCAGCTGTCTTGCCGATACGACATAATTACTGCTCTCAATACTTTCTATGTGCTTGAGAATTTTCTCTACCCTGTTTTGCGTAACACTAATTAACCCCTCTATCGCGTTCCAACATAAACCCAACCATGTAATAATTTGTTGTGGTTCCCATACGCTTTTTTCCTCATTGGTCACGAACCCCGCAAGATCAAGATCATGTCTCAGTTGCATTGCGAGGTTTTTACTTTCCGCGTAACCTCCCTCTACTATGAATCCGTCTTCCAAGTAGATAGCTATCTTAATTCCCTGTAATCTCCAGTACTTTTCGATAGGCCGCACGCACTTAGTGAATATGTATGGGGCTGTCGACAACCCAAAAGGTAATACTGTAAACACAAAGTATCGAAGTTTTTCTGACCTCTGGAGCTTCCAAGCCAGCCCTAGGTAAGTTTGATAATTCCTTTCTATCTCTATTTGATGATACCCACTTTTAAGATCGAACGAGAACATATATGACTCTCTTTCGAAATAACTTAGCCCAACTTTCCAATCTTCGTACTTAAAACGATGCTTTTTCAAACATTTGTTGACATGTCTCAGATTCAAGATAAGCCTTTTCTTGCCGTTATGCTGGACTGAAACTGAAAGGGGGTTTACCACTGTTGGTGGCGACTCCACCTCACAAATACGATCGGTCTTTATAAGCTCTAGTAGTGCATCCTCCACGAAATCCTTGTGTTCTATAGCTGACCTGTTGTTTGGTAATATTTTAGAATGCGGCAGACGCACAAAGGGGAGTTTATACCCATTGCGAATAACCTCGAGAATAAATTTAGAAGCACCTATGTTTTCGAAAAATTGAATGTTCTGTCTTAGCCTGCCCTTTACTTTAGTAATATTATAACGGTCAGAGAACTCGTAATGTTCATTTACCTCGACAAGGTCGTTTACAAAAACATCCTTATTGTTGTTTAAGTGTACTGCTGCTTGTTGACTGTCCTCCTCCTCCTCCTGTTCCTCTAACATAGAACTCTCCTCCCGGATAATTTCCATAACTTCTGCATTCTCTGGCCCAGTGGCCCAACTTGTAGCATTTATAGCAACGTTGACCATACTCTGCACGGCCTTTAACGAATAAATCTTCAATAGTTTAATACCAACACACTCACTGAATTACTGATTGTTAGTCTGGAATAGGGTGGGTGGGCGGGCAATTCAACTAGCGTCGTAGGATTAAACTCGTGAGCTACTTGCGAGAGAGAGAGAACTTGAATATTACTCACCTACTCTTAAGTAGACGAGCTGAACAATAGTCAGTCCCTTTGGGAACACCCTTGTTCCCTGTTTACAGATAAGCATTGTTGAGAACAATAGACACTGAAATACCTTCCATACCGATTGAAAATACAATTGTTTTTTTTTCTCTTCTACATCAAGTCAACATAAAATGTATCCAACCCCCATATCATTTTTCTTTCCTACTCTAATTGAAATTGCCTCACTAGCATCTAACTACGCATAACATGAAATCGCGTCACTAAATTCCACTGACTCCGCATAGACTCCGCATAAATTCACAGACTGAAGGCGAACTTGCAAAATTAGGCTAGATTTCGTGACTAATAATAATATACTAATCCGTTATCTAGGAAAAGATTTAAATGATTTATTAGTATGTTTAATAACAATGAAAAATCACCTTGTGGAATCCATTATAATTACGCTATTTATATTATTTTGGTTTACTATAAAATACATTCAAGCATTAGTATATGTACTGGCATGTCTATCATTAATTCTAGTAGAGTCTATTCAGGATCTTAAAAAACAAAAACATCATATTGAACATGTTTTATTGCAAGCTATAAATATATTTAGCGAACTTAAATTACAATATACTACTAAATCTACTAATACACCATCTACTGATGCGCCATCTGCTGATCAATTTACCAATACATCATTTACTAATACTAAATCTACTAATACGCCATCTACTGATCAATTTACCAATACATCATTTACTAATACTAAATCTACTAATACGCCATCTACTGATCTATTTACCAATACATCATTTACTAATACTAAATCTACTAATACGCCATCTACTGATCAATTTACCAATACATCATTTACTAATACTAAATCTACTAATACGCCATCTACTGATCAATTTACCAATACATCATTTACTAATACTAAATCTACTAATACTCCATCTACTGATCAATTTACCAATACATCATTTACTAATACTAAATCTACTAATACGCCATCTACTGATCAATTTACCAATACATCATTTACTAATACTAAATCTACTAATACGCCATCTACTGATCTATTTACCAATACATCATTTACTAATACTAAATCTACTAATACGCCATCTGCTGATCAATTTACCAATACATCATTTACTAATACTAAATCTACTAATACGCCATCTACTGATCAATTTACCAATACATCATTTACTAATACTAAATCTACTAATACGCCATCTACTGATCAATTTACCAATACATCATTTACTAATACTAAATCTACTAATACGCCATCTACTGATGCGCCATCTACTGATGCGCCATCTACTGATCAATTTACCAATACATCATTTACTAATACTAAATCTACTAATACGCCATCTACTAATGCGCCATCTACTAATCAATTTACCAATACATCATTTACTAATACTAAATCTACTAATACGCCATCTACTGATCAATTTACCAATACATCATTTACTAATACTAATCTACTAATACGCCATCTACTGATCAATTTACCAATACATCATTTACTAATACTAAATCTACTTACACGCCATCTACTGATGCGCAATCTACTGATCAATTTACCAATACATCATTTACTAATTCTAAATCTACTAATACGCCATCTACTAATACGCCATCTACTGATCAATTTACCAATACATCATTTACTAATACTAAATCTACTGATACGCCATCTACTGATGCGCCATCTACTGATCAATTTACCAATACATCATTTACTAATACTAAATCTATTAATACGCCATCTACTGATCAATTTACCAATACATCATTTACTAATACTAAATCTACTAATACGCCATCTACTGATCAATTTACCAATACATCATTTACTAATACTAAATCTACTAATACGCCATCTACTGATCAATTTACCAATACATCATTTACTAATACTAAATCTACTAATACGCCATCTACTGATCAATTTACCAATACATCATTTACTAATACTAAATCTACTAATACGCCATTTACTGATCAATTTACCAATACATCATTTACTAATACTAAATCTACTAATACGCCATCTACTGATCAATTTACCAATACATCATTTACTAATACTAAATCTACTAATACGCCATCTACTGATCAATTTACCAATACATCATTTACTAATACTAAATCTACTAATACGCCATCTACTGATCAATTTACCAATACATCATTTACTAATACTAAATCTACTAATACGCCATCTACTGATCAATTTACCAATACATCATTTACTAATACTAAATCTACTAATACGCCATCTACTGATCAATTTACCAATACATCATTTACTAATACTAAATCTACTAATACGCCATTTACTGATCAATTTACCAATACATCATTTACTAATACTAAATCTACTAATACGCCATCTACTGATCAATTTACCAATACATCATTTACTAATACTAAGTCTACTAATACCCCATCTACTGATCAATTTACCAATACATACCCACAAATACTCTAGAAACACTAGTGACTGCCTGGTACAAAATAATTCATTTAAAATATTTGCTATTTTCATTCTTCTGGGATGTAAATTAGCAAATAAATAAGGTCTAATTCCATTTCTCTATGGGCACGCATCAGTGCTAATCCATTCAGTCTATCCTGAACCATTGTACTTCTCAAATAAGTCTTCAGACTTGGGAGGGTTGAGATGGACTTTTCATAAGATGCCAATGAAATGGGAATGGTCATGAGGATTTGAAGAAGAGTATATATATTCACAGAAGCATCCTTGTCAATTTGTTCCAGGGTAGCATCTATGCTGTCAGGGATGTCTTCTCTTCTATCATTTTTGCCCTTGCACATTCTTTCCCACAAAAAAAGCTCTGCTGGTAAACCTGCATAATTAGGGATACCCTGTCTGTAATTGCTACAACATTCCTTAAACATTGTCCTTCCAAATGGGGTCAGTAGCCAACAAAATAGAAGTAATCACTGAAAACCATTTGTAGCACACAAAAACATCATCTTCAAATCTGCTGTCCAGTTGTGCAAGAGCATGGTTAAGGAAATCTGTTGTTAAATTGATCCTGTAATAGTTTTCAGGGGTTGGGGCTGGTACATTGTTTCTGTGGACTTGCCTCTGAATTATCCTGGACATGCTTGGCTGTACTGAAACAAATCTTGCCAGGGTAACAGCATCTTAGAGAGCATGGTGCTTGGTATCAATGTCAGTTTGCATATCTGTTATTGCTGATTTTAACAGAACAATTTCCTCTTGCTTTGAAAAGATCCATTGCTTTCTTTTGTAGTCTAACGGTGAGTGATCTGGTTAAGTCTAAAATGTGTCTCACAATAACAAGAGTAACAATAAAGGAAATGTGATTGCATTAATTAAGGCTTGTATATCATTTCTACTGTTTTGATTCCAGTTCCCATGGCTAGGAGTACATCCGTTCATTGAAATGTCTTTAAGTGTAGCCACAACTTGGTGAAGAAGCTCTACGATTCGGTCCATACCATCAATCAACCATGTTCGACACACATTATTATTTTAAAACTAGTCATACCTACCGGTACAGTGCCAACGAGCAAATGGAAACTTGCGCAATTTGAACATTACCCATATTTATTTTCATATTTACATACCTTTAAATTTAGGAAGGGTGTTGTTCCTTACCATTTTTGTATGGTATTTAATGTTAACTCGTTATAAATTGTATTACAGTATAAGTAATGACCATTAAATACTGTAGATTTTTATAGAACTTTTATTGAACAGTTAGTTTCATTTCATTCATATTACAGCTAACCAAGAAAATGAATTCCCTCTTAGAATGTCCTCAGAGTTGTAGTCAACCTTCAAGAATATAACGGTAGAGTTATTTGAAGCACATGCGTTTTGTTAACTATGTTTTGTTAAATGTTGCTAAACCTGTCATATGAGAAATAGTTCTTACTTGTGCAAGGTTCACAAGATAGTATTGTTTCCTATGGGTAAACTAACAGGTCTCCCAGCCAATAATTGGAAAATCTCAGAAAAATAGGCTGTTCAAGTTCAAAATATAGGAATTTTGTGGCAATAAAATAGGCTTTTTATAGGAGCTAAAATAGATTTCATACAGTTAACCAATATAAAGTAGGAAACACAGTTTCTGTGCTTTTAATTTTTGTAGTCAAATGTGTTAAACGGTAACATTTGTTAAAGGGCTACTAGAAAATGTTTTGATTTCCAAAACTTTTTAAAACAAACACTTTATAATAATATTTAAACAATTTAAACAAAACAATTTAAACAAAACAATTTTAAACAAACTGTAACATTGAACTTTGTTTCTATGATTGATACTAAAATAGCACACAACTTAATTGATGTCTGCAGATCAGTTTTTAAAGATATTACTTTTAACAGCCCTTATGCCGCTAAAGAGTTGTTTGTGCAATTTCATCACCAATACAAGCAGATGTGACCTTAGTAATCACATCCCTGTTAGCATTATAAGTAAACTTTATATCTTTAAGGTCCATCAGAAACTCTTCATTAGTATCTGAGTCACTTGAAAGAGTAACTTGTGAAGACACTGACAACAGGCAGTTTATGGTGTCAGTGAATGCTGTCAGCCAAACTTCTTTCTCTTCAATTTCCACTTTTACTTGAACTGAGGCATCTCGGTTGCATTCAACTTGACGCTGTCTTACACCACAACTGCATGGTAACAAAATGTTGCAAAACTGAAACATCACCAGAATGCTTTTGGCATAAATCACAAAAAATTGGTCTGCTGTTAGGTAGAGAAGCTTCTGAAACAGTTTTCAAAATCAGTGGGCAAAATATCTGGGCAAGTAATATACAATACAATTGAACTGGGTAAATCAAACGAGTTGATTAAGTAAGTTATACCACCGTAAGGTAAAAGGGAGGTGCTATATGTGGTGGTGGTGGTGGTGTAACTTACTTAATCAACTCGTTTGATTTACCCAGTTTCTTGTGTTTCAATTTCCCACCAACGCAGCACCAGTTTCTTTAGAAACTATCCCCACAATACAATACAATTGTACGTGTAGTTTTCACTATTTGATTGTTACATAGGGTGCACACTGTTGAACAAGAAATAGTGATTTCAGGTCATCAGTTAAATCTCCAACTGTCAACACCGTAAAAATATCATTAAAAACAGCATCAGCTGTCATTGCAAAAAATGATTCACAACGATCTCTTACGAGTGACCATGCAGGCTCTCGCACAACCTCAACAGCACCAAGATTTTGCCTTCTGATGCATGACTCATATACAACACGAAAAAACTCATTGCATGTAATGTTTTCAAGATGATTTCTCAAAACTAAAAAACATAGTTCGAGAAAGCAATCAACTGAACATGAGAATTTTCCGGCCAATTTCCCTACACTGCTTTTAAAAACAATAATTACGGAAATGATCTCTCACATTTGACCCCTCGTGTGCACAAATACTATCAGTGCTATCACGTATCGCGTGCTCTTTGTCGTCCAAGACTTTAACAGTTTCTCTATTTATGTTTCCATTCACTATGTGTGCTTCCTTGTTCGAAATGAGAAAAGGATTGAAACTACTATTAGAAGGATAAGCAATGCTCCTTGACAAATATCTCCCTCTGAATTTGAAAACGACGACCCTGACATTTTGACACATACTCCCAAAATTAGACAAATCATTGTTGGTAGTATGATTGTGAAAATATAACAACATAAACAATACATAAATCATTTTATCTGAGCTCCTGTAAGTTTTACATGTTCTGCGTGTACTTTGCACTTTAGTTTGTACCATAATATGGTTCGAAAAACACGTGAGAAGCGCGACAACGGAGGAATGTACTCTCAAGTTCTAAGATTTTGACTTGGTATACAATTTTCTTTTAATGCTTGGCACGCTGGCTGTTTGAGTTTGTTTTTGACTGAATTTAGTGTTTTATCGTCTTTGACTTTATCAGTTGCTTTAATTGCTCTATTGCTCGCTGGCGTTTTCAACTTGTTAACGATTTGACTGTTTTGGCACGCCGGCCAGATCGAATTGACAACTATTGTGGCTCGCTGGTCGATGGTTGGGCTTCTCGATCAATTTCCCACAATGGTACTTAACTAAAGTACACCCACTTATCGTGATTTTCAGAACAAATAAGACTTCAAAAGCACGCTAAAAAAGATTTCTTACCTCTATAAACTCTTTCTTCTCACTAACGAGATGCGGCTCGACGAGATGCGAATGCAGTTGAGCAATTGACCCAGATAACCATGCAATATGATTGGTCCATTCCAAGTTAACGCACTACAATTGGTCCATTGGAGGACAATAGGTCTCTTTGGCATTACGTCATAAAATCTTACATTACTTACATCTCTCAGGATCACTCGAGATTTTTTCCGCCTGCCTCAACCTCGCGCGGCTCTATAATGCTGCCGCCTCGCCAGCCTCGCGTTCTTCGCTCGGCTGGCTCGTTGGCAATTATTTTTTTAAAAAGGGATTTCGGAATTTCGCGATTTCTATTGATTTGCTGTTGTAGTAAGTTTTTGATCTCCTGATTAATTGGGACCGCTTCATTTCTCGCAAAATTCTCCATTGCGATCTCTGCAAAATTATGCATCTCACATTTCCCGCTCGCCTGTTTGGTAAAACGGCAAATGGCGGACGTCAAAAGTGCGAGTGGAGACCTGTACAAATTGTCTACTTTATTCGTATTTCGCCCACACTGGACTCCAAAACAAACACACGGTAAACAAAATGCACCATCGACACATTTAGACTATTCTAGTCAGGGAAATCTTTTCAGCCAGCTCCACACAAAATGACGCTAGAATTCGAACAATCCACTGACGCTGGGAAGTCAAATAGCTCACCTGGTTTCCATACATTTTCTATGAACTTGCACTTGTCCTGGTCCGAATATGAGTTGATTTCCTTGAAAACCAAGCCAACATCATACTTAGAACAGTCCTCCTTCCGACAAACTAGAACGCCTCGAACCATAATTTATAATTTAAATTCCTCTGTCTTCCTCCGTCTCAAGTCAATGATGCACTCTAATCGGAACAAGAACAAACGAAGGGACTTTCAGGGAGAGGGTTCCCTTTATATACGATTGTCAGCAGTTTGCACGGTATTTTTCGTCCTGGATAACCAATCACAACCGAGTTTGAGTAGTTCACAAGACAATAGAGGGTTTTGAGTGATTTGTGAAAAGATCCATAAACCGTCCTACGAATTTTTTCGTGTTTTTCTCGGAAGTTTCGGAAAAGGACGAAAGCGTGCGAACGGAAACTCGTCGAATTCGTTCGGGAAGGACTGGATTTGCTATGTAATCGACGGTATAACGAGATTCGACGCTTTTTTTCTTTGTTTTATTTCATGATTAACACTACAACAAGTAAGGATAATTGATTTCTTGAGCTACAAGAAAGAACCCGAGAAATAACAAACGCAGGTTCGGAAACATGTGAGTGATTTCTGGAAATCACTTGAAATACTCTGGATCCACCCCTGAACAATATCAAGAACTGCGTGTTGAGTGGAATACTTCTCGCGGAAACCGTAATAATAAAATCTGATTTTTATCAATGAAAGCTGTAAGGTGTCTATACCTTAGTTTTTCGAAAATGCGATTAAAAATAGAAAGTAGAGAAATGGGACGATAATTGCCAGGATCCGTTGGTCATCAGATTTATAGACAGGAATAATTTAAGCATGTTTTAACTGAGAAGGATTCTTACCTAGTTGCACTGAATGATTGATTAAATTAGCGATGGGTTTAGATAGAAAGTGCCTTGCCAGTTTTAATAGTTTTGATGGAAAAGAATATAGTCCACTGGTATTATTAAGAGGTAACAACAAAATTTTGGACTCAACTTCTGATTAAGTTACTGGATTAAAAAAAGAAAGAATCCGAATAATCACGCGGAGGCAAGTAGTCAGAAAAATGGCGATTTCATCTGCGGATCACAGATGCTATGCAGATTTGGTCCAACAGTGGAAAAATAACCATAAATAACATTCGGCAATTGTAAGGGGTCTCGAGTCAGTTGACCATTTAGTTGCTTAAGTTCAAGTATTGCTTTCGAGTTACGACTATTCGGGCGAATTAGGGAATTTATTCCAACCCAGGTTTCTTTCATAGTTTTAATATTTTCAGTAAAAAACGCCTGAAAATAAATTTTCTTACTCAAACGTGAAATAGTTAAAATTTTGTTTCTACAAAGTTTGTAAGTTCCAGTGTCTCCTGACTGGAATAGAGAGTTTTTAATTTTAATAGGTTTTCGCAAACCTTTTGTTATCCAGGGTTTTAAGAATTGTTTAACTTGGCGTTTAGATATCATTTTAGGAGGAGCATGCTTATTTATAAGTTTATTTAATGAATTATGTAACTTTGAAAACATCCGATCAACATTTGATTCATTGCTTGTCCAAAGGGAATCCCAAGAAATCTGTGAAAGATCTGAGCTAAAAGCTGACGGGGAAAAATGCGTATAACCTCGAATTTTTTTCTTTGAAGGTAAGGTTTTACTACCAGAAGAATGGAAGATACAGAATTGCGAAAAATGGTCAATAAATGTCAGAAACAATATTACCGCTGGAGACAGTTCTCTTAGGGACGGACCATTAGAGGAGTGATGGGGGGGGGGGGTGGGGAATTTTCAGCTTGCACGAATTTTTTTTCGCTCACTGCTTGCAGGCTTGTGCAGGATTTTTTTTTTCAGATGAACCCCTCTGCATGAATTTTTTTTTTACCTTCTTCTTTGCATGAATTTTTTTTCTTGGCATTTTCCCTTGCATGAATTTTTTTTTGTTTTTTTCCCCACCCCTCCCCCCTCCCCATCACTTTTCTAATTGTCCGTCCCTTAATATTGTTTACAAGAATGTTATCAATTAAAGAGGCTGAATTGCCGTAAACTCTTCTAGGTCTATCGATAGTAGGAATGAAAGAAAGACTTTGTAAAGAAAGGAGAAAGTTATGAGAGTAGTATGTTCTGGAAGGATAGATCAATGTATTCAAATCATATATATGCAGGTATATTTGAGGGAGGAGGGAGGGATATGGGGTGGGAGGGTGTGTGTGGGCAGTTGGAGTGAGAATGATATTGAATGAGGCTAGTGGCAGTATTGAATATTTAATGAGTTTTGGAGAGAAGTGTGTTGTACCCTACTGTTACGTGTCCGCCCAACCATCTGGGTGGTATCGCAAATATATAGCTATCGAGAACAATGGAAAGAGCTCTGGTCCAATGAGAGAACGATGACATCATCATTGACCAATGAGAAGTCACTGACGTTATGAATGTATGAAAACGTTAGTTCTTTTGGGAACCAGACAAACAGGTTTCTTCAAGATCAGATACAGGTTTGTACGAGAAATACTTTTAGGCGCTTTCACGGTGGGAAATTTCTACCCCTTTATCAGCCAAAAGAATGTCCACTTGATCCCAGTCTTTTAAAGAGACAATTGAGCTCGGCCGATATTGATTCATTCGATCCGCAGCTGGTATTGTAGTTTTATTGGCCCATAGAAGCCTGGCAGCTAGTTTATCTGTTTTGCACCAAAGACAAATCGTTTCTTCGCATCGTGAGCTTTCTTCTCGTACCAAATTTGCTATATTTTCACTTTTTTTTTCGCATTTTTGCTCCGGAGCAAAGTTGGCATAGACATCTGAAGAGCAATCATCGATATGAAGTGTGAGTACCTTGTTTTATTTCTTATTTTTTTGCCTTCGTGTAGGATTTATGAACAAATTAAAACCATAGAACCACACTTTTGACTCTACTAAATATTTTTGGAACCTCGAGAACATTGATTGTTATTTATTTAATATTGAAAATTTGTCACAAAATTGGTGAATTTTTAGGTGGCATTGAGTGCTGCTGTGGCTGATGGGGAGCAAGAAGCGAAGAGCTCCGCGAAGAACGACCAAAACTACAGAAAAACTGCGATTTCCCTAGGCGATCTCGCTCAAAGGAGGTCTGAATTAAAAAAAGAATTTTTAAGAAAATCAAAGCAATTAAATGCTTTGAGGAAGAATTCGAGCCGAATTAATTAGCAAGTAAGTAATATTGTCCTGACAATCATGGACTGGTCATGGAAATCATGCATGCATTCAACTCAAGACTTTGTTTTCTATTGTGTGAATCTGGCTATTACTCTTTTATGATTACTTTTTTGTTTCATGGGTTTATAAAAACCACTCTAATTGCTTCATTGCTGTTCTATTGTGTACATATAAAAATGTACAGTAAAAATTGCATTTAAATCCATGAAACAGTAGTACTACTTTAATTAGCTAGGACAGCTGAATGGCACAAATTAAGCAGAAGGAAAAAATTAATAAGTTTGTTTTCTTGTTGTTTTTATTTTGAACTAGTTATGTTACACACTTTTAGTGTTTGCTTTCTAACTTTATTTTTTAACTTTATATTTATTCATTTGAAAATACCCACTTAAAGTATATATCTATCTATCAATACTCAAAAGCTCTGCATACAAATATGCTAAAAAGAGCCAAAAAGTAATTTTGAGATAGACTTGTTCTATTCACATTAAACTGTAAAAGAAATATGACTGACTGTAGTAAAAACAGTGCAGTACTATCACCAATACTTTTTTACAGTTCAAATAAATTGACTTTGTTACTCTAAAAAAGGAAAACTGATTGATAACTGATTTTAACTATTTATAACCAATCAATAACAGTTGTTATGCCTTTGATGTTGTGCCTTTTCAAATACTGTCTATTGACCGGGAAATCATAACAATGAATAATGAAAAACTATTTTATGTTTGTATGTTTTTAATGCATCTTTAAATACTCAATATATACCGATTATGAGATTATAAAAAAAATATCTATGTATTTGACTTTAATGGAATAAAAGTTATTTGTATTTGACTCATTCCTTGTGTTTATATTTATATACAATGGTTAAGTGCTCCCTCTAAACCAGTGAACGTATAATTACACAGCAAATAGCACTAAATTATGCTAGAGTAGAAGCACTAAATCTGTGAAACAAATATTACTAGTTATAATAAATAGTGTTGATGAGACAATAGAAAACAAACAAATTAGCATTATTTATCGCCTACTTTGTACTATGTTTGTTTCAAGAATTAAGTGTATTTACTCTACACTGTTTAGCAAGCTGTATCTTTAGTAATATTTATTTCATGAATTTAGCATGAGCACCTTATAACAAAACAAATAAATGTATTAGAGCGCACACACTTAATCCGTGAAATATAAACAGTACAAAATAGGTGTTAAATTATGCTAATTTCTTTGTTTCCTGTTGCCTAATCAACACTATTTAGTAGTAGCTAGTATTATTTGTTTCACAGATAAAGTGAGTGCACTCTACTATAAGTTACCTACAACATCGTAGACAATAGGAACCAAAATGTTTTCTTTGTCTCAACAAGTACAAGTTATTGTTCATGGTTTAAATGTGTACTCTTTAACTCATGGAAATGAGTACAACTTACAGAAGTACCGATGTGTGTATTGGGAAGTTGTGCATATTGCAAACACTATAACAAAAATCAAATTGTAAAATTTCCTAATCAAAATCGTATGTCATTCCAAACTGCTTCTCCTCATTTACAATAGCCTCAATTCTCTTCTTATTCTTGAACTTCTTCTTGAGAAACTCATCATCTGAGTAAGAGGTGCCCATAATCTTATTAAAAAGACTTTTTACCGGCCCTGGCAAAAGACGTAAACGCCAAGACAGCCTTCTTGTGTTTCTTTTGGTCTCGCCGGTGAATAAGCCGTAGTTTGTGGTTGACGCAAGTGTCCGTATAATTTGGAATAATTCTGTAGGCAATTCTACCTTTATAAAAACTTTCCAAGGACTTCTCGGAGCACACCTAAACGATAATCTTCTCATAAACTGCTTGTACCATCTCTCTGCTTTGCGTTAAATCATGGGGTAGTACTGGCCAACGCGATGCCTATGTTTTGACCTCGATGGTCCGAAATGGCTCTGTAATTGGCTCCACAAGATTTTTAAGGTCTTCGTAAGCCTTCTCCACTTTTCCTTTATCTAAATTGTCCATAGAGACAATAGTTCAGACCGGCCTACAGTAAGTGCACCGAGGATAATATTCGAAATGATTTCCGCTCAGGTCCCTACTTCATTACGCATGTTGTAGCCGAGCAAGAAATGTTTGCACGCGAACTTCCCAAGACAATTCAAGTACAGCATGCATAATGAAGTAGCCTCACAACAGCAGCCATTTTTAATTTGTTCGAATCAGGAAGGTTAATACTTCATTCGTACACATATTCAGTGCCCAAACACACATGGCCTTTCAAGTGTCACACTCATGAAGTATTGTGTCGGGTGTTACGGCTGACCAACATATTGTGCACTCAACTTGGCCACATTTGGCAGTAAAATTTCCCAGCGTGCTTTACTTTAAACACCGAAATTTTTTTTTCCTGTTAAACCGGAATGACACAAACCAGTCACTGAACGTTTCTACTGTCTGACGATTTATGAAAATACAAGTAATGCATGGATGGAACAAATGATCAACCAATAACTCTTAGCGTTGGACATGGACGCATTATACTATCGTTTTTAACCGACAGTGTTTGGGTCAGAAAGTGATACCATGTCTGAATGAGCTTTGAAGTCGATATTGTAGTGAATTAGAACGTGGCATGAACAAAGAAGTGCAGTTTAAGACGCGTATTCATTGCATGGATGTATCCGTTGTATGAAATTGCCAGAAAAAGAAGACCTTTTGTCAACGACATCCAACTCGTTGGAAAGTATACCTCAAAGGATTGTTGGACACTTGTTACGACAAATACTGGAATGATTTCCGTACAGATCCCTACTTCATTATGCATGCTGTAGCCGTACGGTTTCGTTCTCAGAAAACAAGAAATGTTTGCACGCGCACTTCCCGAGACAATGCAACTACAGCATGCATAATGAAGAAGGGACCTGTGCGGAAGGTCCCGCATATACTGCCACATAATATATGTGGCAGTATAATCAAGAGTACGTTATTGAGTATTGTTTTCTAAAACACGCTGAGGATAACAAGCCAAATGGACAACCATTTTTGGACACAGAGCGTTCAGCTTACAAACTCAAAGACCAAAGAAGTATCAAGCCAAGTTAAACGGGAACCCTTCCAAAAGTGAATTCGGAAAAGTTTTGTTTTTCTTGACAAAGAGAAGTTCTGAATTCGCATACATTAACATCTGCGAATAAAAAGGGAAAACAATGAGATGTAATTAGTTTTAAAAATCGCTCATTGAAAGCGGACAAGTACTTAAAACATGTTCCATTGAGAGATGTTTGAGAAATTTACAAAACATGAATTAGGATTAGATCTTCGATTCAAACACAAAGTTCTCTTGGTCGTAAAAACAGACAACATTACAAACAGTGTGCAAATTTCAGCTGATAAATTGAAAATAGCCGCTTTGCTTGGAGGCAGTTTTTAATTTTGCCAATTGGTTAAGAAAGAACCGGTTGCAATAGCGGCAATGACCTCTTTTAGGAAGAGGCGTTCTGCCACTTGGAACGTGACTCACACCGTGGTAGTGAAAGCACTTTAAGCGTGCAAAAACTTCACTTGTTTTACTCAAGAAGCGATAGCTTACCCTTACTATTGGTTTAACTGGATTCTACGACAAACAAACGCAAAAGCACAACAATTACGCAAATCATAGCATCCACAAACCTAACCAGCGGTGACAATGACCTCTTTTGAGGAAGATGAGGCGTTCTGTTACTTGGAACGTGACTTACACCGTGATAGTGAAAGCACCTTAAGCGTACAAAAGATGCGCTTGTTTTACTCACGAAGCGCTAGCTTACCCTCACTATTGGTTTCACTGGACTTTACAACAAACAAACGCAAAAGCACAACAAGTACACAAATCATAGCATCCGCAAACTTAACCAGCGGTGTATGCTTTAGTTACAGTTAGAGCAAACCAACTGTTCGCCCTGTTGGCACTGAACGCTCAGTTCGTAGAGTCAAAGAAACAGGAAGAAAACGAATTCGGATGAGAAGTAGTCGAGAAGATGAAGTTCTGATTTCGCATGTGACCATGAAAGTGAAGACAACCAAGTGTAATGAGTATACTGAAATGCGCTCATTCACGATATCGAGCCGTTTTTATTCAAAAGCAGACAAACATGCTGGAAAAAAACAGTTAAAAACTTTACTTAACGTGTCCGACGCAACTAAATCAAACACACTGTGCAACTTAAGAGATTTGAAAAAACCCTGTAAACTTTTGTCTGCAATTGCAATAGAAAAGGGTAGTTTCAAGCCAAAACAAACGAATCTTGTTTCATCTAGTTTTAATTTCTGTTATCAGTGCTGCGTATACGTTTGGAGCAATTTAAACTTGCTCTTTGAAAGCAGTTTCACCTTACGGCAGAACTCGGAGGTACTTTTCTAAATTGTTTACAATAGTGACAATTTTTTCTTTTTTTTTAGTACAAACCATCCTGCTCGCTCAGGATGGAGCATTGCTCCTCAAATTCACCATTATGAGACGGCTTCTCGGACGAAAAGAAAAAGGCTTGTTTTACTACGAAATGGTAAGAATGAACTTTGTATAGGAACGTGCTCTGGAATAAGAGAGCAATCTATTCCTACTCGCAAAAGATGGAGCATTGCTCTCAAACTGCAGAGTATCGGCATGGATGCTCGCATTAAAACCAAAACGTGTGTTTGAGTAAGGTTTCACAATAAACACCGACCAGAAGATCTTTTTTTTTGTTTTGTGTGTGTGTGTGAGTGTGTGTGTGTGTGTGTTTGTGGCAACAAAATACACAGAGGGAATTTGGCGATCGGGGAGAAATTTCATAGTTCCAAGTTGACAATAATAATTTTATTTACCATCTGATCGTGACAGATGAAAATGTACAAATGCTCAATGAATAAATAGGAAGAAAATAAACGAACAGAGACTTAACAGTTCAATAGGGCTCCCATTGTGTATTAGTACGTAATCTTTCTACCATGGGTGTTCGTCTTTTTGTGTTTGGGAGTGGCCAAAGGTGTTTCCAAAACAAGAAGTTTCTTAGACGCGAAGTGGGTGTCGAGATCATCTGGCGTTCTAACTGGCCTTTTGCGGGGGACAGGACGAGGAACTTTAGACTCTTTAGTTCTCGTACGTGTTCCAAGCTTCACGCTCATAGGGACTGTCGGTTTCCTTTGAGATGTTGTTGGAATAACCGACGGAGCAAACACTGTTTCTGTGGATGGTGGTATAATCACGGGTAGGGCAGCCTTACTCTCACCCTTTATGTTTGGCCAGCATTTGATATCGTTGTGTAAGGTGTTCCAATAGAACAATTTTTTGATCATCATGCAACTTGAACTCAATTATGTGTTTCATGTCTTGATCCAATCGCGTTGCTATTGTCATCTGTTTAGGACTTGTCAATCAATGTTCCGTTTCCATACTTTGCATTACAATTGTTCCGGAATCAATACCATCTTTTGTGCCTGTTTCGTGTTCAAACTTTGCGCCAGCAGTGTAACGAAAGTGGTGATCGTTGTGTGTCAAGTCAACAGAGCATTACCTTGTACGATGTTAACCGTTTAAATGGACTGTTTGCTTCAAGGATGGCCCCTTAGAATTACTTAGTTTCTGTACTGAAACAAGCCGTTCTGCATGTGTTCAGGGGGTGATCTCCCTTAGGTAATTTTGCTTCCTTGAAGAGCCTATTCAATAAATTTTTCCGTTTGTTCACTGATGCTTCCGTGGCCTCCTGGAAGTCCATGTCATCTTTGTTCATGTAGCGTGTTTGCGTTTTCATGATTTCTTTGTGCACGGGATCCGCTTCCATCTCGTTAAACCATGTGACATAGGAAATATACAGCTTTCGCATTCTCTTCCTGTAGGCAGGAAGTAATTCATTGAAGGCCTCTACCTCTGCAACATCTTCGGACACCACTTGTAGCGTGCGGATGTTCACTTGCTCTTGAAATTGTGATTCAAGATCATTCACAGCCTCACAGAGCAGCTTATGCCAAGGGTTCTTTTCAGGCTCCTTGTCGCTATCTAAAGTGGTATCTTCACTCTGCTCCCCTTCGCTTACACTGCGCTCATCTCCGCTACTGTCTTCATCCTCGCTTCCCATTTCCTCCATTTCGTCGAGTAGTTGCAAAAGGTCGATTCTGGGCCAAAAAGGGCGTGGTCAATTTTGTCGGGGGACTGGTTCGGCTCGGCCAGAATTTTTTGGGTGTGGTCAATTTTTTATGCATATTTAATTAGTTGGGTCTCAACTTGTTCGATTTTGTGTCGATGATTTTTTTGTCGATTTCGATTTTTTGTTTGGGAGTGTCAAGGTGACAAAATGTATCTTTGTGGGGGGTGGGGGTGTCATGGGTAAATTGAAATTTGGGTTTGGGGTTGGGATATGCTGGTATACGCTTGATAAGCAAGAATAAAAAGGATGAAATTTAATAGTGGAATGGAAAGGATGGAATTTAATAGCTATAGAATATCTATCTTTTGCGGTCATTTTATTTATTTTAAGGGTACTGCGGGTAGACCATGGTTTTTGGTTAGTAAATATTCAATTGTCTATTACTACGAATGTATGTTGGAAGACATTAAGAATAAATTACCGGTCGATGAAATTTTTGTTAGTAATTTAATGAATCTTATTAAGTGTGAGGAATTACACAAGAAAAAATTTCATGAAATGATTAAAGAAGACTTATTATATGAATCTAATAGACTAATACATAAGCGGACTTTTTATAAAGATTTGTTTGAGGAATTGATGTCTGTCATGGGCTCCTGTGTCTGTAGCATGGCATCCAAGTAGGTTTGCAGATTGGTGTCTTGATTTTGAGGAGTCAAAGGATTTGAAAGAGCGTTGGGGGATTGATTGTTAATCGTAAAGATTTTCGTTTGTGTGTGGTCAAAAATTTTCCGGTTCAATTCCGGTTCAAAATGGTTTTATGTAAATTAGGGTGTGTTAATTTACATTTACGTCATTACATTCCTGAGCGACGTTAGAAACGAGCTTTTAGAAAGTAAACATCAAACCCACTTATAGAATTGCTGGTTGCCATGTCGTAAAAGTATGAATGGAATGCATTTATACTGGGTGTGGTATTAAAAACGGAAGTTTGGTTTTAGCGTGGGAGGAAAAGAGAGAGAATGTGTGACATTTTATAAAAGACATTTGTAACGCGCATCACGTTACAAAAGTTCACTTAATCATTAGACATAGACGACTATAACCTCTCTCTTGTATTTTCTAGCCATCTTAATAGCTGATTTAGTACCTGGTGAGTAGATACGAGAAGGTAAGGCCAATACATGCGTCACACACTCCATGATAGCTCTATTGCGAATTGGCCCAGCCGCTTTGCCATAATAGTCCCATTGAGGTTCAAATACCTTGAATTCTATTTCGTTTTCAATGGCAAAATCTCTAGCCATTTCATCAACCCCATCTGCACCACCAGATACGATCAATTGAATGTCTGAGAGATCAAGCTTCCATTTCTTGAGGGCTTTGTGTATTTCTAGTTTCAAGAAGATACTATCAGTGAAGTATCTACTGCCAATGATTGCCAATGATGTCATGATTTATGAATGTATGTGATTTATGAATTGTGTACCTCAATTTTTATCTGAATAACATCCAAGCGGTAGTTCCAACTCCAATGATTAATAGTATCAGGTTGGTTTCATGATCACTAGTTGTTTCTTCTGGTGAAGATTCTTTGATTACAGGTTGAGGATCAATCTTTGGTGTTGGTTGTTTAGTCTCTGCAGCTGCATGTGGCAACTTAACTTTTGAAGATCCTAGATTATGGCTTATTCCCACAGTCTTAGTCTCTAGGTTTATATTTGTGTTAACACCAAATTTCATCTCATCAGTGGCCTTCATAAGGTTGTTATTATAACCAACCACGCTCTCTGTATTTATTATCATGTTACTCGGCATCAACCACACTCCAGGGGCAATGGCTAAATTAAGTCTTAACTTAGCTTCTTGAGTGGCCAGCTGATACCTTTGGATCGAACTTGAAATGTCATTCTCAATCACGCTACTCTCAAACAGGGCCAAGAATTCTTGTTGAGTCTCGATCGCTCCACCACCAGTACCCACAATCGAATTTCTAGTGTTGACTTGAGCCCCCAATACACAGTAAACAAAGGCTTCAGCAGATCGATTCAACCTTCCAAGTCCAGCTTTAGTGAGTCCATAGCCACTGGTTGGTATGAACCAGGCATATTTGTAATCAGCAAAGTCATCATTACGTATGAATGAGATGAGATCACCCTTTTCCTTCTTACCCCCATCATCAGCAAATTTACCACCTTCACCAGGCCACTGATTAGCCTCTTCATCATAATTCCTTACCATATGGACATTTTGGTATCCTCCACCTACTCCATGGTATCCAGCACCATAATCAAGGAATATATCACCCAAACCCCCGTTTCTCCCGCCTTTCCATCTGAAATCAGAATTAGTATCGATACCAAATTCAGCGCATAGTCTTTGATAAGCAACTTTACTGTAAGGGTTGTTGTTTATTACAAAAGGTTGCTCATCAGGCAGTGGAAGACTCAATTCATACAATATCCGTCTTATGGTGAAGTATACATGAAACTTAATGAAGCTACTCACGACTTTGGGGTAGTTGAGACTCTCGAAAGGGCTTATTCCACATCCAGAGGTCGCACACCACACTGCAAAGTTCAGCTGTTGAGGCCAGTAGTTCATGTCGGGGGCGTTCAACCACTTTCGACTTTGTTTACCAGACTTGAAAGTTACAACTTGGGAGGTAAATACGTTGCGCATCTTGGCGGTGAATTTTTTTGTATTGGACACGTATATATCCAATGAGGTTAGCATATCTGTGGTATTACTTGTGGGGTCATCAAAGTCAATGGCAGGTATTGGGTAAGAGCGATTGGTCATAGTCAAACTCTTTGGGAATGAGCTCAATTCATCATCATCCAGTCCTAAATCTACCCACAGCAGTCTTTTCAAACGGGGTGATAGGTCATCAGTCCATGTCTTGCCAGTGGGGTCATCATAAGACATGATTGTTGTTCCATTAACTTTCCACCTAATGTAACCCCCATATTGATCAGTCACAAATACGAATTGGCCACGGTCAGCCTTTGGATATCTATTTCTGAAATCGTTAAGGAAGCCCATCTTCTATCCAGAATTTGGGTAGAAGGGTTCAAACTTTTAAGTCTATTAGTTACACATCATCATCCAATCCTAAATCTATCAATAGAAGTCTTTTGAAATGGGGTGATAGATCATCAATCCATGTCTTAACAGAAGTGTCATCATCATCAAGAGGCATGATTGTCATACCATTATATTTCCATTCAATGTAACCATAAGCTATGGAACCATCAATCATGAATTTGAATTTGTCATGGTTAGCCTTTGGATACTTTTTTATGAATTCATTGTGTAACTCTCTCATTATATTGTTTATATGATGATCTATGATCAACTCTCTCCTTAGTCTGCTCATCGTATAATTTATGTATTGTAATTCAAAACTTTAATTTAGTACTTATCACTTTCATAAATTATAGTTATGGTCCTCCTTTTAGTTCTTTGAGTATTTCTTTGCGTACTCTCTGTCTCAATACCACTGGGTCCTCTCCACTCATATTTTTTTGAGCTTTAGCCCTTATTTCAGCCTTGAGCTTTTCGAAGTTCTTGAGTTCTTCTATAATCAACGAGAACTGCTCATCAGAGATCTTATTGTCACGAAGGGCTTTGGAAACCAGGTCTTCAATGGTGTTTATTTTGGATTTGGCCAGTGTGATGGTGTTTTGATGCTTCACAGCTTTCTTGGACAGGTTCTTGGATATTTGTTGACACGCTATGGATGCGCATACAAATACGCCACTTACTACACCCAATGGCACAGATGCGATGATTCCAACTCCACTAAGAGATGTGCCCAGTCCACCAGCCGCTAAAACGCAAGACAATATACCACAGGTCGAGCTTGCATTCATTAGTACACCCTTGGATCGGTTATATTTTTTGAGTACTGTTTCATAGTGGCTTAATTCAGACTTTAGCTTATTCAAAGCATCACAACATTGCTGAAGCCTGAATGATGGTCCATCAGTGGGGGTTGGAGGAGGTGCAGGAGGTGCAGTAGCTTCTAAGTTGGGATATATTGTCTTATATTCAGCCATTTTGGAATGATTATCACTTACTTTTAAGATGTTATCTAAATCTTAAACTGAAAGTGATGGGTGAACCCTTCAGATCAAGTTTCTTCCATCCAATGTCGAGGATGCTTAAATCGAAGTGGTTTATGGGGCTCTTATGTTTTTGAACTGGAATGGCTGGGTAATCCTGTGATGGTATGTTGGCAAGGAGGTGTGAGGGTGAGATTTTCACAGGTTCCCCAGATTGAGTTTTATTCATATATGACGACTTATTGTCCACTATACTACACATAAGTCTCAGTGGCTCCTTAATCTGTATATTTATGGGGTACAACTTTCCAGTGGTTATGGTTTCAGGTACCCCTAAACCAACTTGTAGCCCTCTTGTAAGTTTAATGTTGAAGCTCTTATTAGAATACAGGTAATCAACAGTGTCAGTCTCAATGATTGATAGCTTGGCATTATCCGTATCATTCAGAAATATTGCGTGTATATCACGTAGAGAGTATGTACCGGGTTGAATTATTATGATGGGCCGATTATCCTCCTTGAGAAAGCTCTGTCGATCCTTGAAGTTGACCAATCGTTTGGGTATAATACAGTCAAGGAGTTGTATCTCCCGAACCCTTTCCAGTGGGGGATCCAAATACACCCTAGTTTCAGATTCATACATAGTAATGCTCAACATTTTGTTTGATTACTCCTTCTTCATCTTTAAATTTCTATAATCAGCATCTGAGAGGAATCGAGTTTTGATGATGCCACAGCTGGAACATTTACACTTCATCATCGGCCTCCCCTTGGATGTTTTGGTAAAGGTTTCACTACCAGGCACACAATCAGTCAGCTTTTTCTCTTTGACGCAATAAGTCTTCATTTGATTCATTTACGTTTCCTTTTTAACTCTTCTATGAAGTAAAGCACAACTGCCATTATTAACAGCCAAGCATGTTTACCAAGGAATGAGATGACCTCTCCAGCAGTCTTGAATATAAAGCTTACAATAGCGCCCACCATCCCAGGCAATAATTCGCCAAGTTTCTTCCCAAGGGTTTTTAGCCAATCACCAACGCCTTTGCCCAATCTCGAGAGCCCTTTGGAGAGGTTGGAGACTATAACGCCAATGACTACTCCAACTGCACTCATGACAGCAAAGACTGTGAATCCGTATTTCTTGAAGATGGCCTTCACACGATCCCTCAATGACATTCGTTCCTGTATCTCTTCATTCTCACCCTCCAGGTTAGGTATCTCATCCTCTTGCTCACCGATTTCCCTCTCCAGAGTCTCTATTTGGCTACTTTCTTCTGGGGTCTTCAACGGCTTATCTCTATGGAATCTTAGTTTGTCTTTGAGTTTGGATATCATGGTCTTTTTCTTAGCTATTTCACCATCATTGGCTTCCACAACTTCGATTGAGGTTGGCCCTAAACTGTCTCTTATAGTCTTGGGGAGATCAGGATCATCAATAATTTCATCATCTTTAGCTAATAAAGTATAAGGCTTGGAATTTTTTCTAAACAGTTCCACAATTACATGACCCACCTCGTTAATCTTGGCTCTGAACTTGGAAGTATCAACTTTGGGGAATTTTGATTTGATTCTAGCCCAAGCTTCATCTTGTTCAATTTCCATCTCTCCCACCTTTTTCACCAACAAGGGCTGAGTTTCACCACCACCAAATGAAGTTTCTTCTTCATCAGGGTCAATCGGACGAGTGGTGGATGTATATGTAATTAATGGGGTGCCATAAGTTGTGGTATCACCATCATCATAACCTCCATCATCATCACCTGGCTCATTTAGTGTAGTCGGATCTAAATCAGGATCATAAGCAGTTGCCATATTTGAAGTTGAATGTGGGAACTTTCTAAATTGATTTCAAAAGTCTCGTATATTCATGTCGTTTGGGTTCCATATTTCATCACGGAAACCAGTCTTTGAATTACAGTCTGGGATCTTTCTAATTATAGCAATGGGTAAAACACGTTGTTTGAGTTCACTCTTGGCAATGGCTATAGGATTGAAATCAAATGGACAGTCTATAACTGGTTTATTACCCATCTTCAATTGGTCAGCTCTAAATCCCACCAAACGAATATATTCATGGGGAGTCATCGTGTCATCTGTTATTTTGTCAGTCATTATATCCACTTGCTGGCAATATATCCCAAGGCTAACCTACCACCAGAAACATAAACCATTTCTCCAGTCTTTTGATCTGAATTGGGTCGGTAATAGTCAGAGAATTTGGGGGATTACCGATTTGATTATACAATCTCAGCGCTTCATCCGTCTTTGATATGTTCTCAGAGGCTTGATTCTCATCACCCTTCCTACGATTCTCAAAGTCAATAAGAGACATTCGTTTCTCTTGGTATGCAGCATAATCTTTCTGGTATTTTTCCATGGCTTTGTCATGTCGCTCCCTTTCAAGTTGGAGATCAGCTGAAGATGAGCCACTAATGACCTTTGCTAAATAATTTCCACCAATGAAGGCTGTTGCATTGAGGACTGCCCCTCCAAGCATGATTGCTATAGTCGCCATTTATCCACTTGTTGTTTTATTCTTAAACAATTTCAGCGTATGCGTAGTGACACAAAATCGACACTTTGAATTTTTCAGGACAAATTTATTGTCATAACTACTTGTTATTCTTCTTGAAAAGTTTCAAGAATGGATACAATATTGCGATGGTTGACAGCATTCCAAGTGTAAAGGATGTTAATCGGTGTGGAGTACCTATAACCTCATCTTTGTTTTTTACATTATATTCCTTATCTTTCTTCTTCCTCTCTGCTTCAGCCTTGCGGTAATATTCACATTCAGCTTCATATCTCTTCTTGAATTCAGGACTTACATTTATCAAGGTTTGTAGGATGAAATCGTTAAGATTAGGGGTTCTATTTGAATAACCATGGTGGTTATGCTCATCACAAAAATACCACTCGAATATTTCATACAACTTCATATTCTTTCCATAGAAAGTCACGTCGGGACTACCTTCATTATAATCACGTTCAATATGAGCTAAGCAATTGTTGCTTGCGTCTCTGATGTGTCTCATTAACTGGAGGCTATAATAATGTACAGCGATTTTAATTATATCTTCAACAGTAAAGTTTTCCATATTCAAACGCTTGTGGGTAGTATCTTCTGATCCTCTAAATAGGTTTTGACATACATGCTTATACTCAGCACAAGCACCCATTTACCAAAGTTCATGATACTGGTCGATGGGTCGTCGATGAATGACTCCCGAAGAGCCTTTTTGGCCAGCCAGCCCATCACAGTCGACAATCCAACGAGCACTGCAGAGCCAGTAACTGTCTTTACGAGCTTATTCTCAGCCATTTGTGATCACAACAGATCATCTTTTAAGCCGTTTTCCTCTGTGGTGTTGACAACGGGCTGACTTTCTATGACCCTAGGCTGTGGTGAACGAGTTGGTGTTGGTATATGCAAATCAGCTATTCTATCTCTATAGTTTGTGAATAAGGCATAGGCGGCGAGGCCAATTGCGCCTATGGTCAGTATAATGGTTTGGGATGATATATATTTTGGTATCCAGTCACCCATTCCACCAACAAACACTCTTCTCCTCTTCCTTTTCACTCTCTTCCCTTTCCTTCTTTTCCCTTTCCTCCCTTTCCTCTTTACGCTTCAAAGCTTCTCTAGCCCTCTTATTCTTTTCTGATAACGTTTTACCAGCCTGAACTCTCTTGGGGTCTTTGACCTTTGTTTTGACAGAATGCTCTCTAGTGATTTGCTCAGCTTTGATTTCTTCAGACATGTTATGAGCTAATAGATCATAACCTTTAAGTCTCCTAGTAAGGGTCATACTAGGAAACTAAACATTTTCTATCTATTAAATTTGGGCAGCCGTAGCAAATAAATTCAAACAAAACATACTTATAATTAAAGTTGCAGGCGCAGGTGATAATTCTTCCATAGTTACAACCAAAGCTGCCATTATTAATACTTCTATAGTTGTAGCTCCAGCTGCAATTGCGAAATCTTTAGCGACTTGTACAGTAGTTTGGTTTCCTTTAGTCATGTTATGAGTTAACATACTATTACCTTTAAGTCTCCTAGTAAGAGGTATACTAGGAAACTAAGCATCCCACCCATTACCCCCATTTGGATATTTGTTTACTTATTTCTTCTTACCACTACCATTCTTCTTAGTTTTCGTAGCGTTCGCTTTTGCTAGCAACTCCTTATATGATACTTCTGGAGTTGGCAACTCTTCTTTGGTAGACGCAACTTCCTCTGTATTATCATCTTCTTCTTCCTCAGAGTCTTCTTCATAACTCATGTATGCAAAAACATCGTCTTCTTCAACCTTTTCTTCTTCTATGGGTTTGCTTAATTTAATTGCTTGGACTACATATTTTACCTCAGCAATGCAACCCATCCCAGTTCCACAAAGGCCAAATGATATTTCTTTTATTCTCAATGAAACTGTTGCACATGCCTTGGTACTTTCATCATCCTTAGATTTTTGAATGTATTTAGTGTAGTCTTCACCAATCTTTCGACCTCTGAATAATGTATAATTTCTCAGTCTATGGCCACTTCCACTTGTGTTAAATACAGGATATACACAAGTATTGCCATTCTCGTTTGTGACATATGATGGTTTAATCAAATCAATTGTTTTTCCATTCGCTATAGTTTCGAGTTGTAGTTTACTCAATTTAGGCATGTCCTTATTAATGGTCTCATCATTGTAGAATTCTTCAATGGAATGAGCTACTTTGTCTATTATAGTGTCAAACCTAGATTCAGTTTCCTCATCACGTAATAAATAGGTGAATTTAATACCGGAATTAGGCTTTTTGTTCTCATGGCCATTGTCGTATTTAAGACCAAATATGTTTTGATCAGCCAATTGAAAAGCTATATTCTTTGACTCACCATCGTCATCAACAAAAACTTTTGAATATGAATAGCGACCTTTCTTCTTTGGGGGTTCTATAACAATAGAATCCCAGTTGAAGTCAGTCTCGTTGATGGGTACAAAACGAGTTTTCAATGATGAAGTTGAAGAATCATTGGAAGATTGTGACATGTTTGTTCTCTTTGAGTATGAAAAAATTCTAAAACGGCCAACTCGATTTTAAATTTTTTCTTTACCGAACAGTGTCAACTCCAACTTGATCTGTATTAGTTAGATCATAAAATGTAATAGCAGTAGGAGTAGGCTCTCTTAGTTTGAAGTGCTTGAGGGTGGTAATGGCTATTATTAGTAATGTAGCAACCACACCACCCTTTACTACTATTGAACCAGAAGCTTCTGACAGCCACTGCTTGACCAATTGGTTGTTCTTTCAATCATTTACCAGAGCATCTGGCTCATCTATTCCACCATACCCACTAAGACACCAATTGACTAGTTTGGCCAATAGATGTAAAGGAGGATCAATTAGTCCATCAGCCATGTTCCTACCCGACACCATCTTATACCTCTTGTAGTACTTCTCAACATCCTTTTCCGATAATTTATGTATATCACCCAGGGTCATTTGCATACCAATATATTCCTTGGTAGAGCTAAGACAAGCTAGTATCGAGAGCTCTTCTCTTTTGGATTTCAAATCATCATCACTAGTGGTTGGTGTTGATTGATGATCATTTACAACAGTTTCACCATTCATGATATCTTCGGGAGTTGTCATGGTTTATGCCGTAATAGCCGGTATCTCTAAATAATTTTGGAATGGATGTCTAAGGGAGAAGCATAGCCTGGCATACTTTTCATTCTTAAGATGCTTCTTATATTTTTTACAAGTTTCGGCATCCAGGTCTCCACCATATTCCTCAAAAAGCATCTTCATCGCCGTCTGTGATGGATTATGGAATGAGACCACACAAGCTACATTTTCACGGAATGGTTTGGCTATAGATGTGAGCTGCTGAGTGAGAACCCACACTGATATCCCTATATGCCTCCCAGAGAAGGCCAACTCGATGAATGTGTTAGATCTATTCTTCAGATCCTTGTAAACGGCACAATCGTCCAATATTATGAGTGCATTCATATCTGAGAAGAACGATGAGCAATCCATCAACAAATTGTTGATTTCGTCATGATCACTCGCATCTGGTGATAGTACAAAGAATCGTTTGTCCCCCTTTGCAAAGCCTCTATAAGTCTTGTTATGGGCATATGTTGGACAAATCAACACAATATAATCGAACACTTGTCTATAGTGACCTCGAAGCTGTTCTACTATGTATTGGGTCTTTCCACAGTTTGTGGGACCAGTGATAATACAATTGAATGGAATCATATCTTTGAGTTCATTCATCATTACTCAATACATTAAACCCTTTAGATTGATGTTTCTTCTCATGACAACGTGAGAAGAAAAACATACAGCAGCCTAATATCTAATCTCCTCTAGACCCCCATTCTTAATGTTCATGATAGCGTCAGCAATAACAAACATATAGCATGTAAGAACTCTAGTTCCAACCTTTTCTCTCTTAATTTCTAAAGCCACACCATCACGAGTAGCAACAATGGAACACCCATTTCCATAAATATCATTATCTGGATAAGTCCTCAAGTCAATCCACAAAGCGAATTTATCTGTATAAAAGTCAGCTTCCTTAATTGAATCACTAAGACCAACTCGCTTAATTATGGATTGCCACAAATCAGTCGCCATCATACCTTTCAAATAAACTTTGTTGGGCACTCCATCTATGTCAATCTTGATTGATGTGATCTTTGGGTTTGCAAAAATCTCAGAATCCCTAAGGCCTTCTACATGAGAGGCAGTGAAAAGACATAGTATACCAGTCATAGATCTCCTTGGTACGTTAATATGCTGATTTATCACAGCATCATTAGCCTCAGAGATTGTGAAAGTTTTGTGAAGAAGTGCTCTTTCATAAGTGAATCCTTTCCCAACTTTGTAGGACGATACAGCTTCTCCTGCTAAAAAAATCATTTGATATGCACTGGTATTCCATTTCCATGTTTATTAATTTATAATTAGCCGGTGTTTCACTGTTTGAATAAACTACAACATCAGAAACTTTAGCCAAAGTCAATTCAAATCTAAGTGGATGTGGTAATCCTCTTGGATAAAATATTCCATGATCTTTGAGGATTGTGTGATCTAATGGAATAGCATATCTAGTATTATGAATCGCGGCTAAAGTATTATGCCTTGCTTTTGATGTATCTTTATTGCCTGCATTGGTTCTAATCTTCCTTATGTTAACATCAGATATACCCTGTCTCAATCTATTCTCACGATCTTCACTTGTCAAAAACAAATCATGATAAGTTTTGAATAAATCAAATCTACTAAGATCCTCTATGATTTCACCACCAAATAGAACCTTATACTGTGAAATTAGATTCCTTCCCAAATTATTAACAAGAGTGTTGTCTTTATGCCCGGTTACAACCATATCAAAGGTTATGTAGACGCTACCAGGCACAATCACCATATTTTCACTCAATTTGGGTATTTCAATGTATAATGTCTCACCAGGTTCGGCTGATGATGGGTTTAACGTGATCCTATTCAACGAAGTTCCATCCTTCGCCTTCAACCCTTTACGAGTCCTTGGAACACGATTTGGATCAAGAACGCTTGATATAGAAGTCATTTTAAATGCTTATATTCTTGTTTATAAATGACTGATTATAACGTTTTAAATCGATTATATTATTCCACTGATGGATACTGGAAAGGATACTCGGCCATACCCAAATTAGCCAAAGCAGCCAAAGTTAGTGAAAAGGTCGCCAAAGAGTGGTTGGAGAAGCAAGCCTTGTGGCAAATTTATCTCCCAGCCCCCAAGTATATACCCAGACCACATTGGAGTGTGAATAAGCCTAATCAGATTCATCAAGCGGACTTGTTGTTTCTTCCTCATGATACAGTGAGAAGAAAAACATACCGCTATGCATTAGTCGTGATTGATATTGGTTCAAGATATAAGGATGCTGAGGCATGGACCTCAAAGGAGAGTGGTGAAGTTGCTAATGCCTTTCAACGGATTTATTCCCGTAAATTGAAGTGGCCACAAACATTAATGGTGGATCCAGGAACGGAATTCAAAGGTGATGTAACAACTCTTATGAATAAGCATGGGAATCATAGAGCTCAAGCTTTTGTGGAAAGAGCCAATAGGACTCTCGGTGAGAAGTTATTCAGCCATCAATATGCTCAAGAGATGGTTAGTGATAACCGATCCACAGTTTGGGTGAAAAGATTGCCTGACATCATGAAGACCCTCAATAGTGAGACCACCCGTATTACTGGTAAGGAGCCTGAGGAAGCTTTGAAAATGTGGTCAATTGATACTAAAACTCCAGACTATAAGCGACCTGTAGGATTGGATGAGAAGAGATTACCTCCAGATGTTCAAGTCAGATATCTATATGCCCCCGGTGAAGATGAAGGTGGGGACAAACGACGGGCTACTGATCCCATATGGAGCCTTGAAGTCTATGATTTGGCCCGAACCATAATCGAGCCGGGTCAACCAGTCTTGTATTATTTGAGTGGAGGTCCAAAACGAGGATTCGTTCGTGAAGAACTTCAATTTGTACCCCAAGACACTGAATCACCACCTTTTAACGTTCTGAAGTGACCATGTGCATAAGTATTTATCCCATCTTCCATTATCACACGTTTATCGTCCTCGCGTGATAATGCAATCTTATTGATAGTTTCAGTATAGATGTCATGCTTATGACTTCTTATGGTATTCATCTTCCTTCTCTGAGATTGGCCACTAAAAAGACAAGTCTTGTAGTCCTGGAAACTTATACTCTTACTGACCACTGCTTTGTTTACACCCTTACACTTCTTGACTTCTTTCTGTTTATCAGTCTTGAAGGCATACAGTTTGGCCCTCAGACCCACAAATTCCGTGATTTGTTCACCACCAGCCTCATCTTTGAACATCCCTCCAACCTTCTTGTTCACTCCGGTTTCTATTCCAGATGGATGGACCTTTGGGTAGTTGCTGGTATCAAACTTGTCTCTCACATCTCGACTGATGTCCTTGTAAAAGTCCTCAGTCTGGATCACATAGGCTAGAGAATCCGTGTCTGTGAACAGCAACTTGGCATCATCTCCATACTTGGGCTTCATGTACTTGTAATGAAAATCGTACATGGTCATCTTGCTCAGATCCAGAATGGATAAGCCTAAATAAATGGGCTTATCAAAGATCAGTTTCGTTTTCTTCATGTGGAAGGCGGCCAGATCCTCACAAAAGATATTCCTGTGATGGAAGTTTGGCTTCACAATCAACTTACGTGCTTTCTTCTCATTGGTGACCAACTGGATATCCACCCTCTTCCTAATATTCTCCATAGTCTTACCAAACACCGAGTTGTTCATCAATTTGAAGAAATCTTTTTCAAAGTCATTCTCAGCCTTAGCTCGAAGACTATTATTCAAGTCAATGTAGGACCTTAACCACTCCGATTCTTCGAATTTGATCCCTCTGTGTACCTTGATTAACTTCAATCCCAAATACAAATACTGTTTCAGTGCTTCATGATGTAGTATATACTTCTTCTTATCCCTCAAATTGGGAACTAACTTAACGACACCTTCCACATCCAATCTCTCTGGAGCCAATGGATAGTCATTGTGTAGATCATGTAGCTCCAGTGGGTATTCCAAATCCACCTCCAAAATGCATGGATGGTCTCTCCAATCTGTCAATTCCTGATCATCCATCCACTCAAAACCATGAGTTGGTAAAGCCTTGGTCATTGCATAGCCATAAAGCCCATTAGCGTCTAAATATGTGATGTACTTTGTAGGCAATTCTGGATTGTACTCCTTCATATATGGATTGTTGGCTTTCCCATGTCTAGTGGAGATCATCGAGATACCACCTCTGATACCATTCTCGATCATAATCAGCATATCTGGATCTCTCAACAGCTCTAATTCCACCTTAGTTATCTTCAATGTAGCATCCCAAGCCAGTCCAGGTGCAGTAAAATGCCATGCAGGATCCAACCCATAATTTTTCATACAGACCCCTCTGAAGTTCTCAAAGACATCAGCCAATAGGATTACATCTGTTTTGAGATATAAGTCATGATAATCCCTAAAGTTTCTCATACCAAAGGTCTCCCACACGTTTCCGGCATGTTGATAATCCTCATCTGATATATCAACATCATAGAGTTTCGAATAGAATTCCTCCTTGGGTGGTAGACTAGGCACTTGTAACTTATCAAACCCATCAAACCAATCATATGGAAACACTCCCTTCCTAGCCAATAAGTCAAAGTTTACCCCTTCATAGTACCTCGAGAGATTTTCCAGAGACTCTCTTGGCAAGTTGTCAGCCAATCTAGCCAAACCACTTGCCATGAACCTAAAACTGTCTATAAATCTAATGGAGCGTTTAATCTGAACCTCCTTCCCCTCCTCCTCATCCCCTTCTGCCTCCTTCTTAAACTTTTCAACCACAATCTCCTTTGTGAATGAGATGTACTTTTCATCGTTGAGTGGGATACAATCTATCTTACCCTCTGATACCCCCATCTTCTTGATAAACAAGTGACTGTCATATCCAGACAAATTGTGAAATATGACTGGGAAGAACTTGGGGGTGCTGAATTCCAGATTGCATTTCCTGTGGGCTGCTCCTCTGTACCTACCTGTAAGATGACAGTGATCAACCACCTTATCGTTCCCCAGTTCAGCCTCACAAATATGGCAATGAGTAGCCTTTCTATGCTGCCTATGATCACTATTCTTCATTACAAGCTTCTTTTCAGACTTGAATTGACTATAGATCTTCTTGATATCCTCCTCCAAGCTTTCCTGGAACATTTGTGGTATGTCATCCTCAGATGAGTTGGCTGTACGCATCACTAACTTGGGCTCAAAAACCTCATCATCGAAACACTTAATAAGGTAACAAAATCCTGATGGCTTGTGTTTCTGATATTGATTCGTGAAACTATCCCTGTCATCCGGGGAACAAGTGTCCATCTTCTCTGTGAAACACTCGAAATCCGCATATATCACAAATGGCACTTGCATCTTTCTTCTGTGGTTCTTGAAAGTAATGTACTTTGGGCTGCCATCCTCTTCCATCGGCATATGGACTTTGACTGCTTCGTTGTTTAGGCAATACTCCATATGTGTTTCCAACGACTTTTCAGAATTGAATGAGTTTAGGCAGTTATCACAATAGAAACGTGCATGCTCGTTCTTATTATACTCGACAAGTCTTGACATGTTTTTGATCCAGCAGTAATGATTTGTCTCATCGTTTGATATTAAGAGTAGATTTATCTTTGACATCCCTGACTTATTACTACGCCTGATTAGGGTTGGCCCACCGTTCTCATAACCAATAACATTAATCCCATATGGATTTTGCCTTTCGAATTTGTCTATCTGATTTGTACCAAGTGCTGCCACTGGAAACTCTATTCCTGACCAGTCTAGCTTCTCTGAGTTCTCCCTCATCTCCTTATTAAGTCTCTCAGGATGATTCTCCCTTGTGAACACAGCAGATGTCACTGCCCATTTGAAGCACTCCTGGTCTTCTTCATTCTTAACATTTATGATTGCCTTCTTAGCGGCCAATTTAGAGGGTAATTTAATATATGAACTTCCAGAAAACGGTTGAAATGGGTTTATGTGGATACGAAAATCTACAACATGGTCAAACACCCATCCAGAGCGCTCATTCTCATATTTCTCCACCAATTCAATCAGTCTAGCTTTGATATTATCAAACATGGTAAATGTGTTTGTTGAAGCTGTTACTGTCTCCATCAGTGAATGGAAATGACCTTGACTCCGCTCAATAACACGATTATCCTGGTTATTCCTCCTTATGAAGCCACATGAAAAAATACACTTCAACTTGAATGGCTTCCTCTGTTTACGTATCAAAACATAGAATTGTGATCTAACCTCGCTAAGGAATGAAGTTGGATCATATCCACCTCTACCCTTTACTATATAAGTCCTCAAAAAGCCTCTCAGAGCCGTTTCATGTCTTTCGGGTATAAAGTAATCAGGTGGCTCTCTGAGAATATTAGCTGCCCTTCTTAATCTCTTAGTGATAGCCCTTTTATTTCGTTCTCTAACATTAGATCCTATCCAATCTATGGTCTTATTAATTTCATTCTTGGCTAAATCAATAGCCCTTCTATATGAGGCGCGAACGGGCCTTGTTCTTATGGGTCTACTTGGACCAGAAATCGGGACATTAGCTTCAGATACTCGTGGGGATCCAACAACATTAATGAGTTCCGCTTTACGCATATTGGCATAGCCTTGTGTACCAATCTTCTTGGCTATGATTCTCAGTGCATTCACTGTCAAGTTCTCGGGTTGGACATCTGATAACGCTTCGAGCAATTCAGCCTTTCTAAATCCACCAGCATTTATTACACCAGCTTTTTTAGCTATTGACTTCAACTCTTTCACTGGTAAGTTCTCCATAGCATCATTGGATTAATAATTTATAATCCTTAAATCAATCGATATGCTATTTAACACATTATTTAATTTTTATACTTTTGTAACACGATCCATGTTACAAATGTCTATTGATAACTTATAAATTCAGTAGACCACACTCTTCACATAATTTTCTAATATGTTGATGTTCACAAACATACTCACCAAAACATATGTTACACCTTTTATTTTTAATTCTACCACGTATACAAAATAAATAAGGTTTACATTCTTTACATTTTAATTTACCATGTAAACAAAAACCTCTACCACCACACTCCTTACAATCATACTTTCGTCTACCGTGTAAACAAATACTAGAGCCACCACATTCTTTACAATCATGCTTTTGTTTACCGTGTGAACAAATACCAGCACCACCACAATCCTTACATAAATAAAATATTCTACCATGTAAACAAATACCAGCACCAACACATTCCTTACATACATACTTTCGTCTACCATGTAAACAATTACTAGAACCACCACATTCTTTACAATCATGCTTTCGTCTACCATGTGAGCAGATACCAGCACCACCACACTCTTTACAATAATATTTCCTTCGACCGTGAATACAAGGCATTTTATACCAACCCAACCCAACCCCAAACCCAAATTTCAATTTACCCATGACATCCACACCCCCCACCCCACCCCCCACAAAGAACCACCTTGTCACCTTGACACTCCCAACCAAAAAATCATCGACACAAAATCGAACAAGTTGAGACCCAACTAATTAAATATGCATAAAAAAATTGACCACACCCAAAAAATTCTGGCCGAGCCGAACCAGTCCCCCGAAAAAATTGACCACGCCCTTTTTGGCCCAGAATCGGCCTTTTGCAACTACTCGTCGTTACCGAGAAATTCTGTAGAATCCTCTTCAGTTGAAGAGAAACTCTCATATTGCTCTTCCATTGAACGAATGGGACAGTGATGCTTTTCGTGGCGGTCTCTGTTGTAGCTACGATTAAATACTTTTGGACAGAACTGACAAAAATACTCCATCATAGGACTCTGCGTGATGTGAACCGAACGCTCTTTTGCTTCAAAATGAGCTCGGTGCTCCTGGTCCTGCTCTTTCTACTACTCTTCTTTTGAGCTGAGCCGCCAACTATTGAATTAATCAGAAAAGACACGCGAGTATATTTTACCCAGGAAAGAGTTTAACTTAGGTATTTGGCATGTAACCGTATTATACCCTTGCAATTATACGTGGTCTGTACTGGTTTTTCTTTCGACAAAGTATACAAGAGTGAAGACAACCACTTGTTATTCGTTCATTCGTTTATTATACATATTATCAAATCAATGTATGTAAAGTTCGTTTACAAGCTCGTTCACCAGCAAATCGACATCAACATTTTGCTGCTTTTTCATTAGATTGTATTGAGGAGTACGAATCTCGATAAGACTGGCACAATCTATGGGCTCTGTCTCAAAAGATCCAGCACTGTCACAATGTTCTGCAGTAGAAAACGTGGTTACTTCGTTAAAAACATAATATATGGCTGTGAGGATCCGATCCCTTAAGTCACTGTTCTCTTTGTATTGTTCGAGCTCTAAGACGGAAAGATAAATCCAGGTCCTTGGAAACTGAGTGAGCTCTGTCAGGTAATCTTCCCAATCGTTGTGAAGGGTGAATCCGAGAGCGGCGCATACTTGCCTTGAAATGTTTAAAACACGCAGCAGGTCCATCTTGTCCATCGCCCGGTCGAAATAATAACTCCAAGCATCCTCTTGGTCCATCATCAAGCATGAATGATGTCTTTCGCTTGGGTGATTTGTTTCACAGCCATAACAAGAATCCATCTTTGCTTGATGAACGGCTTCATCACAAACAGCAGCATACGCAAGACGAAAAATATGACCAACCAAGACTGCTAAACGTTGCTGCGTCACTTTCTCGACCTCATCAACTGCAGGTAACAGAGATTGAGGAGGTTGGATCTCAATATGTGATGCCACGTTTGTGTTACTGCTCTCGTATCCAGTTGTATGAAGTGAAGTAGACCTGTACCAGCTTTCTTATTTATATGTTGGGGTAGCAATCCTAAAGATCACTGCCCAAACACGTTTTTGTAGTGTAACCGTTTACACAGTAGCTTTGTGTAAGCTCTATTCTTCATCATCGACCTATTATCCGTCTAATACGAGCAGCAGAGGGTAAACTGGTCTTACCGGAAAAAAAGATTTCTCAAGCACACCGTGGGTAACAACTCGGCCAGACACGCTTGTTATCGACTCTTCTTTTCATGCCAAGTTCCGTTGCAAATTGGTTGCAAACAAAAACATCCATAGTCATTCCATGACAAGCTCTGTTCGTCTTATCTCCTTCCTGTTTATTCATTGAGCATTTGTACATTTTCATTAGCTGGTTAATCAAATTATTATTGTCAACTTGGAACTATGTGGCTCCAGCTTTTCACCAACCATGCGAATAAACTTAACAAACAGTGCAGCAAAATTTCTCCACGATCGCCAAATTCACTCTGTGTATTATGTTGCCACAAAAAATTAGATCTTCTGGTCGGTGTTTATTGTGAAACCTCACTCAAACACATGTTTTGGTTTTAACGCGAGCATCCATGCCGATACTCTGCAGTTTGAGAGCAATACTCCATCTTTTGCGAGTAGGAATAGATTGCTCTCTTATTAAAGAGAACGTTCCTATACAAAGTTCATTCTTACCATTTCGTAGTAAAACAAGCCTTTTTCTTTTCGTCCGAGAAGCCGTCTCATTGCCCCCGCAGGGTTCCGGCCCAGAGGCCGGAACCCGAGGAGGCACCCTAATGTTCCCCGCGTAAATAAGAAGTATCGTATTGTCGTAGTGTTAGTATGCGAAAATTTTCTCGATTTGACGAAAATAGGCGCGCACGGTGGTCCCGGTTAATTTTCAGCATGTGCGCCTGGCTCAGCAACCGCGCAAACTGGGTTTGGCAAGTTTGGCAACGAGTCGTCACGATTTCTTTCCAAGCTTTCTTATTTCATTCCAAGCTATAATGTAAACCCATCCTAAACACGATATGTATGAGGATTTCCATTAACCCAAGAAACAAAGTGTGATAACTGACAAAACACAAACACAACAAGGAATTTGCACTCGCAAACTCTCAAACGAAAACTACATTTCAAAGGTTCATAACAAATACATGGACAGCTACAGGCAGTCTTCATTCAGTTTTTACAAAGTCGGGGGCAGATTTAGTGACAACTATGACTAGTTATTGTGAATTTGAGGAGCAATGCTCCATCCTGAGCGAGCAGGATGGTTTGTACTAAAAAAAAAAAGAAAAAATTGTCACTATTGTAAAAAATTTAGAAAAGTACCTCCGAGTTCTGCCGTAAGGTGAGACTGCTTTCAAAGAGCAAGTTTAATTTGCTCCAAACGTATACGCAGCGCTGATAACAGAAATTTTAATTTAAAAATCTTGACAAGCGGCTGGCAATGACAACACTGGTGACCACAACACTGTAAGTAACATTGAATGAAGCCTGAAAAGGAATTTTTTTGCTAACCTTTCGAGCCCTGTACGTATTTGTTAGCCTACACCGCCGATATAAGCAGTTATAAAAAAACTGTGCTGAACGCAGTGATCAAGGAATAAGGTTATTGTTTTTTTGCCTCGTCAGTGGTTTTAGATAACGCAACGCTGGCGTTCAAGGATAATTTCTGTGCTACAAGATGTGTACAGCAATCTCTGTTTCTTTGATTTCAAGACTTTCAAGGACGTCGCAATCGACGAGAAACGCAATGGTTCGAAATTGACAAGTGATTCAAGTCTATTAAGGATGTGTCAATCGACGAAAGAACACACCGGTTCAAGATTGACAAATGAACACGCTGGTTCTGAATTGGGAAGAACACGCTGGTTCAGTTCATGTAGCGAAGGACACGCTGGTTCAAACCAAAATTTGTGCGTATAGCCCTATTCCTTGATCAGTTGCTACTTACAACTCCGATAAGATAACGTGGCTAAAAGCCTTTTCAAAGAAAGAATCTGACAGTTTTCTCAAATCAACGAGCCCTGAACCACGAGGAGCAAACTCTTTCGATTTCTTGCACACAGCGGAGCACACAACGGCTCGAGGAATAAGCAAAGTGACGTTCGGACGAGGAGCAAACTCTAGCACACAACAGGGCAAATTCTACCAAGACACGGACGAAGCAACTTCACGTTCGGACGAGGAGCAAATCAGTGCAAATCCTAGCAAGACACGGACGAAGCACCAGATAACCAACGTGACGTTCGGACCAAGCACGAGGAATAAGGAAGTTAACGTCACTGCCCATAAGGGGTGTGACTTCTGTGGTGTGACTTTACTGCCCAAATATGGGGTGTTTACTTACACCCAAATATGGTAAAAAAAACGTCCCTTACGCAGAAGTTGAGATTTTTTCTGCTATACGCGCGGCACTATGATTCTGCCGCCTCGGCCAGCCTCGCCTCTTGGCTCGGCTGCCTCGTTGGCAATTACAATCTTGTAAATTCTTTTTGTCGTTTACAGTAGTAGAAATAAACTGTTGTTGTTGTTGTTGCCAGTCGGGCCAGTTACCTTGAATTCTTAGTGGCCCATCCCAAAATGAAGTAGCCCTCGATTATTATTATTTTTTTTTCAGAGTCACATGGCAATCACAAAATCAAAATGGCGTCTTTATGTTGTGAACGTGGATCGCTCGTGAAATCACTGTTAAAACGGTTCGGAATTTCCACTTCAGAACTAAAAATTCAGTAGTAAACTACATGTTGAGTTTTAGTTTTAACTTTGTACTTCGCATAATTTACATTGCAACTTTTCGAAATTCTGTAGCATAGTCGCACATCGGGCGTTCAAACCTTAACTTTTGGTAGCCCTGGTCAGTTTTAACTCGCCACTGGCGACCGTGCGACCGCCAATTTTTAGCCCTGTGACAGTAGTGTTACATAATGCAAATGAATATATGAAAGACCATATATTTGAACTGCGGATTAATATGTAATAACATTAAATGATCATCGCAGTTATGTACACAACTTAAGCAGCTGTGAAATTAAAGCCTGAAAAGAAAAAACTCAGGCTTGAACGGGATTCGAACCCATGACCTCTGCGACACCGGAGCAGTGCTCTACCAACTGAGCTATCAAGCCAACTGGGAGCTGGTCATATTGTCAGTTTGTTATATACCCGTAGATGAAGAAGAATGATGCAAATGAATATATGAAAGACCATATATTTGACCAGCTCCCAGTTGGCTTGATAGCTCAGTTGGTAGAGCACTGCTCCGGTATCGCAGAGAACATGGGTTCGAATCCCGTTCAGGCCTGAGTTTTTTTTCCAGGCTTTAATTTCACAGCTGCTTAAGTTGTGTACATAACTGCGATGATCATTTAATGTTATCACAAGTAGTGTTACATTATAGGGTATGCGGCAGGGAGGACTTGGAGATAGGCTTCGACTTGCGCAAGTGTGTTTGAGCGGAGTTAGTGTTGTGATGAGGAGTTAGTGTTTCTGTTAGTGAAAGGAAATAGGTTGTCGCTAAAGGAGAACGAAATCTAAGTTTATTAAGTTTCCTTCAATGCGAAAGTTGCTAACACGAAGATTGTGACTGTATGTTCACAAATGATTGCTTTCTCTTCCTACTCACTCACTCACCTTTTGTTTTTACACATTTCCTTTCGAATATACCGAATTTTCGTGGTTTGTTCACATCACGTTACACCACATAAAATCTAGCGCCGAAAAGGTGAATTCCAAATGCCCTAATTGCAATGAATTTTTATTTTTCAAAACTTGTGGTTACTGGGGTATGATTGATTTTGCAAATAGTTGCTTTTGCGTGACACAATATTGAATGACGACCAACTATCTTCTGCACCACTGAGATTTGTTTTCTTAACATCTTTCACATGTAAGTTTTGTGGTTCGTTTTACATATTCTTGAACTAAGAAAGAAAAAGGACTTTTTGTTCCCATGCCTACAAATCCTATTAAAGGTAAATCTACCCATAACTTGCGTGAAGACGCGATAGTGTAGTGAGGAGCGTGTTAGACGTCCGAATAGGAGGTCCGGAGTTCGAGCTCTGGTTATGGCACTGTGTTGTATCCTTAAACAAGAAACTTAACTTGTCTCTCTGTCAGATATATAAATGGATACCTGCGATATAATGTTGGGGGTGAGCCTGCGTTGGACCGGCATCCTATCGTGGAGGAAGTAGCAATACTCCCAGGTGCTTCATGCTATTGAAGCCGGGATAAACTCTGGCCGTGTGGCTTTAAAGGCTTTTGTGGGCATTTTTTCCAATAACGCGATTATTTTTGAGCCGTAGCTGCCTTTTCTACTACACTAAACGTAGAACGTGGAAAACCTGTTATTCAGGTTAAGCATATGATCTTGCAATATTTTTCACCCTCAGTGACTCAACAGTTTTCGTCCTTTTCTTTTCTTAGATTTCTTCCTTATTGTCCTTTTTATCCCTGTTTCGTTCAGGTTTTTAATAACTCTTGATAGGCTTGTTCAATTTCATTTTTTCCCTTTTCACGTTTTCTCTGTTTGACCTTTTGCAGCAGAGCCCCTAAACTCATAATGTCACATGGTGTATTATTTTGTAAACGTTTTGCAGCCAAGTGTCAGGTAAAGTATCAACTCGTGATAGTGGCTTGATCCTTGCTCATGGGACTGCCCATCTCATACTTTGCTCCGTTCCAGTCAGTCTGCCTCTCCCCTCCACTCTCTCTGTGCTCTTCAACCTGGCTGTCGTCATTATCTTGCTCAAAGGTGACGACGCTGTCTGCTGCATCATTCATCACCATCATCACAGACAAGCAGCATTCCATGCTGCATCGAGGACGCTTCCGTAGGGCCTGTATTACACTGAACGTTGCCGCACAGTAACGAACTGAAACAAACATTTCATCTAAACTTAGTTTGCTTCGCGCTGTCTCAGCTATGCACAGAAACGGTGTGGTCCGTAATAATGACAGCAATTCGGCACAGGTCGAAGATATTTTTTTTAAAATGCTTTGGATACACCTGTCGCGAATTGCTCATGCACTTCCGAGAAAGCCACAACAATTCACTCAGATGGAGATGTATTTTATTAATCACAATGTCTGCAGCAAGATGGCTGAGACCTCCGTGATTACTGTGACCCTGACACGTCATAGAACGATATAGCCAATAGCAAGAGAGGTTCTATTTCAGCGCATAGGCTCTAATGAAATACCATGAAATATAACAGCACCTACCGTTGGCCAATGACATTCATGACGTAATAGGTCTTTCATCTCAGAGAGGTCACATGCTACAAACGTCCCAATTGTACAGCCCTTTCGTGAATCCTCGCTCTCAAGCTACTCACGCGAAGTTATATCACGTGCCATAAATAATGAAAGCTAATTTGTTTGTTTGAGTGAATTACAATAGCTCTTTCAAAACCAATCGTGCTCATTGATATTTTATTAACTCGTTACCGATCTGTAAATTAAAACTATTGAAATATACTGAAATTCTAAGAACTCCGATTTCTGACAAACCATTAGGCAGGTCTAGCACTTAAGTTGTCCGTGATTTTTAATGAGTTTATTTTACTTATTACACAGTTCAGGATAAATTTAGGTCTCTAAATATCTGTATTTACTCTCGCTGTAAAGCATTTTAACACCGATAAAATATGGCTCTGAATAGTAATATGTTTGCTTTTGAAACAGAATTTACACAGCTTTCCTTACCTGATTAGCCTGTGAACGCAGACACTTTTCCGTTGCTCGATTCTCTGCGCCGGAAAGAAACGTCTGCGAACCCGAGCTGCCGAACGATTTCTCTAACGTAATAACTACTAACCAATCACTGCTGAGCTCTCAAAAAGCCAGAACTAGCTCGCGAGGGGTTCACGAGGTTCACGTGCCGATTGCGTGAAAATCAAAAATGAAAGATTCTTGATGATTCGCTTTTTCGATAGTTTGCGAGATTTTCGCAATCGATGGACTAAACAAGCACCAGTAAGACTGTTTAAAGTACCTTGTCCGTGCGAAGAAGGATATTTTCGTGAATTTGCCCACGTGGTCGGCAAGTCGATGATTTATCAGGCTTGCCGGTGGCATGCTCATGCTTGCTATCCACTGAGGACAAAAATATTGTCGTGGTGATTTTTCCCCTGACAAGCCTTATGAAAGATCAAGTAGTGCGTCTCACTTCCCTGGGAAACAGCGCCATATCCTTACCGAAATAACGACCGACACAAAGAGAAAATGAGGTAAGAGAACGCTTCTTCCATACTTGGTTCTCTTACTATGATGAGGGGACAGAATCTATTTTCAGATCCGGAAACTATTTTAACTGACCAATGGCTGATGTCCTTGTCATCACGTGGTTGTAATTTCAATGCGCCATGGGGATCTTGTTTCGTTTGACCTCGACTTTCCACTTGCGGTTTTGGGAAACCGCGAAGCCATGGAACGAGATAAATAGATTCCGCGTTAAAATAGATTCTGTCCCGTTATCACATCAGACGGGGTTATGTTTTCTTTCCTCATTTTCTCTTATCATATCAGACGGGGTTATGTTCTCTTTCCTTTTCTGACACACAATTAAAAGAGGTACTGAGTGGAGAATCTTGTCTTACAAAGAACACAACATTCACTGTCAGTGAAAATTTTCTTAGGCGTTTCATTCATGGAGATTTTCAGGAAACCGCAACTGGGAATCTTGCCTATATCACGCGAGCGCGCGGAACTCGAGCTAACAATCAAGGTGCTGTTTTATCGCAAAATCTGATGGGTCGATGATCAAACAAAAGTTATTACGTCAAAGAAATCGTTTGGAAGCTCGGTTTCGCAGACGTTTCTTTCCGGCGCAGAGAATCGAGTACCCGAAAAACGTCTGCATTCGCAGGTTATGGCCCTACAAGCACGTCAAATTGATAGATGGCAACCCTCTAAGGCGCTGTTACACAGTGCAGTGTTTTGTGCAACTTGTCTCGCAATGGTGTTACAAAAGTAGAACTCAATTTTACTTTCTGCAGCGGTTTGTGCAACTTGTCTCGCAACGATTTTGGCAGTTGCACGGTATGTTATACTGTACAATGTTTCGTGCAGCTCTGTTAATGTCCGCTTGCGCGCGCAAGAGGTCATTTGAGGTCACGTTGACTGAACCGAAACACATCTTACCGTGCGATCGAAACAAGAAGAGACAGAATAAACATTTTTTTTGAAAATGAGACACGTTCTGTCTTTATTTAAGGAAAAAAAAATATTTTGAAAAATTTTCATAATGCCCAGTCATTTCAAGAAAATCTTTCCCGCTCAGAGCGCACGTACTATTGTGGCCATGTTATAATAGCCGATAATCAGCTCGACGAACAAAATGGCTGCCAGTCGTACAATGCGTGTGTGTTTTCGTGCTGTACAATGCTTTTTGTTTTCTTGAAATAATCACCTGTGTATTTATACTAAAATAATTATTCGCCTCAGGCGAAGTGATTATCGGTGAATATTCACCTCGACTTCGACTCGGTGAATAGGGAGCTTACGCACGCGCGTTTTTGAGACGCGGACGGCTACCGGAAGTGAGCTGTTTTCTCTTTTAACTTGTCTTCACACAACCACATTTACATTGATTAGTATCTTTTCTCCATTAGAGATGATCACTTTAAAAATCTGAGAGACACCACTGTCCTGACACGCGTAGTGGTCTCTTCCGGTTGCCGTCCGCGTCTCAAAAACGCACGTGCTTAAGCTCCCTAATATTCACCAATAATCACTCCGCCTTTGTTGAGTAAAGCTGCTTGTAAATTCCTGTGTCTAATGTGTTGATTTCTTAAACATACCTGCTATCATGCCGGTCACTAACAGGTTTACTGTTAAAAGTATAATAGAAATTCCAGTAGCTTCCACCTCGTTTGTCATTCCGGAGATGTTTTCCTGTGGAATTTTGAGTAACATACCAATATTCATATTAGCAGAAGTGGCCATAAGCGAAGCAAGCTGAAGCCAGTGTTCAAAAGGATCCTTAACTGGTTTATACGAAGCAAAAAGCACCGTATACAGTCCTGATGTGATTGCCGCAACTCCTATGTTTGTGCGGCTTTCATCACCAATTACAGCTACAACTGAGGTGAGGGTGATCTTTCTAGCCAGTTCTAGCAGCTCCCAAAACCAGCAGTTCTCGTTATAGTTTTCATAGAGAAAACTCAAGCCTTTTCCAATCACATTATTACCATTATTTTGGTGTGTACTGGTTCGATGGTTCCGTAAAAGCAGCAAAATGACTAATGGATATCCTACCACAAACCATAGCAGACTGTAAGCGGCCATGGCAAACTTGTTGTGCAGGTTGGTAAAACATTCTAGAGAATAGTCAGATCGGAGGAAGGAGTGGCAAGAGCTCTCCTGGCTGTCCATGCAAATATAATGGCATGAAGTAGGTAGTAATTGAAATATCTTGGCACAGATCATTGGGTACACAATAAAGACCACCAGAAAGGCAGAGCGAATACACGTTTCTTTGCTTTCAGAAACAGCAGCTGCCAGTTCTCTTCCAAGAAGCACTTTGTTTATGTATAGCTTTCGCATGTAATAATAGGCTACCAGTGTCACTAAGATAACACAGGTAGATGCCAGAACGAAAAGGAACGATGTATAGGCTGTCACCCTTATATCTGTTGTCAAACAGTTTACAGGGGCGATCTGCATCAGGTTCAGTTGAAGGATTCTCGCATACATACCAAGCTTTAGCAGCGGCATTGGCCATTTAATATAGGAAAATGCGTCTAGTGTTCCTGATGTTACTTGATAAAAACCAATGAAGATTTTCAACCTTGCAAGTACAATATCTGTTAGAGATCGTTCCGCCTTATTCCGCATCTCCTTACCCAGCACAAGAGGAAATATTGTCAAAGCCAAAAAGAAGGCGGCCAGAAGCCCTTGTCCTATCAACCACAGTCGTGTGGGACACTTTTCACAACTTGATATCATTGAGTAGTAACCAGTGCTGCAAACGGCACAAAGTGGCCCTTTGTAACCCATTGAGCACGAGGCCTCCATGCCCCCTAAACACGATGATGCCGCTGGACAAGGATACACCTTAGGGAGTGACATGTAGAACTTCGTATATTTCCTGTTGTAGTCATTACTCTGTAACTGAAGACCTTTAGTAAAGTTTATATACAGTTCGGTAGTAGCTGAGGACTTCCATTTCCAGTAAAAACCTGGTTTGAGGTTGACAGATTCATTTTGACATGTGAGACCCTCAGAAGGACATTTCCAGCATGGACCAAAGCGATCTGTTCGATAAAATGTCTCCAGGCAGAAGCAGGCTCGGAACTGTGCAGCCCTGTAATATTGCGTTCCTATAACAAGGATGAGAAAAACCCAAAATGTGTTTCGGTTTGCATGTACTTATGAAGCTGAACACCAGTAAATGCAAGTAAGTAACACATTTCTCCGGAGCTCACATAAAGGACAGGCCTGAAAGCTCTCTTGTTATTTAACAATTATTCGCCGAAGGAGAAGTGATTATCGGTGAATATTCACCGAGACGAAGTCGAAGTGAATATTTACCGATAATCACTTCTCCTTCGGCGAATAATTGTTTTAGTATAAATACACAGGTGATTATTTCAAAAAAAGAAAAGAAAAAGCATTGTACAACACGGAGAAAATTACTTCATCAAAAGCGCGCGAACGACTGGCAGCCATTTTGTTCGTCGAGGTGATTATCGGCTGGTAATTTGAGATAGCGAACCAATCAGAGCGCGCAATTTTGTATAATCACCTGAGTATTTATACTAAAAAGTTGTTAATCATTGAATCTCAGGTATAGTTGTTATGGCAGTTTGCAGGTTGCTATCGGCATGCTTTATCAATACGTTAGAGGCATTTTAATATTTTTTCAACCATTTCATATTTTTGCAGTAGCAAAGTGGACTACTGGCCAAATGGAACACCTTCCATTTAGCTTAATAACAAAGCAATTATTTTGTTTTGGCAGTAACAGATAGACGTTTATAGAGTGCCTTATTCCATACTAACGTTGGATACACGTTTTCGCCCTTTCTGACGCCACTACAGGGTAGCTAGCTCGCAAGACAACGGAAAACAGAACAAAGTGTCATTATTGCGTTATTGAGAATCAAGTTTCTCATAACAAAATAAGGTAAACATTCACTTTTCTAAACTTAATATTGCTTAGCTCAACAGTGTAATAATGTTTTTGAGGCCTCTCTGTAAAGCAAAACGTCTGTGACTCGTTATCTGTAGGACACCCACGGATGTCACTAGCAACCTTATTGTTGAGTCTCGGTTCCTGTCACCTGCCTTGAGGACATGATATACATTCAGTGATGTCCTTTCCCGGAGCAAGATCAGGATGGATGTATCTGCCTGGTGGACACTCCTTACAGCCATAACCGTGGCTAATTGCTTTACCGTAGTAGCCCATTATGTCTTGATAGAATCCTCCTGAAATTTCATTGAGACCAAAAGTTTCTGTAACTTTCAAATTCTGGATTAACATCTTAAACTAGTATCACTTATTATTATTAGTATGCGCGCTGTGATTGGTCAATTTAGCGGGCCGTACTTCACTGTACAGCCCGCAAAATTCAAAAGTTTGTTTTGAGATGTAATAAATATCTTACAAACCTCGTTTTCTTGGTCCGTACTGTAAGTTACGGATCCTCGTTTTGTCCGCTTGGATTCATGGCCCGCGCGCTTCACGCTTAGGCCATAAATCCGAGTGTAAAAACTCGGTCCGTAACTTACAGTACGGACTGAGAAAACGAGGTTTGTAAGAGGTATATATGCGATATCACTTCTTACAGGCTATCGACGTCATTTCATATGAACATGAAAAATGATATTTGTATTTATAAGAAAGTGGTTCCTGATTGAAATATTTTTCACATGTATTTCCAGTCAATAAATGCCTCCTTAAACATTACCTCTATAAATTTCATAATACGCAAAACCTCATTGGTGGCACTAGAAATGAACGACTGATTCTCCTCTTGAAGTAACTACCTTCTCTCAAGTCTATTTATATCCCGACAATCATTGGTTTGTAGGTTGGGAAATAATATTTGAAGCCAGGGTTTCTTGAAGCTCTAGGAACAGAAAGCCTGCTCTGATTGGTTAGTTTGTGTACGATACTTTTCTTAGCACTGACCGTTCCCATGGAAATGATTATTTTTTATCAAGATATTGAGATTGAATTATAGAAAAAAACACTATGCAACTGAATTTTTAAGCCGGTTTTGTACGACCGCAGAGGGAAGTTAAAGACGGGGAATATTGTGCGAAATTCATTCAGAGGTAGATTGTTACTAGAAAAGACAGCCTCTGCGAAAATACCGCCATATAAGGAATTACGTAATGACTTTACTTTTCCAGGGCAGAAAATACCTCTTATTAATCGATTTCTCGGTCCGTACTGTAAAATACGGACCGAGTTTTTTCCCGTCGATTTATGGCCCAAGCGCTTCGCGCTTGGGCCATAAATCGACGGGAAAAAACGAGGATCCGTATTTTACAGTACGGACCGAGAAAACGAGGTTAATAAGATATTTATTATATCTCTGGAGTAATTTTGGCGACCAAAACAAACTTTAGCGGGCCGTACAGTGAAGTACGGCCCGCTAAATTGACCAATCACAGCGCGCGTACTAACTGAGAGATATAATAATGCTGAATACTGACCAATGGTCGCTTTTCTACCGTGTCGACTGGGCTAGTATTCTCGCGATAGAGGCTGAAGACTTGGGTATATGTAAAATGTAATCTAATTAGTTAAAAGTAGATACAGACCTGGAGGACAGGAATGGCAAATGTGGTCCCTGGAAAACGTTCCAGTAGGACACAAACTACACTCTTGTTGGCTGAAAAGTGATGGAATTCCATCCCCAGGGTACTTGCACACAAACCCTGAAGATGCTAGAATCATCTTCAGTCCTCCATGATCAAACAGATGTACAGAAAATGAGACATCCGATGGAAGGCTAGAGGTAAAATACAGTCATTGAAACTCGTCAGCTTGATTTCACTGAGAGCCGACCGCACTTTTTCGCGAGTGGATTGTAACTTTTTGAAGTAACGCCCTATCACAGCAGGTGTACTATCTTTTTTTTAACTTTATAAATAGACAAGGTCTCGGCATTTAAAGCCTGAGTGCTATGCTATCGGTTACTTCGAGCAAGAATTTACAAAAGCGAAAAAGCTACTGAGGAAATGCTACTTAAGACACCATAAAGTGGTGAGCAGTATTGCAATCTTTTAAAGCACGGTAATTTGCAACGAGCAAAGTGTAGTGATCGCGTGCAAGCGCGTACATATATTAACTTTTGCAGGCGTTTAGCCATGAGTCCAGTCGCGTAGCTACCTGTACGCCAATACGCCATGGCGTACCTGAAATTTTGTAGGAATATATTGCTTGGACAATTATACATCACCCGACGAATTGCTCGGACAATTAATATCCAACTTTATTATATGGCTGTGTCTCAGAAGGACTGGGAACTACCGAATTCATCTAGACCGGTATCTGTAGACCGGTTTTATTTTGCGTAGAAAAAGTAGCAAACTAAAATACAAAAATGTTCACCATTTTCTTTTATTTTCGTCTCAATCATTTAAAAGCCTGATGACAAAAAAAAAAGTAAAGAAGGCGAGCAAATTTCGGCAGGTCTAAGTTAAGCTCATCGCCGTTCGCAAGCAAAATTTCAGCAACCCAGTTACATTAAACGAATTAAAGTTTCCTTCTTTGCCATATAATAAACATCTTATTAACCGAGCTAAGTCGGTCTGTGTGGGAGAATCTTGACCTCGGTCGTGTGTACAGACCTCGCTGCGTTCGGTCTGTACTCACGACCTCAGTCAAGAGTCTCCCATACAGACCTCCAGCTCGGTTAATAAGAGCTAATTAGCGGACTGGAAAAAAATCCTAGCTACGCGCCTGGAGTCTGATTGAGCCGCGAAATAATGTTTAGTTATAGGAAATGATGGCAGGTATAGTGAGCTCAGTACCGATCGAACGTTGGCTTAAATACCTTTGAACATAAATGTAGTGGAATATTTCACCATCGATGTATAAACTTACAGGGTTTAACGGGATTTGCTACCGTGACTTCGTGACATTTCTAACTTTTACATCCGCAGTTCAAATATATGTTTTATTTGATATGATTATACTCAGTTTGGTGATATCAGTTCCAACAGAGGCGCTTATAAGAATACGCGATTCCGAACTTCTCCTGGCATAGACGGCTTGTTTGGCTCAGCTGATAGAGCACAGCACCTGCATTCGTGAGGTTCGAATCTCTTTTTAGACGGCTTCGTCCACACTGTGCCGAGAAATTTCAAACGCATCTTTATTTTCCGGTTAGGCCTTCTGTCCACAGTAATCCGTGGGAATCCGGACAAATTCTCCATCGAAAACGGTACTTTTCAAAAACGGTCTCTAGAGTGGAAGAATTTAAAGACGCGGGTGGCCGCTTTAGTGTGTACAGGGACGGCGGAGCGTATTTTGAAGTGGGGAGGCTGAAAACGAGTGCCGGAGGCGCGAGTTGGTAGGGGGGTCTCCCCCAGAAAATTTTGAAATCTAGAGTCTCGGAAATCGTATTTACAACATTCTCCGCGACATACTTCTTGAAATAATTAGCCTGGATAAAGCGTAAAATGAAAGGTACTTTTAATCCTTACAGCAATATTTTGGAGGTTATTTCTCAGCCTTCCCGTCTCCAACGCCAACCTGCGGTTTTTGGACACAAGCTTCCCGTCTGTGGGAAGGAAGCACACGCTGAGAAAATGTTAAAAATACGTAAACGCGAAATGTTTCCGACGAGGCTTGTATAAAGTTGTAGCTTAAACAAAATAAAATGTCATCCTCCTCAAAAGTGGGGGGGCTAAAGCCCCCCCAGCCCCCCCGGCTCCGCCGTCCCTGGTGTACGGAGAGCATTTTGAAAACGGAACTTTTTGAAAACATTGACGTTATGATTGGCATGTGATTTCTTGGTCCAATTATTCATTGGAAACCGATCATTCATGTGCAGTGACTTCAATACCCCGATATGCACATGCTAAAAGGTACCTTGAAGTATTTTTGCTGCCTCTGATCGTTGTAGTGTGGACGCGGAACATTTTATCCGTTTTCATGTGTGGACAGAAAACTTTTGTTGCGTTTCCATTGTCAGATTTCCGTTTTTAAATTTTTCCGGCATGGTGTGAACGTACCCTTAAGCTTTTGCTTTTCAATGCAAAATCACACTTGATTGAAATTGCTTAGAAGTCTTAGTTACATACATGTGAATATGCCATCCACACTATTCCACAACCTATTTACTTTGATATTAAATAGATTTAGGCAAGCCTAAAAGCGGAGCTCCTCACACAGTCCCTCCAAAAATGCTTGAAAAGTTGTAGAAAGAACTCAGCTTTATGCTTATGTCCCTCCAAAAACGCTTGAAAACTTGTAGGAAGAAAATTTTTTCTCCAAAACCGCTATGAATAATCCGTTTCTTCAGCAAAACATTGTAGACTGCTGTAGACTGCTGGCTGTAGGTTGTGTAGCCGCTGCAAGCCGCGAAAAGCGCGCGAAAAACGAAGCCTTGTTTCGGTTTAAGACCTTCTAAATATCCCGGATGACTATGGCCGCCATGTTGGGGCAACGTCGTCGTCGTCGCTAGGTGCACGCGCCCGCGAGCCATGCCGCTAGCCACGATGACCATGAAAACTCAAACGCATAGTTTTCTCAATTTCTATCCTCGCACGGTAGTTATGGGGCTCCGCTCTGCGGCTCTTCGAGCCGCTGTGGAGCTCCACTATTAAGATCCTAGCGATATGCATGATGTTTGCCCCATTAACCGGGGGGGGGGGGAAGTTAAGTGGCCTTGCTCCCACTAGCGTCCTTAACATCAGTAGTAGAGCATCCGAACTAGTAATTGGAAGGTGGTAGGCTAGACTCTTTTTGGAAGAACTCGGAATTGCTTTGTCCGAGTTTCCCTTTGGCAGTGCCAAGAAATGCATGTTTCACAAATTCTCCATGTTCAAAATATACCTTCTTCGTTACTTCACGTGTGAATCATACTTACAATTGGACGCTCATATTACTTGGTGACCATTGATGTATGGCTGGTATTATATGAAGTGCAGAACCCATAACATTTCTTGCATCAAAGAACAAAAAGAGAGTTTATTTAGAAAGTTACAAGTTTATCTCATGCAGCTTGCATTTGTTTACTAAAGTCGCTTAAGGTCTTTTTTCGATGTGGCATTTTTCATTTTCCTTTTGCTAAAGTATTTAAGTATTTTTCTCCTATAGGGTCAGCCGTGAAAACAGCATTTGCCATGAATTAAAACAGTTGAGCTCACAGCCCTTACGTTTGCCAATAGAATACATCCCAAACAGAACTAACATATGGCGATACATGAATGTCACTCACAATAGCTAATGACAACCTAATTAAGTAGAGTTTAGTCCCTAAGTTGAATCGAAAGAAGTCCGCATAGTTTTCTAAAACATTTCAACAGTTAATGTCGGCATTGGTCGTGTTATGTCCTTCCTTTTTGAAGGAATTCGTATTTATGTATATATAGGTGGCCGTGCAGTTAAAGAGGGATATTTCAGAACATGATCCACCTTTTAATGTTTATGACACTGAATATGCAACATGAACATGCAAGACCAGAAAAAACAGTATTATGTTTGAAGGGGCTAATTTCTGAAGAGACTGGGTTTAAGGCAGTGGAAAATTGCAACACACAAAACTGGTTTATCAAACGAGTTTGGTGGTAATATAAGTTGGTATATACCAATTCAGCATGCAATAATGGCATTTTGGGCAATCTGACTGGCTCACTACTGGAGATATTCAACATATTCACTTGGCTTTCAGAGAAAAATAGTTAATTGTACCACCCTAAGAGTACGGAGAAGCTGACGTTTCGAGCATCTGACAGAAGGGCTTCCTCGCCATGACGAAGGATTTGCATTAGCTCCCTTTTAATTGTTTACGTCGTATTACATTATCAACGTACTCGTTTGATTATTATCTGGTTGCTTAAGTAAAATATACAACTAGCAAATTAAAGACATTTGCGACGTAACTGTTAGGCCCGGTTCAAACGTCGAACTTTTACATGCGCCGAATCTAATGCAGATGAGGGAAAACAATAGATTTATTTCATTTACATTAGATTCGGCACATGTGAAGTTCGACATTTAAACCGGGCTTTAGTGACATTATATGTATCGAATAAGGGTTTCCATTCATATAAAGACAGAAACTCACAATACTTGAGACGTGTAACTGCCTTTGAATGTCTGCAACCACAGCTTGTCCACATTCAATCTACCAAGCACCATATTTGGAAAGCAAGAGAAATCCAATTAACCAATCAGTGCCAATAAACTCAAAGACTGGGGCAAGCAGTTTCTAAATATGGTACTTGGGAAATAATGAATCTGGACAAGCTATAAAAGTAAAATAGTACTGTTGGTGTGGTTACAATCCTAATCGCGTCTAAGAACTACAGAAGGTATTAATAATAATAATAATAATAATAATAATAATAATAATGTTTTATTTAGCTCATATAAATGTACTGACACTGGATTTTTTTACACTCTTGTTAAGGCAGTCAAAGATATTACATATGCGGTTTAGAATGAATGCGAGCTGGGGAGCTAAATGAACCGTTAGGTTTTCTAGTTAGCTCCCAATTAAATTGCTAGTTATAACCTTGATGTTTCTTGTAGTAAATATGATATTACATGGCTGTTTGGAGATGCGCGAGGTCATATAGAATTCTCTAGAACTTACATGGTTGATAGGGACTGAGAATCTTGAAATGCTTGTTGGTTTATCTTGCTTATTGGGTTAAATCCCAGGTGTCTGCAATTCATCGTAAACATCAACTGTAAGTTTTTATCTCCGATCTTTCTCCTTGTTTAACCAGTTAACAATAAAGAGAGTTTATCATTATCTGATATTTCGCATCTTAAAGAAAGATCTGTGTTACAGTTTCACTCAGCTTAGTTTCCTTTGTCTGAGACAGATGTGAGGAACAATCTCAAAGAGTCGGTTTTGGTATACTACCCATTTTCTCGAAAGCTGAGATCTTGGGACTGGTGTCCGCCTTGTGGTCACAAATATAATGAGAACGTGCAACTGTCTTTGGTGAACGTTAGTGAACTTTAATTAACAATCCTTTACAATCGGCCCGCATATGACGCCGAGGCCGGGGATCGAACCCGTGCCACTTTGGTGGAAGACGAGAGCTCTCACCACTGCGCCAACCCTGCTCCCCAACGCTGCACCAACCCTGCTCCCCAACACTGCACCAACCCTGCTCCCCAACACTGCACCAACCCTGCTCCCCAATGCTAGTTTTAGGGGTTTTGTTTGCTTTTCTTCTTCTCTAATTGATTGTTACATGTACAGTCGAACCGCGCTATCTCGAACTCACACTCATTTTCCTTGGATTGTATTCTCACTCATTTACCATCGGTTATCTCGAGCCCCTGCATCTCGAAATATCATTCGTTTCCCTTGAGATCTCGACATAGCGACCGAGGTTCGACTGTAGTTAATGATTACCCCAGATTATGTAATGGTTTGCTTCTTATTAGAATAGAACAGGTGTTTTTCTTTTAGCCATTATCGTCTGCTATCGACCGTGAGTTCTACGCATCCTAGGAGCGACATCAAAGTAAGTTTTGTTATATTTTCATTTGAGTTGGAATATTTAGCTAAGTAATTCTTCTCTATTCTTTTCGGTTTGAACCGTACGCACGCACACACAGAGGCGCGCTCGATTATTGCCAACTGATCACTTACCTATCGCCTACTCGCTCGATCAACTGAAGTTGCTTTGCTTGCTCTACTAGGTTGTGTGCGTTCGTTTTTTCGTTCTTACGGCTGATCTCAATGAGTGGAGGTCATAAATTTCTGTTTAAACACAATAACAAATGCTCTTGGTCGCCTTGGCAAGTTACTTACAGAAACTTAAGATTCTTCAGTCCTTCTAGTGTGAGCGCATTCAGCTGTACCATAAAATTTGCAGACAGTCCACTGTAGTTTAACGATGAAAAAAAGAGAAACGTAGGCCTGTTTCAAAGTCAATCTTTGATGAATAACTTACATAGATCTTTTGCCAACCAACATAAGAAACGTAAAGAAGTGGAACATAAGGATGGCAGTTGGATGAAACTAAACCCCTATAAAAGTAATATATATATATATATATTTCTATATATTACTATACTATACTATATATATATATGCGCTTCTCACAACGAGAAGGTGAACATAATTGTTAACTCTCGAAGTAGTAAAGCAATAATATATAGATTTAGCCAAGCCTAAAAGCGGAGCTCCTCACACATTGAAAATGCTGTCATTAAAGTTATTAAATACGCCTGGTGTACGCAACTACTTAAAGAAGATTCGATAGGTGAAAATATGAAAATAAGGTGAAGTTAAGGGTGGAGGGTGAAGATTTCCACAGTAGTAATTAATTAAAAACAAGAGCGTATTTCTTCTAGATTCGGCACATTGGTCGTTCAGTGGTTGGAACAGGCCCTTTATTGAATGGCAAGGGTGAAAAAATATTATTTAACCAACATGACATGGAAAAATTACTCAGCTGGTTCCAGCACCGTCCTACCTGTCACTTGTTAATGTGTCCATGGAGAGAGAAAAACACTGTTTTGTTAGATATCAAACACAATCAGTAAACTTTAACTCCAAGATGAAATTTCGTACATCTTTTGACAGTATGTGCAAACTAAATTTATTTCTTCTTCATACATCGGCTAGTGAGAATCAGAATCGATAAGTCATTGAACACCAACTGTTGTTTTCAAACTAAATCGTGTTCGTATAAATGCGACCTTAGTTCTTTAAAGCTAATGTGTAGGTATCAAAAATCACCCTACTTACAGATACTCAAGTTTCGTGAGGTCTTTAAAGGCTCCGTCCTCAATATACTTTATCTTATTGGCTGATAGTTCCCTGAGAGGAATAACAGAGTCCACCAAAGAGGCTGGTATCCAGATGGGTCCTGATACTTAACCTTTACAGTTTCATTATGGAAACTAATAATATATATGAACGATTTACTCGACTATGATTGGCTGACAACTCTGCTAAAAGTGTAATACCAGTGCAAAAACTGTTATGCTGATGCAAACGGTGTACCACCAGAGCAAATTGGAAATCAAAATTTTTCAATGTATATTATCAAACTGTTTTCTCGTTCGATTTGTAATTTACGGTATTTGTGCTCTTGAGTATTTCAAAGAGCTCACTTGTGCAAATAGATCATAAACTGAACTGGAAACCATATGAATACCATCAGGAGCCTGATACCATTAATCATTACATGTTTTGTACGATAAAAATAACTTCAATCTCAAAAACCTCTTATGAGTAGTACATGTAGTATTTTATTATTACAATGGATAATCAAAATTTGATACTGGAACTTATGCAGGGGCCTTGCATGCCTGATCGCCTCTGGAAAGGAACGGAATTGAATTTACCATATTGAAGTTTTTGGTGTGTGGTATCGCTGTTTATTTTTTCCCTTTTGTTTTCCCCGTGGGTGAGCTGGCGGAGTTAAACAAATCTTGCAGCGGGTGATATTATCTCATCCGGTCCGCTCACGGAGGGTGAAATCGTTGCTTGATGAGTTGATTCCATCAACTGCTACATTGCAAACTTTCATAAACTATTACGATATTTATTGTGTGAACGTTTAACTTTGAACGGCAAGTACAAATTTCGCCATGGAATCTGGCGAAAGCTGTCATAGCGAAACGAGCTTTATTACCCAGGCGAGATACAAAATCACAACGACAAAGAAAACACTTGCTCACTACATGAAGAAAACCATGAGCTTTCAATGGCGAATGTGCAAGAATATATTTTATATCAGCAAAAGGAGTAAAGAAAACGGAGTACCACTTGAGTCAAAATACAGTCAAGGAGCAAAATACTTGTGGATACTACACACTAATCTAATGAGAGACTTGCTGTCCAACTTACTTTTCAACGAGAAATAACTATTGTTTAGGCACGATGGGCTCCTGGTATTGTGTGACACTTTATTGCGTGACGCGCGAGACGTAAAATTATGATTGGCTTAAAACTAACATCCTGTCAATCAAGCTGCGTTCGTGAGCAAATCAGATTGAATTGATGAATGAGTCTGTTGTCCTAGTAAGAACTATTCTATTTCTATCGTCTTCCCAAAAATATGCCACGTTTTAGAATAATGCTGAAGTAGTAAAATGCTAATTTAAATGACGGTACCAAGTAAGAAGACCATTTTTACAAGGGGAGCTCGAAGCATCAGGAGGAGAAGATGCGAAATTTTCAGTGACACCAGAAACCCTTGAAACTTGAAACGTGTAACTGCCTCTGAAAGTCTTCAATCACAGCTTGTCCACATTCATTCTACCAAGTACCATAAAACAATAGAAAATCAAACTGACTTCAAATATGTTCTTTTATTACCGGGAAATACGCGCCTTTGCTCAAACGTGGCGGACACGTTGTTGTTGCAAATGCATGTTGTTTACGACGCGCCACAGAAGCGGGACAGTGCCAACAAGCTGAAAGACTGGGGAAAGCAGTTTCAAAATACCGTACTTGGAAATTGAATAAATCAGTACAAGCTGTGAGCGGGCCGCATTACACGTTTCAAGTCTTACAGGTTCCTGTTATTACTCGACACTCTTGCAACACAAGTTAATACTCACAGGAAGATAAGTGTTGTTAAATCGTCAAGTTGCCCTTGCTTAACAGCTGTTATATTGTTCTCTCTAAGAATCCTACAAAGAAAGTTGTACTTTTCTGTTTAATATAAGAAGACAAGTACCAAAATACTCAATGCTGAAACTTCAGTAGAATAACTTACAAATTCGTGAGCGTGGTTGCCCTCAGAAAAGTCCCTTTTTCTATAACTAAAATGTTGTTTCCATCCAGATGCCTGTCAATGGAAAAAATCAAGAATAGTAACCTTTTCAGTCTTGTAGTCCAAAAGTTTCGGAGAAAGTGTACAACGAATGGCTGAGACGTTACACAGATGATGTATTTCTGTATACAGAGCAACTGTTCGGGCTTCAGCAGCACGTGATCAAAGCATGGTGTAAGATGACGTGATAAAGTCAAACAGCAACGAGTTTTGAGCTAATTGAACTTATAAGGTCCAGAGATTACTTTTTTCAGCTACTTTTGTCAGTTACTTTCTTTTGGCGCTTTTGAGATATTGAATTTGTGCTCTTATAAGTAAGGACATTGTTTTGATTCTCTCTATGTTCTCTGCCGCTGGAATTAGCTTGCTTCCCCTTGACCCCTGTTTTGTCTCGGGAAATATCAGAACTCTTGAGAAACAAAGCTACCTGTTCCCCTCGCGACGTGATTTTAAGTTTACAATGTTGTTAATATCGTTACCCTAAGAAATGTGTAGGTAGCCTAGTTTAAAATGTTTATGTAAATCCTCCATTAAACTTGGTATACGTTGATGTCGTTATTAGGTTAAAGTGCATATGACACGAAGTTTTTGTTTCCCGTTTCTTAAAGTTTCGTATTCGTAAAAAAGAAATTGAAAGTTAAAAAGTGTTTGAAATGACTGAAACCCGGAATTTTACCTTTCGAAATACCCGCTCTTTGACTTCAAATTTGTCCCGGTATCGCGCGGTCAAAACATCGCTCGATGTAGCCTTGTGACGTCACAAAGTTATGTTAACTCCAAAGCAATATGATGGAAAAGAGAGAGAAGTCGTCGGACGGAAGTAGCCTGTTCCAGGCTCTCGGTAAGACGTTGCGTCGCTGGCGCCCTGAATAAGACAACTTGTAGGAATGGGAGTTATACAGAAGGAATATATCGGTTCATAAATTTCCTTCTGATCCGGTCGTAAGAGCTCAGTGGATTCGATTTGTTCAACGACATCGTGTCGATTTCGGCAAACCTGTAAACAAATATGCAATATTAGCCGAGGTCACACTACCGACTTTTGTCAAGGTAAAACCCATTTACGTAGGGCAAAATTGACCGAGGTAAATTTATCTCGAATTTTATTTTACCTACTGGTAGGTGAAGAAATCTTGAAAGGTCACACTGCCGTGGGTTGTCCCACCACAGTTAAATTTCATTCCCGAAATTGAATTTTTGGCGTGTACATTCAAACCATGCTCGCGAATCAAGACGATCAAGTCTATCCAAGAAAAGTTTCTGTTCTCATTTCGCTTTTGTTCCAGATGTTAATTCAACGAGCAAGCCGAACAAGGATATTTTTGCTTCGACGAATGATTTCACGACGTTGCAACGAAAGAGGAGAGCGTATATGCTTCAAATCATCTCCGTTTTGGTTTGGCAACAACACCGTCTACCAAGCCGTCTAGCATTGGGTCTTCCAAGGCCACAGTTCTAGTTTGAGAATCTACACTGCATTCATACCATTTGAACACATAGTGGAAAGAGAATTTTAGAGATTCCAGGCCAACGTTTGACTGTGTCTGCAGGGCTGTCGGTCCCATTATTCGGCGTCAAGACACTCATTCAATCAATCAATCAATCAATCAAGAACTTTATTTAAGTGTCAAAACCTTATAGCCAGGAAAAAGCACCATACTAATTAGGGGACACTATTACACTAAACTAAGCTAAACTACACTAAATACTAATATCAAGACAATAAAAAAGAAAAAAATGTATATATATATATATATATATATATAAAGTTATGATGCTTCGAGCCAACAGGGATGCCACACGCCAGAAGGATCCAAAAGGATTCGTAGTCCAAACCTCGAGTAATGAAATTTGTAGGCAATTGTGGAAAACGAGGACGGACAACTTCGAGCGAAAAAAAAAAAAAATATATATATATACAGTAAAAAATCTAAAAAAAGTTTAAAAATTTAATAAAAATAGACGTTTCGGTCAATGACCTTCATCAGTTGCAGTGCAAGTGAATAAGAAATTACAATGTCCTTAAATAGGTTTACAGTATAAAAGATGACATAATATAACAAAGATGATTACATAACAGGGCGTGGTAACACATGAAAATGAAAAAATTAACCAATGATAAACAATCGGTGATTACTAAGCGAGAAACTATGACAATGCGATACAAAACTCAAGAAACGCAAACCAAATATGAATAAATAATCGGATATAATACAAAAAGATTAATGTTAAAAAACTATAACATGATTCGTCAAGTCAGCCAAAAGTGTGAAGGGACCCGCATGTAAAATATTCACGGTATTCATAAAAGGCCATCCTAGGAAAAACTTGTAATAAAAACCCCAAACAAAGCCCTTGAAGCTATGCCGCGGCAAGGCACAACAGGCGCCCTGAACAGGGCCCTTAAACAACAATAATGTAATAAATTCCCCGATGGGGGCCCCTGAGAAAACCTTGCACTAACAAAGCTAACAAGATCCAAGGTCAGGGCCTTTGAACACCTGAACTAAGATAACCGCCAAATTAGCAAGTTATTTTTACGCTAGTTGTAGTTTATTCTTTTTTTCGAGTGGAATTCCTGACGTTTATTCAAGCCAAAAGGTGCCAGAGAGAACAACTGTGCGCTCCAATATGCCTCTTTAGTGATTAAAAGCTTTTCGATGTTACTTGTATTGTTTGCATTTATCTGCACATTTTCTTTCCAGTGTATTGATCAAGTGCAGATAAATGCAAACAATACAAGTAACATCGAAAAGCTTTTAATCACTAAAGAGGCATATTGGAGCGCACAGTTGTTCTCTCTGGCACCTTTTGGCTTGAATAAACGTCAGGAATTCCACTCGAAAAAAAGAATAAACTACAACTAGCGTAAAAATAACTTGCTAATTTGGCGGTTATCTTAGTTCAGGTGTTCAAAGGCCCTGACCTTGGATCTTGTTAGCTTTGTTAGTGCAAGGTTTTCTCAGGGGCCCCCATCGGGGAATTTATTACATTATTGTTGTTTAAGGGCCCTGTTCAGGGCGCCTGTTGTGCCTTGCCGCGGCATAGCTTCAAGGGCTTTGTTTGGGGTTTTTATTACAAGTTTTTCCTAGGATGGCCTTTTATGAATACCGTGAATATTTTACATGCGGGTCCCTTCACACTTTTGGCTGACTTGACGAATCATGTTATAGTTTTTTAACATTAATCTTTTTGTATTATATCCGATTATTTATTCATATTTGGTTTGCGTTTCTTGAGTTTTGTATCGCATTGTCATAGTTTCTCGCTTAGTAATCACCGATTGTTTATCATTGGTTAATTTTTTCATTTTCATGTGTTACCACGCCCTGTTATGTAATCATCTTTGTTATATTATGTCATCTTTTATACTGTAAACCTATTTAAGGACATTGTAATTTCTTATTCACTTGCACTGCAACTGATGAAGGTCATTGACCGAAACGTCTATTTTTATTAAATTTTTAAACTTTTTTTAGATTTTTTACTGTATATATATATATTTTTTTTTTTTTTCGCTCGAAGTTGTCCGTCCTCGTTTTCCACAATTGCCTATATATATATATATATATATAATATATATGTAGGCTATATAAAAATGTTATTATAATCTATGATCTATTAAAATGTTAAAATGACTTGACTCGACTTGAGAGGCATTATGTGCAGCATAGGATGCAGCCCTTACAGCCAGTGTCCATTAAGCGAGTTATATCCCTTTTGCGAATACAGTTTGTAAAAGCTTGCAGTGTCTTGGCTGATCTGTCATGCGTACAAAGTTTGCCCCATAGTTTGGGTCCTACATATCGCAAGGAGTGCCTTCCATAAGTAACAGTGTTGTATCTAGGAGTAGAAAAATCTGATTGTCTCAAGTTATATGCGGAAATATGCTCGTTAAAAATGTTACAGATGCTATTAGGACATAATCTATGTTTAACTTTATACGTAAGAATACATATGTCCTGTAAACGCCTGTTTGCTAGGGTTGGCAACTTGGCTCTCTCCAGTAGTTGAGTACAACTAGCATGCTTGTTCTTGTCAACGGCCCTCAAGCCCCTTTCCTGTAGTCGTTCAAGTTTGCGTGCATCGCTAGCTCTACAAAAGTTCCACACTAGGTGACAGTAAGTAAGGTATGGTAGTACAGCTGACTTGTATAACTGAAGTTTGGCCTCAGTGGGGATTAAGTTCCTTAGTCGCATTAATACACCGATTCTCTGACTTGCCTTTATGCAAGACGAGCTAACGTGTTCCGAAAAATTCAGTTTGGAGTCAATAGTTACGCCTAAAAGTTTAAGAGTATCTGCGGTCTTAATTTTCTGGTTGTTAGTATAGATCACTGCACTAGTGCCTGAGTCAATTGTCTTGCTCTTGCTGCAGCCGATGTTCAACGTCTGATATTTCTTTAGGTTTCCGGCCAGCAAGTTTGACTCGTACCACTTTGTTGCCTGATCCGCACTTTCACTAAGCTTGGATGTAACCTCCACTAGATCATGACCACTGTGGTAAATTTGATGGTCGTCAGCGTACATAGATGGTCTGGTTGCTATGCACAAGGGAAGGTCGTTCTGAAAAATGTTCCATAGTAACGGCCCCAGGGCAGAGCCCTGGGGACAGCCTCGATTCACCAACCTGTACGAACTGACTTGGTTGCCCATTTTGACACGATTGTATCTGTCACTAAGATAGCTTTTCAGAAATTGTATAAGTCCATCCTGAAAACCGTTTGCTTTAAGCTTACTCAACAGCAATGGTGGGTGCAGGGAGTCAAACGCCTTTGACATGTCAGTGGAAAGAATGTTAACGATAAGACTCTCGTCCCTTGCCCTCTTCCATGCCTCAACCAAGGTGATCAAGGTAGTTTCACAGCTGTGATGTTTACGATATGCAGTTGAGTTTTCGTACATACGGGAGTCAAAATTTGCGGCTATCTGTTGACCCACCAGTTTTTCCAGAACTTTGTTTATACATGGGAGGATGGTAATAGGCCTGTAGTTCTCTTTAGAAAGCTTGTCTTCTTTTTTTTGTACACCGGGGTCCAGTCCTCCTTCTTCCAAACACTGGGCCACACACTATTACTTAGACATGAGTTGAAAAGGGTAGTGAGTGGTTTGGACAACTGTTGCGCTCCTATTTTCAGGGCTTTAGGTGGAATACCATCCCTGCCAGTAGCTTTGTTTGTGTTCAGTGATTCAAGAACAGCAAGAACCTGCCCTTGCGTAACAGGTTTGATTTCGATGTTTTGCGTCGAGGTTCCATACTCCTGTTGGATCTTTTGAACAATGGGGTGATCTTTGAAATCTTCCATTGAATTACGCTTAGCTGCCGCACCTCCAATTCCATCAGCTAACGTAGCAAAATGCTTTACCAGTACCTCTGCAACTTGTGTTTGGTCTTTTATCACATTTCCATTCACGTTTAAATGAATATTTTCTCTTTCAGTGCAGCCCTTTGTACTTAAGAAAGGTTTGAAAGTCTTGAAAAACGCCTTTGGGTTGTTTTTCAAGTCCTCTTTTTCCTCCAATACTCCTTTATCGCTGTCCTTCTTTTCCTTCTTCTCATTTACGAGAAGCCATACCTGTGGAGACCAGAGGTAGGATTGTGGAGGTTGGCAACTGGAGACAGTTATCGCTCATGTGCCGGGTCTGATGTTTGCGATCTAGTGATAACTGGACCGAAAGGATGTGCAAGAAATCCATACGAGATGGCGGAGTTTGCCAGACTGGGGAAAGAGAATATTGTGAGGATAGTTTCTAAACGAGAAACTTGTACTGCGTCGGTGGGGAAATGAAACACAAGAAATTGGGATAATCAAACGAATTGATAAAGTACGTTATAGCACCGTAAGGTAAAAGGGAGGTGCTGACGTTTCGAGCGTTGAGCCCTTCGTCGAGGCGATTTTGGAAAAACTAAAGACCTTACGCAACAGGACGGCTGGAAGACTCAGAAAAATCCATGAACAAGAAGCGATGACAATTTTTTAAAACTTATGTGGTAACTGGTTTTCAGCCACACCAGCACGTCGCCGATAGCTTCTTCTATCCTTGTCTCTCAGCAAAGGAGCCACTTGTAACAGAACAGTTCTGTTTGTTAACGCTCCGTAATCCTCATGTTCTGTGATGCAGCTTGTAGTCTCGATAGAGCCATCAAATGCTAACTTGCCGATAGCATTTGTTACTTCGTGGCAACAGCGAAACTCCAACGCATCGGTCAATGTTTCCTCATTGCAATGTTTACATTTGTCCCTACAACAAAGTGAAGTATAGATTAATACTGTAACAGGAAAAGCACGATCTAAATCAGTAGAGACCTTTCAACAATTACTAACCTTTCTTGAAATGCCACTCGGTGCTCAAGTCTGGCCTCCAAAAGTGCCGGGATCAAGCCATCGATCGAGGTCAGCATCTTCACCGTCTTCCGCCTGGCCACGTTCTCCATCGCTTGCGAGCGGTTCATCTTTGTAGGGCTCAAGCTCTCCAGTCACAATTTCCATTTCCTTTCCCGACTCATCTAGGCTTCCAGAAGAGTCAGAGTTGATTGAATCATCCAAATCACACGAATCTTGGGACATTTTTATCGCTGGATGAACTCTGCGTCTCTCTAATTTACGCTTAGGGTCAACACAACTTTGAGGAGCAACAGCATTGTGACATCACTGTCAGGCCCCGGGACAAATATGGAGGCAAATAGGAGGTATTTCGAAGGCTAAAATTCGGGGCTTCAGCCATTTCCATCACTTTTTACCTTTCAAATTGTTTTTTTACAAACTCAAGGTTGAAAAAACGGGAAAAAAAATTTCGCGTCATTTTCATTTTAAGTTGACGCTAAGAAGTGTGTGTGAAACGTACTTATAAGTTTTCTTGTAAATCCTGCGTCAAGGTATGTGTAGTATTGATTGCCTCTATTTCCTTACATAAAATCAGGTTAATATGTTGGTAATCTAATCAGAAATGTTCTTTTAGACCATGTCTCAAATATTTACTGTGATGATATTGTTGGTATGTCTTGTTGATACCAATATATAAATGTGTATATTGTAATCCTCTTGTATACCACGCAAAAAATAGATATTGTTTCGGTATTTTTTTGTTAAAAAAATACTTACACGTGACATTCGCGTAGAAAGCCTGTAAATGTTCGTCTTGCGAGTTTTCTGAGACGGTTAATGTTCAGAAACCTTTCAGAGCAGAAACCATTAGACAAATATGATGTAAGAATTTAATTTTAAGTTCGCTATTAAGGTTATAGGCCATTATTTTATATGGACATCATTTTGGATTCAGTTTAATTTTTTAAAAAAATGGGTTTGATTTGACCATTTTCTATGCGAACGGAAACAACATTAAGCCGATAAGTGATAAAAAGGTGTTTGAAATCCGTCGCTGTTGTAACAGGGAAGCCCTTGTACTTCGCTGCTTAAAAGTAATGTTAGTGTCTTAAAAAAGAAAAGTAGTGGAAGAAGTGTGGCTTGAAACAGCTCTCCAGCTCATGACGTTTCTGGTGGTGTTGCGTTTTAAAACTGGACGGAGAAACGATAATACGCGATAAACTGAAAGCTCGTTTTACAATGATTGACGGACCCAAAAGGCGGGTTATCATTTACAAAAACGAAACTGCTAAAAAGATTGTCCTGTTTTTCCGATCGTAATGTTTCCAACAAAATCTTGTGTTTCATTTTCTTTAAAGTCATCTATTAAACCTTTTTCGATGTCAGTACTACATTCTCCCTGCAAACACTGAGATGTGGGTTTTGCAAACGCTAAACTACATTCCCTTTCAGAGTTTCACAGCTCTTAATTCTGTTAACCATTTTTCCAAGCGGTACCACACACTGACCTACATTCCCGTGTAAGTGGAGAACAAGCAGAGAATCGGGGGAAAGTTTTGGTTTCCATTGAAGCCGAATAACTTATAGAGCATCATGAGCTAACTAGTCGATCTCAGTGACGGATGCATTGAAGTAACCTATAAGCCCGGGGGGGTACTTGGATTAATGTTTGCTGGGTATGTGCCGCTGGCCTCCCAGAGCCCCCACCCCATTTTAGTCTATTTTTTGGCCAATTATAGACCCCATCTTAGTCACTTTTTGGAAAATGGACTCGTGGTTTTGTGCTATTGAGTAGCTGGTTAATATTTAAGTTGTGGTTCAAGAACGGAATGTAATGCCGTCAATGCAAGGTTATTGTTAAATTTAATAAACAACTTTCTGATATTTTTAACCGAGAATCTTCCCATTTTGATTCCCTATTTACCCCTATAATTTGAACATTTGCGACCCCATTCTAGTAACTCTATTGAAAATGCGACCCCATTATAGTCACTGCAGTTGTGAAAATGCGACCCCATCCAGCGGCACATCCCCATTAGGCTCCTGTAAGGGAGTACCCCCCCCCCCGGGCCTATAAGGCTTGTAAGAACTTTAAAGTGCTTGGGCGTCCACTGGGTAACTCTAATGATAAAGATTATAGGAAGAGTTAACCCCATTGTTTCACTGTGAGAGAGCAAGTGAATATCAGTTCAGTACAGTATTTAAAAAATTAAACTCAACTACTGTGTTTTTACAGGCTTATTCAAGCAAAGGCGCGCTTGAGAGAATTTGAGAGCAAATGGTGCAAACACGAGACCGACGGTCAAGTACCTGTATCTATTCTAGAATTCTATTTCAAGATCGAAAATGGGTATTTCCGTGTTAGTTATTCAGGAGTTTTGCATCGATTTTTTTTGTCACAAAATATTGTTCATACCTTCCGCCAACTTGATTTAAAAGAGGAAAATCTGAATGTAAATTGCGCGGTAATTCGGGACATTACCAGGGTGCGATACTGGAAAAGTATTGACCCTCGGGGCACTATAAATGAAGAAATCTGATTGATTGATTTTAGTAATTGGTCCTCCGGGACTTGCTCTCGTTACGCGGAATGACGTAGTCAGCCAGCGTATAAAATTCGGTAGCGCATTCCTTTCGTCGTCTTGGGAGTCAAAAATTGCCTTGTTTTTTTAACTTTCCCGTATCCCGAGCCCGTCCCGAAAAAAATGTGTGATTTTTATTGGCTGTAACTCTGAATCACGTGCAAGTCAGGTTGGATTGCACCATGGATATCCATGATCGCACAATCAGCAAAAAAACATACTGCATCAGCAATTTTAAACCAACACTTCCCGCGTAAACGCCTTCAGGCGTCTTCTTGTTGTGTAAAAAATGCCTATCAGAGAAACACATGCTGTAAAAGTGTTCTATTTCTTTTGTGAAATAACAACTCAATCATTGCGCCGGTCCCCTTAAGTTAAGTGGTGACTTCAAAATTATCTTTGTACGGGCTAATATAAAGACAGACATCAACCAATGACAGCGCGTGTACCATCTTTTTTATATTTTACAAAGCCTTACAATGTGGTGAGGAGTCTTACTCCATCGAATGTTCCAGGCTGAATTTCTACGAGGTGATTCCTTGCCAGGTTACTGCAATGAATGATAGTGCCTCAGATGCATAACGACATTAATTAAGTGAAGTTTAATAAACTCGCATTTCGTGCTTTGTGATTTATACATGATAAAGCACGAATTGCGAGTTTATTGAAGGGCTTCAAAAACGTTTTATGTAGCCCCATTCATTATTACATTAAACTTTGGATTTTGATGTATTTTGACCAAGAAAACTGAACGCAAATGTTAGCCGTGTCTACATCAGATATAAAGACTCTCATTAAACATTAATTTCCTTTGTATTTTCTTTATGAATTATTAATGAGTTTTTGAAGATAGTGTTACCATAGAGAAATTCGTTTCTTTACTACGAGTTTTCTCTGAGGGTTGTCATATTTTCTGCTTGCCATGAGGTCTGAAGTACATGAGTAACCGTAGGGCCTGACACGTTAGCCTTTTGTTCTTTGGACATGTCTTAAGGAAAATAGGGTTCCAGGTGACGTTACTTAGGAATGGACATCTCTTTGCCATGAGTATTTTCCGAGTTTCCTTAGTTTTCTGATAACGAACGATTTTGTGAAACATCCAGGGATGAAATAAAAAAAAAAACAGCACTACGAGAAGATAACATTTCGGTGACGACATGTCACCATTATCAAAGCAAATGAAAAAAAAGCTGAAACGTAAACGAATAAAAAACGTAAACGAAATATATAGAGTATACATAGAATATATATGTTATATTTCACATGTATGTTTTCTATATATTTTTTATAGCCTTTTTTCATTTGCATTTGATAATGGTGACATGTCGCCGAAACGTCAGCTTTTAATAGGGCTGATTTTTATCTTTAAATTTTTCTTAGTTTTCCCTATCTTGTTTAGCTTTTTGCATATATGTGGTCTAGAGTGCATAAGAAGCTTTCAAGCCCTAGATCACGGTGAGGCTTATGTTATTTGTACATTCTTTAGGCTAGGGTAATGATAATGATAATGAATTTATATAGCGCACTTTCTCATATGAATATGTTCAAAGGCGCTTTACACTTCTATTGGGTGAGATCGGACGTCAGCATGTAAAGGCACCTCTGGCTGCCGCTATCTGTCCATGTATGATCTCACCCACCCACCCAACCCATGTATGAATTGTCAGATGAAACCAGACGTAGAGATAGATCACCACACCGGGAACTACGTCCCCTACTCTTTTCGAACAGTGTGTGGGTTCTTTAACGTCCCACAGATTATTAGGAACAAGTGTTGTGAGACGGGTCCTACGGTTTATCGTCCTTATCCGAGAAGACTAGAAAGTCTAACCATTTACAGATGCCATTACAAAGGCAGCACTTTCTTCTCACGGCCGGGGTTTGAACTCGCAACCTCCCGCACGGTACTGTCCGGTGCTCTACCAACTGAGCAAACCGGTCGGCGGTTGGGTAGGGGTTAGGGGTCGTTGAATCGAGTTTGGACTAATGTGGTTGGGTTCACTATGAACGAAGTATTAATATAGGAATTTATTTAGCAATTGTGCAGAACATTCTCAAATAGTTTGTACTTACAGAAACCCCAAATTCCTCAGATCCTTAAAGGCATATCTCTCTATTACCTCAATCTGGTTGTCGTTAATACTTCTAAAATAAAAATTGGGTTATCAGTTTATGCTTTTTTTCGTTTTACAACGGTGTATATCTGTGTAAATTTGGATAAAGGGCCTAAATGTGGGAAGCCAGCTTGGAATAGACCGAATGCATAAGTGGCGGCCAAAAAATTATTCTTTTGTTTAATATGTGCTAATTAGACTCACTAGCATCCTTTGCATGGACAAAACGAAATGTTGCTTGGGGGCGAGGTTAGTAATTTTAATTAGCACATAAAAAAATACACTTTTAGCTGCCATTTATGCAGTTGGTCTGCAACTGATTCTCTAATTTCTAACGCTTTAAAGGCTAGGATTACGCTGGAGTTAGCAAGAAGTCTTCCTTGGTCACAGACAAATCTTTGAATGGTAGTACCAAGTACTACCATGTGTTCTTTAAGAATTTTTAAGTCCTGAACCAAACTCCAAAATAGTTCCCCCATGGAGTATTACTTCGTTAGTGCTCCATATTATGGGGATCCTTGAGAATGTCCACAATTTTCACAGTGCCTTGAAGGGAACTACGAACGCCACCCATCACAGCTCCTGTTGCTTCAGTCCCTTTTCTGTAAATTCAGTCCAAGGGCTGGTGCAGATGCCCAAGGTTTTAAAGGAATTTAATTGTTACCAGACAGTCTATCCAGTGCTTTAATATTGCCTAGAATCAGCAGCAACGTCTTCACTAACATCTCGCAGTGAAAGTGAACATGTAACATAGCCGGCAGTCTCATTGTAATACTATTCTAACGCACATTCGTGACACGCTCGCTCGCCGCTAGTATATATGCTCCTTTTACGTTCATACCACATTTTGACCTCCTCTGTGATGTATAACTGAGCGGACCAAGGTGAAATGGAATTCATTCGATTAACAACAGAAACCCATAACACTTGAAACGTTTAAAGTGCGATCAGAGCTTATCCAGATTCAATATTCTCCAAGTACCATATTTGAAAACCGTTTACCCCAGTTTTTGCGCTTGTTGGAGCTGTCCCGCTTGCGTAGCGTATTGTAGGCAACACGCATTTGGAAAAATGACGTGTCAGGGACGGCGGAGCCGGGGGGGCTGGGGGGGCTTTAGCCCCCCCCCCCCACTTTTGACGAGGATGACATTTTATTTTTTTTCTCAGCGTGTGCTTCCTTCCCACTGATGGGAAGCTTGTGTCCAAAAACCGGCCGTTAGCGTTGGAGACCGGAAGGCTGAGAAATAACCTCCAAAATATTGCTGTAAGCATTAAAAGTACCTTTCATTTTACGCTTTATCCAGGCTAATTATTTCAAGGAGTATGTCGCGGAGAATGTTGTAAATACGATTTCCGAGACTCTAGATTTCAAACTTTTCTGGGGGAGGACGACCCCAGACCTCCCTACCAACTCGCGCCTCCGGCGCTCGTTTTTAGCCCCCCCACTTCAAAATACGCTCCGCCGTCCCTGCGAGTCCGCCATGTTTTGAGCAGAGGTGAGTATTTCCCAGTGAGTACGTCACGCTACTGAAGCCAATTTGATTGGGCCATTTGGTCATTGATATTCTATATATGATACTTGGTAGATTGAATGTTGACAAGCTGTGGTTTAAGACATTCGAAGACAGTTACTCGTTTTAAGTATTGTGCGTTTTTGTTAACAGCCTATTCCCATTACTTTAATTTAGACAATGGTTTCAAATTTTACTCACATAGATTCAAGAATATAAAGACCTTGAAATGTTCCTTTCCGTATAGCTTTCAATTGGTTATGGTTCACAGATCTTTCACAAGGAAACAAGATATAATTAAAGTTGCATTACAGTCTGCAGGTAACCAAACTTTTTTTTTGTCTTCCCAATTATTCTCTGACCTCTGTGTAACGAGTTGAATAGGATTACCCTACCCCCCATAGTTATCTTTATAACTGCCCTATAGGACTTGTGGGTAATAAAAGAAGCACGAGGTCGGGTGTTGCTGCAAAAAACGCCATGTTGTCTTCTTGTGTTTGCAATTGCTTGAGATGGAAATAGCACCCACCTGCCCCGGCCGGCAACATTTGTCTATGTTAATTCCGTGATTTCTGAATTCTATTTTCTCTTGTGCGCAAAAAAAAACAAGAATCGATACCCTTATAATGAAGCATCACTCTACTTCTAATAAGTGAATTGTAGAGTAGTCTGCCCTACCCAATTGTAAGCTTCAAGCTAAGCTGGAGATCTGGTTTGTTAAGACTTGGTTCGGTCTTTCCATTATCACAACAAATCATATTATAAATTGCAAATTATATTTCTCCAATTCTACGTCGTCGCCATTTCCCGGCTAATGCCATTGGCAATCCAGTATTAAAATGGGGTTGGTATTTTTTTCTCCGTGAGATTTGCAATTCTTGCGCAATATTGCCTCTATAAGGGTTAGCAAAGACGCCGCCGCTGTGTGATTGGCTCGGCATGAACATCGCCATAACAACCTGATTGAAGTAAGCACGACGGTGAAGACAACGTGATCATGAAAAGTTTCATGTGGACTCCATTCGCCTAAGTGCTTTTCTTGTGCAGAGCTGCTCTCTTTTCGAACTGTTAACTCGATTTATTCACTAAATGACTTTATTAGTGTCTATGTTTGCTATTCCTGGATGTGTTTACGTGCTGGAGAGTGTTTTCTTCTTTAAACGTTGAGGTCTGTTGTGTTAGCGATTCCCTCGGTGAAAGGATTCACATCTTTTCTGTTGGAAATGTAGAGCTTATTTTTAAGAATTGGTTCACGCTTAGCAGACCACGTCCATCGAGTTCATGAGTCGATCCACGCATGAAGTTTGGAAAGCAAGAGTGTGGCTCGCTTTGACATCACGGTATTATTTTGAATCCGAGATAACAAGCTGGTTACGCACGTCAAAATACGATACTTCAGTCTTAACTTGACTTCTAAAAGCGATCAAATCGAAAACATCGGGGGAAGCATTCTCATAAAGTGTTCATTTATATTTATAGCGTTGGATCCTCTATACTGTACAAAAACTACAAAACCCGATATATAATCAGCTGGAGCAAAAACAGTCCGGTGGCATGCAGCTTCATTGAATTTCAAAATCATTATTTGCGACAACACCGAAACCGGCACATACCCACCAATTTAAGAAACTTATCTATTTCTGGTTTCCCTGCTAGCAGAGGCTCTTTTCCTGGTGTTCTCTCGTTAGCGAACACCAGGAAAAGAGCCTCTGCTAGCAGGGAATTTCTGGTGAACTTCACGCTTTCAAATAAAATGTTGAACCTCCAAAACGGGTCAGAGGAAGGGAAGATGCCAAGTATTCACGGCTGGGTTTGTGCTGTTGTGTCACGTTTCAGGTTTCACTTTCCCCATAAAATATGACACGTTCGTCAATGTTTACCACAAATTTGTGAATTCTACAACGGCATCTCCATTTTAAATATCGGTTTCCAGATAAAGCCTCGGGAATGACGGACTACCTTTCATGAACGTTGAAAAATTTACAGCACTCGGTAGAGTGTACGAGAGAAAGAGCTATAAGATAAAATGAAAAATGTACTCTCAGTGACCAGGTAAGTCTGGATGGTATAATGGATAGCATTCCGGACCGTGAAGCCGATGGCCCGAGTTCAATCCCTAATGAGGATGTTTTTCACTTTCCTTTTCTGTTCTTTTTTTTTAACTGAATCGATTTTCTTTTTTTTTTTCAAAGATACCCTTGTCTTTATAGAATGTGAAGCTGTATGCAGGCCTTGGCTGCCTATTTTTTAAATTGGTAAATGAAACACGAGATGGCAGAGCCCTACAGGCTAATTTAATAATAATCTTTATTGAGGAAACTTTTTCCCTTACATGTGGTTTTCGAAAAGGACCTCAAAGATTAATACTAAAACTAAACTATCTACATTGAAAAAAAAAAAGAAAGTAAGAGGACTAAAAAATAAGAAATGTATAAAACACTTAAATTAAAAAATTAAAAACCTGTCGCTTAAAAATATTTACATTGGCAGAGTCTCGTATTATCTGGCTGAGAGAATGTACTGATTGTAACTGGGTTGCCTGTGCAAGCCCAACCCTAAGGCATTGTGGGTAGGTAATAAAAAGAGAATCATGGCGGCTTAGAAACGTGTGTGTGTTTTCTTATCTTGAATCCGCCTACATCGGCAACCTGTCTTGTGTCAAGACATTACATTGGCGACGAGGATTGCGAGGATAATCCTTTCTAGCGGTATGGCGTCGAATGGTATTCAACCGATGGATATTACGGGCTCGAAATCGGAATTGAGCGAGCGATGGCGTGTTTGGCTGCGAGGATATACGTATTTTGCAGAAGGGAAAGCAAATCTTGAAAACGCCGCGAGAAAGAAAAGCGAGTTACTTTATCGAGCTGGCTCCGGAGTGCAGGACATCTTCGAGAATTTGGCAATCGTTCCTCCTCCCGAAGGCCAAGAGGATGATGTTTATCAACAAGCCGTTCGCACGCTGAACACCTATTTTCAAGTGCAGGAAAATGCTGCATACGAAAGACATGTTCTTCGCCAGCTACGCCAAGAACCGGGAGAAGATGTCGACTCATTCGTGCTTCGACTTCGCAAACAAGCAAGACATTGTGGTTATGAACCCGCGGAACTTGAATTCGCCGTCAGAGATCAGTTGTTGGAGAAAGTTTCTTCTCAGGAATTACGAACAAAGCTGTTTGAGGAGCCAAATATACAGCTTGCAGCAGCGGTAGATAAGGCGCGAGCATGGGAAACGGCACGACGTCAAGTGAGCACTATTGCCGAAGGAGAGGGAGCACATAGTAACGTGAACATGGTGAAGGACCGTGAAAGCAGGAAGTCATCAAGTGGTTTTGGAATCCACAAGTGTTATGCATGTGGTAAATTGGGACATTTTGCTCGTGGCAAGGTATGTCCAGCTCGGGATAAGACGTGTGCAAAGTGTGGCGATAAAGGGCACTGGGCCGCTTGTTGTAAGGGTGAGGCTTTGAGCAAAAAGGGTGGTAGAGAGAGTGGTAGAGGGAGAGATAGGATAGTACGTGGAGGCAAACAGGGGCGTTCTAGTGATGTTAAATGCCATCCTAAATTCGGGAATAGACAAGTTAATCAAGTAGACTGTGACAGTGGAGACGAGCCTTTCGCATTTCCTATCAAATTCAATGGAGAGAGAGCCTGTGAGGATAATGTGGTGATAGTGAAGATCAATAATACTACCGCAAGTATGCTTGTTGACTCGGGTGCCCAGTCTACCGTACTTGGTGAGAGGCAGTTTAACAACCTTGTGAGGGATGGCCTTAAAGCAAAACTGCAACCCGAAGAAAGGAATTTGCGAGTGTATGGGAATGGATATTTACCGGTTGTGGGTAAATTTGATGCAAGTATTGAGTGTTATGGAAGGAAAACTATGGAGACTATCCTTGTGACACAAGGAGAAGGACGGTGTCTACTTGGCAGTCCCCCATCTAAGCGACTACAAGTGTTGCAAGTTGGGCCAGAACTGGGGGATGTGGCAAAGGTTTACTCTGTGGGCAGTGACATTGATGGTATAGTAGATCGTTTCCCAAAGGTGTTTTCTGGAGTTGGAAAATTTTCAGGCTTCCAACTTAAGCTACATATTGATCCAGAGGTAAGACCAGTAGCACAGAAACCAAGGAGAATTCCGTACCCCTTGAAAGAGAAAGTCAAGAGGAAAATCAACGAGCTTCTTGATCTTGACATCATCGAAAACGTTTCAGGTCCAACAACATGGGTCAGTCCAGTAGTATTTGCCCCTAAGCCAAATAAAGATGATGTTCGTATTTGTGTGGATATGAGGTGTGCTAACCAAGCCATACGAAGAGAAAAGATACCAATTCCAACAGTGGACGAGGTACTAGAGGAACTGAATGGGAGCACAGTCTTCTCCAAACTTGACATGAACATGGGCTTCCATCAAATTGAGCTGGAAGAAGGTTCCAGGGATATCACAACATTTTCAGCTGGTGACTTGCTGTTTCGTTTCAAGAGGTTAAGCTTTGGTGTAAACAGCGCCCCTGAACAGTACCAGAACATTGTCAGACAAACAATCGCTGGATGCCCAGGAGCTCTCAATATTGCTGACGACATTGTGGTGCATGGCAAGACAACTGAAGATCATGACAGAAACCTTGTTACCTTGCTAAATCGTTTGCAAGAGAGAAACCTTACCCTCAACAAGGATAAATGCAAGATCAGAATGAATCAAATCGTATTCATGGGACTTCTCCTTAACAAACATGGAGTTGGCCCAACAAAGGAGAGGGTCCAAGCAATTCAAGAAACAGAGGCTCCAACCAATGTTACAGAACTCCGAAGCTTTCTGGGGCTGGTCAGTTTCAGCGCACGATTCCTGCCAGATTTCGCAACGACTGTGGAACCACTTAGGAGGCTGACACGGCAGAGTACCAAGTGGCATTGGGGCAAACAGGAAAATGAAGCATTTGAGACTCTAAAGAACCAGTTGGCTAAGGCATCAATGATGGCCTTTTATGACAAAGACGCACCAACTGAGGTGGTTACTGACGCTAGTCCGGTTGGTCTCGGGGCTATACTTGTGCAAGAAAAGCAAGGAGTGAAGAGAGCAGTTGCATTTGCGGGCCGAAGCCTCAGTGATGTCGAGCGTCGATACAGCCAGACGGAAAAGGAGGCGCTGGCGGTCGTCTGGGCTTGCGAGAGATTTCATCTCTACCTATTCGGGTTAACATCGTTTCAACTTGTCACGGATTGTAAAGCTCTGGAAGCCATCTATGGCCCTAGGTCTAAACCATCGGCCAGAGTTGAGAGCTGGGTTCTGCGTCTGATGCCCTTCAAGTACACCATGCGTCATGTACCTTCAAGCCAGAACATAGCTGATTGCCTAAGTCGTCTGACGAAGATACCAGCATCACCCCGTGATGGTGTAACTGAAGAGTATGTTAGAATGGTAGCAGTCAATGCAACACCGTGTGCGATGACCACGCGAGAGATAGAGAGAGCTTCTGCTGAAGATGAAGAACTGACTGAAGTACGTCGTTGTTGGAAGACGGGGAATTGGTCTGCTGCTCCTAGTCCATATAGGTTGTTATGCGATGAAATTACTGTGGTCGGAAGATTAGTGATGAGAGGTGTGCGTATTGTTGTCCCCATGAGTTTGCGTGAAAGGGTCCTTGAATTAGCTCACGAAGGACACCAAGGGATCGTGAAAACGAAAGATCGTCTCCGAAGCAAAGTGTGGTGGCCGAATATGAACAGTATGGTGGAGAGACACTGCAAGAAGTGCCTGGCGTGTCAAGCTGTGACTCCTGTTGCCACCATGCCTCCTGTAAAGACAACGACCATGCCAACAAAGCCGTGGAGGGACCTCGCCGTAGACCTGATGGGCCCACTTCCAACTGTGGAGAGTCTTCTTGTGACTGTAGACTATTACAGCAGATGGATAGAGGTGGATGTGGTGAGAAACACAGCAACCAGTGTTATAATTAGATGTTTGGAGAATCACTTCACTCGTCATGGCATCCCGGAGACACTACGGACAGACAATGGGTCGAACCTAGTAAGCTGTGAGATGGAAGAATTTTTGGATGAGTTAGGAATTAAACATAAGAAGACGATTCCACTGTGGCCGAGGGCGAACGGAGAAGTTGAACGACAGAATAAATCGCTACTCAAGGCAATGCGTGCAGCACAAGCTGAAGGAAAGCCATGGCAACAAGAATTACAGAAGTATCTTCTTGCATACAGGTCAACACCTCACACCACGACTGGTGTCAGCCCTGCAGAGCTATTGTATGGGAGGAAACTTCGAATCAAGATGCCAGAGTTTGAAGGCAATGAAGAGGAGGAGAGGTCAAGCACCATTGATCAGCATGCAAGGGACCAGGATGCAGAGAAGAAAAAGCGTGCGGCTGAAATTGCAAATAAGAGAGCTGCTGAAACAGACGTCGCAGAAGGAGACAAGGTGCTGCTGTTTCAACGGAAGCAAAACAAGCTGTCTGCATGTTATGATCCAGACCATTACACTGTGATATCCAAGACAGGAGACCTGGTAGTCATTGAACGAGGTGAAACCCTGCTTAAGAGAAACGTAGGCCATGTGAAAAAGTTCATAGGACTCACAACACTGGCTCCTCAGCCACAGCATATAAGATTACAGCCAGTAGTACAGCCCTTGGTTCAGCGACCAGCAACAGAACCAGCTACCTTTCCTGTTCCTGGACCAGTTGCAACTCTACCAGAAGAACCAGTGACCAAACCTGTTATGGAGCCTCCACCACGGTCTGTTGTAGTTGGGGTTCCAGAACAGACTAGTGAGCCTAGAAGATCTATACGGCAGAGAACTGAGCCAAGCTGGCTTAAGGATTATGTTAAGTGAAAGACTTGGCAAAGCTGACTTATTAAGGACTTTGCTTCTTTAAGATAGTTGTTGATATGGAACATGAAGACTGTTAAGCTTAAAATTTGACTTAAGTTTATTGATGAACAAGGGACGACCAGTGATGATTTTCAAACAATGTTGTTTTCTTTGACATTTGGATTTTGTATTCTTTGCATGTTACGGTTTGCACTTATATTTGATTCTGTCTAGTTTTTTTATCGTACTCATTGTGCTTACTTAAAAAAGGGGGAGATGTAGTGATTGTAACTGGGTTGCCTGTGCAAGCCCAACCCTAAGGCATTGTGGGTAGGTAATAAAAAGAGGATCATTGCGGCTTAGAAACGTGTGTGTGTTTTCTTATCTTGAATCCGCCTACATCGGCAACCTGTCTTGTGTCAAGACATTACAGAGAATTAAAATCATTTACAGCGTGATAGGCAGTTCGTTGTTTTCCCCAATTCCTTCTAACGCAGGGGAGTCTAAAATTGACTTTATGTCTGGTGTTATAATTATGCTTATGTTGCTGTGTTACTAAAGTCAATTCATGATTTATAAGTCCATTTAGACATTTATATACATGCACACATCTTCGCTGGAAACGCCTTTTCTCTAATGTTATCCACTTCAGAGTCGCTAATGCATGCGACGCAGATGAATACAACGGTCGATCTAAAATTATTTTAGCCACCTTATTTTGCAAAACTTGTAGGCTAGACATTAACATTGCATTATGCTTATCACCCCAAACTAGATCTGCGTACTCGAATAAGGGCATGACAAGACTTTTATAAAAAAAGAATGCGCGCCCTAAACGGTAATAAATGCTTAATGCGCCTAAGTAGGCCAAGCCTTTGGTTAATTTTCCCTGCCATGTATTCGACATGATTTGTCCAGGTAAAATCAGACGATATTAAAATTCTAAGATATTTAAAACAAGTAACATCGTTCACATAATGATCAAAAATTGACACAGTTAGAGCAACTTTGCTCTCTAGTTTCCTGTTACTGCCTATGAGCATACATTTAGTTTTGTCCAGATTCAGTGTTAATTTATGTTCGTTCAGCCATTTCGCCACCGCCAGGAGGTCTTGATTGAGCTTGTCAATCAGCTCCTGGGAGGAAGACCCATAGTAGTAGATCACCGTATCGTCTGCATAGAGTGACGCTTGACAGGCATCTAGAACGTTTGGCAAATCGTTGATGTAGATGACAAATAGCAGGGGACCCAAGATACTTCCCTGAGGAACCCCGTGGGTAACTGGTAACTCATCAGCTACAAGCCTTTCTTGATTAAATTATTTGAATGAGTTCTGAAATCTAAAATTCTCCTCATGTGTCACCGAATGCATTCATGAGTTTGTTCATAGGAGCCTTTGATTAACTCCTTGTACACTTCTCTTATTGAACACAACTGACACTGCAAACTAAAATGGATTGACAAAACAGTTTCAAAAAATTGAGCCGTTTGCGTACTAAGGGTTCACAAAGGCAACCCAGTGAAGGCTTTTAAAGCCTCTTGTTCTTCATAACAAACAAATTGATATCAATTTCTTGTCCGATAATAGACAAATTATCGGACAGTCAACGTCACACAAAAATGGCCGCGTGTGAGTGTGCGCAAAAGTAGTTTAGCACGCTCGGAAGCAATAGAAAGTTCCTCCGGCAGATACTTCATGGGAAGCTAGGCCAAGCCAGCACAAAGTCTACCTCCGAAAGGTGAGAGCCTGTTGTTTGTAGAGAGCTCGAGACTGTTTGTGACCTTGCTGTCTCATTGGAGTGTTAGCCAGCCGCACAAGTTATGTTTAAGAGGTTAAACTCATCCATCAGTTACACAGGCTAACACAAAGTGGCATGCTTCAGGGAGAACTCGAGAGCAGATCGTACAAACACGGGACCGAAGGTCGAGTTTTGGTACCTGGAGAATTCCCCCAAACGCACCTAACTTTGTACAAACTTGTACAAACGCTGTATCTTTTCCAATTCTTTTTTTACATATTTTAGCTCACATTATGCCGCCAGCCGCTTTTAAGGTGACGTCAACATAATGATTGAGCTAATGTAAATACGACAATCATTTAATGGCAATGAATGCAAGCTTACACGTCGACGAGTGTGTATAGTGGTGTAAGGGCTCTATCCTCTATTTCACTTATCTTGTTGTGAGACAACATCCTGGAATAAAATTTTTAAATTATACATTAATTAATTTCTTTTTTGTGTCGACATATCTTATACATATTTGTTTGTTTCTTTATATTCAAGGAAGGCATTAACTACGTTATTTTCTTGGGTACACAGACTGTACTATACATCTGAATCTTGAACTGACCAACTCCCAGTTGGTTGGTAGCTCAATTGGTAAGAACATTGTACCGGTATTGCAAGGTCATGAGTTTGAATCTTGTTCAAGCCTGAATTTTTTTCAAGTCTTATCTTTACAGCAGTTTAAGTTGTTCGCATAAGCGTGACCATCTTTCACTTATTAAAGACTTTTTGTATGTTGAATTATTTAATTTGCAATCAGGAAGCCGGATAACTGCCATTGGCGTTGGTACTGGAAATCCCTACATACAATATTCTGTACATGGAGTAGCTACCCCTTATAAAACAATGCTGGGCAGGTCTTCTCATATTATATGAGCAAGGATTCTACTTTCAGGTTAACTTTGTTTTGGGCTTTAATCTAAATGCCAGTGGTGGTGTTGATCAGATTGGAGTAGTTTCTTTGTTGTTCATGATCCCCACCCCTTCCTGTGTCCTATTCATTTCAGTTGAGTTTAAGCAGAAACCCATGAGATTTGAAAAGTGTAACGTGTGGTCACAGCTTGTCCAGCGATTCACTATATCCCCAGTACCATATTTGGAAATAGCTTGCCACAGTCTTTGAGCTTGTTTTCACTGATTTGTTTTCATCACCCGTCGAAAATAATTTGCATTTGCAACAATGACTTGTTCGCTATATTTTCAGTAGAGGAACGTATTTCCCAGTACATATGTTGTGCTCCTGAAGTAAGTTTGATTGATCAATTAGGTTTCTCAATTTTCCAAATACGATACCAGGAGAACGATACTTGGTAAATTGAATGTGGACAAGCTGTGGTTAAAGATGTCCAAAGGCAGTCACACGTTTCAAGTCTTATGGGTTTCTGGTTTAACTCAACTAGCGGAAATAAAAAAATTCTCTGAATATAGCCTACATTTGCTTTCTCTGATCTAGATTTGTAATAGTCTTAAATTTCTTTTATGAAACTAAATGCCTTTGATGCCCACATTCTTTTCCTTTTGTTTAAATCTACCTAGGTGTTTAACTTACAAGAATCCAATGTTTCTCAGACCTTGGAATGCGCCTTTTCGGACCACTTCGAGATTATTATGGTGCAGATATCTATGTAAATAGATTAGACATCATAACCATTAGTAGGGTATAATTGGGGATTGAGGCGCAAACCCCTATTTTTAAAACTACTCTAGAGGTTTGGTAGTGGAAAAGGGGTGTAAGTCTCCCAAGTCGTACCAGGACGGAGGAGGGCCACCAAGGTTTTCCTGTAACGCACCATTTAAAACATGAATTTTCGTCTTGCGTGCAACTTAAAGGCCATGCGTGCTACAAGAAAAGATCTGTAATGCCCGAGGAAACTCTACCTATAAGTAGGCCCACTCCTCCGTCTAGACGGTTTCCCCATAAGTCGTTTTGCATCGTTAAAGGGGAGGTGTAAATCGGTTCACTAGATGGGTTTCATCATATATATACCTGAGCCATTGAGAAGGTTATTTGACGAGGAGGTTGAGGAGGAGGAATGGTTCGATGCTTTGGAGGAGCAGGCGGAGGGGAGGGCTAAGGAATATTTGGAGGTGGATCGATTCGAGCCTAAGATATATCAAGTGGAAGTACTCAAACGGTGTGTAAATGTCGAGTGGGCGGTGGGTTATTTTGGGTTTTGAGCTAACCCCATCATCCGGGTTGACCTTGTCGCCGCGAACGACGAAGAGGTTAATATTGGACCTTTGCGTTGCGGTACCAAACCATCCCATGCGAGGACGATCTTGGCCTCGAGCGAAATTGCCACGTAGCTCCATCCCCACGAGGGAGACTTGCGAACGATGCTTCCATCTACGAAGACGGTGGAGGGCACTCAGAGTTTTCCCTTGTCGAGTTTTCCGAGATGGTAAAGGAGAAACACGAATCCACCTTGTCCATGTACAGTAGGGAGAAGAGGCTTCGAGACCTCGATCTTGAAGGCCTCTTTGGAAGAGGATTGGAGAAGAACCAAGTTTGCCACCTTCGATGAAGAAACGAAGCACCAAAAAGCGGAGCAAACACGAAGCAAAGAAGAGTTGGAGAAACTTGCTTCGAGTGCGTTTAAAAGACAGGTATTGAAAGCTACAAGACGTCGTTTATAGAAGCCTACGTTGCGGTACAGGGAAAGGGCGGCTCTCGCTGGCCTAAAGAGTTGGGAAGTCCTTGGCTACAGACGCCTCCAAGGCCGAGACCTCCTCCCACGCGTCGTCTTACGCGGTTTTGGAGGCAACATCGAAGTCATATGGGCCACCCGAGAACTTGGTAAAATTCTAGATGGTTTTGAGGGCGCCCTTGCGTTAACCGCGAGCTCCTACCATCGGATCTTCTATTGGCTTGTGCTGGTTACTGATGACCAACAACTGAGGATTGGAGGTGTGTACAAGTCCTACAAGGAGCTTCGAGATGGAGAAGGAGGGGATTATTTTTTGGAACCCCATCGACATCCTATCCTATCCAGATCCTAAAAAACTTGAATTCCTACGTGGCCTTGCGGTGGATTGAAACGAACAGGAGAGACTTTTACAAGAGATTGCAAGATACCGTATCCAAATCCAGCCAGCTCCAAGAACCAGGGATATCCAAAGGACGATGGATATCTCAATAGGAGACTATCTTTGCCGCCATGTTTCGACCACGCTCTTTCGAGGGCATTCGAAAACGATCTTGTTCCTAATTCCTGTTGGACACGATGGCTCAACGACCACCGATATAGAAACATAGAAGTTTGGAGGGGCTAGTACAGAAAAATGTTCCATTGCATTGATACCGTGGGAAAGAGAAGACAGCACCGCAAAAAAGAAAACAATGGATCGCATCGTTGTCCTCGTGGTGTAGAAACGGGATCCTCGTCCAGAGAAAGTCCAACGTGGTATGTCCTCTTAAAAGACAGGTCGCTTCTGCAACGTGTCTAGTGCTGTTCCAAGGTCTATGTATAGCCAATGGATTCTCAAGAGTACTTGCAAGGTTTGAAGGAAGAGAATCTACATGGACTAGGGCGGTATTGGGATTTGACCTGGAAAGGTTGTTGGTTCTACAAGAGGCAAAATACGATGGAAGATCGATGCGAACATGGTAGGACGCCATGGTCTTGCAAAGAGTGCTACGGATCATGCGCATATGATTAAAGATCTTCGTCATACCATCCTTGCAATATTCTAGAACAACAGAAAACGGAGAAGGAGAAGGGGGAAAGATGTGTCCATAGAAGGTATCGATGAGTTTGCAAAGAACGTCCTAGAAAATGGGATATGTTGCCATGGTAGAAGAAAGAACCGATGCAAGTATTGTATTCGCGTATCGTCTTGTTTGTCCGTGTCTAACAGTCTATGGAAAAAAAGTAGGCCGCTAGACACATTCGTAGTGTGATTGTCTCGTAGTGGGAAGGGGCAAAGGTGTATTTGTCCAAGTGGAGTTGGTATTGGTCTGGTTTTGGAAAAACTTATCCAGGTCTTTGCATGGTTTTGGAAGGAGAGAGAAACAAGAGTCTTTTTTAAAAGGCTTCTTTGGTGGAAGAGTATTTGCAAAAGCTGGAGGAACAAGTGTCTTGTGCAAAAAGGGTTTTCCAAAGTGCTTTCTAGTCGAAAGGTGAAAAGTGGAATTGAAAGAATAGTATGGTATTTTTTTTGGAAAATGTTTGGGAAAAGAGCTGCAAACTTTTTCCAAAGTCTTCAGATGGATTCCAAGGAGTCGAGTAAAGGGATCTTCGGCTACTATAGTTTTCAAAAGAGCTTCCAGCGACTGCTCCTACCTCGTTCGACACCCCGTCCGACAGCAAACACTGACCGCTACTCTACCCATTGCCCATTGTGGGCCCAAAGTGTCCTACCCATACCACCTTGGCAGTTTTTATAGCAGGAAAAAACGAAATGAACGTTTTAACAGTTTTTGGAGCGTATTACGAAAACGGAACGTTTTTTCAACATTGTGAGCTAGAATAGACACTCTATATTGCAAACACCGACTGACCCACCAAGCTTGTTTTTGGCACGGTCCCAAGTCGTCTAAAAAGCAAACAGGAGTCGAAAAGCAGGTAGCCCTGGGGGGAAAAGCGCCACTGATAACACCCCTTTCCCCTACCAAATCTCTAGCTCATCTTGAAAAATAGAGGGTTGCGCTTCAACAACGAATTATACCCTACTCCATTGGAGTCAGCTATTCAGTTAAAATATGGATTGTGATCCCTGCCACTGAAGTGCTACCAAAGTTTATAATTAAGAAACATGGAAACTCTCCCCTGTTATTTTGATTGTGAAGAGGATAATGGTTGGATAAAGTTGTGACTACCTCATCAACAGAATTATAAACGAATTTGTAGTCTGAAAAAAAAAGATGGAAATCTGCAGTACAAATATATTAGTACTTGATATATGCACTGAAATTTGTGATTCATGAATAAGTAATTGTTGCGCTTGTACAGGGGTCCATCACTGATTTGAATGATGCATATACAAGTCTAGGTCAACTAGTGCCAAAAAAATTAGTATAGGTAATCACATGATTTCGAGTGCAATTTGGGATAAATCAGCACGAGTAAATTTTTCAAAGGCTAACCAAATTGCACGAGTGCAATTTGTAGTCTTTGAAAAATTTACGAGTGCTGATTTATTCCAAATTGCACGAGACAAATCATGTGATTACTTGTTAATAATATACATGCAAAAATTTAATTTCAACTTTTTGCACTCACTCTTAACTTTTTGCACTCAATTTCAATTTCTGCACTGTTTGGGATTAATTGACGTGCTCTCAGCCAATGAGCATGCTGAAATTTTTGCATGTATATTATTACTGTAGTTACTGGTGTGAAATGAAGGTGAAAATCGCTGATCGGATTATAAAACAATAAATATAAGATTCCAGATCACAAGTTAACATTAAAAGCTGATTTATAAAATAAAAGTCTAAAGTTTAGATTTAGATTCAGCAGAAGGTGCCACCTAAGACTACTTATTCTTTGTCTACTCACAAAAAACGCAGTCTGGAAAGACCTTGGAAAACTCCAACGACGACTCTCTTGATTTGATTACTACCCAGCACTCTGAGATTTATAAAATAAAATATTCGCCTGTTAGCATATATCTGACACCTGGTTTTATTTCACGATCTATTGCTAAAAATTATCATATTTGATGACTTGAAATTAGAGTCTGCAGCTAGAAAAAATCGTAAGGGCATCCACCCACACGGTCAATCCTCTTGTTTTGCGTCAGTCGTCTGTTCTTTTCCTATTTGTTGTTTTGTGTCTCCCTTTGTTGTCAACTAAATGGGCCACTATTCAAAACACTGCTCAGAACTGACAGTAGGAGATTCGGGTGTAAAAACCTCGTTTGGTTGGGAAGCACGAAGACAGGACTTTTGGAAAAACTAATGGAGTATTTGTGATTTAGCGGAAAATATCATAAGTTGCTTTTTCTACGTTTTGAATTGATGAATACAATACAATTTTCCCCATAACTCAGGGTAAAACGCTAAGGGGTTCCATGCCGTGGTAGGTACGTGGTGTAAGCATCGTGTATGGCTATGGAGAGCAATGTATGCCATATATTCACTAACGGGGAACCACTATATGATGCTTACACCACGTACCTACCCATGCCGTAAACGTTAGAAGAGTTGCATCGGGATTTGGGGCTCAGGCGACCGCGTATATGGATTATAATGTATTGATAAGAAACTGATAGTTGATCTGAGAGCTAAAACGCATCTGTTGTTTTTGTGAAGGTCCGAACAAATCGAGGTGCGTTTTCGAAAATTTGAGACCAGATCGAAAATACTCGAAACAGAGGGTAGATTGTTTCCACCTGCTCAAGAAGTTGCCCAAATGCTGCGAGGTTTGTAGAGGCCTTTACAAACACAGTTTGTAGATGAGATTTATTTCTATTATGAAATAACTACCCAAATTATGCCGCCAGTCGCTTTAAAGGGAACTTCAAAACCATGTTTGTGCAGGCTTATGCAAACGGCCTATTAACCAAGAACAACGAAGTACTTACAAGGAGTACGTAGTGTTTGGTAAGGATCCAATAAAAGACCTTGTTAGGTCCTGAATGCCTTTATTGTTACACACGATCTCTGAGCCATCTCCATTACAGCTGCAGTTAGAAGTGCATCCAGGCGCTGAAATAGTGATTTATTCTTCAGGGTTAATAAAAACATTTTCCTGTCTTGAAGCAAGAGGCGTTGCTGTTGAAGTTTTCAGAAGGATTCTGTCATGTATAAGTTTGAAACGAAATACCTGAGCACGGGAAAATTGGACAGCCGTCGACCAATGTTTCTGCAACGAACAAGCCTAAAGGTGTTAGTAAATCTCGTTGGCATTTTGGTGCTAGATTTCCTAACGCCTTCCATGAAATGGTAATAGTCGTGTACTTATTCACTGAGTGGTAGGGCTAAACGGGCAAGTCAGGTTCGAGTGTCATGACCGGGATTCTGGTATTTTCCCGTCCGGCACGACCTGACTCAGTTGATAATATAAGTATGTTATCATATCACCGCTGCTCCTTCTCTTTCTGGAGCTATTGCAGATCAGCCGGCCACTTCATTTGCATGTGTCGGAGGCTTTTGAAGAACGAGGCATGTTACAATGGGTCTAATGTTATTCATCAGTATGTAAATGAATTGGTAGGGTATTCTGCAATTTGGCTCACTTTCTTTTTTTATTCTTGCATTTTTTCCTACTTTGAAGAGTCTCGCGGAGCTATTTGCTCAGCCGTGCGACTTTTTGTAGCCCTGTTCGCGCCATCGCAATTTTAGTTTATATACTCCCCACTGGAAACATGACAGGTCATTCCTTTTTGCTTCTATTCAACCGAGGTAACGCATGATGCCTGGTTTACAATAGTTAATGGCATCTACTCTCAGCAAGTCTGATTTTGTTTTGTCCTCTCCGTCTCACAGATGATATCAAAAGCCGTGGACTAACAACGAAACCGAAGATCCGTCGTGCGGTTTTTGAATGGGCATAAACAGCTAATCGTTTTAAGTGAAAATCAGTAAATCAAACTACTGTTACTTTTCTTACTTTGTTTTTGTTTTTGCAAAATTTCTCTAACGATAAAGTGGGCAAAAACGTCTTCGTTTTCCAGACTACAGTGTAAATTGCTGAGCTCGAACTGGGCCTGCAAATGTTGGAGCGTTTCTAAAAACACTCCCTAAAGCAGAAACTCCTAGCTTAGTTTTCTTTCGATACTGGTGATGTTAGCTAAATTATTGCCACAATTTTGGAAACGAATGCCAAAAGCCATAGCCATTTTGTGATACAAACCTCCTTAGTACTATGCTATGCCTGTAACAATAACAAGTATATAAGGGTTAGTTTCTTGAGCAACTGGCATTGAGACCATGTGAAATTGGAACGCATATAATGGGGTTTATCAAACGCGTTTATAACTGCAAGTTTACCACCGTAAAATAAGACCTGAGCAAGCTGAATTTCAGAGCGTTGCCTTTCGTCAGAGCGAATGGCTAACGCTCTGGTTGAGGGCTCACGCGACAAAAATTGCATTAATTTTATCAACTCGTTTGATAAATGCAATTGCATCGGCATATCAAATTGACAGCAGTCGCTACTTACTACTTATCGCAAACAAGATCCAGGCAAAGAAGCAGCCGTTTAGTCCTTGCAGCAGATATTTTGTCATCTTCAGGCTGAGGGATGACCCACGCTTTCACTGTGTGGTACAATGCCAACTTTCCTCAAACCCTGCAGAGACGTCACTTTTCTATGAAATTACCATGAGAATAGCACTTGGGGTAACTATCATCAGAAACCCAAAAGAATTGAAACGTGAAATTCGCGTTCACAGCTGGTCCAGATTCAAATTTTCTAAGTACCATATTTGGAATCGGCTAGCCGCCAGTCATGATTATTGAAGCCAAGTTGGTTGGTCCATTCTGTTTCTCTTGATTTTCGAAATATCGATATTTGGTGGATTGAATGAAGACAAGCTTTGGTTGCAGACATTTAAAGGCATTTACACGTTTCAAGTCTTGTTGGTTTCTGGTCTTAATAATATTCTGTCAGCTGTCTCTCTATAATTTAATGAAAGCCGGCGGTAATCCTCAACTTGGACCCCTGGTTCTAAAATTCATTTACACAACGTTAAAACTAAAAATAAAATAACTGTAGACTGCAGATTTAGTTTTTGCTCAGTAAAATTACAGTCAAAGGCTTTGACCCACCTATGGCTTTCTGTTTCTCCTTTCATGCCATTTGTGTCTTAGAAAACACATGCCTTTCATGCCATTGTGTCATAGAAATTCGGTTTATTATCAGCCAAAAAGTTGTACGGTTCCAGACATGGTGTCTCATTCAGTAATACATTTAGTATTCTATGTATCAAAGAAACACCATTTCTGGCGAATTTAAGATAATGCAAAAATCTCTCTAGGTGTCTGTCAATCTGTTGTTGATATATTGATGTATGGACCACTGTTCTTAAAATCCTTTTCTGACTCCGTTTTTACTCAATTCTGTCATTCAATTTAAATCTGCAAGCTTTCCTAAGTCAGTGAGCAGCAATGAAAGTAATATTTATCCAAATTGTGTATGTTTGAATTTGGAAGAAAACGGATTTTTTCTTAAATTTACCTTGGCAGTCACAATGATTAATTTTAATCCTCTACCCCATTTCGATGCAAAGCATAAGTTTGATCTTTGATTGGATATCACAGCCGGCGGTTTACACAGCTACTATCAACTCTGCTTACGTTTTCGACTAGAAAGTAGGTACTTCGCCCATTATTAAAGAGACCCTATTACTGTTGTAGTCACCACAAGCAGTGAAGGCGGGAATTGTAGGCGCTGTTTGCTGGCATCGATTATATACTACATCATTCTTTCTTGCCTGATGTAAAATTTGTATTTAGCAGGCGTCCGTGGCATGCAAAAAGATGTAAGTTTTTTTTATAAGTACTATGTAAAACTTGGACATCTCAATCAAAATACACATAACAGCTGTTTACCAGACAGAGTTTTGTTTCCAAATATCGCACTGTTTAGCAGGTTTCTGTTCACAGCAAACCACGTAATTGTACTTGAGTGTTAACGCTGTGCTTCCATCTCTTTAAACACTAACTTTTTAATCAATAGAGTTTTCGTGTAAATTTGGCTCAATTTAGTTGATTTAGCTTTCTTGCATGATTCCATATATATAAACTCAGTTTATAGCATTCACAATCTGAATTAATCTTGTGCATTTTTTACCCATTCTTCCCCTTTGTTTCTTTTGTGTTTCCTTCATTGATCATTCTAAGGAACTGAAGAGTTTGGTGAAAACAATGGAAAGTAGGTTTTGATAAAAAAGCGAAATTCTTCAGAATCGACCTATTATGTGTCCATGTGAATTCTATTCCATACGTTATTCGCGGATCGCAGTTAGCGTTTTCCGTTTGAATGATCCAACTTTCTTCTAGATTTTAAAATCTGTAAATCAAAGCCTAATGCAAGCCATTACTAAGTACCTCAGTGGAATAGGATCGGCGCTACACAAAGAAAGAGATAGCGCACTGAAGCGTTGCTCAGACCAGCTAATATTTTTCCTCTAGAAATAACTCGATCATATAATGCAAATCTTGGTCCCTTGCCATTAAGAGAGCAGTAGGGAACGAAAGCTCCGCAATGATTTAATGTAAAGAAACAGCTCACACCAAAACAGGAACAGTTTTGGATCTTTCTTGGATAATTTACCTCTTAGGGCAGCCAAATGGAGCAAGTGGTTATAAAGATGGTTCCGCCATTTTGGAATGCCGCCTTTGGATAACACTTAATTCCCTGAGGAAGGCAGCTTTACAAAAATGGCTGAAATCATCCTAAGTTTGCATTTCAAATTTCAACTCATTTATTCTCCTCCACAATTCAATATCAAACTATAACAGTCTTACGAATTACATCTAACATAGGAGCCTTTATTCAGTCCTTATGTTTTGGAGATAGAAAGGACAAGGATCGGAGGTGGAGATATACTTGAATGTTTTTGGTGCTGCAACTGAGTCTTATTTCAATAATAAACTTTATTCCCTTGTACATTTTGTTTTCCCAATACATATCATGTGATGATACTCAGGAGATTTGGTCCTCTGTCTTGTTCATTGAAATGAGTGCAGGCAGACATATTCATGCTTGCATGCACTCTTTTCAATCAACAAGACAGAGGATCAAATATCCTGAGTATCATCACATGATCTGTACTGGGAAAATAAAATGTACAAGAGAATGAGGCTAGGTCTATTCCAGGCTCGAGCTTACTCATGATTTAAGATGTAGAGCAAGTTGCTGTGGCCCAATGAATATTGACAAGATAATAAAGCGAGAGAAGGCAAGGAGTCTTAGAAGTTTTTTTTCCCCAAACGAAAAAATGTATAACCTACTTCTGTTTTATTTCATATTTGTTTACGACAACCCTCTAGGATCTACGTGAGATACTTATGATGCACTAGTTTGAATTCCTGTTCCTTCAATGTCCTATGTGTTCGTTTTTCAAGATGGATCTTTTTTTCTTTGTGGTCTAGCGTATCAACCCTCATCTCCTGGTCCAGTAATCGTGCGGTTTAGCCGATCCTTGGGAATGTGGTCCTTGGGAATGTGGTCCTTGGCATCCTGTTCAACGTCATCGTCATCACTTTCCACTTCGAACATGACGACATCTTCTCCAGCGTCATTCATTATCATCGCCACAGAAAGGCAACATTCCATGTTGCACTGAGGGCGTTTCCGCACGGCTTGAACCACGGTATAGAAGGCTGCCAAGTAACGAGCTGAAAAAAAAAGGATCTTGTTTACACCTGGAACCAAAAACTGAATGAGGATGCCTCGCTGGAAATAATGGGCAGTGAAAACCTGTACTACAGTTATACGGTTTGTCCAGATTCAATCAAGTGCCATATTTGGATACTGCTTGCCCCAGACCTTGACCTTTTTGGCACTGATTTATTTATTTGGTTTCCGTTGATTTTCAAAATATGGCTGTAGGTAGATTGTATATGGACACGCTGTGGTTGAAGACATTCAGAGTCAGTTTCAAGTCTTATTGCTTCCTGATTCAAGCCAAGAGGAAAGTGTGGCCTCCCTTTCCACTTCATTGGTCATGCTTTGTCGCATCACGTGGGCTATTCCGCACCAGGAGCCGGGAGAAAATAGCGTAATAGTTACATTCAGACCTTACAGTGTGCCTTGGATATCGGTCAACACATTGGTTATTTAATTGCCATTACATCGTCACAACATGTACACTTATTTGCAACAGGATTGACGTGGAGTCTTTCCATCCATATTAGTGGCGAAAGTTGAATCGTCACTCATGCTCAGCTAAGAATTAAGTAGATTCAGAATTCGACGTGCGCGCAGTGGATGGGTAAACACATGGTATACAAACGTAGAACATGATTTCTCATATTACTCATTGCACTTACCCACTATCATGCCTGTTACCATCAGGTTCACTGTGACGAGTATAACTGTAGTGCCAGTGGTTTCTAACTCCGTCGTTGTTTCCAAGGATATGTCCTCCTGAGGTATCTTGAGTAGCATGCCAATATTCATGTTTGCAGAGGTAGCCATGAGAGAAACAAGCTGAAGCCAATGTTCGAAACGGTCAGTGATTGGCTGATAGTAAGCATAAAGCACGTTGTATAGGCCTGACGTGGTTGCTGCCACACCCAGGTTAGTACGACTTTCGCTGCCCATAAATGCAAGAACTGAGGTTAAGATGATCTTCCTTACCAGTTCGAGCACCTCCCAAAACCAGCAGCTCTCAGAGTAGTTTTCATAGAGGAAACTTAATCCTTTTCCTATCTCATTTTCACCCTCTTCACTTTGACTTGAGGTGGTCTCACGATAGAACCTCAATAATACCAGTGTTACTACTGGGAACCCTATCACAAAAGCAAGAAGACAGTAGGCAGCTATGGCGAAGTTGTTGTGTGAATTTGTGTAGCACTCCAAATTGAAGTCTGACGAGAGGAAGGACTGACAAGTCGTCTCTCGGCTATCCACACAAATCTTCTTACAGGAGGTGGGAAGAACTTGGAAGATTTGAGCCGTCAAAGTAGGGTACACAATGTAAATTACCAGGAAGGCATAGCGAAGACAAGTTTCTTTCGTCTCGGAAACTGCAGCTTTCGAACTTCGAGTGCTGTTGGCTTCTCTTTGTCGGAGTCGGAACTTTTGCAGATGATAATATGTTAGTAATATGGCTGTAACAGTTGTTGGGATTGCCAACGATAAAAGGAATGAGGTGTAGGTTGTCACTCTAATACTGTTTGCAAAGCAGTTGACCGGGGCAATCTGTAGCAAGTTAAACTGAAGGAATTTGGCATAGCTACCAAGTTCCAAAAGAGCCTTGGGCCATGTGATGTATGTAAAAGCGTCAAGCGTGCCGGATGTGACTTGATAGAAACCGATAAAGATCTTTAATCTAGCAAGGACAACGTCTGTTAGGGAACGTCCACGTGTATTTTGTATCTTTTTTCCAAGAACAAGTGGCAGCGTGATTATGGCCAGAAGTAAGACAGCGAAAATGATTTGTCCTATCAGCCACTGTTTAGACGGACACTTCTTACAACTAGATATCATCTGGTAGTACCCCTTGCTGCACACTCCGCATAGTGGCCCTTCATAACCCTCAGCGCATGAAGACATCATCCCTCCCAAACAGGACGCCATCGGACACGCATAGACTCGTGGAAAGGAATCTGCGAATCTGACATGCCTTCTGTCGTAAGTGTTGTTTTGATTCTGAAGACCTCGTGTAAAGTTCTTGTAAAGTTGTAAAGTTTTCTGGGACTTCCATTTCCAGTAAAAGCCAGGCTTTAGATCCACAGATTCGTTCTGGCATGTGAGCCCCTCAGAAGGGCATGGTAAACATGGTCCAAAGCGATCCAGGCGGATGAAGGTTTCCAAGCAGAAGCAAGCTCTAAACTGTGCCACTTTATTGTATTGGGTTCCTGATAAGGAAGGAAATAGAAGATTTCCTAATAAGCAAAAATTATAGAGACCTCGCTCTTGGTATAAATGAGATACTAGCTAGAAATGGCTCTTAACATTTCGGTCATCACAAGGCTCTACTCGGACAGACCTATTTGGAAAGGGTAGGGTAAACGGAATTGTTCGCGTGGTCATGTTTTTAGGTTCCACGCAATAGATCAAACACGAGATTCGAATTCATTGCGTCTCTCGGATGAAAACTATATACAAACCGGAGTATTTTCACGGAATGCAATTCACTTGAAACTGTGATGAAGCGTTAAACGATATCTTCAAAACAATTTCTTAAACGCAATAATTCAGAAGAAGACGTTGAAGATACAAAAAACAAACTTTGTTACATCCGATTTCCTTCCCTTAGGTATGAGTCAGTGAGTGAATTTGAGAGGAGCAGTTTTGGTGTTTTAAAGGCATTCCTCTTCTTGCTTCATTGACATATTCCATGGCTAGTCAAGGTGTATTTGGTGTTTGGCGTTTATGTTATTACTATTATTATTATTATTATTATTATTATTAGTATTTTTATTACTACTATAGGTGAGTGTTCGTTATACTAATCAGCTTTGTGCATCTGCTAACCTTGAGGGCAAGATGTACATTCTGTTATGGCCCTTCCTGGAGCGAGATCGGGATGTACGTATCTCCCGGGCGGACATTGTTTGCAACCGAGACCATAGCTTATCGCTTTACCGGCGTATCCCATTACGTCTTGGTACAATCCTCCTATGTTGAGAACAGGTACTGAAATACCGGTCTCATGAACAATTTTTTCAAGGTTAAGTATGTCAATGAGTATATATTTTGCATAAAATTAAGTGAACTACCGAGTTTCTCTCCTTGTAAAACTCTCAATTTCCAAACTCTGAGACCGCTTTAAAATCCTCTAAAACATTTTTCCAAGACTGAAAAAATTTGTTGTTGACGATTGCTTATTTATACAAAATTGCACTCAGACTTCTTTGATTACTTGTTAATGACATGCCTGCACAAATTTGATTTCAAATCTCTGCACTCAATTTCAACTTTCTGCATTGTTTGGGATTAATAGACCTTTGTCGCTTGTAACTTTTGTTTCCCAATACATATCATGTGATGATACTCATTACATTTGATCCTTTGTCTTGTTCATTAAAAAGAGTGCATGCAAGTATGAATATGTCTGCCTGCACTCTTTTTAATGAACAAAACAAAGGATCAAATCTCCTGAGTATCATCACATGATCTGTATTGGGAAAACAAAAGTTACAAGCGAATAAGGTCTCGTGCTCCCGGCCAATCAACGCGTTTAAATTTTTGCATGTGTATTATTATGACGGAAAACAATAGCACAAACCTGGTGGGCAGGAAAGGCATTGAAATGATTTGGTATATGTACCAGTGGGACAGACACGGCATTCCTTATAGCTGAAAAGCGGAGGAATACCTTCTCCAGTGTACCTACAGACAAACCCTACGTTGATCATCGCTTTGGCCAATCCCCCAGAATCAAACAGCCTCACAGCAATGTACGAGTCTGATGGCAAACTGTTAAAATAGAATTAAGTTTAACAAAATATGGATCGACGAAACGGGAAGGAGGCTAGGCGAGCATTGCGCAAAACGTGGCAATTTCCGGGCTTCACCTACATTAGGGTAACACAGAAAGCCGAAAGAATTTTGGTAATACATTCATGTCCTATATACATCAAACATTAAAAGCATTGTAACTCTTCTGCTTCTCAAGATATCTTGTTGAAAAAATTTATGTAAACAAAGCATCAAATAAGAAACAACGTGTTGAAGTATAAAGTTTTTTGCTGCAAACGATTGAAAACTCAAAGAGGTCTGGAAGAACGGCTCCAAAATATAGGACATGAATGTATTACCAAAATTCTTTCGGCTTTACGTGTTACCCTTTGAACAAGAGTCCATTTTCTAATTAGGCCGTGTCAATCATAACGGCATTAACGAATGCTTTTCATTCATCTAATTCACTCCCATTTACTCGTTGTTGAAGCACACCAGTCGTACGTACAACTAGAAATCCGTTACATAAACTCTAAACAAATCGTAATCCTACCATTCGCTCGGGGGAGGGCTAACGCGTGAAATGTTAACATCCCTTTTGATCTTGCGGAGAAAACGACATATAGTTGAATTTGATTAGAATAATGGGATCAATATCAGTTTCTGGGCAACCGTGCACCTACCCCTCCCCTAGACCAACATTAACGCTAACTTTTTAACTCATTATTACTGGTTGGGTTAGGGGAGGGGTAGGTGCACGGTTGCCCAGAAATTTATATTGATCCGAATATTGTTAGTCAGATTCAATTTTCTGCCTGGACTGAATTCGGTTGACAAGATTACTCGGGATCAACACGTTCCAAGAGGATTGTTTATACTGGCGGTTGATCTACCTACAGAAGTCATAGTTGAGGCGTTGCTTGTAACTCTGAAGCTTCCACGATTACCACACTAGTCTGCTAGTAGTAGTTTCTTTGCTTGAACCTTGTAACTTGCATTCATTTTAAATACGTTTAAAGTGTAATTCAATATTCACTATCTTGTTAAGTTTTAAACAAGCCATGGAAGATTATCGCACTTACAATAATAAAGTCGTGTTTATAGGTGTCCAGGGTTGTATAGCAGGTATAATGTCTACTGATGAGCCCATAATATCGCTAAATGATAAAGAATAGAAGATAGTGCATGGCCAACAGCGATACGACATTTCATGAGCGAACACAACTAACAATAAATATATATTTTTTAGAATAGGAAGAGAAATTTCGTATCTTCTAGCGGGCACGTAGTTATAATAATAATGATGCTAATAATAAAAATAATAATAATAATAATAATAATGATAATGATGATGATAATATTAAAGATATTGACAATGACGCTAATAATGTTCATGGTTTATTGGTAACATCTCTACATAGTAGCTCTACATTTACCAGTTAATGACGGAAGTAAAATATACGAAAATTTAAAAGAAACTACAAATGGTAAATACTAGCTATGCTGTTTGCTCAAAGTAGTTCTAATTACAGTTGCTAATTACAGTAATAAATTATGTAAAAATTGAAAGTAGTTGATGCTAAAAACTAGACTATATAATTAAAGTATCCCCACGTGTACCTGATAGATTACAGTAGTATATTATGTAAAAATTAGAAATTAACAAATGCTAAATACTATACTATATACTCGTAGTTTTCTTTTTATATATTTAGTAGCATCAAGAGTGACTGATAAAAACGCTAATAAGCTTAATCACCTCAGTACAAATTTTATTTAAATGGGTAGAAAATAAAAACAAAGAAGGTTAGGTCTTAAAAAAATTTTAAAAGTGACATTTCTTAAGGTGATGGATGCGAAGTTTTGTGGACAAGATTACAACTTACAGAGTTGTCAAAGAGTGTGTGGCTTCAAATGCTCGATTGTTGATCATACGTATTGGATTCCATGCTAAATTTCTGCAAGACAACCAGATTGAGGTAATAGAGAGATATGCCTTTAAGGATCTGAGGAATTTGTGGTTTCTGTAAGTACAAACTATTTGACAATGTTCTGCACAATTGCTAAATAAATTCCTATATTAATACTTCGTTCATAGTGAACCCAACCACATTAGGGACGGACCATTAGAAAAGTGATGGGGGGGGGGGGGGAATTTTCAGCTTGCAGGAATTTTTTTTTCGCTCACTGCTTGTGCAGGAATTTTTTTTTTTTTTTTCAGGTGAACCCCTCTGCACAAATTTTTTTTAATACGTGTGAAAAAGTCACAATTGGACCTTCCTTCTGCGTGAATCTTTTTTTACCTTCTTCTTTGCATGAATTTTTTTTTTGGCATTTTCACTTGCATGATTTTTTTTTGTTTTTTTTCCCCACCCCCATCACTTTTCTAATGGCACGTCCCTTAATATATTATCATCATCACAGCAGAAATTTCGTATCTCCAAGCGACCACGAAATATTGTTATAATATTTATTGGTGCACTGAGTACCGAGTGGTAACAAATTATCTCTTTACCTCTCGCTTTTGTTATACATAGCGAACTAATTCATGTTGTTTTGAATGTAAATGTTGGAAAATTAAAAGACTCAATAAGTGGAAGATCGTCACAGATATGAGAACACCTTAGACAGTTGCAAAGATAAGAAAAAAATTTCAGGCTTGAACGGGATTGGAACCCATGAACTTGCGATACCGCGGTACCCATGATATGTTGTTTTAGTATAATTTACGCAGGTTATTACATGAAAATGCATTCACTAGTAAATCAAAACATATATTAATTTTCGCAACACTTTAATTATCAAACAGAATGGTTTCAACAACAAACATAATTCAGTTACCACTGACTTTTAGGCAATGGAGGTCAACGAGGTGAATAAACGTTTGTCGGTCTTACGTCTCAGTCAGGAGGAAAGACGGTACTTATTACAAGAGAAATAGTCTGTTGTCAGCGCCCGCCATTCAACAACAAAGCCAAGTTTGTGAACAATCCACTTTAACGTAAATCTTTCAACTACACCAGATTTTCCAACTTCTTACGCAGTGTTAATGGTATGGCTGTATTTTCTTTTCTAATCCAATTTTTTACGAATTTTTTTACGCCCTGAGCTGACAACTACGTCACAATTCTAATAGCTTAGTTTTTACACCTACTTACATGAATGCAACATTGCCAAGTCCTTCCAGAGTTAAAATATCCAGCTCTGTCATTCTGTTTCCCGACAGTCCCCTATCGATTTAGAAGATAAGAAATTAGCTCACTTGCCCCTTACTGACAGCAACATGCCCAGTGGTTAGGGACGAACCATTAGAAAAGTGATGGGAGGGGGTGGGGACAAAAACAAAAAAAAAGTCATGCAAGGGAAAATGCCAAGAAAAAAAATTCATGCAAGGAAGAAGGTAAAAAAAAAATTCATGCAGAAGGAAGGTCCAATTGTGACTTTTTCACACGTAGTAAAAAAATTCGTGCAGAGGGTTTCACATCGTGCAAGCTGAAAATTCCCCACCCCCTCCCCCCCATCACTTTTCTAATGGTCCATCCCTTAGAAGTGGGACCACATCATCAAGCATTCGTAGAAAAAAGTTTCACAAACATGTTTCCAAAAGTTGTCACGGAACGATTAGTGTTGTCTTGAGAGTATGGCCTTTTTTGTAGAGGTGAAGTGGGTAACAACTGATGGTTCTCTCGGGCTCAGAAGCTATACTAGCATCATTTTGAATCTGATTCCCAAAGTCGCGTTCTTTCATCTACTGTTTTATCAGAGGCCAGGGGCGTAGCTAGGGGGGGTTCTGGGTTGCCCGTGACCCATCCCCCCTTTGTGAGACTAAATTAGAGTAATTTATGTTACGTGGAACTTAATTCATCTATGCAGCTATTTTGTAAGCTTGTCCCTCCCTCCCCCCCTCCCCCACGCTCACTGAAAAAAGAATTCACATTTAGTAAAACACTGCGAGGATGTCGACATAACAATCTGTTAAGTACCCTGGGTGTGACACAGTGTGACCCCCCCCTTTGAAAGATCCTAGTTACGCCCCTGGATGCTGTTCGTCTGCCTGAACAGTTAATGCTTTGTTACGAGCCCGTTACTTACAGATACTTAAGTCGTCTGAGATCCTTGAAGGCCATGTCCTCAACATGCGTTATTTTGTTATATGAAAGCTCCCTGAAAACAGAATGAATCAACGTTGACAGTGTCATCAGAGGAATTCAGCGGACAGCACATCTGTGGATGGCTAACTCAGAGACCACAACTATATGGGCCTGCTTGTGCACAGTGATAATAAGATTTTACCTTTCAGGACTGGTTGGTCCAATTGAGTATATGGTAGGAAAACCCAAGGCAGATGGCTTGATGAACATGTAATCTTTCAAATGCATTTGGTATAAGTGAGCACCAAAAAAAAATTGTTTTGTATTATAAGTATAAGCATCAATAATGAATAAAGGAAAGACAAAGGAAATCAGGCACCATGACATTTGGCTATCTGATAAAACATTTGATACGTTTGTTTCATAATATCGAAACCATCTCGAGGTTTTGTCTAAAATACTGCGCTGCAGGTCGTATTTCAACTCTTTCTTCAGTGTTTTCTATGTGATAAAGCGCCGTATCTAGTTTGACATCTCTCTGCTGATGGGGGTATTTTACTTATGTGAACTATTAAGACGTTTATTAACTTACAGAAAGGTGAGACCGCGTAAACCATCAAAATATCCTTGTTTTACAGCTGTAAGACTATTTTTGCCAAGGAGTCTAAAACAAAACAAGGAAAAATGAAAACTAAAAGTACAACAACAGCAACAAAAACGTTATCTACAAAATTTTGTAATATTGCAAGAAATGGCATAATTGGTAGAACCTCTGACATGTCTGAGGAAGAATTTTACCGCTTAAAACCACTCCTGAAATTCCAACTGAGCGATAGTCGTGGTATTAGGAATAAGACCTTTATGACGCTAGCAAGAATTTCAAGTTGACATCGGTAGCAATCAAAACAGATCCACCATTGTTCTCCCGACTAAAATAAGAGGTTATAGAACAAGAAATTAAGTCTATTAATAATATACATGAAATTACTCGATTGTGACCGGATAAGAGCCCTGTAGTTCAAGTGTAACACCAGTGTAAATTGTGCAACACTAGAGAACATTTCAAATCAACATTTTTTTAATTATAATTTTTAACAAGTAATTGAGCGGTTTTCTCGTTCAATTGGTGATTCAGTTTCAGTTTTTTTTTTCAAAAAGCTCAAATAGACCATTCTACAGTGAAATGCTTAGTATCCTGGCCTTTGAATAGAAGTGAGGCTGGAGGTCACCTTGGTTGGTTACAAACCTTCCTGTTCTTCATGTGTAAATAATACGATTTGCACATGAAAGGCAGATAGGTTTGTAACCAAGCAAATTCACCTCCAGCCCCTCTTCTATTCAAAGGTTTGGCTCCTAAAGACAAAACTGTAAAACGCCTATTGCAAATTAATCACAAATGGAACGAAAAAACCTATGATTACGTATAAATCATGGTCATCACTTACAACAATTCTAGGAAGAAGTGATTTGCAAAAGCTCTTTTTTGAATAGAGGAAATCTCATTTTCAGTCAGATACCTGGGATGGAAATATGATATTTTGAATTATTCATCTTAGTTATGTGCGGTTATCTGAGCAGCCCTACAACCATAACCTCCTCCTTAACTCATAGACAAACCAAACCACACGCACATGCACCCAGACACCCTCCAAAACTGTTATTTCCATAAACTACTATATGCTTGGTGGAGGCACAGTAGTGTAGTGGTTAGCGTGTCGGACTTCCGAGCAGAAGGTTTGGAGTTCGAGCCCTGGTGCTGGCACTGTGTTGTTTCCTTAGACAAGAAAACTTTACTCCACGCTGTCTCTCTCCACCCAGGTGTATAAATGGGTACCGGCGATACAATGCTGGGGGTGACCCTGCGATGGACTAGCATCCCATCCAGGGGGGAGTAACAATACTCCCAGGTGCTTCATGCTATTGAAACCGGGATCAGCTCCGGTCGTGTGCGCCTTTACCTTACTGTATGCTTTCTTATTAAACCTCTCGTATAAATGTTGTCATTTATAAGATGTCAAATCAACCTATAAAGCAATGAAAAGTATAATCGATTGTATGAAATAACTGACCGCACTAGAAGCAGGTCTTACGGAGTTATGAAAAGTTGTTAACCTTTAGGAGGTAAGGCACTTAATTGTCCAACCATAAGGCGCGCTTAAGTTGACAGATATAATGCTGATCTAAATTGCGCTTGGACCCACTTGCACCAAAATACTGGCCAGTGATTTTGTTCTAAGGGTAACGCCAAAATGTACTTACAGAAAGGTAAGGTATTTCAACGCTGGGAAGATTCCTGCCTTGACCTCTGTAATTCGGTTGTATCTCAAATACCTTTAAAAGAACATCAGAAAAAGACTCATAAGGGAACCTTTTGATGCGAAGCGTTATATTTCTGCTTGGCGATTGCCTGGCCTGGTTTCGATGAGTAAATATGCAAATATATGTTCAGACTATGAGTCTCAAATCATGTAAAAAGAGAATTGCAGAGAGATTCAATATGGCTTAAAACGTTGTGTGCAGACCTAATTATAAAATGTCAAAAAAATTTTCTAACAATGATGTCAGCGATCCTAGAAATCTTGCACGTGACTTATGGGTAGTTTCTCATCGAAACGAGTTCACACCCATCCCAAAGACTTCTGGGCAGTTTCTCATCGAATAAATATAGATATGCAAGTGCATGAGTTGCTACACTAGGCAAACAGATTCTTGTTAATTGCTGTTCCTCGCTGCAGTAAGTAAGGAACGCCCGGGATTAATTATATATTTACTTAAGATGCATCACTAACAACAAAGTTTGCATACGAATGCTTGAATTATAGTGGCAATTGATAATAGCAACAAATATACATTGGATTTCCTTTACTTTTTAAAAGAAATTGCAGGTGTTGATAGACAGAATTACAGTCGACTCTCGATAACTCGAAACTTCAAAGGAAATTGAAAAAGGTTCGAGTTGTCGGGAGTTCGCGTTATCGAGGGTAAAATTATATAGAAAAGGACTTTAAGGGAAACAAAAATTGCTTCGAGTTAGCGGGAGGTTCGAGTTATCGAGGGTTCGAGTTATCGGGAGTCGACTGTACATCTCATCAACATGTTTTCCTTAGGCGTCCGCTGGCTTGCAGCGCGCTTGTTTTGATGTTTCCTGATTGTCGGCACCACGCTTCCGGTAATTCGATTACTTTGTCCCTTTTGATGTTGTTAGGGTTAATTCTTACGTGAATTGACTTCTTTACCTTTCTTGTATATCAGTGAGTGTTCGATTCCGATCAATAAAGAGAGACCATAGAACTAATTTATATTATCAGCGTGTTTTTTGTTGCTGATAAAAGAATCTCGCCCTACCATAGCCGACTAAGTTCTGCTCAGCTTACAGGAAACCGATGCTTGTGATACCCTCAAACATTCCTTTTCGGATGTCTTCAAGTTGACAGGTCTCCAGATGTCTTTCAACACAAAAAAGTAAGCAAATATCACCGACGTATAAACTTAAGTGCGTGGGGCTAAATCTTCCACTCTTTTCAATACTGTAGTGCACACACATTTTTAGTTTTATAGATTTTATTCTTAACACAGGCACTTATGAACCCGCTGTAATGCACTTATCAGCGGCCATCCGGGGGGGTGACCCCGGGGAACCCCCGGGCATTTGCACAACGACGTTTACAAATCCCCCCTACCCAAAAGGAAGATTTTTTAACAAAAAGATACAAACGTCCCTCCCCTGGGGGTAAAGAAGTGTGCTTTGCCAAGTCAAATAGTGCATTTGAAAATATTTCTATTTGCCATAAGTTACTGTCTATAATTATACCTATAAGAGTTAATAAAATATAAGCAATAAAAGCTATTTCACTTGTTTTTTACACCTGATGAAATTTAGCTTACCTTGTAAGTCATGGAATGGGAAATGAGGGAATATTCTTGTTTTTTGAATATTCTTACCGTCCTTTCCGTCGCCATGTTGGAAAGTATTCACGAACATACCCAGTCCTTTCACAGACGGGAAAGGCACACGTTCACTCGTTTCCAGGTCCATCTTCAATATGGCGGCGGCATTCCAAATCCCGCGGGTCTTTCCCCGGGTATCCTGCCACGAAAGTGCAAGAGCAACCCAATTCCCCCATGCCGGGCTTAAAATTGGCGACCAAAGTTAACAAATCCCGCCCCACGCCCGCGTATGTCCCCGGGGTCACCCTCACGGGATGGCCGCTGATAAGTGCATAAATCTGCTTCCAGCATGACTGCATTTCTTAACTGGTGAAGTATTGCACGGCCCTCGGATTCGAAACCCACACCAGCTTGTTTCTTTCTCACGTTAGGGACGGACCATTAGAAAAGTGATGGGGGGGGGGGGGGGTGGGGAATTTTCAGCTTGCACGAATTTTTTTTTTTCGCTCACTGCTTGTGCAGGAATTTTTTTTTCAGGTGAACCCCTCTGCACGAATGTTTTTTACTACGTGTGAAAAAGTCACAATGGGACCTTCCTTCTGCATGTTTTTTTTTTTACCTTCTTCTTTGCATGAATTTTTTTTCTTGGCACTTTCCCTTGCATTAATTTTTTTTTGTTTTTTTTCCCACCCCCCCTCCCATCACTTTTTCTAATGGTCCGTCCCTTACCTTTTACCATGCATTCGGCAATATGGTATTCAGGTAAACTCTTTCTTTCTAGTTCACGAGAAGAAGCGTGAGTAACTACTATAACAGACATTCAACAAACAAGCTGCATAGACACGCAATGAGTACAGACTCTCTGCAATATCCTTTCCCACTTTGTTCCTGACGTTCTAGGATCTTAAATTGGTTGTGACTTACAACTCTTTGAGCCACCTCTGTCTTTGTAAAATTCCATCATTGAATGTCTTCAATGGATTATTGTCCAAATGTCTTGTAAATGAAGAAAACGAAAATCCAGATATAAAGATCTTTGCCTGACTAAGCGCTTTGTCTCAGATTCGATGCATACTATGAAAAAAAAACCGCATCCTTTTCACTTTTTGCTTAAGCTTAACGTTGCGTCAATACTAAGGGGTGCGTTTCCCGAAAACTCAGTTATAGGACCCAAAAGCCAACTGCAAAGCCGTGAATCATTCATTCGACGAAGCTGTTTTAACGTGCCTTTCAGTAAAGCTAGTCTTGGCTTCTGGAAACGTTTGGTTGGCAAAATACAGTGAGAAATATTTCGTTCCAAATCACCTCGAAAAGCTTCAAAATACAAGGGTTGCTGAGTTGATGTCTACTAATATATTTAACGGGCCGAGTTTCAACCATTGTGGGGATAGTTTCTAAAGAAACTGGTGCTGCGTCGGTGGGAAGTTGAAACACAAGAAAATGGGTAAATCAAACGAGTTGATTAAGTAAGTTATACGGTTACCACCGTAAGGTAAAAAGGAGGTGCTGACGTTTCGAGCGTTAGCCCTTCGTCGGAGCGAATGACGAAGGGCTAACGCTCGAAACGTCAGCACCTCCTTTTTACCTTACGGTGGTATAACTTACTTAATCAACTCGTTTGATTTACCCATTTTCTTGAGTTTCAACCAGTTGTGAAAGTACAGTACACAGGAAAGAGGACGTGATCATTCGCTTACAAACTCTCCAGTGAGGTCAGATCTCCAAATGCCCCGTCCTCTATTTTTTCAATTTCATTGCTGCTAAGATGCCTAATGAGCAAAAGTATATGAATTGTTAGAAGAGTGACAGTGTTGCTATTCAGTAGCTTTCCGAAGATTGGCCCTACTGTGTCGTTTGATCCAAAGATGAAAAAGTTATAACCGCATTTTAAAGTAAAACAAACAGTACCACAGTGCAATACTTTCCAAAGAATAATAATGATAATAAATGTTATTTAGCCAGGGCTATCTCTTCAGCATAAAATGCTGCTATCAATGAGGGCCCTGCAAAAAAAAGTGTTTAAAAAAGCTAGAATACAGCAATTAAAATGCATTTAAAAGCTAACCTAATACAAAAACTTAACAAGTAACTAAAGAAGTTTTGATCTATATAATTCCAAAATACGAGTTTTTAAAATCAGAACTGACTCAGAATCCTTCATTTCACTTGCAATATTATTAAAAAGTTTAGATCCATTAAAATAAAAAGACTTCCTTGCCGTTTCAGTTCTGACTTTGGGGAGCAGCAAGTTGTGCCCACTTCCCCTCGTGTTGTAGACTGTTCTAAAAACCATAAAATAATCTTTAAAAAACATTGGAGGGGATCCCTTCAATCATTTAAAAGTCAAACTAATAGTGTGCATATCACGCCTCATAGACAAGGGAAGCCACTTTAAATTCTTCTCGGCGTCTGAATCTTTGGTCTTCAAAACACTCTTAGCTGCCCTTATTTGTGCTCGATCTAACTTATCACGTTCCATTTTCAATGCTGCTACAAGCAACATCGCAATAATCCATAACCGGCAGAACAAGAGACTGATAATCTTTATTGGCTGCATCGACAATGGTCGATAATCGATCGATAATTGATACACGAAAACGTGAGAGCCACACGTGCAACGTACGTGACTACGGAACTGTTATGGCGGTCAGAAAGTGTGCAATCTAGCGAAATCACTGCTTTCAACCGTCACTTGATTATTGATTCTTTCTTGCAACAATACCAGTTAATTGTGTTGCTCACAAAGTCTGAAGATCTGTAAGGCCTTGAAATGCTGCGTTCTTGATCACTCTAATCCGGTTATTTCTCAGCATCCTGCCAAACGACAACAAACAAAAAAGAAATGTTATCGGCATTGCATGGTAGTGGCATTGTTTGTTTTGGAGGAAAGGATAAAGGTGTGTTTCTTGATCCACGAAGAGCCAAAGAACATGAGCTTATCGTAAAATTGCAAAGTACTATGTCTACAAAGTTGTTGCATGTTCTTGTACTTTTGAAACCTGGATTCCCTCGAATATGTGGAGCGAATGAAATCCTACTATTTAAAGACAAAGGAAAAGGTCTTAAAATTATTTTTCATTCACAAAACGACGCATTCATGTGCTCAATTAAAATCTTGCGGCCGCGTGCTTCACGATTGGGAGTTCCTGTGAAATCACAATCTCATTTAACAGTAGTTGTTACTACACTGGCTGGTTTCGGTGTTCAGTGCCTGATGTTTCCTGGTTTGCTGATTCTCAGTGGCATTGGTAAATAAGTTTGCTGTTTTCGGTGATCTTTGCTGGTGTAGCCCAATGTTTTCTGGTTTCGCTGACTCTTAAATGCAGCATCGCGGAATTCGAGGAGGGAATCGATAACCGGGAAAACATCCGCGTGCTCAGGCCAGTTTCTGTGCTGAGAAGCTGGGCTAAAATGCAAAATACCTGGCCACTTCATTGACATAGTGAGGAATAACAACAGAGTCCATTGTAATATACTTCGTTCTTCAAACCCTCCGACACATGTAAATGAAGTATTCTGTCCTAAAGCTGGTCTCGCCGAATCTCAGCGGCTGTGATATTTTGCAGGCTTCACTGTTTCCCAGCGACGGTGACTTCGCTGCTTCGACGCTGGTTTCGCGGATTCTTAAACACAGAAAACGGTCCTGGCATGTTCAACCACTTTTATGGGTTTGATTAATTGGAGGCGGCGACACGAACTTTGATAGAGAATATACAACTCCCAGCCTTTATTTCATCGATTCACCATTTTAGCGATACCCGCTTTTAAAGATTGCCCATTTTAAAGATTCCCGATTTTAAAGTTTCCCCAGTTTAAAGATTCCCGCTTTTTAAGATTCCCGCTTTTAAAGATTCCCGCGCTTTTAAAGATTCTCCCATTTTAAAGTTTCCCCGATCCCCGTTCCTCCTTCTCCTATTCCCATTTCCCGTTCTTGCATCCCCGTTCTCCCATTCCCTGTTCCGCCATTGCCTGTTCTCCCATTCTCTGTTCCCCATTCCCTGTTCCTTGTTTTAAAGATAGCCATATTGTATGTTGTTCTCCAATGTGAAATTGGAAAAAGTGGGCGGCAATTCGGTCTTTAAAGAAATGCTTCAGGATTTGTTAGATTTGAACTAAGAATGATTAACTGTTTATACAGCAATTTGATTTAGACACTGTGCTTTCAGTCGCTGTTTCGCTCTTAGGGCTATCCATGGCTTATCCTGGGTCGTTACTTGAATGGAACCGGCAGAAAAACAAAACCATATATGAAGAACTTGTTACTGATGAGATAAACGGATTATCTGGCCAAACCACTGAAACTGTCCAAAGGAAACTTTGTAAACAAACCTTACGTCCTGCTACAATCCACGATTCCGGCAAATCTCTCTTACCAATGTCGTCGACTTTGATGCGACGCCGGCCAGTGCACAGATAGGCATGCGCAATAGGCATGAGACTCAGCCCAACGGCGTCGTCGAGAAAAAGTCGTCGTTTCTTAAGTTTCCTATTAGCTCATGTACGACCCAATTTCGCGGAATAATGGTTAAAGATTTGCTTTTGTCAGTTTGATATATCTCATATAGTTTGATTAGATAGTCAATTTTTGGGCGGATAGCTCCATCAACCAGAAGACTAATGACAAAAATATATAAACTGTTTCTTACAGTAGCAAGAGACTGGTGAGGCTAGCAAAGGCTCCGTTCTCAACTTCCCTGATTTCGTTGTCATCCATAAATCTGGATTTAAATAAGGAAAAGTTTTTCAACATCTCGAAAACTTGAACAACTTTTTGATAACTTCCTATCACTATTTAACAATTATTCGCCGAAGGCGAAGTGTTATCGGTGAATATTGATATTGAATATTAACTGATAATCACTGAGCCTGAGGTGAATAATTGTTTTAATATAAAAACACAGGCGATTATTTCACAAAAAAAAAATCAAAGTATTGTACAACACGAAAAAAATTTATATCATCAAAAGCGCGCGAACGACTGGCAGCCATTTTGTTCGTGGAGGTGATTATCGGCTGATAATCCGAGATAGCGAACCAATCAGTGCGCGCGATTTTGTATAATAACCTGAGTATTTATACGCCATCTTTGTTTACAAACAAACTGACCAATCATACGCGCAGGATATTCGCAACTTGCAACAATAAACTTTGTTGCGTGACAAATTGCTCATGTAGGTGATGATACGGGCAACAACACCGTTCAACGTGCAGTGCAACAATGTTGAAAGAAAACGTTGCTCGTATTACCAGGCCTTAACTATTATTCTCTTCAATCTCGTTGAATAGTGCAGTGGCAGAGTATTTGCCTAAAGCCACTATTCACCGAGATTGAAGAGAATAATTGTTTTAGTAAATACCAATAACGCAACCTCCGTAGGGAGACAATGACGACGCCGAGGATAACACAACCGATGAAAAAATAAAATAGTTGAAAGGTAATTCGGGTCATGCCCGGTGTAATATAATTTATTCATTTTCTTTGTTAGTTAGGGTTAGGTTCATTGTCAAGAATGCTTTGTGTCCTTTGTTTCACGTCAGTTGTGTGAATAAATTATATTACACCGGTGATGAGCCGGTAATTCGTACGACAAAGAGACTTACTGGACTTTATTTTGAACGTGCAGTTTCATTGTGTCGTTCATTAGCGCTATTGTTTGGTCCTGCCCTGGTCAACGTTTCATCGTGGTAGTGTTTTACTCAATTTTCCAAGAAAAACCTCTTCCCAAAATCTGGAAAGCGTGAATCGATGGCAGCCATATTTAATTTCGGTAGCTTGGACGCCATTTTGTTTTTTTTTTCCCAAACAAAAACTCACTAGTACAAGGATTACCCAGAAGCCCCTACATTATTCACCTACTAGGAGGTGGATAGTGATGATTATCCCGAGGTGGAGAGCCAATCAGATTGCTCAAAATGCCAAGGTTGCGGAGTTGGTATGTACTTATAATATTTATTGCACAGAATCTCAAGAACTAAACAAAAGTCACAGTTCTTCTTAAAACTACCTACTCTTGGAAGATTGACCTCGAGTGACAAACAACTACCCTATGACACTTGTATCGCGGGCTAAATTGTAATAACATATGACTGATAGTGATGGGCTCCTAACAACACGAAATTGTATTCTAGGGAACATACCATGAAGTTCAAGTATTTATCGGCCTTTGGCAATTGTTATGGGGGAATCTCGAAATTTTCTAGTTTTTCCCAAACTTTCACGTTGGAGTTCAAAGAAAACGACAGTCCGTGCTTACAGTGAATTATATGAACACGCTTCGCGATACTGTGATTTACTCTTTCTTGCAGAAGGGTACTTTGTTTAAGAAATAGAAAACATGTACCGTGTTTCTATCGAGTTATAGAAACACGAGTGAAAGTTTGGGAGAACGAGAAATGCTGTGGGAACACGAGCCGCAGGCGAGTGTTTCCACAGCTTTTTCGAGTTCTCCCAAACTTTCACGAGTGTTTCTATAACTCAATAGAAACACGAAGAACATGTTTTCTATTTCTTTTAGAAAACACCGCGACGAAAAAAAGAAAAGCAACTTGTTAGCTTTGATTATCAAAATGTAAATTCTCTTTGCTCGCGTCATCATTACGTCAACAGCTCGTGCTAGTTCTGTGTTTCTATCGAGTTATAGAAACACGATTTCTAACCAATCAGCGCGTGTACTTTCTTAGGACTGTTTTCTAATTATTATTGGATTTATTTACGTTTGAAGGGAGCTCAGACATATCAAGCGAAAATGAGGAAAGAGAAAATAACCCTGTCTGATATGATAAGGAGACAGAATCTATTTTTAGCGCGGAATCTATTTATATGTTGTTCCATAGCTACGCGGTTTCCCAATACCGCAAATGGAAAGTCGAGGTCAAACGAAACACGATCCCCATGGCGTATTGAAATTACAACTACGTGATGAGAAGGACATCAGCCATTGGTCAGTTAAAATAGTTTCCGGATCTAAAAATAGATTCTGTTCCCTTATTATAATAAGAGAACCCAGTATGGAAGATGCGTTCTCTTACCTCATTTTCTCTTGGAAATATATGGAAAAAAATGTCCTGCAATGAATTTTACGATATCTTGATCGGCGGGTAATTCAGTAATAACGAAAGTACTTTCGACGAGGGAAAATTCAAAACGGGACACGAGTTTTGCAATCTTGGAAACTGATTGCTTGGTTATAAAGTGATCAACGTACCACCATATATAGCAAGGTGAAGTCACAACGTTATGCACCTATCAATGTAAACCCCGTGGGGGTGAGTGCGGGCAAGGGGTGGGGATTTGACCAAGCAATCCATCTCCTCAGTGGGAGGTTTGATCGTGCACCTTTGCTCGGGGGTCGGGACATTTGATTTTTTCGGCAGAGAGACTGGGGCCAAGACAAAGCGTCTTTCTTGTCTTTGGAATGGCGTGGGTTTCGGAGAAGGTGAGTTTTCTTATCGATATTTATCTTCATACTTCAAGTTTAAGTCACAAGTTGTTAAAGGTATGTTTATAGCTTGTCTTTTAATATTTGTTATTTTGCCCCTGGGTGGGGATTTTGACTACATTTGATGAACATATGCTGCCCCACCCTTGGGAAATTGACCCGAATTTTTGCTCCTCGGTCAAATCCCCACCCCTTGCCCGCACTCCCCCCCCCCCACGGGGTTTACATTGATAGGTGCATTAAAGCCAATAAGATATCAGTATGTCTGGTAGTTGTGTGCAGTTCAACATTTTACTATGGTAATGAGAGAGGTACTTGGTACCTCTTATCTGCCAGTGTGAACGTTTAAATGTAGCAGTGAACCAGATCTCGACAACGGGGCTTACCAGTGTCACGTAGCACCTATTTTTCAAGGATGGCGGCCATTTAATCACACCGTTTTGGAAAAATGTCTCTGATACGTTAGAATCTGCCAAAGACTGCAACTACACGGCTATGAAATGATCATTGTAACTAGCAAATGTTAGGGAAGGAGAGAATCGCAAAAGTGAATACAGACATTTGCAGTGAAATCTGGCAAATCGTTCGGGAGAAAAACTCACGCTTAGCCCTCTCCCCGTAATTTTTCTTGGACGTTACGTTCTCTTTTCGAAAATAATGTTCACTGTTTACTTACATCATTAACAGGTTTTCCAGTCCTTCAAAAGCTCCTTTCTGAATCACGTCAATTCTGTTGCTTTCCAGGGATCTTAAAGAATATAATTTTGAAACAGATAACTGTCGATGGCAGTCAGCAACGGAGCGAACGGTAACAACATCTGATAGCATGTGGATGTGAGTATGTTTTTCTCCAAGTTACATAAAACCTACCCAATCTCTATGCGCTGTTATAAGTGGGCCGATTGTGGTCATACCTTTCAACAGGACCTTTCTTCCTAGTGCCTCTATAGCTAGGATTTGCAGATTTTGCGGCACGCGTAATTGTTACTAGTATCACCCAATTAGGGACGGACCATTAGAAAAGTGATGGGGGGGGGGGTGGGGAAAAAAACAAAAAACAATTCATGCAAGGGAAAATGCCAAAAAAAATTCATGCAAAGAAGAAGGTAAAAAAAAAATCATGCAGAAGGAAGGCCCAATTGTGACTTTTTCACACGCAGTAAAAAAAAGTCGTGCAGAGGGGTTCACCTGAAAAAAAAAATTCCTGCACAAGCAGTGAGCGAAAAAAAAAATTCGTGCAAGCTGAAAATTCCCCACCTCCCCCCCCCCCCCCCCCCCATCACTTTTCTAATGGTCCATCCCTTAGTGGACTAATGCAAATGCCGCAATCTGACTGGCTACACTACAGTACTTGAGGACTAAATATGATTATTGAATGGTCCTCGAGTAGCGAAATTCGTGACGCTTTCTTTCCTAACTTATTCCAATTGGACCTCCATTGCTTTGTTCTCTGTCATCCAACAAATATTTCAGTTATGTTATTCCACAAAATCTACTTTCAGCTTACTGCAACCACCTCTATATTTCGTATGTCATGTAACCAAAAAGTAAAACACCGTGTAAAATCCTCCATTATATTAATTAGCATTTACAAAACAAAAATCATACTACGAGTAAAACAACAGTCAATGACAATAATTTGTCGCATTTACAGTTATGAATTAAAAGGGAAAATTAAAAGAGAATTTTTGCAATTAGTCCATCTCGCATTTTTCGGAAAGGCATGTCCACGCGACAGTGTGCAAAAAAAACAATTCGTCTCGGATTCGGTAAAAATCACGCTGTAATCAAATCTATATTCCGCCTATCTTTGCTCAGTTTGTGTGTGGCACCTGTCAAACACCCCCAAGACATTGACAATATTCTGCCGCGATGCGTTAATGGCAGTTACGCCTGAGAAAGTGGCACTCTTAACTGTAGTTTTGCATCCCTAGCAACAGCGTTGTTGTTAAGAGCTCTCCAACGAATTACAGGGGCCTATTGCTACTCCCACTTCAGTGCAACTTAACAATTTTGACATTTCTTACTTATATAAATGTCACAATACACTATAGGAAAGAAATGTCCCAAGAAGGACAAGACAGAGGAGAACGTCTTTTACTACTCACAGTCTTTGAGTCATCTTTGGTATGGATTCAATGAACGGTCTTGTTACGTTTTTTATGCCTGTGTTGTCGCAACTTACTATCACAAAGTCGCTGCCAACACAACTACAATTTCTCGTGCATTCAGGGGCTGTGAAAATGAAACATTCATACGAAGTAGTAGTGAAGCTTTTAACTCTAGCAATTACTCAATGTGCAACTTGTTGATGTAACCAAAGAGCTATCTTAAGAATGCAAGATGTTTAGTTGAAGTGAGGAACTTTAACCCAGTAAACCACAGAAGAGCGTTTTTGTTACTCTCAGTAAGTTTAGTTCTAGTCAATAATTACAGTGTTACGGGGAACACGGACACATATTATCACTGAGTTACAATTATTAAACAACTAATTAGATAAAGGACACCAAAGTCAAAAGAAATCTCGTCACAGAAGAAAGTCGTTAGATCTTGTAATAAATTCGTCTATTTTCTTTTGTCTATTAGTCATTATAGTTCATCTCCTCGTCATTTACTCCCTGACATTGCAGATACTTGAAATTGAGTGCAGAAATTTGAAATTGAATTTTTGCATGTACATTATCAACATGTAATCAAATGATTTTGAATGCAATTTTGTATGAATAAGGCAACAAACTGCACTCGCCCTACAGGCTCGAACATTTTATTTTTTAGTTTATGCAAAACGATACTCTTGCTTATTCAGTGTTGCAAATTGCACTCGAAACCATTTGATTACAGTACTATACAAATTGAATTGGTAGAACTCGGATGTTTTTGTAGTTTTTGTTTGTGCCGTTAACCTAAAAAAAATAAATAAAACAGACTTTCCAGTATGGCATCTATACAATGGAGAATTACTACTCAATAGGGCCTTTGCAACAATTTGTCACGTCACCTTTTTTCATAAATGTGATGATACCGCTGGTTTCGTGAAATAATGTTGACAGAAATAAAAAGAGCAGCTCAAAATATGCTACATGCCAATTTTTGTTGGTATGTTGTTTAAACTGGTGTTGTTACAGCTGAAAGACTTTATAAGGATTTGTGTGGGAAACGGCGCTTTGCCACCCAGTCACGCTTTGATGATTTTCATACAAATCATTGTATTTTTCTAAGGGACGGACCATTAGAAAAGTGATGAATTTTTTTTCTTGGCATTTTCCCTTGCATGAATTCTTTTTTGTTTTTTTCCCCAATCCCCCCCCCCCCTTCCCCATCACTTTTCTAATGGTCCGTCCCTAAGTTTCAAACCGCTTTAAAATTCTTCTTTCAAAATATGAAAGTCTGAACGATTTCCGCTCTTGCACATTTATTCTCGCTTATCTGACTCATTGTAAAAATAGGAATCTGAGCTCTGTTTGTGGCGCTTAATTAGGAAAAAGTACACTGGGTTGAAAAAGCTTTTCGTCCGTAACCAAAAGTATGGAAAATTTCGAGTGCTGAAATGGACATAAAATGTTTACCTTAAGAGGCATTTCCTTGACAATTTGTATTCTGGACACAACAAATACGATTTTTCCATTTCTAGAATTTATTAGTCCGACCTTTAAGTTCACCAATTATCAGTCATGTGACAAGTTTGCTACAAAGAGCCTATTCTATGTAGCGATGTAGAGTTATGAATGATATCGGTATAACAACAATAAATTCTGCCTATTGTTAGGTCGAAATGGTTTCTCCAGGAGCACCTAACGACTGGTTTCTGTAAAATATCTGTTCGGAGAAGCAAAAATTGCCTAGAATTTTCTATAGCTTGAAGAAGGCTAAACATTTCTAGATGACCATTCCATTCATGTACAATTTTTGTAGCATATCTAATAAATTCCCTAAGATTTTCTTAAGTTTCATTTTTCGCATTTCAGTCCCCAAGTTTGCCTATTTTTCATAGGAAAAGAACACCTAAAATTTTCGCATTCGAAAATGTGATGGAGAGAGGAATCGGAAAAATTCTCACTTTCTTAAAACTTAAAATTGCATGTAAAAGTTTCGGGAAAAATAATACTGAGGCCCTAGTAATTTCGAAAAGACTCATGATCAATTGCAAGTTGCCCTGGGACGACCGAACAGATACAAATTTTATAGTGCCGCTTAAAATTTATTTCTAGGGATCTGAAAGTACTCTGGATAGCCTGAAAAGTGTTTCAATACATTAAGGAGGAAACCGCCATTGGGTGCTCCTGTTTCACTTGTTTCTTGGGATTTGTTTGCACTGCAACAAACGAGCATACCTGCACAGTAAACAACGGGACAGTACTCTTCGGATAATCCTGCAAAAAAACGACACATTAATGCCGTTTGTTAGGCTGAGCGTGATGCACAACTTTATAGTGAAAGAGGAGCGAAGTCCTTAAACAAAGGTATTATGCACGGATTCTTTCGCGTTTAAGAAAATTGAATAACAACAATGTCTAGTAATCAAAGCAAAATCAGAAATCAAAGAATAGTCACACTGCATGGTTTGATCCACAGATGAAAAAGTTAGAACCACACTGTATAGCAAACCAAACAGTACTACAGTACAGTACTGTTCAATAGCTTTCCAAAGAGTGGTAACACTGCATGGTTTGATCCACAGATGAAAAAGTAAGAACCACACTGTATAGTAATACAAATAGTACTACAGTACAGTTCTGTTCAATAGCTTTCCAAAGAGTGGTAACACTACATGGTTTGATCCACAGATGAAAAAGTAAGAACCACACTGTATAGTAACACAAATAGTACCATAGAACAGTACTGGTTCAGTAACTTTCCAAAGAATGGCCACACGGCATGGTTTGATCCACAGATGAAAAAGTAAGAACCACACTGTATAGTGACACAAATAGTTCCATAGAACAGTACTGGTTCAGTAGCTTTCCAAAGAATGGCCACACGGCGTGGTTTGATCCACAGATGAAAAAGTAAGAACCACACTGTATAGTAACACAAATAGTACCATAGAACAGTACTGGTTCAGTAGCTTTCCAAAGAATGGCCACACTGCATGGTTTGATCCACAGATGAAAAAGTAAGAACCACAGAGTATAGTAACACAAATAGTTCCATAGAACAGTACTGGTTCAGTAGCTTTCCAAAGAATGGCCACACGGCATGGTTTGATCCACAGATGAAAAAGTTAGAACCACCCAACAAAGTAAAGCAATCAAATAAAAGAATACAGTGCTGACAAAGGATGACTATGCTGTGTGGTATACGGAACGGCCGAAAATGAAAACGTTACCACGCCAGCTTCGCTTTCTCTAGAATTGTTTGCGAACTTACGAAGTGATGGAAAGTTTGCATGTTTTAATTACGAATTAGTGGCGATGTATACTGCCACAACTCCCTTGCAAAATTGGGTAGAAGGACAAGCGAAGTCATAATAACAAAAAGGCAGAGGAACAAATTTCCTAGTTTGCATTTAGAATTCTCAAACTTATCAATATTGCAAAAGGAAAAAGGAAATCAGACACCGTGACGTGTTTGGATATCTGATGAAACGCAGCTCATTTTTGCATCGATAATTTCTCCTAGTTCCGTTTCGTTCGAGAAGCTATATCAAAAGCTCGCTACATGTGTTCAGTCATTAAATATCAAACACCTCGACTTTCGCCAAAAATACTCCGCTGCGCGTCGTATTTTCAGCTCTCTACTCGGAGATGAAACACTGTATCCCGTGTGTGTGATCCAAACTGTATCAAGGAGTCTACAAATGAGAGGACTCCGGTGTTCCATCAAGACATACATGTCGATGCAGGTTATCTCTGATCGGTAGAAGTTTCATATTATTGCCTCTACAGGGGGGTAAATAAACCAATGATTTAAACGACTGACTGATAGATGAACTCAAGAATATTCAGTAGTCACAACTTCGCGGGGAAACATCTCAAAGGTTGATTCAAAACTGTTGTTTGTCTTCCTGTGCAAAATCTTTACAATTTTTCGTGCAGATATTAAACTTACCATATGTTAGTAGGAGTATCCCCGCAATGAGACAAACAAGTATGCTTCGCAACACGTTTTGCATTGTCAGGCCAGCTGAGGCAAGAGAGATCTGATACTTGGCTCAGTGACTTTTACTCAGTGCTTCGCCAGATACTATTGCAAACGACTCTGTATTGAAATGGCCTTTAATCTATGGTGGGTTCCCGTTTAGTACGGGAAGGAGCGAAGTTAAAACTAATTGCTTTTCAAGGCGATTGATGCCCCCTTTTAAAATCACACGTTGCTTAATTTCTAAGTAATTACAACGCTTCAACGAAATTCTAATACTTTTCCTTTAACTGGGTCTGATATCTTAGTTGAATTAAAGCTCACTGTGCAAGCTTTCGCTATTAACTGAACACTTTCCTCCACATAGGTTTGATTAAACAAAGCATGAAGAGTGTCTTGATTTTATAAAGGTATCTGCACTTGCTCGTCAACCCCGTACAGAGTGCCATTTCCATAAAAAAAAAACCAACTTTGTATTCTCGCTAAACAACAGCTGCTGCAATGAAGGGGTAATTTACGCACATCCCCCTCTAAGATTGCATCCTCACACCTAATTTGCTCGAAAAGGAAGATTCGTCTTTTGAGAGTAAAAAATGAACTGGTAAGATGCAACAGCACAACCTGGAAAGAAGTTCCCTCCTACTGGATTCGCACAAATGAACAAATTATGCATCGAGGTGTACCCAGGGAAGTGCAAACCGAAGGATTCCGTAATATACAAACAGCTTGAGATTCTAATCAGCTTTGCCATCTTATAACTCAGCTTGAAAGATCATAATTTCCGCGGATATTATCAATAGAAATGAGAACCTCTTGAAAACGTCCAATAATTCTGGGCTCACCAAATGGCAGTAAATATACGCGTCTCAGCAGTTGAAGATGAAACACAGTTTTTCATATAATTTATCAAATATTTCCCTTTGCGCACGATTGCTGCTCAGAACGCTGCTCGGAATTGCTGCTCAGAATGTGACATTATCTTACCCGAAAAGAGAGCGATTTTCCGAGAGTAAAGGTCAACAATAATTGAGAACTTTGTAAAGCACAATAGTCCAAAAAAAAATAAAATTCTATCATTTCCCATTCGAAGACGCTGGGGATACCCTTAAATACAATTTTTTTTTCCTTCTATCAATTTCTTTACAACCAATTACCGGATAATTTTGGGACAGCTGTGACATTGACAAGGGGGCGAACAAGACAAGTTTGATGAAAACTCGTTTACGACATTATCTAACAACCAATTGCTGTGTGCCAGCAGGCGAGCAGCACACTAATCTCTTGTAGACCTGATATTTGTTGGGTTCCCTTTGGCGTATTTTTTGCGAGCACTCTCCATTTGTGTTTGACACGATGATTGTGAGCAAGTGTACGTCCAGCGGTGTCATCATAACTTAGAGGTAGGTACGTGGTGTAAGCATCATATAGTGGTTCCCCGTTAGTGAATATATGGCATACATTGCTCTCCATAGCCATACACGATGCTTACACCACGTACCTACCAACTTAGATGCGCCTGGATCTCTTTTGGGTTTTTTCGACAACGCCACGTGCTCCTTTCTCGCGTCGCTTCTTCGAGTCAAGGTGAGTGTGTGCACTTGCAAATGTATCATGCTAAATTTAAACTTATTTGTTGCTGGAAAGTTTTTCATTAAAGTCACGAATGATTTAGTGACATTTCACGGTTTAGACAATGAAAACAACCGCCGACCAGTTAGCTCAGTTGGTAGAGCACCGGACTACCGTGCGGGAGGTCGCGGGTTCAAACCCCTGCCGGACCAACACTCATGGTCTTACATAATTGAGTAGAAAGTGCTGCCTTTGTAATGACATCTTCACATGGTTAGACTTTCTAGTCTTCTCGGATAAGGACGATAAACCGTAGGCCCCGTCTCCCAACTCTATCTGTAATATGGGACGTAAAAGAACCCATGGCACTGTTCGAAAAGAGTAGGGCGTGTTCCCGGTGTCATGATCTATTGGTCTGATTGTAATGCGCATATGATTATTTATATAGAATATGCGCAATAGAAATGGAGTATATTCTTATTATGTTCTTTTATGGTTTTTGCAGCGTTTTTACGTACTCGGAGTTTGCCGATTGAACAATGGACCGCCTCAACCGTAGGTCAGATTCATGGAAAAGGAAATCAACTCTATTTGGACGCTCTTAAAAGTAGACCTATCCTTGACACAGACACCTTGTCCTTGGATTATCTGCCCAATGGGGCGTGTTGGTCTATTAATAATTACAATGGAAATGATGTGGCTTTTAGTGCGCAAGCACGTGGTTCGCTCATGCGACCTTAAACGCCAACAATTGATCCGCTTCTCCGGGCTGATACAAATGAACTGCTTCTCCAGGCAGATACAAATAATCTGCTTCTCCGGGGGGATATTGAGTCGCCTACCAGGTTGACCAGTACCTGGTAATAGGCTCCTGCCAGTACTGATCTACCGGCAGTAAAACGAAACAACAACCCCTTGTGGTTGCTTGGAAGTTTAATCCACGCACTTACAATTTAGAAGGAAAACATCTACATTATTATTGTTATTGTTCGTGTTATTGACGTTTGATCCGCCTAATAAAAAAAATTATGAAATCAATTATTATACATTTACTGCCTTCGTTATTCAGTTCTAGTGCCAACATCTACGATAGCCGAGAAGGGACTTCCGACTTCTGACTAGCAGTAGGTGACATGGGCGGTCATGTTAAACATAAACAGAAATGAAAGGATTCAGTCCTTGGTTAATTCCATAAGAGAGCGAGAGCGAGATGAAAGTAGAAGGACGGAATCCGCTCCAGTGCGGACTACGATGAACGAGAAGGGCCACTACCGACTTGTGAGTCCCGACTTCTGAGTTGCTGCGCTTATTAGTGGAGGGGACATAAGGGAGATATTTAGCTGTTGCGAATATCATTAGCCGTGAAACCCTTCAAAAACATCTCAGACAGAACCCAAATAAAGATTGTTCTACATTTTCGTCTGTTCCTCCTTGTAATTTCGATATACTATAAATAAAAGCTACGCGTTTCCAGCCTTTAAGTATTTTCCATAGTTTCTAATTGCTGTTCTTATCAAAGTATGCACTGGTACGTTTCAGTGGCGGCGTAAAGGTTTGTTTTCACATGATCGCTAAGATTGCTGAGATCGCTGCAAAAAACTCTAGCGATCATATGGAAACCACTCTCCTGCGATCATAGTGAGAAAAATTCCACGATTTTCTGCGTTGTCCTATGCATAAGTAGGTTTGGTTTACTCGACAGTTACCCTGGTCGAAACCAAATAAAGGCGACTCACGTTATTTCGATTCATAAGCGTAAGCCCCATACGATTCAACCATCGTTGATGAGTTTACAAACTCATAGGTAAATTAAAAAGAGCTGCCAGAAACCCTAGAATTCCCAAGTTATTAAAGCCTTGTACGAGGTGCTTTTTTTTATTATCCACTCGAATGCATCCTCAATTCCAACATAAAGCGGGATTGTACAGTGGTGAAACACAATCACACAGTAGAAGTCGCAATAGAAACCACCGGCCATCTTGTTATATTTGCCTGGGTATGAGGAGTTAGAAATTAGAAGTCAAAATTGAGAAGTCGGAACTCTGAAGTCGGAACTCTGAAGTCGGAACTCGGAAGTCGGAACTCGGAAGTCGGATATGATAAGACAGGGCTAAAAATTGGCGGTCGCACGGTCGCAAAAGGCGAGTTAAAACTGACCAGGGCTACCAAAAGTTAACGTTTGAACGCCCGATGTGCGACTATGCTACAGAATTTCGAAAAGTTGCAATGTAAATTATGCGAAGTACAAAGTTAAAAATAAAACTCAATATGTAGTTTAACTGGACTACTTTTCTCTTCGTTTCTTTGCCTGGACTCTAAGATCATCCATTTTAGTGTATTTTTAGCTCGGAAGTGGAAATTCCGAGCCGTTTTAACAGTGATTTCACGAGTGATACACATTCACAACATATAGACGCCATTTTGATTTTGTGATTGCCACGTGACTCTGAAAAAAAAATCGAGGGCTACTTCGTTTTGGGATGGGCCTCTAAGAATTCAGGGAAACTGGCCCGACTGGCCACCAAGCACTGGAGTTAATTTTTAGCCTTGGATAAGACAAGATAAATGAATCACGCGAGATAAGCCTCGAAGTAAAAATCCTTTTTTTATTTCAGTAAAAATTTATATCATGTGTGGTTTTAAAACACTTATATGCAAACACTTATATGCAAACACTTATATGCAAACAACAATGGTTCGCTCCTAAACAGACATACATTGTGGTAATAAGATTTGCTTTAATAGACTTAATTCGCTTGTACATTTTGTTTTCCCAATACAGATCATGTGATGATGCTCGGGAGATTTTACCCATTGTCTTGTTCATTAAAAAGAGTGCAGGCAGACATATTCCTGGTTGAAACTGGATAAATCAAACGAGTTGATTAAGTAAGTTATACCACCGTAAGGTAAAAGGGAGGTGCTGACGTTTCGAGCGTTAGCCCTTCGTCGGAGCGAAACGCACAAAACGTCAGCACCTCCCTTTTACCTTACGGTGGTATACCTTACTTAATCAACTCGTTTGATTTATCCAGTTTCTTGTGTTTTAATTTCCCACCGACGCAGCACCAGTTTCTTTAGAAACTATCCCCACAATATTCATGCTTGCATGCAATCTTTTTAACGAACAAGACAGAGGACCGAATCTCTTGAGTATCATCACATGATCTGTATTGGGAAAACAAAATGTACAAGCGAATAAGGTCCATTTAAAGTTAAGCTCCATCACCACATGCGACCACGCACTGAGACCAAGTAAACGTCCCAAAGCAACGTTACACTGCCGTTACGTTTTACCGTAAAACAAACATCCGTGGTCCAAAGGGATTGCTTATGGCATTGCCAATCTCCAGACGCGAACAAAACTGGATATGGTGATATTCACTTGGTGAACGTAGCTGATGCATGAGGATCCAGCTGGAACCCGTTTCTTGGAAGACCTGGTAATTCCACTGGCTTGGAGTCCCTGTTTTTAGGGTGGAGTCAACGGAACCTTTTTGTAGTTCTTAGCATCCAAACCAGCCTAAAGTGCAAGACAATCGAGCATGCCATTGCTTACTCTTGAAACATTCCGGGGCAGACTTCAACCCAAAGATGGAGCTTCAGTCGAAAGGCCCAGTAACCTAACGGGCCCGGAAAGCTACTTAACGACACCAACAACACTTTATTAAAACAGGCAGTTACAGTCTGAATAATACCTACCCACAAATAGTTAAAGAAAAAAACTAGTCGAGGCGGGTAGGTATGACTAGGTTAGGCTTATTGAAATTACGTTCTTGGCGTTATACATATTTTTATTTACGATAACAATACTAATATTTACAACGGGAATTACAATTTTGAAGGTAGGTAATTCCAAGATTACTAACCCGTTGGGATTCTGTCCTTGCATACCGGTACGCGAGGACAGAACCCACGTCGTGCTGGTTTGTACAGTAAGTCAAGAACTACATTTAACAAATTGACGTCCGTTTTTTATGCGTCTGTCCTCTTATTGATGATAAATTGCGTCATAACATTGTCAAAGTGTTGTAGATCCACGAGCCGATAGGCGAGTGGATCTACAACAAACTTTGACAATGTTATGACGCAATTTATCATCAATAAGAGGACAGACGCATAAAAAACGGACGTCAATTTGTTTTTTACAATAACAAAACGCGAAAAAGGTCAAATGAAGACTTAAATGAAAAGAAAACGCAAGTAAACAGCAAGTAAACTCGAAAAATGCTGAATTTTATTTAAATTGACGCAATCAGGGCGCAACTATTCTCAATAACTTTCCTCGCCTTCTCATTGGCTTGTGACAACACGTAATACAATTTGATTGGGTAAAAATCTGACTGTTTGACAGCTCACTTATCACGCGAAAAACCCTTGCATAAATTAAAATTTTATGTGTCTGTACTCTTATTGATGATAAAAATTAGCCAATCAGCGCGCGAGAATTCGCTCAGTTATTGTAAAAACACATTTTGATAGCCTGCGATTTTAAAATGGAGCTACAGGCCCGTACAGTTAACGGGACTTTCGAGAAACGAGCACCAGTTTTCTGAAGTACGAGAAAATGTAGAAGAGAGGAGTAACAGCAAGGAATTTATTTCCTTCTTCGAAGTACGTCTTGGGTTATCCTAACAAGGGCGTCTCTTTGAGGTGAAGGTGAGAGTTTGTTTATTTGCCTCACCGCTTCCTTGACGTATTGATTGGCCAAAGTGTAAGAGCGTGAGATGCCGTCACTCTAGAAAGAAACAAGAAAGAAAAGTTAACACATGAGAATGAGAATGGTTTTGTTTAGAGTGTAACTCCCGTAGCGCGAGTTATGTGACAAGCGTGACATCCTGTCACGCAATTGAAAAGGAAATAGCGCCTATATCATGGCGAATTTGTATTACAGATAATTTGGAGTGTCTTGTGAGGACGAGTATAAAGGACAAGTTGAACCAGTGAACACAGCACGGATTGAAGCGTTCCTCACCTTGTGAACCGCTTGTCTCGCTTCTTCTACATCATTGGGTTCTTTGAAGCGGCGCATGATAAGTGCATTTAAATCCGGGAACTGTGAAAAGCCAGGATACACTTTTTATGCGAGACCTTAACTACACGGTAAATCTACAACCGGGGGGGGGGGGGGGTAGTTTGGGACTTTCTGGGTGGGGATGTGCCGCTGGAACCCTGGAACCCTTAGCCTATACCAGAGCTGGTTCAGCTGAATTGTGCTACCCTATACCAGAGTAAACCCCCCAAATCACTCCTATCCCAGAGTAGCTGTTTTCCAGAAACAGAGATCACTAGCACAGTCTAGCCAAAACAAAACCTTATACCACAATCGTTTCTCTCTCTCAAGGAAAGACTTATTTATACTTGTTCAGTTTTTTTTCCATCAAGTCCCAGACTATGTAGATAAAATCTTCAACCAACTAGTCAGTTTCGTGAAAAATGATACCCTATCCTAGACCCAGACGCTCTGATTTATATACCCTATGCTAGAGTAAACTGCTTGAAATCAGCGACACATACCTATACAGCCCATATATGGCAGTACCCCCCCCCCCCCCCCATGTACAAATTAGTTCTAAGGTTTAATTCTTCTACTTCCACGTTTTACGCCTTAGTTACAGGATAAAATGTCACTTCACAGTTATTTTGGCCCGTCTCAAACGTCGAACTTTTCATGTGCCGAATGTAATGCTAGGTAAGAAAATCTTTTGTTCTATGTAATTTGCATTAAATTCGGCACACGAAAAGTTCGACGTTTGAAACAGGCCTAAGACTTTGTCTCCGGAAGTCAAAGAGCTATCCGCATAAAACATAACAAATTTTCAAGGAAACGTGTATGATAGTATGGCAAAATGATGTCAACAAAGATCCGTCTAATGAGTTACAATACCTGTTCACAGGCAAACAGTACAGGTGCTGTGGCTAAACCAAGTTTGAGATCAGTGGATGTTGGCTTTCCCATCTCACTCTCACTTGCTATGAAGTCCAGAATATCATCTACGACCTGTAAAATTTACACACTTGTGTTGTTTTGTTTTGATATAAAGAGAATAATTTCAGTGCACAGCGTAGATAAGAAATTTCTCTTTGAGTGTTGCAAAACACTCATCACGAGTGAGTACAGTGAGCGAGTGAAATGCTTTTCAACACGAGGAGAGAAAGCGGTCACATTATGTTTTAGTTTATACCGCACAAATGAATAGTGCATTTCGCGCGTTCTGATTGGTTTACTCGGAGGTGACAAACCAAGTACTATTCACCTCGGAGCAGCCGAAGAGAAACAAAACGGCCTCCCGTTTCGGTTTCCGAAGATGAAATTATTTGAATGAACGCTAGTTATTTAGCTTGAGTGGTACATACAAAACAATTATTCACCTCAGTGTCGGTGATAATGATAATGAATTTGTATAGCGCTCTTTTTCATATGGACATGTTCAAAGGCGCTTTACAACAATTCTCCTATTAATTAATTAATTAATTACGATCAAACTAAACCAAACTTTATCAGAGGCCGATCACAACACCGGGGTCTACGTCCCCTACTCTTTTCGAACAGTGTTGTGGGATCTTTAACGTCCTACAAGAACAGTGCCATGAGACAGGGCCTACAGTTTACCGTCCTTATCCGAAAAGACTAGATTGTCTAACCATTTGCAGATGTCATAACAAAGGCAGCACATTCTCCTCAGTTATTGAGTCCGGCTTAGGTCTGAACTTGCGACCTCCCGCTCGACAGGCCGGCGCTCTACCAACTGAGCTAACCGGGCGGCGTTAAAGGAAAAAATTAAAAAGAAAGTGGTGAAAGTAGTGGATATTTACCTCCACTTCGGTGAATAATTGTTAACTATATATCACATTAAAACCACTGAAATACATACATTGTAAGAATTTCATTCCCATGCCTCTTGTAGTTCTAGGGCGTGATTTATTATGTGATCATAGCAACGGTGTTATTTTCACGTGTGAAAATATAATCGTCATTGGCCAAGAGTCAGGTCAAGATGGTTGCATAATTATATGTCAAGTATCCTTTTTGGACGAAGTCAATAAAATTTGAAAAAATAACGAGCCTAATATCCAGCCGTCTTCACAGGACAAGCTTGGTCACTAAAGGATTCATTTCATGGTCATTTTGTTTTGCTAGTCTTGTAGCTTTTAACTGTTTTTAGAACGAGTATTATAGTTTTCCTTGTCACGTTTTTAGTAGGTGGGTTTTTAGTCGCTTTTAGCTTTTTATATTTTATGTTTTTATTACTAAGTTTTTTATATGTATAGATTTATTGAGTTGTTTTTAAAATTGAATAATATTATTATAGATTTTATTTATACACGTTCGAACGAGTGGTTTAGCTCTTTGACGTAACGTGTTAAAATAAATGATTGATTGATTGATTGATAGGACAAATAGGGCAATCCCGAGCAGGAAAAGCCCATCTTGCTCGCTCGGTTAGCCAATTAGAACTCCCGACTCGCTTTATCTTGCCCGCTCACGGAACCAGCCATACTAGAAAACATGTTATTTTCATGAGTGAACTGATCATGTTTTTCACCGAAAGCTCAACTGGGGAGCAGTGTTGGCGCAGTGGTGAGAGCGCTCGCCTTCCACCAATGTGGCCCGGGTTCGATTCCTGGCCCCAGCGTCATATGTGGGCTGAGTTTGTTGGTTCTCTACTCTGCTCCGAGAGGTTTTTCTCCGGGTACTCCGGTTTTCCCCTCTCCACATAAACCAACATTTGGTTTGATTTGATTTAATTTAATTAAATATGATTTGATTTGATTTGTGCTTTAAAGTGTCCCCCAATTAGTAAGTCAGTGCTAGATACAGTTGACACTCAAATAAATTTCATTATTATTATTATTATTATTATTAATACATAGGAACTCCTAATCTTTCTAATTCCCTTACTTTGACGATTTGAAGTATAAGGGTAACTTATTATTTGAGTCAAAAGACATTTCAATTGCACTTCATTTTCCTATGAAATTTTGACTGTGGAGGTGTTAGCCTTACGTACATCGGCGGATTAGAAGATAGACCATGCAGAGAGTAACAGTGGTACAAGGGATAAAACCCTATTGCTACCAAAAAAAAAGAAAAAAAATTTCATCAATTTTTCATCCTTTTTTTCATACTTTTTTTTGTAGCAACAGGTTTTTATCCCTTCTAGCACTGTCGCCTCAGTGCACATATGTGTGGCTTCAACTTACCCTTACTACATTTTTACGTTGCCATTTCAAGCCACATCCCACAATCCTACCATTCTGCATTACCTTGACATTCATAATGTGGGAACCCAGAGCTCATCTGTTAGCTGTGCCATGCTGATGAGGCCTAACAAGGCCGAAACAGCTGTCCATTGCTGCTGGCTTTTGAGCTCAATTTTTTCATCTTTTATTTTTTGGTAGCAGCAGGGTTTTATCCCTTCTACCACTGTCGCCTCAGTGCGCATATGTGTGGCTTTAACATACCCCTACTACATTTTGATGTTGTCACTTCAAGCCACATTCCACAACCCTACCATTTTTCATCATGCAGAGAGTACCTGAATTCAGCAGTTCAGTACTCATCAACAAGGTTCTGAATAAAAACACGCTTCTTAGCATATTGCACTCAAATTGCTCTTGAAGACAGCTACACTGGTGTTGCTTAGAGGTCGTGCTTAAAGGAATGTCCATGAGGTAAAAATAATTACTAAAATTGTACCTGAAATGCTATCCCAAAGTTCCTACCATACTGGTAAGCTGTTTCCTGAACATCAGGGCTGCAATTACCTAACACTGCAACCTGTTACAAAACAAAACCAAAGAAAGCTGCTTCATACGTGTTGTGGCTCAATTTTATCCTTGATATAAACATTGTTTTCCTTTGTTTCAAACTCATTGTCATACATTACCCTACCAAAAAAATACAAAGGAAAAAATTTAACGCAAGGAAAAAATTGAACCACAACATATTCATCGATTTGTGACTGAGCCCAGGTCATGACAATCTTCAAATTTATCAACACGTGGCCATCTTCAAGAGGTCAAAATTGACTAGGTAGGCAGCTAAAGGTGCACACAAGCCATAAAGCCCACATGGCCCGAGCTTATCTCGGTTTCAGTAGCATGAAGCACCTGCAAGTATTGGATGGGATGCTATTCCAACTCAGCGTTGCCTCAAGAATTATATGGCTGGTACCCATTTATACACCTGGGTGGAGAGGGACACTATTAAGTTTCTTGTCTAAGGAAACAACTCTGTGCACTCCCCAGGAGTCAAACTCTGGACCTGCTGTTCAAAAGTTCAACATGCTAACTAGTACACTACTGCGTCTATACATCAAACTTTTGATCAAAATTGAATACTGATACTAAATTTTTAAACCTAAATTAACACAAGCAAGCATTTCAGGAGAATTAATACCTAGATCTTGGAAGACAGAAGTGGACACAGAGTGTCGTTACAGTAGAACCCAAAAGAGTAACGGAATGTTAAAAAAACTATATACTTACAGCTTTACAACAACAAGCTATTAGGCTTGCCGTCTTCTTGTATGTCTTTTCCAAGTAGTGATTAAACCTTTGATCTGGATTTTCCTTGGATCCTAACTGCATAAATTCCCCTGGAGAAGACAACACAGCACATTAATGTAACTGCACTCAACATTCACCTTTTCTCTTTGGGAATGCAAACAGCCCCAAACGTTTTTACCCTGTGGACAGATTTGTACATGCATCTTTGTCAAATGGTCTCTACTACAAGGACTGGTCTCTACTACATTGTTTCATGGAACAGACGAAAGTTAAAGTGCTTGCTAAACACCAGGAGTGATGTAAAAAAAATGCAAAAGTGAAAGATGTAATTTTTTTTGCACAGTCAGATTGCAGATTGGATACTCTACCACTGATCCCAAGGAGACTGGGAGCAAGGCCCTTAAAATGGGTTCATGGGGCAAACACCCTAAATACTGCTAGGATTTGAACGTCAAAAGTGAAAGGGCTGTGAAATTATAAAGATGGTGTAAGTTGAGTCTGGAATATTTGTCCAGGCTCAACATGTACCATCCACATTGTTTCACAGGGATAAAATTCTTCCTTAGTGACAAAGTGGTCGTTAAAATTTAATTTAAGATGATCAAAAGATTATAATGACTATACCTTTAACTAGGTCATCAATAACTGTAGCTAAAAGCTTCACCACATCAGCATTTCCCAGCTTTGCTAACGCATGTGAAGCACGGGACAGGATGTAATCACCTGCTAACACCGACATCTTTTCACCAAACAGTTTGTTCACAGATATTTTGCCTCGTCTTGTATCAGCACCATCTATGACGTCATCATGGACTAAGCTAGCTGTGTGGATCATTTCTGATACCATAACTACCGTCTCCTGAGGACGAATGATGGTGCTGGAAAGAAGAGAGGTATCAATCTTAAACAATAATTGTATAACTACCAATCCTCTCGGTTATTGTTATTAATAGTTTCAATTAGGTAATAAATCTTCAGCCAGCTCCAGATATTATTGCTTGTTGATTGTGTTAGTCAAGAGATCTAGACCTGTACAGTATGTACCGGTAAATGTCATCAATGTTTGTGGGGTATGACATGATTCGTGTTCTATACATGTGTACATCAAGTGCAAGGTAGATGAATATAATTCATCATGATTACACTCAACTTGTGGATTTAAAAATTTTAAGAATGTGTTTTCATTACTCTGTACTGAGTTTATTTCGCTTTCTAGTTGATCCCAAACAATGAAACATGGTGTCAGGCAGACATAAAAAATTAATGTTGAACAACATCAATGAGTAATAAGTGGGAAATCATTGACTAATCAACTGATTAGTGATTGATTACTAGCAATAATCAATGGGTAATCATGCGAGGCATCTTTTCAATTTTGTGGTCTATTGATTTTTGATTGATTATTCATTGATTATCACATATAATCAATGACTAATGAAATGATTACCAGTAACTATTGATTACCTATTGATCATTAATTGAGTTCATCAATGTTGTTAATTTATTAAGTCTGTCTGTAGTGACAGGAAATTGGGATTGTTTATTACTTAACCCTTTCACTCCCAAGAGTGACTTTATAGATTTTACTCTGTCTAACGCCAGACGATTTTACTCGTCAAATGGCGACCCCTTGGGAGTGAAAGGGTTAAAGCTGTACTGAAAGCAAAAGGATCAACAGAAAAAAATTGGCATCCTAAATCAAAAGCAATTACATTTGACAGCAAATATTTTACATTGAACCAAAAGGGTATTGCCCATTTTTATGCTAGAGACGCTTAAGTTATCTGGACATGTCTGGTATAAAAACAGGACACATTTAATTACCGGTAGACTGCCTAAAATAAAAAAAGACTGGGTTGTCTATTCGGAGGACACTCAATTTCAGGAAGAAATGCTGACTCATCCTAGTCCTCTCTGGACAAGTCAAGGCTAAATGTGAATGATTAAGAGTGTCCCACTTTTATACTACGTGCATTTAACGTCTTAAACGTTAAAGGCATCTTTCTGTTAAGAGCGTCGCTCAGACGGTCTTAAAAAATGTTAAAGTAGACAAACATTAAATGCGTCTTTCTTATTTCATTCCTCGCGAAGCGAGGCCGAAGGCCGAGCGTAGCGAGGTTACTAATCGTGTCGGTTCCGGTCAGACCTCGTGGCTCGCAAGCCCGAGTAAATCGAGCCGAGAGTTTTTATATATGTATATATATATATATCTATATTTTAAAGGTGTCCGTTCGCAGGCCAGGTTACCTGGCAATAGTAGAGTGTTTGAGAACTGTTGAATTTCCGCCATTGGGAGTTCGGTGATGCCTTTTTGAAAGTAAATTTAATGTAAATTTTGTGGAACCAATTTCACTCGTCTTGGATGTACATCCCAGCATGGTGATCTCCGAGATATTCAAGAAAGAGTAGCTCGAGATCGTCGCCGAGTAAGTTCGAATACCGTGAAAATCAACACAAGGAAAGCACGACGCAAAGCAGGGATAGAGAAACAACAGCAGGGAGAATAACAACAGACATCGCAGCCAAGACAACAACTGCTCGCTCCAGAAAAAGGCAAACGAAACAGCAGGGAAAAGGACCAGGAATTCAATCAAGTTAGTTTTGAATTTGAATGTGTTATTGATATAAATACAGGACATGAGTGAACGATTACATAACGAAATATATTGGCATACTACATTTAGCAAAATGACACCTAGTAAGAACGCCTTCAAGGATTGGAGATGTCTCTGGAAAATAATTCTATTAGTCTAAAAACGGAATCGGAAGACGACCAAGAGATTACAAGAGAATGTAAGTAGGTATTTTTCATAATAAAACGATAGCGTTTCCATTTTGAAGTAATTCCCAACACAGAGAGTTGCAGTTGTTATAGCAATCATTTATAACGATGTGATCTGATATCATTGCAACAGTGAAAATATTGTAAGTTTTCTTGATCTAGCAGTTATGTTAAACATTTTCAACAGAATATATACCCTGTGTCACTATAAAGTACTGGTTCTGCAATATTATCAGTGATCAATGCGATCATTTCAAAATAAAGCAAATGTGATTACTGAAATTTTAAGTAGTATTTCTCTTTGTTATGTATATATATATGTATTCTCTGATTGAAAGGTTTTAATAACATTGCGTAGAGACAACAAGTTTCATAGCTTTTTCACAATGGGTCAGTTTTACCTTAGGGTTCAATGACCCCCCTCCCCCCTCCTTATAATATTGCTATCTAGAACCCCTGCCCTTTTTCCACAAATGAAATGTTAATTCAAGCCTTAATTTGCAAAGTTAGACATAACATATTAACTTTGTTACTTTCTGCTGTTTACTTTATTTTTATGATGTCAAATATCAATATTTCATAACAACCATAACATGCAATTAACCTTTTACATTGGAAAAACTTTATAAAGAAGAAAATAAATCTTGTAGTGCCAAAATGTTTATGATCTTTCTCATATATTTATTGCAAGTGTGCTGTATGTAGTAACAAGTGTTTCAAGTTTCCTAAATGCCCTATGCTTTCAATAATGATTTTCCACACAAACTTTAGAGACAAATGACTGCACTAGATTCTAAGCCTTTAAGAAGAAATGGTGTTGTTTGGAGCTGTTTTGATTATTACCAACCTCTGATGGAAAGCCTATTAAGAAGATTTTTGTATTGCTTGTAGTAGTAGAGTAACAATACCTTTACCAAGATTAAGACATGCATCCCACCCCATAAGAATATATTATATGTTTAACATAAAAAAATGTAACAATAATAATAATATCAATACCAGTAATAATAATAGTAATGATAATAATAATGATAATAATATAATTATAGTTCTTCTCGTTACTATATGTCATTGGTTACAGTTCAATACCTCTGGCTGCCATGACGTTTTCGATGAAATACCATCCTTATATTAAATCTTTCTTCTGCAGTTTTTTATAATAGAAATTTTCATATATTCAAAATAATATAATCTTCTGTGGTTGGGTATGGATATTTTGCCTGTTTCTGTAACAGCACAATTAAACTTTCATGTGGTATATACTTTTGACTGATTGATGTTGATTTCACATTATTTTTTTGCAGGAGTACGCAGTGCAGCAATCTTTTTGAACATATTATTAAGATTTCAACAACTCATTCTTACATGTATTGTTTTTATGATATGACCTGAAAATAGCACAACCACAAACTATACAGTCGGCACTCACTATTACCAAACCTTTATTCAAAGTTTTTGTAGAATCCAATTGTTTTACCCCCAATTTTTTTTATGTAATGACATTGTATCTCACACTTCTGTTGATATGGCATCTCCTTTGAGGGAAGAGGAATTTTTCTATCTACCACTGGGGGTACCATTGCAACCGAAAAGAGTACACAAATTAAAACATGCACTATTCATAACGCTCTCAATTGTGGTTACCCGGGAATGAAATAATGACTGCAGTAGACAATAAAATATCTAATAAGAAGATTCTTCTTACAATGAATCTCATGCAATTATAACCAAAAAACATAAACAAAAAATAATTGGAGCATTCAACTCATCCTCAGTGTAAGAACATATTGTGTTTAAAAGTGATGTACAACAAAGAAGACAAAGCAGTAGAGACTAAGAAAATAAAACTAAAGAAAAAAAACAGGTTTTTACACTGTGGTAAACACAAGCATTCATATTAACTCTTCAAGATTTCACCTGCAAATGATTTACAATCATTTTCAATTTGTGTTAGTGAATGTTATTGTGATACTTCATCGACTCTGTATTCCCTGTCAAGATAATAAATAATTTTACTTCTATTCCCTCTGGTGCAATCTCAGTGGCAGTGAAAGAGCCAAATGAAGGTCCATTTTTAAGCACTGTGTTGAGCGGTATACTGATCATGTAATTTGCAACAGGTGTCACTAATTGTGTACCAAACACAGCATAAGAAATAAAATAATGGGGATTACGCTGATATAAAAAATAAAATATAAAATATAAAAAAAATAAAAAATGAAATATAAAAGTATTGTGACGTCTTCAAAACTAGCTTCGCGAGGTTTTTGCGGGAGTCGTATTTCTAGTATTAAATTTTTTTTATACTAGATGTTAAAATCGTCTCCAGACAGCTGTAACGTCTCAGACAAAACTAACATCTCTAGCACAAACCGGGCATTACTATTACAAAGCATAGTGAACAATAAAACATTGTTAACTACCATTGCTAAAAGAGATAGAGTGTTGTTAACTTTACTAACTTTGTTCTAGAAGTGTGGCTGTTGCAAGCTCCTGCTACAAGAAGTACAATCATTGGTCGGATATATTTCCCCTGTCCATCAAAATAGTAGTGACTGACTTCCCTAAGTGGTTTTACTGAGGTATTCAGTTCCTGAGAAAAATGAGAATATTGACAATGTCAGCATTTAAACAGCTTATTCATCCATCATCATCATTATCAACACCACCACCATGTTTTGGCCTTGATTTTTCAAACCATAATTATCTTTCAACATTAAACAACCAATGACTGCAGCAAACAGGTCCTGAACACAAATTCATCATTGTTCTAACCAAACGCATATGCAATGCATGCACAACATTTACACAGAATTCTTTGCTGTTAAAATGACTAGAAAAGCGCAAAGCACACAGTGTAAATTACTCTATGCAAGTAACCTTAAATCAAGTGTTGTCATACTGTACATCCATGCACTACCCTGAGGCTCGACTTTTGAGTGAAAGAGTAGAGTAGACTAAAGCTACATTAACATTTAACACAATTTTTAGTTTTATTATTGGGAAACGCTTATATGAATATGCTTATACATGTACAATTATATAAGAGCCTTTCTCAACTTAGTAATTAAACCCTTTATTCTTGGAAGTCAATAGCAAAAAACATTCTCTCTCTACCATCTCAAAGTAAATTGACCCAACAGCTGAGTACAATGATAATGAATGAGAAATTTATCGACCCAACACCAAATACTCTCACTTAAAATGGAAAGAAGTGAATGAAGGTTCTGGGTTTGATGCCTACTGGGAAAACTCTGATTTGCTTTGTCCAAGTTTGCCAGTGACTGTGGTTAAAAAAAAAATAAACAACTTTCCTCAAATTCTCCAGACTCAAAATGTGCATTGACCATCTAAGTTATACTTTCATAGCTCTTTCACTTTGACATTCCTGTCCTAGCAGTATGCAAGATATTTGCCCCACAAAACTACTTTAATTAATGGCCCTGCTGAATCTGTTAGGCTACATTCCTTTGGTCTCATACAGATCTGGATTTGTGATCTGAGATAATTTAGATCATGGAGCATCAAAGGGACCAACAAATCCTAGTCCAAAGTGGATTCATTGGTTCCTTTGATGTACCATGATCCGTGTGATTTCGAATCACACATCCAGAACATACCAAAGGAAGGCACCCTTAGACACCTGCAGCCCAGTGGTAGTATATCTAAACTAGTATTTGCAGGACTGTAGGTTTGACCACTTCTGGGAGAATTTGGATTTTCTTTTACTGAGTTTGCCTGTGACAGTGTTGAAAAATACACTTTTCAAAAGTGCATCATGCTCATTAGAGAGAATCACTATAACAATCCCAAGTAACTCATTATGATTCAAGACATACCTCTTACTAACAAAGTTCGAGATCCCTACTGTAAGCTACAGACTGAGTTTTTTCTGCTCGGATTTACGGCCAAAGCAAGAAGCATGTGGGCCATAAATCAGAGTGAAAAAATGGAGGATCCATAATTTACAATACAGACCAAGAAAATGAGGTTTGTAACATAGTTATTATATCTATGGAGACATTTTGGCAACCAAAACAAACTTCTGAATTTAGCGGGCCACACAGTCAAGTATGGCTCGCTAAATTGACCAATCACAGTGTGCGTACTGTGAGATATACTAATGAGCAATCAAGTCTAGAAGAAAGAAAATCAAGGAAATATCGAGACACTTTTAAAATGACATTTTGCCAGGAGATTCCCTTTCAGTGTAGCTGCAGGCAAGAATTTTAAGTAAGCACGCCAACTGCACCATACTTTTTTTATCTTTCCACACAAGTTACATAGATGTGCCTTTGTTAATATTTCAGGGTCAGTCTGTGTTTTCTCAATATGTGGACTTGTAGAACAACTCCTGCAATGAAATTTTAAAATGATAAACAAATGGACAGAAAAAGTGGTATCAAAAAAAATATATTTTTTCAAATAGATAAATATCTTAAGTATTTCTTGCAAAGGCTTAGCATTCACAAGTAGTTGGAGTTTTGAATTTACAGCTTTATTTTGAAGACAAAAATTTAAAAACGTTTAAATCATTGTTATGTTGAATACTTTTACATAGATGTTGCAATTTAATTACTCAATTCATTAAATTATTTTATCCCTGGCTTAAATTTTATTTCTTTTGTTTTAAACTTATATATTATTATACCTAAACACAAAGAAAAATCAAATGTAAACTTACAATAAACTTCAACCACAACATTACTATACATGTACACTTGATAATTGTGCCAAAATTTATCATCACTTTGAGATACATTAAAAAAAAGCATGCAGAGTCAAAGATAGATAGTACAAGATAGATAGCTTGTGAATCAGTGAATACCCTGATAGATAAATAGGTGAATAAGAATTGTGCAAAGTTATAATTACAATATTTTTCCATGTGATGATTTATTACCTACCAGGTACTAAATTGCAAAATAAAAATTAAATTACTAATTAATAATAACAATAATAATAATAACAATAATACTCCAAAAATAAAAATAAAAACATATACTCAGTTACAAATCACTCGGATTAAAACAATAGTTTTAAGTATAAGAGGCAAAAATCCCAGATGACCTTGAAAACTCATATTTTGTAGTTGGAATAAGACATTATATTGCCAAATTATATTTTCATTTTAAAAATCAACAAAGAAGGCCATGTCATAGTGATCAATATAGGCACCAACACTGTCATCATTCCCATCACTGTCAACGTCATTATCACAATAATCAACTCCATGGTTACTGCTACAAACATCATCATTGTCAAAGTTACAATGACAATCATAATCATCATTGACAGAATTCCAACTCGTTAAGGATACTGGTATATCTTAATATGGCTATGATTATGTAATATCTACAGCATCAAGTCCCCAGTACCTGTATTTACTGGAGGAAAATTCAAGAGCAAATCCAAAGACATGGATTTAGCTAGCGTCACCACCTTGGGTACCTGAGTACCACACAGAGACAGACCCCAGTGAACCCTTGGGGAAAAGCAAGCAATGTGGTAAGTACCACCCCATGTTTGTCCAGTTTCTGTGACTTAGGGTAAGATCATAGGCAGAAAAATCGTGGCTGGATAGAAAAATTGCAAGGAAAAAAAATGTAAAAAATCAATTGGCTACATAACAATAGAGTCCATTGTAATACATGTATACCTCGTTCTAAAAAAGCTTCCGACACATGTAACTATAGTGGCGGGGTATTCTGTAATCGCATCCGAGCGTGACAGGCATGACCTCCCGCATGTATTTTTCCGCGCTATAAAATAATGACACAAATCACGGAAAAGACTGATTTGACACTTACCTGCATCTTTTAAGACATTGGTGTTTTCTCCATATCTGATTCAAACTATAAACACCTGATTTTCTGTGCCTTAAAGGAAGCAGCTCTGGTCCTCGATGAAGGCCAGTCGCCGGTAACCCGGCTAAATTACTACGGCCGTATTGGTTCCACTTTGAAAGGCTGGAGTAACGAAAAAGTGGCATGTGACGCCTGCATATTGATTGTCGTACACAGGGAACTACTTCTGCATAAAAAGGAATTCCGCAAGGTGAAAGCCGCTCTAATATCGACCATGTTATTCGGGACGGCATAAACAGCCCCACAGGCGCCATCTTGTTTTACATTTTGCAACACTGCCGCTGACTTGCGACAGACTCTTGACACCTTGACACCCAGCTTCGTTCCCAGCTCCTTAATCCCAGTGTCTTCATTAGGAATGGCGGTGTCACAGCGTTTGGGGCATCCCCGCGTTTTGGGCATCCCCATTGAGTAATGATTTTGTTTTTTTTTTTAATTTGATGTGAGGAATTTGAATTTGATGTGAGCAATTTGTTTTTGATGTGAGCAATTTGAATTTGATGTGAGGAATTTGAATTTGATGTGAGCAATTTGTTTTTGATGTGAGCAATTTGTTTTTGATGTGAGCAACTTGTTTTTGATGTGAGCAATTTGTTTTTGATGTGAGCAATTTGAATTTGATGTGAGGAATTTGAATTTGATGTGAGCAATTTGTTTTTGATGTGAGCAATTTGTTTTTGATGTGAGCAACTTGTTTTTGATGTGAGCAATTTGTTTTTGATGTGAGCAATTTTTTTTTGATGTGACAGTTGTGGGCCACCGTAGTTAATCACGAACTTACGGCTAAATAGTGTAGATGCTTGTTAGAATTGTATCGTCTGACACTTTTCGCCGGGGTAATTGCGCAGAAAAAAAACCCATAGGCAGTAAACGTTGGCTCAAAACATGACGAAACTGAAATTTACAACCGCATAATATCGCTTCGATGTACAACACTTCATTGTTTGCAAAGCTTTCAATTTTATTCAATAGAACTGTTTACAAGCGAGCAATGCCGCAATCGCCGGCAGCTGCGATCGTCTGATTCCAAACAGCCAAAAACAAGAATACTAAACAAAGCAATCAAAAGACAAACATGAATAGAACTGCGTTTTGCGATGTTGAATTCATAGTATTCATGACATTTGAGGTCTGTACAACTTAACCCCGCAGCGCTACTTGGTACAGTAAAGGCTGTCACTCAATTACAGAGACAATTCCCCACCGAAAAAACCCTGCAGTGGAAGGGAAAGCCATGTCTAGAACAAAATCCTGCATACAGTGATAGCTAAAAAGAAAAAGTCATGCCCCCCCCCCCCCCAAAAAAGAAAACACGATCAAGAGGGTGCATTGGCAAATAAATAAAATTTGTAACTAACCACTTCTATCGTGTCCTTGTAGTAATCAGGCCAGTAAAACCGCTCTTTGATTTTCCTCAGAGTGTTATCGCGGTCGGCGTGTCCAGAAAAAGGAGCAGAGTGGCACTCTTCGAAGACCCTCGCTTTATCTTCCTCGGCGATAACAAGTCGTCGAAGCGATGTGCTATCCTTCTCCTTGGCCACGTAGAACAAGGACTCTAATTTTGAGTCATACTCAAACTTTTTGGCGAAGTTTCTAAGAGTTGTTTTGTCTTGCTTTGTAAAGCCTTCCGGATAAACCTTATTTTTAAGATACTGGAACAGATTTGTATATTTAGCGGAATCCATCTCGAAAAGGTTTTCGATTTTCCCGCGAAATCCCAAATTATTTTGGAGGGGATGACCAAAACACTAGGGATTTGGGCATCCCGGGAGGGTACCGGGGGATGCCCAAAACGCTGCAGTAATATGAGAAGGGGATGCCCGAAACGCTACGGATATGGGAATGGGGATGCCCAAAACGCGGGGATGCCCAAAACGCTGTGACAGGACTTAGACCGCTAGCGACTTTAGAGAGTCTTAAAATCCCTATTGTGCAAAATGACCTTGGTGGGAAACCGCATAGGAATGGCATATGCCTTTCCCAGGTTCTTCCTCAGCTAAAGTGTCAATGCTCTTTGAAATAGCTTGGCCTTAGGGAAAATCCCCATGTCCTTGGCTCGCAGCGAGTGATATGCCGTCAAACAAGGTCTGGCAAACTGCGTCTTCTTAGGAAACTCGTGCACGACAAGAAAATCAAGATCAGTAACATGCTTTCTAGCAAATTTTTTCTTGTTGCTTTTTTGAAGAATGAAACTACGGAAGCTTATAGGTGCCATCCGACATCCGACTTTAAAAATCCGACATCCGACATCCGACTTGTTAAAATCCGACATCGACTTTAAAAATCCGGCATCCGAGTTCTTAAAATCCAACATCCGACTTGTTAAAATCCGACATGCGACTTGTTAAAATCCAACATCCGACATCCGACATCCGACATCCAACATCCGACATCCGACATCCGACTTGGTAAAATCCGACATCCGACATCCGACATTATTGGCTCAGGTCAGCGGGAACCGTCCAAAAAAAGATGGCAGCGAACACGGATAGTTCTTCACTCCTGCTTAGATCGTTAGAAAATGAGGGTTAATTTTTTTGTTGCCACTGCAGTGTTTTCTCTGTGTACGTTTATCAACATACAGTGCTGCGAATGCGTATTACCAGAGTATATTCCGACGTTAAGAGGCGTCCAGCGAAATCGTATCCTTTTATAAGCTCACTGATCTCAGTATACACCTTATTCCAAAATGGCGGAAAATACATTATTCTTTTGTCTTCATGTTAATTGGCCCTCATTGCCTCGATCGCAACTGCAGAATTTAAAAGAATCTTTGGCTTAAAACGAGGCAATGAGGGCCAATTCAACATATAGGCAAAAGAATACTATATTTTCGGCCATTTTGGAATAAGGTGTATACTGAGATCAGTAAGCTTATAAAAGGATGCGATTTCGCTGGACGCCTCTTAACGTCGGAATATACTCTGGTAATACGCATTCGCAGCACTGTATGCTGATAAACGTACACAGAGAAAACACTGCAGTGGCAACAAAAAAATTAACCCTCATTTTCTAACGATCAAAGCAGGACCGGAGTGACGAACTATCCGTGTTCGCTGCCATCTTTTTTTGGACGGTTGCCGCTGACCTGAGCCAATAATGTCGGATTTTACCAAGTCGGATGTCGAATGTCGGATGTCGGATGTCGGATGTCGGATGTCGGATGTCGGATGTCGGATGTCGGATGTCGGTTTTAACAAGTCGGATGTCAGATTTTTAAAGTCGGATGTCGGATGGCACCTATAAGCTTCCGTATGAAACAGTACAGCTACAGTATGCATAATAAAGTATGGAGTAATACGAAAATTTCGCACCCCACAGCCAACGAGAAGTGTGCGATTTTGAAAGCACCACGCTGAGAAGACACTGGGGAGGAAGTAAGATAAAACTCACAAAGCATTGTGGGAATTGTTTGTGAGCGTCGTTTGCTTGGCGTCGCTTCGATTAATCGGTTAAAGTTATTGTCCTCCTTTGATTTTAAAGAGGTCGTTTTTTGTCCTTATCTTTACTGTACGCAGATATTTCAGGTAAAAATCACCGTAATAGCGCAATTGTTTACATGTGTGAATGGTTTTAGACGTGGCTCTAGAATTTTAGAATCATAATTTTGAGTTTTCCAAGGTTGGCGTGATGTTTCGCGCCCTTTTTTCACGCAGGACATTCAGAGGTCTTAAACGTGCAGAACGTATGAGTTAGACTAGGGCAAATCACTGCAAGAATGAACTGCAAGCTGCATGTTTTGTTTTGACAGTTTTCATCGCGTGCGTTTTTTACCTCAGGTGGAATCAGTTTCAAGGGCGCGAATTGGAACGTTCGATCGGAATGCCAGACGCAGAAGCACCCAGCACTGAGCCACGAAAACGCGGTCGTCCTAGAAAGACACCCGCTCCGGATCCTAGTGAACCAGTCGTAAAGAGAGGTAGAGGGCGACCCAAAGGTTCTAAATCTGCAAAGAAAAAAGATGAACCAAAAGAAACGGGACCTAAAAGACCACGCGGGCGGCCGAAGGGCTCGTTTAAGAAGACGCCCGCTACAGAAGCAACGGAAGGGACAAAGACATCACCAAAGAAGTGAGCCGAATAAGCCTTGACCTATTGCAAACTCAAGGGAAAGACAATAACGAAATTATTAAGACACGGCTCACGCTTCAATTTTTATATCTGTTTTGTGCACGTACATATACAGTTTCTCTCCGTTTTACCCTTTTTAACATGCATACGTAAAGATTTATAACTACCCTGGTGTAATTTGGGAAATTGAGTTAAGTTTGACTGTTGATTGATAAATTTGTCATAAAGTTATACTAATTTCAAGGTACATATGTTTTGTTAGGCACCGAACTTAAAGTGTTGGTACTAGATAAAACGCGTGGTATTTTCTCTGTCATGAGCTGCTCAACATTGTACTCATTCCTTTATGTTGAGGCCAGCATTGTGTTGTTTGTGTTGTGGCAGGCTCATGCTAAACAGATACAATTTGGAACTTGTTGAAAGACCCCTTGTTGGAACTTTGCGTAAAACAGTGTACTTATGGCGCGAGTTTTCTAAAACTTGTATTCAAAGTGTAAAGATATTTTGTTTAGCCAGGCTACAAACAATACACCCCAGTTGCTTATTTGGTTCATTCAGTGATGATGCTAAGAGTAAGACGTGATTTATTTGAGTAGAATTGTTTGTAACAATTACGGCTCATTTCAAAGACGTCACTTTGTTATGCAAGAAACTGTTAGAACCTTTAACATAGATTTTATGTATTTCAACAGTAAAGTTCATATCTTCTTAATAAAGAAGAATATGGGAGACAAAAATCTTTGTGATAAGGATTTGTATTTTCACTGGTAACAAAATTTCCATATAGCCCTGTGCTACATTATACATGTAGCAGCTGTATGTATTCCCCTTGCAAACCTCTATAATTTTCATTTAAGGAATAATGATAAAAAAGCATTGCAGCTAAGGCATGTATATTGAAGTATGGGTTATGCAAAAGTCTTACTCTAACTTTTGTGCTGCATGCCTAAGAATTGAGCAAGTCTTGGAAGATTTTGTGGGTAAGTCCGAGGGGGGTACTCTATTGAAAATAGAAATTCTGTTCAAAATGCAACCTCATTACAGTCAATCCAGTTGCAAAAATGAGATCCTATCTCGCAGCTCATTCACATTTGCCTCCTCTAAAGAAGTACACCCCCTTCCCCCCTGTGCTCAACTGGGTTTCCATTCCAGTTGGAGAGTGATGCTTAAATGGTGCTGTATTCTGGAAGGTTCTGTCTTGGTTTACGTCAACCCTTACATATGCCAGTTTTCCTAGACCTGACATTGAAAAATGCTATTTCTGTAATCATGGTCCAATCGATGTAATCAATGTGAGATTTTCCCCTTACAATATACACACATTTTAGTAATATCTATCCATCCTGAAAAAAAGAACCCATACCATTTCATTCTTCTTTGATTTGCCAAAATCGAACATGTTAAAAAGTTCTATTAATTTGATCTGCAATTTAGAGCATTAATAGTCTGTTCCAGGACCTCAGACTTTGTGGACAAACCTCTCTAAAAGGGTGCTGGGCTAGGAAAAAAAGACTTGAGGAAAGCATTTATGTCATTTAAAACTGAAGGGGTGTCCTGGTTGTTACTAGTTAAAAGCTTAATGAATTTTTATTGTGGGACTTCATCATGGGAGGGCTTATGAATTCCATATTACCTAATGCATTCAGCTTTCAACTATTTAAGAAATAAAAAACATGTACTGTGTTTCTATCGAGTTTTGGTATAAATCTACTAGCATTCTATCACAAAGTGGCATTCTACCCACTATCTATTCTGTGATAGATAGTGAGAAGCGAAATGGCGGCCGCTTCACATTTTCGAAGTGTCTGTGAAGAAGATTTAGACAGTTTACTGGTCGAGGCTGTTCCAGAAAAGACAAAGTTTTGAACGACTAGTAGATTTATACTAAAACAATTAGATTATTCACTCTCGATTTCTCTGCGCCCTCGTCAACTATCACGCGATAGAAATCTCGAGCTCATAATCTAATTGTTTAATAGAAACACGAGTGTATGTTTGGGAGAACGAGAAATGCTGTGGGAACATGAGCCACAGGCGAGTGTTTCCACAGCTTTTTCGAGTTCTCCCAAACTTTCACGAGTGTTTCTATAACTCGATAGAAACACGAAGAACATGTTTTCTATTCCTTTTAGAAAACACTGCGACAAAAAAAGGGAAAACAACTTTTTAATGTTGATGACCAAAATGTAAATTCTCTTTGGTCGTGTCATGATGACGTCAACAGCTTGTGCTAGTTCTGTGTTTCTATCGAGTTATAGAAACATGAATTCTAACCAATCAGTGCGCGTATTTTCTTAGGACTGTTTTCTAATTTAAAATACCTGGTACAGTTGACCCAATACATTCACTTCTCTCATGTTTTTAAGAGCTGGATTTGTAGTAGAAGTCTTGTTTCTTATGTGTCTTGCCATGTCCAGTCTATAATTTTTGTGGTATTATTTAGGGATTGTAATCCACTGTTGCATTTCTTTGTATTTTAAATAGTAAGCTTGCTTAAGACCAAATATACCAGCAAATGAAACTGTCTCTAAGTGCCACTCTGTGCTTCCTCCCTCAAACAGCTTGGGATTTCTCATCCATTTGTATTACTTTTAGCAAAAACTACCTGGTTTGATTATTTTCAATTGAAGTTATCCCTGTTACCATGAGGCCTAAGATTTTGATATTATGGTAGCATTTATCTCATTTCTGAGGCATGTTTGGTTTGTTAAACATTATACAGTACAAGTGTTTGGCTGGGTCCTTAGGTTTACTAGGGTCTCCTTCCTGTAGGAAGGTATTGTCATATAGGGAATATTTAGATATGTAATGCTGTGAGGGATATGGCTTTCATGCAGTTTAATCTGGATAAGGTATTAAAATAAAAGAGTGGCTCTTGGATAGGGGTATAATTTTCCAGCAAACTAACCAGGCTGGAGTGATGTTTTGCGCCCCAGTTTTTTCAACCCGGACATACAGAGATTTGATATGTCCAGAATGTTTAAAGTATGAGTTGGATTAGGGTAAATCACTGCAAGTATGCAATCTGTATGTTTTGTCTTGATCGCGTGCGTTTTTTTACCTCAGGTGGAATCAGTTTCAAGGGCACGAATTAGAACGTTCGATCGGAATGCCAGACGCAGAAGCACCCAGCACTGAGCCACGAAAACGCGGCCGACCGAGAAAGACACCCGCTCCGGATCCTAGTGAACCAGTCGTAAAGAGAGGTAGAGGTCGACCCAAAAGTTCTAAATCTGCAAAGAAAAAAGATGAACCAAAAGAAACGGGACCTAAAAGACCACGCGGGCGGCCGAAGGGCTCGTTTAAGAAGACGCCCGCTACAGAAGCAACGGAAGGGACAAAGACATCACCAAAGAAGTGAGCCGAAAAAACCTCGACCTATTGCAAATTCAAGGGAAAGACGATAACGAAATTATTAAGACACGGTTCACACATCAATGTTTATATCTGTTTTGTACGGAAGCCCAGAGGCGCCATTCACCTATTTTGTTTTTCTTTTACACTTTTTCGTTTTTACTTTTTTAGTTTTCCTTTTTCTTTTTCAGTTTTGTTTTTCCTCTTACACTTTTTAAATTTTGTTTTTTCACTTTTTCGTTTTTACTTTTTCAGTTTTGGTTTTTCTTTTACACTTTTTGAATTTTGTTTTTCACTTTTTTGTTTTTACTTGTTCAGTTTTCGTTTTTCTTTTACACTTTTTGAATTTTGTTTTTCACTTTTTCGTTTTTACTTTTTCAGTTTTCGTTTTTCTTTTACACTTTTTGAATTTTGTTTTTCACTTTTTCGTTTTTACTTTTTCAGTTTTCGTTTTTCTTTTACACTTTTTGAATTTTGTTTTTCACTTTTTCGTTTTCACTTTTTCAGTTTTCGTTTTAATTTCATTTTCTCATTATTTAATTTTTGTTTTCAAGGTTTTGAATTTTGTTTTCAGTTTCCCTTTTTAAGTACTAAGGTTTCGTTTTCGCTCTTTATTTCTCTGTTTTTAGCAAAATCAACAAAACAAAAACGAAAAACAAAACTTCGACAATGAAAACGAAAACCGATTGTGTAGACCATCATGCTTTGCTGTAGGAACAATATGGCGGATGGAGCTGTTGAACCTGTGCAGTGCGGGTTTGTTCGCGATGTTAGCCCTGGTAAATCCTCTCCATTCACTTCCATTTTATAATGTCAACCCTAAATTACATCAGGAGCCCATTACCTGGGCACCTGGTACAGACATATGCACCAACGACTCAAGATGCATCATGACCTACCTGTAAAAAGGTATGCTAGTTTCTTTTATTCTAGTTTTTTGGTTTTACATCTGTTGAAGATTTAATGTTAATATAGCCGGTTTTCTTAACCAATTTTCAGCACAAGCAAATGGAATTTTAAGGAAATTCAATTTCACTCTTTAATAAGCTAAGGAAATTTTTTCTTGAGTGTACTCCTAAAATAAAACCCTGCTCAAGAGCATTGTCAATGTTGACTTGAAACTGTGCAACCAAATTACAATCATGAAATCAGTCCATTGAGAAAAAAAATTTCTCCAAGAAACTAAACAAGGTTAACGAAAGATAAAAAAAGGAGGAACTTGCTTTCGATAACTTTGTCTGGGATAAGCAGAACAGATCCGAGAATATTTTGTCAAAATATTATGTCAAAAACCTTGTTGTTAATGATTGATTTATTTTTGGTTCTCGATGACAAAAAACGGCATGTCTAAAGCGTTAAAACCCTCAAAGTTCCTTTTCGTTCTATTATCAAAGTGGCCTCGGAAAAAAAAAAACCACAAGGGAGTATAAGGTTTTTGAGACCTGTTTTAGCTGGCCCCAACAGAGAAGCGTGACACCTGCGTTACATTTTGTGCATGACAAGTCTTGGTGGGGTCAAATTTAACTTGAATAGTTAAGTCTTCATAATATTCTCCGATCTGTTCTGCTTATCCCAGACAAAGTTATCGAAAGCAAGTTCCTCCTATTTTTGTTTATCTTTCGTTAACCTTGTTTAGTTTCTTGAAGAAATTTTGTTAGAATACGTGCTCTGATATCACAATTATCTTTAGTTAATCTCGTTATAGTATGATTAAATAAACCACAGTGTAATCCGCCGCTTTTGATTATCGCTTTTATGTTAAATACCAGGAATGCTAGTGGTTTCCCACGTTATTCCCGCTCGGGATACGCCTTAATAATTGTGTGTATAAATATGATTCAACAAGAGAAATAAAGTCAGTGTGTGTGTGTTGTTACCTCTATTTGAGTGATACGTTATTTTGTGTAAATACTATGGCGGGATCGCTCAGCTTAACAAATTTTTTTTCTCAATGGACTGGTTTCATGATCGTAATTTGGTTGCACAGTTTCAAGTCGACATTGACAATGCTCTTGAGCAGGGTTTTATTTTAGAAGACTCAAGAAAAAATTTCCTTAGCTTATTGAAGAGTGAAATTGAATTTCCTTGAAATTCCATTAGCTTGTGGTGAAAAGTGGTTAAGAAAGCCGGCTATATTAAAGTGTAACGTAAAACCAAAAAAATGGAATAAAAGAAAGTAGCCTATCTTTTTACAGGTAGGTCATGACGCATCCTGAGCCGTTTGTGCATATGTCTGTACCCAATGTGTTTACCGGGACCAGTTATTTCACTTATCAACACATAGTACAAGACAGAAAAGAAGACTGAAACAAAACAATTAAAGGAAATTCCTTCATTGGCGTCCTTGGAATACGAAGAGAAAAAGGCAATTCGTGACATTAACTCATGCACCCACACTGCATTTAAAATTTCTCTCCTTGACACTGGCACATGGCGTTTAATGTTGAGAGCTCTCAAACGTCTCTTTAATGTATGCACACTACAAAACAAAGTTTATCTTTCGCTATGCTGATCTTGTCAGTAACAAACTCAGTGAGGAATCGTTTCGGCCTAAGTTGGGATCATCTACATCTAATCATTGTGAAGTCTGTAAAATTCTCATAAGATATCAGCTTATCAGTTTCAGCATTCAAGAGCCCCATGTACGATAGAGAGCTCTACTTCCTGTTGGGGGCTTTGCAGTGTGTACAATGCAATACTCTTTCCTGAGCTAGATAGCAAACTTGTATTGCAAATTGTATTACAACTGTAAGCCGTCCATATACGTAGTTAAGGGATACTCTACTGTCTAATTATTCAACTGTCTATCTCTTGATTACGTTCCAGTGTCACCAGTTATAGCTTAATGATTCTACTTAGAAGCACATCATCACCAGTACCTCCAATCTAAGCCAAAATCCCGTCTAACGTATGCAACAATCGTAGCATTCGACTTGGACTTTCTAATCCAATCGATTAACGCAACTTTCATTGCATCAAATGAAGAACAAAAAAGATGTAGATAAATATATGTAATTTAGGGTTGACATTATAAAATGGAAGTGAATGGAGAGGAATTACCAGGGCTAACATCGCGAACAAACCCGCCCTGTGCGGGTTCAACAGCTCCATCCGCCATATTGTTCCTACAGCAAAGCATGAGGTTCTATACAGTCGGTTTTCATTTTCGTTTTCGAAGTTTTGGTTTTTGTTTTCGTTTTTCATTTTTTGGTTTTTGTTTTTGTTTTTCATTTTTTGGTTTTTGTTTTTCATTTTTTGGTTTTTGTTTTTGTTTTAGTTTTTCATTTTTTGGTTTTTGTTTTTGTTTTGGTAAAAAATTCAAGAAGTGTAAAAGAAAAACGAAAACGGAAAAAGTAAAAACAAAAAGGTGAAAAACAAAATTCAAAAAGTGTAAAAGGAAAACGAAAACTGAAAAAGTAAAAACGAAAAAGTGAAAAACAAAATTCAAAAAAAGGAAAAGAAAAACAAAATGAAAAAGTAAAAACGCAAAAGTGAAGAACAAAATTCAAAAAGTGTAAAAGAAAAACGAAAACTGAAAAAGTAAAAACGAAAAAGTGAAAAACAAAATTCAAAAAGTGTAAAAGAAAAACGAAAACGGAAAAAGTAAAAACAAAAAAGTGAAAAACAAAATTCAAAAAGTGTAAAAGAAAAACGAAAACTGAAAAAGTAAAAACGAAAAACTGAAAAACAAAATTCAAAAAAAGGAAAAGTAAAAACGAAAACTGAAAAAATAAAAACGAAAAAGTGTAAAATAAAAACAAAATAGGTGAATGGCCCCTCTGGGCTTCCGTAGTTTTGTGCACTTACGTAAACAATTGATATCTGTTTTACCCTTTTTAACATGCATACCGTACTTAAAGATTTATAACTACCCTGCTGTAATTTGAAAATTGAGCAAAGTTTGACTGTTGACACACAAATTGATTATAAAGTTATACCGATTTTAAGGTATATATGTTTTGTTAGGCTGCGAACTTAAAGTGTCTTAATGCAGTATCGGATGAATTGAAAAACGCGTGGTATTTTCCTTGCCATAAGCTCCTCAACATTGTACTAATTCCTCTATGTTGAGGCCAGCTTTGTGTTGTTACAGGCTCATGCTAGACAGATACAGTTTGGAACTTGTTGACAGACCCCTTGTTGGAGCTTTATGTATAAAAGCAGTCTTCATGGCGCGAGTTTTCTAAAACTTGTATTCAAAGTGTAAAGATATTTTGCAGCCTCTTCACTCTACCGAAAACAAACAAGAAACTCACCAACTTTACTATAAACTTCCACTTCAGCTCACCATCGTATTCCGCGCGAGCTTTTGCTTAGCTAGGCTACAAATAAAACACTCAATTGCTTATTTAGTGCATGTTTTTAAGACGTGATTTACAGTTTTAGTAACATTTCGACGGCTTATTTCAAAGACGTCACTTCGTTATGCAAGAAACTGTTAGAACCTTTGACATAGATCTCATGTATTTTGACAGTAAAGTTCATATCTTCTTTAAATAAGAATATGAGAGACTTAAAAAATTTTTTGATAAGGATTTGTATTTCCACTGGCAACAAAACAGGGGCACCCAACGTCAATTTTCGGAAAATATCTGTTCGGAAGATGATTGAGATCTAGAATTTTCGGAACATTTGTTAAAAAAATTTCTTGCTTGTTTGCCTGTCCTAGGATTTTCGAACATCTAAAAAATGGTATTATTGCCCATTTTTAACGGATTTTTAACTTAAGAAGGTCACCTAGAATTTTCGGGAGCCTTTTTTCTGGCTGAAATTTTCGAAAAAGTAAGTTTTGATCGCTATGATATTTTCGGATCACAAGACTTTCAGCTAGGAAATCCGAACAGATTAAAAAATTTTAGGGAATAAAAATATGCTTATATCTACCTTTTAAATACTAAAACACTTTAACAATGCTATGTTTGAGTGGTTTTGAACTATATTCTCGTTGGGTGTCCCTGACAAGATTTCCACGTAGCCTCAATAGGTTTCGAGGTGATGCGGGATTTGGCTTTTTTCGTGGCGATGTTCGGGATTTGAGCAGGGGCGAGAAGCGGGAAGTTCAGTTGCGAGTGGAAGCCGGGAGGATTTCGTGTTTTTATAGGGCAAGGGAAACAGAGCGGGATACGGGATGTAACTTCATCAGCGCAAAAACCGCAAGGTGGCGGAAATGAACCTTTTGCGCGTACAGCTGTGACAGGTGTCAAGTAATGAATAGCAACGGCGGCTCTGTACCCCGTCAGGACATGCAATTCTCAGACGTTTCCATTATCGCTTACCCCACGTTAGTATCAGACCGTATGAGGTCTCTGAGTGCTATGCGTCAATTATTATTTCTAAATGCATTTTATTTTGTTCTGATGCATAAATCTTTATGTCCAATGAGAAGACTACGGTGGCCGATAAGAACAAAACACAAACACAATTCGCACAACACAAACACAAAACTAGAAACAAAAACGCAATTTCCACAACACAAACACAAAACTAGAAACACAAACACAAAAGCTACAACATAAACACAAAACTTGAAACACAAATACAAAACCTACAACATAAACACAAAACTTGAAACACAAACACAAAAGCTACAACATAAACAAAACTAGAAACACAATTACAAAACCTACAACATAAACACAAAACTTGAAACACAAACACAAAACCTACAACATAAACACAAAACTTGAAACACAAAGAAATGCTAAGCCTGATCCTTAAAGAGAATTCTTTCCAATTCAACGGTAAGAACTATCTACAAATCCACGAGACAAAGGGTACTAAAATGGCCGTTGCTTTCGCAAATATTTTTATGGCCAATATTGAAACACACATTCTTAGCAATAGCGTCACAAAACCCACAATCTGGAAACGATATATTGACGATATTTTTTCTTGGTGGGATGTCAGCAAACCTGATATAGACAAGTTCATCGAACAAGCAAACTCACATCACCCTACAATCAAATTTACAGCTGAAATTTCAAATACTGAGATTACATTTCTGGATACAGTTGTATACAAAGGCAAACGTTTCAGAGACCATACCATCCTGGATATAAAAACACATTTTAAGCCAACTGAAACCTTTCAATACACTCATTTTTCCTCTAGCCACCCACCGGGTGTCAAAAAGGGATTCGTGAAGGGCGAAGCTCTAAGACTTTTACGAACTAACTCTTCAAGAACAACATTTGAAGAGAACATTTACAAATTCAAATCGCGTCTTCTTGCTAGAGGTTATCCAAAACATTTGATCGAGACACTCCTTTCAGATGTCAAATTCACAGAAAGGGAATCGGCGCTAAGACAGAAAAATGAAAGCCAGAAAGAACTCCTGCCTTTTGTAACACAATATCAACCATCAGTGCCCAACCTCAAAAATGTTTTAATGGAGAAATGGCACTTGATACAAAATCAGCCTTCTCTACGGCAAATTTTCAAAGAGCCACCACTAATATCGTATAAAAGAGGAAAATCCCTAAAAGACACACTCGTAAGAGCAAAACTCTTAAGGGGTCACATATTACATGGTACAGAAGTTTCCATTGTAAGAAGTCGTGCAGGCCTGTCACGCCTTGCTATTTCCTACTACTGACATAGAAAGGGTGATGTAGGTAATTCATCCGCAGAGCAACACTTATGCAATATGAAAACAGCTACAAAATGACATTTTATTACAGTCGACATTTTTATCAGTTAGGTAAAAAGAACACAAATAAAGGCGATCACGACAGACTTGGTCACGCGACGAATGCCGAATAATGTCCTTTTGTTTCCTCAGGCTGCGCGTGTGAAGGTGTGGTGTTGCGTCTTTTGTGTTTGTGTTTCGCGTTTTGTGATTGTGTTTCAAGTTTTGTGTTTGTGTTGTAGGTTTTGTTTGTGTTGTAGGTTTTGTAATTGTGTTTCAAGTTTTGTGTTTATGTTGTAGGTTTTGTGTTTGTGTTTTACGTTTTGTGTTTATGTTGTAAGTTTTGTGTTTGTGTTTCAACTTTTGTGTTTATGTTGTAGGTTTTGTGTTTGTGTTTCAAGTTTTGTGTTTATGTTGTAGCTTTTGTGTTTGTGTTTTTAGTTTTGTGTTTGTGTTGTGGAAATTGGGTTTTTGTTTCTAGTTTTGTGCTTCTGTTGTTGGAATTGTGTTTGTGTTTCTAGTTTTGTGTTTGTGTTGTGGAAATTGCGTTTTTGTTTCTAGTTTTGTGTTTGTGTTGTGCGAATTGTGTTTGTGTTTTGTTCTTATCGGCCACCGTAGAAGACAGATGAAAACTACGCGTGCCGGTTTTGATATGTGATCCAAAACACGTGTGATTTTCATCTGTTTTTACTGGGTATCAAAAGTCATGCACGTGACGAAGTTAGCCATCTTTTATTGCCTATCAAACTTATGCATTATTTTTACGACGATGACATTGTTTGTCATTTTACACTAATCCAGGTTGTCTTTTTAAGAAATATATCATGGAGAATGTTGAAAATACCATTTCCGACCCTCTAGATTTCAAAATTTTCTGGGGGTGGATGCTCCAAGACCCCCCTACAAACTCGCGACTTTGGCGCTCGTTTTCAAGCCCCTCCTCTTTAAAATACGCTCCGCCGTCCCTGTCTTACCTTTTATCCGAAGCATCTAAAGGATTTGATACTTCGCATTCCATAGTCTCTTCTAAATGCCTTTGAATGCCACAGATAATTCCATAACTGATAAGGGACGGACCATTAGAAAAGTGATGGGGGGGGGGGGATTTTTCAGCTTGCACGAATTTTTTTTTTCGCTCACTGCTTGTGCAGGAATTTTTTTTTCAGGTGAACCCCCTCTTGGCATTTTTCCTTGCATGAATTTTTTTTTCTCCACCCCCCCCCCCCATCACTTTTCTTATGGTCCGTCCCTAAGGGTCCTTGCTGGATGCACCTTCCGTTCTCTATTCGCAACCTCCTGGAAATATTTACTCGGCCATTAACGTGTTGTCACTGCCATATTTGCCAAATCTGTATTCAGCGACTGAACTTTGCACAAATCTGCATAGCCTTCAAAAGCGCCACCTGGATCAAGTACAGGAACTTAAACTTAATTTTTTCTATTTATCTGCCATTCATGAAAAATGTTAATCGCCGATTTAGTTTTGTAGGCAGTTGACTTGGGAATACTCCCTTGCAACAACTTTGATTCTTCTTCCCCAGAATTTGGAGGACGAAAACGGCTTGCAGTATTTGCTACAAAAGACTACGTCATCTTTACTCCCCCATGACTTACAACAGTAATGGGCTCCTGCTTACAATGAATAACAAAACATTTCCCACGTTTTGAGTACACACAATATAATGGGAAATTGGAACACTGTAACAATGCCTCTAATCACTAAAGAAGTGTGAAGACTTTTAGAAGCCATATCAAAAACTCGTGCTTTGTGTTTCATCAGGGTTTACAAACATCTCGAAACAACAAAAACACTCCACCTTCGGCGTCCTGCTTTCATTTATTTCTCGGTGTTTGGAACCCCTGATGAAACACTCGCACTCGTTTTTGATATATTACTTAACAAATTACTAATTAACGCAAAAACGCCTTTGAAAACTGGGCGGGACCAGGATTCCCAAGTAAAAGAGGGCGGGATGGCAGATTAACAGAAAAAAAATGGGCGGTAAAGCGGGATTTGAAAACTCTATTGTTGACCCTCTATACATGCACCAGTTGCATTGTTTAGGGTCATCCCCTTGCAAATCTCTGTAATTTTCTTTTAAGGAATAATGATAAAAAAAAATTGCAGCTAAGGCATGTATATTGAAGTATCGGCTATGCAAAGCTGACTAACTTTTGTCCTGTATGCCTAAGGGTCCGGTCATTATTTATGTGGGGGGGGGGGGAGGATGGGGGGGGATTTTTTTTTTGTTTTAGCATGAAAGAAAAAGCGTGACCGACCCCTTTAAGCCCATTAGTTTATTCTTGACCCACTACCATATAACTTTATTTAAGAGGTGACCCACCCCCAACCCCCTTCAATCTATACCTCTATAAGGAGTTCCTGTTCACTGAACGAAATCAGCATATCTTGTGGACCAGTGTCCTACTCTGCGGCCACTTCTTGTTGATGTGCCTTCTTGTATTGTTACAGTATGACTGTCATCATCTGATTCTCTTTTGGCCCACCCCTTTTCTCTAAAAAAAATAGGCCTGGCCCACCCCATGATTTTCCCCCCAACCCCCCCCCCCCCCCCCACACACACACACATAAATAATGACCGGTCCCTAAGAATTGAGCGAGTCATTGGAAGGTTCTGTGGCCAATTCCCAGGGGAAGGGGGGTACTCTATTGAAAATCTAGAACAAAGTTCAATTGAAAATTCAATTGAAAAATGCTACTACTGTAATCATGGTCCAATAGATGTAATCAATGTTGGATTTCCCCTTACAATATGTCAGGGTAATGAGCTCCTGAATATGAACATATTTTTAGTAATCATTGTCTATCCAACCTGAAAAAAAAACCCATACTATTTCATTCTCCTTTGATGTACCAAAATCGAACATGTTAAAAAGTTCTATTAATTTGATCTGCAATTTAGAGCATTTAAAATAGTCTGTTCCAGTACCTCAGACATAGTGGCAAACATCTCTAAAAGGTGCTGGGCTAGGAAAAAAAGACTTGAGGAAAGCATTTATACCACCTTAATACTGAAGGGGTGTTTTGGTTGGTACTGGTTAAAAGCTTAATGAATTTTTATAGTGGAAATTTATCATCGGTGGGGGGGGGGGGGGGGGGGCTTATGAATCCCACATTTCCTAATGTATTGAGGGTCCAACATAGGTTTGGCGGGGTGCGGGATGAGAGTAAAAATGGAGGCGGGATGCGACAGTGACGTAAACTGCATAGCAATTTATTATGAAAAGGGCAGCAGCGGAAACAATTTCCTCCGCAAAGAAAAATTTGGCACAGTTTTACTTACGCAGGATAAAACGCTGCATGATTGAAGATTTTTGTTTTTTTAGACCAGGAAATCTTCCAGAAATTGCGTATTCTCAAAGAATAAAATCTGCAAACTTAAATTTACCAGGAGTCAGTTTTACATCAAAGAAATCGTCCACAGTTGGCTTGCATTGGGTAGAGGCAGGTATAGGAAATGGGTTTAATTTGGCGAGTTTAGTCTAGTATAGGGTAGAAAAATTCTGCTGGACTACTTAAGGCGTAGTGTAAACTAAGGGTCCCATGGTCCCAGCAACGTTAACACATCCCACCCAAAAAAGTTTGTAAAATGCTTTATTATATCTCTCAGTTAGTACGCGCGCTGTGATTGGTCAATTTAGCGGGCCGTACTTCACTGTACGGCCCGCTAAAGTTTGTTTTGGTCGCCAAAATGACTCCAGAGATATAATAAATATCTTATTAACCTCGTTTTCTCGGTCCGTACTGTAAAATACGGACCTAGTTTTTTCCCGTCGATTTATGGCCCAAGCGAAGCGCGCGGGCCATAAATCGACGGGAAAAAACTAGGTCCGTATTTTACAGTACGGACCTCGAACTCGATTAATAAGAGGTATGTATCCCCACCCCCCCCCCCCTCACCCTCCCCCCCTCCCCTTACTCGCGCTCGCCGGAGGTCTCCAGAAAAAATTTCGCGGTAGCTTGTGTGGGACTGGAACGAGCAAAATAAAACCGCCCCTTGTGGTTCCCCCTTGTGTTGCAAAAAGATTGTAAAATCAGTAAGTTTGTACTCTTCGACTCTTTAACAATAACACTATATTAGAAGAAGTCTGTTATAGTCTTCAATATCCTTGAGTGAACTGAGGGTCGCTTTCTTTGCTTAATCGGAAGTGGCCTTTTGACCAGAGTTTTGGCTTAACAGAAGTTATCGATAACATAAGCCAGACCAGTTTTCGATTCGCCATGACTTACTTTTTCTCCGAGTTTATATCTACGCGTCGTTTTATATTTTGGAACTTTAAGATTCAAAGAAGCAGTTATTGCTGAAAGACAGCAGTCCTGAAAAGGTGAGGCGAATGCATAGTTGTCAAAATGTCAAGATTTCAACTATTCTCGTCCGGCGGGTGAATTATGGAGGAAACCATCGATGGAAGCGATGCGGAGCAGTTGTTTTATGACACGGTCAGGGAACACGTGGTAAGCTTTACAAATAACTTTGTTACGGTCTGAAAACACATGAAAGGTCTCGGAAAGAAGGCTCACAGACATGTATATGTTTAAATTGTGTTTCAAGATGTCCTAGATATGCGCTCCATTTTGTTTTCGCAGCGGTATCAATCCATAATGTATGCCATTGATATATATGTCAATTCAACTGATGTTTATATAATTACGAGTAATATAGGTTGTCGAAAGGCAAGGGCGGTCATAATAAGTTGTGAAACCAATTGTATGAAATTACTTGTCGGCATTTAGTTTTGGATACGTCTGGGAATGTTTACTGTGGCAGTTTCAAGGGAGGAAAACCTAGAGGCCGCAAAGTCAACACATGGGGTCTTTCTTGTACTGTACTTTAACCCTAAGCGAGCGACCACAAGGTCTGTAAATGCATCATCTTCAGGGGTGTAGCTAGAATTTTTCAGAAAGGGGGGAGGGGGGGTCACACTGGTCACACCCATGGTACTTACCCGATTGGCATGTCTCATTTACCAAATGTAACTATCTATTGTAGCACTGGAAAAGATTTAAAAATTGCATGTTGATTCTTCAGATCTGCGTGTTTTTGCCACCTGAATTCTAGGAACATAAAACAATTATCTCACAACGTGAGGGGAAGTCACAGATTCTTTATTCAATCTGTTTTTTGACAAGGAGTTCAAGAGCCCAGAGGTGAAAAGTAAAAATCTGCACTTTGGCACACAAAAAGTGGTTTGATACTATTGAGCGATTAAGACCAAAAGAAGCCATACATGACAAGTTATAGATAGAACAAAATCAAGGCTTTTTTAACTAGCTAAGTGTGCATTTTAAATAATGTTAAAAATGGTGATTATATTTCTAAGGATGTTGATAACAGTGCAGACAACATTAACATTAAAACAGGGTGTTCATTAGGTATCAGAGATCGGAGAATTCTCCGGCTACTGCAAAGAATTCTCTGGCTACTACAAAGAATTCTCCAGCCAAATTGAGATGGTCTGAGCTATTTTTGAATTTAGATGTGGAGCACTTTCAGAATATTCTTCTGTTACTTTACACAATTCTCCTGCTACTAAAATTCTTACTGGAAACCCTGTAACATTGCTATTACTTTATAATACACAATGTATGGATAACAATGATGACAATTATGATAATGATGATAATGATGATTTTTATTAGTGTATTGTATTGTATCTGATACCCTTTTTAGGGAATTGTGGCTTGGACCTTTGGGGATTTGTGATTTGTCTCGACTTTTTTGATAATTTACACCAGTCCTCTTGTTTTGTGTGCAGATTTCTCTCCTTGTGTTTATAATTTTGTATGGAATATCACATGCTGTCATAAGTGCTTACAAGAGAAGAAGAGATGAAATTGATTCAGGTAAACTCGTGTACATTACAGTCAAAGCTTTCAAAACCAATCACCTTGTAGTGTTTTTGGAATGATTTCTGCACAGGTCCCTACTTCATTATGCATGCTGTAGCCATACTGTTTAATTCTGCAATAACAAGAAATGATTACATGTGCATTACCCTAAACAATTCATCGGCTGCATGCATAATGAAGTAGGAACCTGTGCGGAAATTTTTGCTGTGTTTTTCAGCAGCTTTGGCTCGTCGATTTCCATATCGTGCTATAGTACTTCACTATACATGCTGTACATGTAGCTGTGCAGTTTGTTTCTTCCAAAGCAAAAATCTGCATGAATATATGCATAACCCTTAACAGCTCAGCTATAACATACATAGTGAAGCCTGGGATGTCTACTGTGTTGTTGTTTCTTGAGGTCAGCAAAAATACCAGAATGCTTGTGAAAAGTAAAGTGTTCTTCATTCAATTTAAAAAATGTGTCAGTTCATTTTAAGACAACCTATTTGAAGGATTAATAAAGTAGATACATAAATAGAAAGTGACCTAGTTGGGATCACAAAAAGTACATTTTCCCAAAAGTGACTAAGATGGGGTGTATAATAAACTGGCCACAAAAAAGACTATTTAAACAATAGAGTGTTTCTGTGGAGCAACCATCGGCTGATAGTTGCCCTGCGGAAATTTGATGTTCTTAAAACAAATATTTGGCCAAGAAGTGAAGCTTCGAGGGCAAATATGCTAGTTTTAAGAACATCAAATTTTCAAGCGGCAACTATCAGACCGATAGTTCCGAGACATGAACACTCTATTGTTTTTATTGTTCACCACTAAATTTTCTTCCGTGCACCAGTTGAAAAACAGTCAAAAGCCACTAAATGCAGATCAATAAAATATTTATCCTTGCGTACAGCCTGAAATTTCATTAATTCGCAATGTACATTGGCTAAAGAATGCGGTATCACTATCAGAATATTTACATTTTCACAGACAAGCACTATCCATCCGTGTATTTTCCTCGGAAGGGCACTATGGGCTGATAGCGTCTCTCTGCGGACAAGCACTATCACGTCACATGATCAAATTAAACCAATAAGAGTCTGAGAAAATTTAGTGGTGAACTATAGAATGGGAAAGGGGCTTCGAGCAGCTAGCAGCACATACCCAGCAAAAATCAACCCAACAATCCCCCACCCCCCAGGATATCCTTTCTGCTTCACGGTTTCACATAATCACTAGACTAGTGCAGTGATAAATTTATGGTAGTCAAGTAATTTTGTGCCTCCTTGATAATTATGTAGATGAGGAAGATGCTTTTGTGTACAGGATATCGTAAGTATATATTTCATTTTAGAATCTTTTTTAAGTTGTTTACTCAGACCAAATCACTTGTCTTATTAATAAATAGCATGCTACTTGCATAAGTTGACTTACCATAAAAAAATGGGTGAATGTTCAGCATGTGTCACTTAAAATACGTACCGCACTGTATACTTGCCAACCTTTTTTGAGTCAAAGGTGTGGCATTTTCATCCTGTCGCAACCAGGATTTCTGAAAACATTCCCGTGACTCTCAAAGATTTCCTACAATTTTTGGAATACTTCCAATTGTTGCTGAGAATGTTGGGAGACATCCCAACATCCCGTAAACGTTTCTGAGGTTGTTTGTATATATTTTGAAGCTTTTCAGCAATTGTTATAAAGAGCAAAGAAAAGTGACAATTTTTGCACACTGTGATACAGTTGGGACTCAGAGTCAACATTAAGCACAATTTTTGGAATATTTTCCTGGAAATTGAAGGGAAGTTTTGTTGTTAATGTATAAAGAACAATTTGTTGTGACTTAAGAGTCAGGTGTGAGTAATTGTCCTGGATGCATGAGATCAATGGCTTTAGTTCCACTGGTGCGAGACTTAAGCATGATTTGTGATAGTTGGCACCTGTGTCATACTGGAACACCCATTTTAATAGTTGCTGAATAAATGAACATCATACTTTTAGGAGAACAAAAGTGGTCATGACAGTGTGACCCAGGCCATTCAAACCCAGGCCACCCAAATAGATTTTTATATAAATTTTGAATGTCTGTTTTCTATGCCGGATGACAGATTTGTGGCGAGTTTCTATCGACTAAGGTGATTCTTTTTCAATCTTGATATGTTTTGCTCAGTTATAGAGCAAATTATATGCATTTCAAGCGAAATGCAAAACATTTGTAGACATTCTATTATTAATATATACTCAATCATGATTGGATAACTTGTATGAAAATTTGTTTGTTGGCCTTGGTTCGAGAAGTCGCACTATAAATTCTATACAAATTACCAACTAAAAAACTTAACTAATTCATCAATACAAATTTGAACATACACTGTCATTGCTTGGGTGTTGCTTCAAACTTTATAGTAATGTCATTTATGGGCTCAGGTTTTTCTGAATAATAATGGCCATTCTGGCATGAATTATATTAAAGGTGTCTTATTCTTTTTGGTATGGTAGGAAGAATTTTTCATGTTAACCACTTTTGGAAGTAGTATTGGAGACATGGTAGTGTAGTGGTTTGCGTGCCAGACTTCCGAGCAGGAGGTCCAGAGTTCGAACCCTGGTGCTGGCACTGTGTTGTTTCCTTAGACAAGAAACTCTACTCCACACTGTCTCTCTCCACCCTGGTGTATAAATGGGTACCAGCGATACTATGCTGGGGGTAACTTGTGTTGTTTCCTTAGACAAGAAACTCTACTCCACACTGTTTCTCTCCACCCTGGTGTATAAATGGGTACCAGCGATACTATGCTGGGGGTAACTTGTGTTGTTTCCTTAGACAAGAAACTCTACTCCACACTGTCTCTCTCCACCCTGGTGTATAAATGGGTACCAGCGATACTATGCTGGGGGTAACTTGTGTTGTTTCCTTAGACAAGAAACTCTACTCCACACTGTCTCTCTCCACCCAGGTATATAAATGGGTACCAGCGATACTATGCTGGGGGTAACTTGTGTTGTTTCCTTAGACAAGAAACTCTACTCCACACTGTCTCTCTCCACCCAGGTGTATAAATGGGTACCAGTGATATAATGCTGGGGGTAACTTGTGTTGTTTCCTTAGACAAGAAACTCTACTCCACACTGTCTCTCTCCACCCAGGTGTATAAATGGGCACCAGCGATATAATGCTGGGGGTAACTTGTGTTGTTTCCTTAGACAAGAAACTCTACTCCACACTGTCTCTCTCCACCCAGGTGTATAAATGGGCACCAGCGATATAATGCTGGGGGTAACTTGTGTTGTTTCCTTAGACAAGAAACTCTACTCCACACTGTCTCTCTCCACCCAGGTGTATAAATGGGTACCAGCGATATAATGCTGGGGGTAACTTGTGTTGTTTCCTTAGACAAGAAACTCTACTCCACACTGTCTCTCTCCACCTAGGCGTATAAATGGGTACCAGCGTTATAATGCTGGGGGTAAATTGTGTTGTTTCCTTAGACAAGAAACTCTACTCCACACTGTCTCTCTCCACCTAGGCGTATAAATGGGTACCAGCGTTATAATGCTGGGGGTAACCCCGAGTTGGACTTTCATCCCATCCAGGGGGGAGTAATAATACTCTCAGGTGCTTCATGACACAGAAACCAGTATAAACTCCAGCCGTGTGGGCCTTCACTCACTTATGCAATTGGGAAGGCTAATGCAGATTGTATGGCTTGCTAAATTAGTGGGTTGTTTGCATTGTTTCTTCAGGTTTTGGTTGTGTACGTTCACCCTTACTGTGTCGCTGGGTGCTGTACTGCTGTTACCGATGTCAATATTTAGTAATGAAATCATGATCATCTATCCAAAAAGTTACTATATCAAGTGGCTGAATGGCTCCCTTATCCATGGTATGATGTGGGTGCTTGTCTTTTAACTTATCACAGTTTTCTTTGACTGAGTGTTTCACTGTGTGGTAAGGGCACCACTATGAAAGATAGCATGGAATGCTCCTGTAATTGATGGAATTTTTATGTCAATGAGCAGTATTGAAGCTCTGCAAGTGAAACTATTGTATGTGACGATTTTGTTAAAATTTGCAAAATTAAAAAGTGTTCATAGGAACTAAAATTTTGTATCGGCTGCCATTTCATGGGGAATTTTTTTGTTTGGTTGGAGCAAGAGGTAGATATTCATAAATGTCACTTTCCTCAGAGATTAAATATGCCTGCAAGGCGAACTACAGAAATTGATCAACTTTGTAATTTACTTTTTCATTGTAAAACATATACAGCTGTACATTTGCTTCAACCGATATTTCCATAAATAACACCCAGTTTTTTACAGCTTACTAACACTAAAGAACCTTCAAGCAGAAGTCATAAAGAGCACTCGCTGTATGCAGTGTACTTCAGTATCATGGGTAAATTGTTTTGATTCCCACTGGTATTCAGTTACTTACAGATTTGATAAATCTCCTTTTTAGGTATGTGGAACCACATATTTCTTGGATCATACATATCCCTTTTTGTGGCGATTCCTTTTGCTTACTTTTTTAGTGAATCAGAAGGATTTGCTGGATCAAGAAAGGTACACACACCTTGTAGTCATATTTTTCCATATGTTTACGTATTTAAACTTACATGTATGTTGCATATTGTATTATTATAATCAGTTTTTAAAGTAATTTATCAGGCAAATTTTACTATTTGGTGGAAGTTCCATTAGCAGTTTATTTATCATGGAAATTTTGTATTATAATCATAACTATAGCAAAATTCTCAAATCTGATTGGCTATTAACTGCCCTGATTTCAGCCTTAATAGGACAGTATGCATCATGCCTGAGTAATTGGACTGTACGTGCCATCGCGCGCGCTTAAATGGCTTTTAAACTGCTAGCACATAAAAAATCTTGGAATGTCATGTGCTTTGATTTTAAAAAAAAGAAGTTTATATATCACAATTTTTGTTAAAGTTATGATTAATTGGTAATAAGACTTTGTGTCGTCCAATTCGGTCTGCAATCATACTCGTGTTTAAGCAAATCGGACTCCCGCTACGCGATTGTCTGATTTTGTTAATCACTCGTATGATTACAGACCGAATTGGACTCCACTCAGTCCTATTACCATTACTTATAGTGATGATGTACACTGTACAAGGCTGTAATGCACTCATGACCGGGCCAATTTGTCCATGGAAACATCACCTAAAAGGGCATGCTGGCAGGGTGATGTAAAGTGACATAGGTTCACTGCACATTCCAGATCAGTGCCAGGTTACTTAATTGCCAATTTGTGCTGATTAATCCAAGATCACGCATTGCAAATTTACAGTAATTAAGAGTAATTTACAACCCTTAACCCTGTACATGGTATTAATACTAAGCAGAGAGCAAATTAGCAGAACCAGGAGTTCAGTAGTCCACAGCTCTGGTCATTTTCCATTGTGTATTTCTCTGTAAGTAGAATTGCAGAAGAAACCTTACTCGCATTGGGTCTCTGCTTTCATGTGATTGCGTAGACATGTCAACATGCATGCATTACTGACCAACTTCCTTTTTGCGCTTTTGTTGACTGAGATGCATGGCCATCTTGTTTTTTTTTGTTTTGCAAGACAAAACAAATCGGGTAGGCAATCGGAACTAAAGATTTGTCCCATCATGGCTGTGTACAGAACCAGCCATATAGTAAGAATTGCTTTATGAACAATGGTGGTGAGTTGGTTGGGGAAACCCCTTTCAGTTACATTTCATCAAAGGGGAGTCACAGCTGCTACATAACGTACAGGGATGCCAAATTCAATGCACTCTTCCCTCTTCAAAATCGACATGTTTGAATTCCAGTTTGACCCTGAATCTAGCACCATGGGAAACTGTGGTTCTTAAGTTCACCTTCTTTATTTTCAAGTTAGGCTGCCACTGGTTATGCAAAGTGATGTGGCCACTTTGCTTAGCATGCAAGTAAACAATTATCAGTAGAGCTTGTAGAGTCTGGTTACCGTGGCAATACTAACAATCCTGAAAAAGTCGGTCTAGTTTGAGGTTGCATCCCTGATAACTAAACTTGATTAATTAATTTATTTATTTTTTGATGCAGGGTATCATGGCAAGAGTTCACGAGACATTTGTTGTTCTCTTCCTGCTTGCCATTCTCGCCACCAGTATTGTGTGGGTTGTCTTAGCACTGATTGACAAAGGCCAGGCAAATGGTGATGGTATGTGAGATGAACAAATAATCCTCAGTCGAAAAATTTATTATAAGTACAAAAGACTTGCCCGCATGCTGACGTCACCAATTTTATTTATTACACACAGAAAATAAGGGCCGTCTACAGTTCATGTGGTATAAAAGTTGGCTTAGTAGAATTGCTTTCCAAAGCGGTTAGTGTCAATGGAGCAATGGTAGTGGTTAGCCTGTCTGACTTCCATGTAGGAGGTTCAGAGGTTGAGCCCCTGGTGATGGCACTGTGTTGTTTCCCTAGACAAGATTGATTGGTCGTTTAAGCCTTGTTGTTGTTTGCTGTTTGTCAGTAAGGTCATTGTGGTATTGGCTGGGGTTTCAACAACTTGAGCGGAAGTCATCATAAGAGTCAAGTGATTTACGTGTCGTCAGGAGGTAGTATTTGTCTCTGTTCAGCGTTGTGATTGGTTTATTAAGCCGCGATGTTATTGGCTGTTTGAAACTAAGATCCATGGTGTTATTGGCTGTGAAGGGTCGGTAATTATTTGTCAATTTTTGTCAGTTTTCGATCTGTCATGGATGTCGTCAATAAGTCGTTTGTATGCTTCAGGTAATTGTTTGACAACAAGCAAACCCCTAACCACGCTACTACAACTACCGACAAACGTCAACGACAAACGTCAACGACAAACAACTTCCCAACGACCGACAAAGATCGGTTACATAAGATCCGTTACATAAGATCAAATGCTGCGACTACCAAGCCACTTATACGTGTAAGAATGATAATGATAATGAATTTATATAGCGCACTTTTTCATATGAATATGTTCAAAGGCGCTTTACACTTCTATTGGGTGAGATCGGACGTCAGCATGTAAAGGCGCCTCTGGCTGCCGCTATCAGTCCATATATGATCTCGCACACCCACCCAACCCATACATGAATTTTCAGATGAAACCAGACGTAGAGATAGGCCACCACACCGGGAACTACGTCCCCTACTCTTTTCGAACAGTGTGTGGGTTCTTTAACGTCCCACAGAGTATTAGGAACAAGTGTTGTGAGACGGGTCCTATGGTTTATCGTCCTTATCCGAGAAGACTAGAAAGTCTAACCATTTACATATGTCATTACAAAGGCAGCACTTTCTCCTCAGTTATTTTAAGACCCTGAGTGTTGGTCCTGCCGGGGTTTGAACCCGCAACCTCCCGCACGGTAGTCCGGTGCTCTACCAACTGAGCTAACCGGTCGGCGGTTAAAGGAACTTTAAAGTGCAACTGATTGAGATTAGACGAGCGACGAGAAACTGCAACACTACCAACAACATAGTTGAACGTTCTGACCACAGAATCGACTGGGGCTCTGCTTAGTGCATCACGCACAACACTGATTACTACCAACGTATCACGCCTTCCCAGGGTTTCTCTTCCTCAGGGGCTGGAAGAAGAGAGATCCTGGAAACGACGCTGCACATGACAAAGCTCCTGGGTGTGATTCCAAGGAGATCTGCAGAACAATTCATGTGGATTTTTAAAACCCTTTTTGCCATCTATTTTTTTTCCAGGTGTGTGGACTCCTGGCCTGCCATTTATTTATTCTTGTATATCACTCCTTGGAGGCTTGATGCTTTTACGTGAGTAGAATAGCCCTTAGTATGACTATTGTCTCATTATGTCCCCTTTTTCAATCATGAGAACCACACCCAACACAATCAACCTTCCGATGGATTCTAGGTGACCGTTGTTAAGCGTAATTATTATATAGCAAAACGACGCAAATCCTGAGTTCTGATTGGCTACCCGAAACGGGATTTTCCGCTTTATCCCGCGAAACAAACAAAAAAAAAACGAAATGGCCACAAAATACCATAAAATTACTTTTCTGTTCGGTCAGGATGGCTGGATATTGGCCTAGTTTTTTCTTGTGTGTGCGTTTTAATCGACATCGGCGACGTCTCGATCAATAAAAACGCTAAAAAGAACTTGGCTAATATGCAGCCGTCTTGATCTAACCTTTGGTCAAAAACGCTTTTTTTTTAGGACGGTCCGTAGTCACTGGTTCCCTCTTACTTTCCACCCTCCCCTCCCCCGGAGAGAAACGATGGAGGGAAAAGTGGAAAGGTTTGAACTCGGACCTTCGAGAATCAGGATAGCGATTTTTTCTACTGTTGAACCAGTCAATCCAATATGAGACATCTACTCGTATGGGGCGCATTAGTCTCTATAATAAAATCTGTCTTGAAATACTGATTTAGCGGTTAGTAAACCCAGTTCCGCCCAAGTTTAGATTTACAAAACTGGATTTCAGACAGTGCTGAAACACTAACAACGCCACGTAATGACGTGAGTGCTGTTTATTACCATTCCAAGTTATACTATTTAAAGTGATAATTTGATCAATTGAGTCAGTGAGAACGTTCATGGGCTTCGTTGTGTCCTCAATATTTGTCATTGGAAGGTTGAACTATGTTTACACGAAATACGCTTTTTATGATGTTTTTTTTATATACTCAAATTATTGCCATTTAGAGTATTTACTCGAATATGATCGGCAGCGCAAGCGTCCATAAATTATCGCCAAGATTGTCGTTAGTCAACGTTAAATTCGTTGTTGGTTTTTTTATTTGAGTCCATCAGCTCCAGCTTTGGAGGGAACGTCTTTTCTTGATCTGAATCTTTGCATTCAAAAGGATTTGCATCTATTTCGTTCAAGATTACCAACCGCGGCTCTTATTAGCTTTTTGGTGCCAAATGCGAGGCTTATACTGGGGCGGTGCATATTCGTAAATACGGTATTTCTGATTGTATTTTTTTTTTTTACATTCACTAGTTTGTACTCCTGTTGGCTTTGCACGAATGTTCACAGTGTTGGGTCAGTATGTTGTCAAACCGCAGGTGAGTCAGAAGCACTTGTAAACCTTGAACAATGAGCGGGCTTTATTGGTCAATCCTCGAAGGACACTTTACTTTGGAGCTGAAACTTGTTGGCACAAAACATTCCCGCTCTTTTCGGAGTCTAGCGAGGGCGAGAGATTCACTACATGTACTTTTAGGTTCTTGCGAGAGGGATCATTAAAAACTTGATTTTATGAACAAGCGACTGTTTAGGGACGGACCATTAGAAAAGTGATGGGGGGGGGGGGGGGGTGGGGAAAAAAAAATTAATGCAAGGAAAAATACCAAAAAAAAATCATGCAAAGAAGAAGGTAAAAAAAATTCTTGCAGAAGGAAGGTCCAATTGTGACTTTTTCACACGTAGTAAAAAAAAATTCGTGCAGAGGGGTTCACCTGAAAAAAAAAATCCCTGCACAAGCAGTGAGGGAAAAAAAAATTCGTGCAAGCTGAAAATTCCCCACCCCCCCCCACCCCCTCACATCACTTTTCTAATGGTCCGTCCCTTAGGTGTACCGGCGTTCTTAGGATTCGGTTCACGGGGGTGATCGTACTGCGCAAGCGCTGCCCAGTGTAATGAAAATTGACTCTTCTAACAGTCTTGAGAGGTCCAGCCGGTCTTAACTGGGCTGTAAAATCCGTCACTTCTCGAAGGGTGTTTTCCAGAGGGTCCAAAACGGTGATCTCTTTGCCGCGAAAATTTACAGGGCTTCTTTGTCTCAGCGACAGAGCAGCAGAACTTTTTTTTTTCCAATTGCAGTTATGTCCTATTTAATCATTTTCATTTGTCAGACATGAGTGGGTTAACTTGCTATTCTTGCAAAACATCCAACCCAGTGAACAGAGTTTGGTGACAATAAATGTTTGAAGTTCTTTTATTGAGAACTGTTGGCTAAGAACAAACGCGCAATGTAATTGGTTCTCTTTTGATGTACTATCAGCTATTTTTATTTCTCAAAATCATTAATTATTCACAATATTATCACCCAACCAAGAGACGCCAATTTCGTCACGTGCATGTGGTTTGAAACCCCGGTGAAGCACTGCAATGACGCGCTCTCCATGAGGTTCATGTAATATCTAACCCTCGAGTTTGATAAAGCATTAAACTCTAGTGATTTCACTGGACACGGATTTATCGGTTCCTTTGACTGATGCGTCGTGATCCGTGTGATCTCGGATCACGAATCCTGATCCGGGTCATACCACAGGAACGCACCCTAAAACTGAAACTCTTCCAAACAGCCGCCATTTTGAAACATCCGTGGAGCCTGTAAACCGAGTGTTAAATGTACGAGTCAATTTCGTGGGAGAGCTTTGTTGGTTGTTATCAGACACCCGTTTCTCGAAAGACCCATTAACTTATAGGGCCCTGTAAGCTATTTTATGATCGCAATGTTTAAAACGGGAATTGTTAATTTGTTGGTTTTAGAGTTAAAGTCAGGCAATTCTAAGTTAACTTGTATGTTGGGTCGGTTTGTACGTCAAGAACTAAACAAACATTCGATAGACTCCACCCTAAAATGGAGCCCCGGGGCCCGTAAAGTTATTGGGACCTTCGAGAAACGGGGTCCCTGGAGTAGAAGGAAATATGGCCCATACCAACTGCTCTTGATTTTGTACTTCAGTTCCTCCGCGACCTTGAGGACGAAATAAGTGCAATTAGAATGGAAGAAGCAAGTTTGGAACGGAAAATGAACGGTACGTAAAGTAGGGGGAACAATAACTAGTCAAGCATAAGTTGACAATAGTTAACAATTATTCGCCGAAGACGAAGTGATTCTCGGTGAATATTCACCGAGAATCACTGAGCCTGAGGCCAATAACTGTTTTAGTATAAATACACGGGTGATTATTTCAAAAAAAGAAAAGAAAAAGCATTGTACAACGCGAAAAAATTTTATTTCATCATAAGCGCGCGAACGACTGGCAGCCATTTTGTTCGTCGAGGTGATTATCGGCTGATAATCCGAGATAGCGAACCAATCAGAGCGCGCGATTTTGTATAATCACCTGAGTATTTATACTAATTACAGTTATTTAGGTTATGCCAGTTGTAGGGCTTGACAAAAGTCCCGTTCGCTCATCTGGGATTGTTGGACTTTGTTGTGGGGCAGGGAAATTTCCCCGATAACTTGCAGATCAACCAAACTGCGCAAGCTATCGGGACGCTTTATTTGCTTTCGCTGCAACCATTGCGGTTAACTGGAAGATTCAAGTTCACACTTACAGTTCCCGTAGCCACAGATGTGAGTAAGGAGGCAAGTAATCCAGGCTAGAAAAATTTTGAGACTTGCTTGTTCAAAGGACAAACTGAGGTTCAAAGTTTTGTCGAGGTCTGTTAGTGTGAGGAATTCGTTTCAGCCATGTTTATTAGCCTTACATAGTGGTCGTTTCTTTCCGAATGCGTAGTAGGCACGAAAAAGTTGTGAATCGAGAAGAAGCAAACCAAGAATGTGGTAAGAAAAGGTTTGAGAGGTGGAGAGCTTTGCAGGGGGAGTATAGAGGACGGGTTTTGCATGGCGTCCCAGCTGAGCGTTGAGTTGTTGGTTTATAGTGATCAGCATTCAATTTCTCCTAGTGTTTTCAGTACTTAGAAGTGAATGCAAGAAATGGGAATGTACGCCCTCTGATACGGTCACCAGCAATGATTAACTGTGTCGACATTCTACACATTCTCATAACATGAACTGCACGAGATGTATGGAGCTCATTAAGGAGAATTGGTACCCTGACATTCGAGCTTGAAGCGTTAGAAGATCGTAGCCCGTAATGTGTTGATGAAGTTTGTTGGGATCGAAAGAAGGAATCTCGCAAAAGTTAATTTTTTTTTGTGGCAGGTTTTAAGAATGGCGTTATTTTACATAACGGAATTGATCACGACCCGCTTAAGGTGAAACAACTTGAGGTGGAAAGACTCGAGTTAGGTAACTATGTGTTACTTACATTTTGTTTCGTATTTATCTCGTGGTGTATCAGACTCTGTTTTAGCACGCGACCATCCAGTATTTATTCTCTATTTAAATGCAACGCTATCCCATTTCTAACTACATTTTCTATTCCGCGTTCGCAACTGGTTAACCAGCGAAAGTTTTACCATCTCAGTAATAATTGTCAACAACCGTGATCTGTATTGTTATTCGATTGATTTCAAGTGCAATTTGTAATAAATAAGCTCAAGTTAGTTTTTTAAAGACAGGCCCTTATGGCGCACTTGTACCTATTTATTCTAAACACGATTCGTAATTATTCGAATACCTTTCAATACGGTGCAAATGTACGAATTACTTCATATATACGTGTACTCAATTGCTAATTATTTATTTATTTACTTATTTATTTATTTATTTGAACAATATTTATACAGGGAATCCCAGTTAAACAAGGCTCGCTTGAACGGGGCCCTGGTCTAAAGAAAAATACAACGAAAAAACAATAACGGACATCTAAGTTAAAGTATTGGCATTTGGGGGCTCAATTTGGCTTGGATCTTAAGAGCCTTTTTAGGCCAAATTCAAACTTATTTAAATCATGCTGGGTCCTGAGGGCCAAAGGAAGCGTGCTCCAGATCTTGGCTCCGCTAAACCTAAAGGAGCCGTGGTGTTTAGTTGTAGTGGCAGACGGAGCAAGTCTTTATTGCGCGTGTTATATGAATGTAAATCGCACCAGTGGCTAAATTCATTAAGTAAGTATACTGCAGCCAGACCATGAAGGCTCTTAAACACTAGCATGCACTTTAGATAGTCCTGGCGGAAATGCAGCGTTAGCCAGCCGAAAGTGATAAGACTGGCGGGCACGCTATGTAGCTTATCCAAATACTCCCGGTCAGCCTTACTTTTCTTGTTAGTTTTACGAGGGTGGTATTAGATTAATTTTATGTCCTCGAGGTGATAGTTTTATAGATTTCTGTCACTTGTATGCTTCGGACTGTATTGATATGTTAATGAGAAGTTAAACAGTGATCATTGCTGGGAGTGGAAGCGTTAAGTCGCTGTATGAAGCGCACAGCCAAAGAAACTTTCCTGCAAGACTGAACTTGAACACAAATTTTGAAACGTAATTTTTCTTCGTTTTGTTTCCAGAACGACGTAGCAGGGCTTCATCTTTGCAAAGAAATTGCGTGTATCCAGTCCTACTCTTGGTCTTGCTTCTATTAACCGTAAGTTAGGATTAAGATATTGGACTGCATCTCATATTCTTGGGTCTATGGTGTGTAACATCACGCTTGAGAGTGATGCTGTAGTACGGAGCATTTGTTTTGGAACTACTCTCTTTTTCCGCATATATCAGGGATATTCTTAACTCTACCACGAAGGCAGGGAAAAGCTGAGAGCCTAATGTTTTTAGTCAGAGTATTAACAGTGTTGTCGTGGTCGTGATGTGATGTGATGTGATGTAATGACTGAATTGATGCACACCTACTGTAAGGTAGATCGAAGTAAAAAGTTTACTTTGTTTTTACGCAAACAGACCAGCTGTATGGCCATGGTAGCACTGAATGTGCTCAGTTTGTTGTTTGTACACGGGGCTTTACCCAGGCAAGGCACGGTATGTAACGTCACTAACAATACACATTCAAACATTTCAACGCGCTGATTGGATGAGAGCACGTCAATTAATCCCAAACAGTGCAGAAAGTTGAAATTGAGCGCAGAAAGTTGAGATTGAGTACAGAAAATTGAATTAAATTATTGCAGGTATACTATTTACGAGTAATCAAATGATTTCGTGTGCAATTTTGTATAAACAAGCACTCGTAAATTTTTCAAAGACTACAAATTGTACTTGCCCTAAGGCTCGTGCAAGTTTTTCAGTCTTTGTAGAAACTACTTGTGCTTAATTATTCCAAATTGCAATCGAAACTATTTGATTACCTATACAATTAGCAGCGTACAATTTAATTTGTCACGGTTGCCTTTTTTATCTGTTATCAGAATTATTTAACGTTGAAATGAAATGTTCATTGCTCGAGGTTGTTAGTATAGGCAAGAGAATAAGGTGGCTCAACGCGACGTAAAGTCATTTTGATTTATATTCAATCTTGAAGTATTAAACAGAATAAACTATGGAAATAAAATAGCAGTTTTCGCAGTATGCAAAGACAATTTTTGTTAAATGGGATTTACCCCGAGTAAATTGGTGACTTTGGCGTTGTCTGGTGCGACGTTCTATCAACAGAGCCATGAATCCGTTAAACGCTTGGAGCAGGCTAAGCATGGGTTCATGCGTGCCCTTAGATATTATGAATGATATCTATCATTTTGAATGTATTAAGTAAATACATTCTATTGCAGGTACTCGTGTTAGGAAAAGTTTCATCCTCGATGATGGGAACGTTTGGTGCCCTTCTGGAAATAATCCTCATATTGTATCCTAACAGTATTGAGTAAGAAGCGAAATATGAAGGGGTTAGTGTCTAAAGAAACCAGTGTGGCCTCAGTGGAAACGTAAAACAAACAAAACCTGAGATGGTGGTTGACATGTTTATTTTGTAGAGTCGGGAAAATTTGTGATAATTTTGCTATAAACTTGGTCGTTTATGCTTGATTTAACTGTACAATACATGGAGGGTTTTTAATCAGTCGGTTACTTGCGAGGAAATCTTAGGCGCATGGCTAATGAGGTGTATTGTTATAAGGCTGGTTTCGCGAGCGGGCAAAGTGAGGCGAATCCTGTGTTCTGATTGGCTACCCAAGCGGGCAAGATGTGGCTATCTTCTCCGCCCGGGATTTCCCGTGTTGTCCCGCGAAACAAAGCGGAGCAAAATGGCCATATAATGAAATCCTTTATTGACCAAACCTGTTGATGGTCAAGGTGGGTCAAGATGGGTGGATATTAGCCGAGTTGTTGTTGTTGTTGTTGTTGTTGTTGTTGTTGTTGTTGTTTGACGATTTTATTGACTAGGTCTCAGTCAATAAAAACTTCAACAAGAACTTGGCCAATATCTAGCCGTCTTGTCCGAATAAGCTTGGTCAATAACGCACATTTATTGACTTCGTCTCGGCCAATCAAAACGCAAGTATGTATCGGAGTCGGGCTTTGGATTCAGTCCTTAATCTCATGTTAGCTACCTAATGGTTGCATCGCTGGTTGGACTGTACAGTGTTCCATTGTTTGTGCGTCTACGCCCAGCGGTTCGAGAAACACCCATGACTAAGGTGAGGCATTTTGCAAATGGGAATTGAGAAGCGTTGCATTGCTGCTCTTCATTAGGCCACTATTGGTGCCCTTGCATTTTATAGCTCTTCGCTGTCACATTAATGTGTACATGTTGTAATCACATTGTTACTGGTCGAGCAACGTATATTTCAAACTGACTTGGGCAAAAGTGTTTAGCTCTCGGAAACATTTACTACTCAAGTTATCAAGAATTGAGCAAGTTATTGAACACGTTGTGAAAAGTCTGACATAAAGCCTTCGAACGGAACATGTCTGGCCGAACCCTTATTTCGCATCCATGCTGACATCGAATTTGTCACTTGGTTCCCCAGTTTCTCATTGGGTAAATCGTGTAATTTCAGGTTATGGCCAATTGTATTGTCCTGTTGATTTTAAGCTCTGCTCTGCCTGTGCTGGCTCGAACGCTTGGTAAGTAACACTCCATGATCTGAGTTTTCTTGATCATTCGTTAGGGACCGTTCATTTTTGCGAGGAAGGGGAGGCATGCGAAAAAAACGGCTTTCGAGGTGGGCCATACCCCACCCCACCCCCCCCCCCCAAAAAAAAAAATAGGGAAAGTGGGGGAGGTCGCCTGAAATATTTTCGCAATACATGTACTTTGAAATGACATAATGTTTTAACAGGAGCCCATCAACGAAATCGCTGCTTCAAGGGAGGGAGGAGGGCAGGGGCATGTGAAAAAAATTGCCAAGCTGATGGGGGGGAGGGGGGGGGGTGCACGCAGTTTTTAAATGCTTCTTCCCGAATGACACCAGCCCTCTCTCCCTCGTTAAAAATGAAAGGTCCCTAAGGTGGATGGTTTGAAGTTCAGTTCCACACTGCATGGTACGATCCATAGATGAAAAAATAGCACCACGGTACAGAACTGTTCAGTAACTTTTCTAAGAATGGTCAGACTGCATGGTTTGATTCACAGATGAAAAAGTTAGAACCACACTGTATAGTAAAACAAACAGTACCACAGTACAGTACTGTTCAGTAGCTTTACAAAGAATGGTCACACTGTATGGTCTGATCCACAGATGAAAAAGTTAGAACCACACTGTATAGTAAAACAAACAGTACCACAGTACAGTACTGTTCAGTAGCTTTACAAAGAATGGTCACACTGCATGGTTTCATTCACAGGTGAAAAAGATAGAACCACACTGTATAGTAAAACAAACAGTACCACAGTACAGTACTGTTCAGTAGCTTTGCAAAGAATGGTCACGCTGCATGGTTTGATCCACAGATGAAAAAGTTAGAACCACACTGTGTAGTAAAACAAACAGTACCACAGTACAGTACTGTTCAGTAGCTTTACAAAGAATGGTCACACTGCATGGTTTGATCCACAGATGAAAAAGATAGAACCACACTGTATAGTAGAACAAACAGTATCACAGTACAGTACTGTTCAGTAGCTTTACAAAGAATAGTCTCACTGCGTGGTTTAATCCTCAGATGAAAAAGGTGGAACCACACCGTATAGAGTAAAACAAACAGTATCACAGTACAGTACTGTGCAGTAGATTCCCAAAGAATAGTTACGCTGCATGGTTTTCGTCTTCTGATGAGAAAGTTTGATCTGCATTGCGCATTCTGTGCGATTTTCCTCTGATAGCAAGTGTTGTAATGATGAATGATGTCAGTTGTATTATCAGTGTGATATTCCCTTGAATTTCAGGCATCACTAAGTTTGACCTCATGGGTGAGTTTGGTCGGCTGGACTGGCTTGGCAATTTCCGTGTTGTCATTTTGTATAACCTCGTGTTTGAGGTGACAACTGCATTTTGTTTAGTAAACAAGTTCACAGCTTCAGTGAGGAACGCTCTCTATGAACAGGTTCACCTGCCTACTGTGCAGTTCTTTCGCAGGCTCAACCCAAAGACTAAAGCGTCTGTATGAACATCGACTCGAGAGCGAGCGGATACTTATCGATTCCTGTTAGCCAAGAACTCTGGGAGACAGCTTAAGTTAGCGAACGGATATCGATTTCTTGGAGACACCTGCAGTGGAAGCGTGCTTGAAACAGCATTTAGGAGCGTCGATTTGCTTTGAATTTCTGTTGGAATTTGTAAACAGTGCCGTTTAATTATAACCACTTGGTCGCAAAGTCGACGCCAAAGAACAAATATCGTTTAATTGAACACGCCCAACGTAAGAGCGCTGTGAAGCGGCATAGGGGAAGGTCGAGATACTATACCTTACGTCGCTTCAGTTTGAGGTTGAATTTGTGGACACTTTGTATTTGAAAACATTGTTATCTACAAAACATTTAAGGTACGACGAGTAGTGCTCGGTGGCAATAAACACCAGTCCCAAATGTTCAATACAACGGTACTTCAGCACAGGAAACCCAACCACCTTTCCGCCGACTGCGTGCCTGCCGGCCAAGTTTGCCGCCAGTTACAGAGCGTATTTGGTTCACTTCAGTGGCGCCAGTGATTACCCAGAATGTCATTGGAAACAAAGCAGCGATCTGGACTTGGAAGCAAACGGCAAATTTGAACAGAATGGTACGAGTTAACAGTGGCTTGAACAGTAAATTCGGTTTGTGTTTTTGCTGTAGGTGCGATGTGGTGTATCTAAGGCTGACACTAAAAAAAGTGAGAGATTTTTCTGTAGAACACATTGCTTAATACACCATAACCAGTTTAGTCAGTTTTGTAAAAACTACCGTCAATTTTCAGGTATCCAGATATTTTGTTTACGACAAAAATTTGAATTAGTTTAACGTGTATTTTCACATAGTAATACTTGGAAGGTGTGTGGTGTTGGTCATTTATTTCACTGAGTCATGCTGATATAAAGATTACGTTTATTGTATCTTAACCAATATTTTATTAGAGATCGTTAGTCATGACATTTGTACAGAATTTGCAAATTAACACTCGAAACACTGCTATGCGGTCGTTGCATAGGTACTTTCGAAGCAGACAGTTTATTTTGTTTTCAGCATGAAGTAGCTCAATGTAGCAATTCTCTTAAGCCATTCCCATATA